>CM060622.1:38951237-39551237 GCA_030578275.1 Meda fulgida
AAATGTTATTTACACTTTAATATTTGACATGTAGATTCATCCACCATTATCATAACCTACCAGTTTTAGAAAAAAAAATAGACATACACTACCATTCAAAAGTTTGGAGTCAGTAATTAATTTATTAATTTAGCAAGGATGAATTAAATTGATCAAAATTACTTTTGTAATGTTACAAAACATTATTTCATAGAAATGCTGTTGTTTTTTAACTTTCTATATATCAGAATACTGAAAATAAAAGTATCATGGTTTCCACAAAAACAACTGAACAACTGTTTTCAATACTAATAATAATCAGAAATGTTTTAAGCATCAAATCCGCATATTAGAATGATTTCTGAAGGCTAATGTGACACTGAAGACTGGAGTGATGGCTTATTAAATTAAAATTGAAAAAGTTACTTTAAATTGTAATAATATTCCACAATATTTCTGTTATTACTGTATTTTGATAAAATAAATACAGCCTAGAGAGTTCTTTCAAAAACATAAAAAAATATCACAAACTTTTTAAAGAGTCAAAAACTATTTAAAATAATCTATTGCTGGTTGGTGTATCTTTAATAAAGTCTAAGTACAACAACACAGCTTTTTTTTTTTTTACCCACACACTGTATAATGAATATTTCTTTTACACAGGTCAAGCCGAGAGAGGTTTTTAACTAGCGTCAATCTAACCACTGACTCTCTCTCACACACGCACGCACGCACGCACGCACGCACGCACGCACGCACGCACACACACACACACACACACAGACACTGTCTACAAGTGGTCGACTTGTTAGCTTAGTTGACCATTGCCACGCCTCTCAGTGTGTTCCTCAGCCAATGGGAGTAAAGGATTGGGTGTGTCTACAGCTTGTGGCATGAATCGAGAAGATTTCACTAAATAAACCAGCGTTATGACTGAACAGTTTAAGCATTGCACAATCTGAAAGAAATGTGCTCTACAATATGCCAGTTAGAATAAATTCTAGTAGTGAGGATGTTTGTATATAATGTGGTGATAGGTTGGTTTGTTTGAGAAGATGCAATAAATCATCTATGCAAATCTTTTATACGGTGAGTCTGCTCATTTTAATGACCAGAGGATTTACAATGACCTTTTTCGTTATCTGTGGTTAGAAGATATGAAATTTAAAAAAAGTGAACCACTTTGACTTCATTCAAAAGAATTACTTAAAGCAATGATTTGTAATGTTCAGAAATCACTATGCGAACACGTTTTACTCTACAGAAAAGCAATATCTAGCTGATTCAATATTTAGAGCAGAGCGCAACTACAAAATGCATCTTCACTACAGAAATTTCCATGACATTCCAATGCTTTTTACTCTTTTGCATGGTTGAAAAAACTATTTTAAATTCCCAGCTACTTCCAAAATAGCCTGAAATTGCTTTTTAGATCTAAAAGAAGGATATACGTTGACATACACAATGCTCCATTATGATATGATGCTCTGATATTAGCCACTCAAACATTTGTTTCGTACAACCACCAGTAAATGTTCACAATTTTATAGATGCTTTGTGATTGTTATACTCTACACCCTTATAATAATATATTTATAGCTGGGAGTGCATTCCTGGGACAGATGAGATGGATGGGGAAGGCTGAGAGAAGAGGACGAGAGAAAAAAGAGAGGGAGAGAGAGAATCAATTATGTGGAAACAGTGACACTTCAACTTGACTGATATCTTTAACCTGCTCAAGACAACATGTCCTTATTAAAGCTACAGCACACATTTAAATGCACAAACCAGACTCGGATCTATAATTCTCTAACCGCACCGCAGCATTTTTCATTCCTGCTTAACATAAAAGTAGAACAAAGGCTCAAACGCTCAACGCTAGTTTTACGCCATCACTCTCTTTTTTTCCTCTCCCTCCTCGTCATTTTCTCCCTCTTCTGTATTCTCCTGTATTCTCCTTCATCACTCTCTCCACAGGGTGTCTGGAAGAGGGCGAGGAAAAGACAACAACAAACGACTGCATGTCAGACAGAATGAATGGTAGAAGAGAGAGAGAGAGAGAGAGAGAGAGAGAGAGAGAGAGAGAGAGAGAGAGAGAGAGAGAGAGAGAGAGAGAGAGAGAGGAGAAAAGACTGAATCAGCATCCACCACAGCAAGAGCTGCTGTCTCGATCACTGCTTCTCAACTGCTTTGGCTTCAGGCTCAGATTTTATATTAGAACACAGAAGTGGTGACCCAACACAGACCCGAAATTGCGCATAAGTAAACAAAAATGTCCTGAAATCCAACATTTAATGGTATTAATCTAAACTACAAATGCATAATTTGTCGTACTATATTCAGATTAGACTCTAAACAGGATAGAGTCTTTGATAGCACTCTAAACGTTCGACTTTCATGCTCTCAGCAGACAATAATTTCCTAAACAAAGCACATCCTCACTGAAAGTGAACCCGTGCCAGTATTTAACGTTGTCTGGGTCATATTTTCCTTTAGCTTGTGGGGTTTTGTTTATGATTTCTGAGGATGAGGATGTCAGTCTATTTAAATATGGACTCATGATCCTTCAACATCCAACTATAATAAAAAATGTTTGAACAAGGAAATAAAAAAAAAAGAACAGACATAAACTAAAGGTTTTGCTACTCAAAATGTACATTCAATGCCTCTAAAACTATTTCTTTTCTGCAAACGTTGCCACCAGCTGGTAGTTTACAATATCAAAGCTTAACTTTTAATGATCCAAGCAAATCCCAATGGGTCAAATCAAGTTCCGTCCTGTTCCAATTATAGATATATCACATTATCTCTAGTTAAATGCATTTTTGAATGCTGTTTTCTCTTTCAAGATACAAATACACATTTGTATCATCACATACAGAGGCACTGACATGAAACAGAGCTAGCATGGTCACTATTAAAGTTACATAGGTTTGACATAACGGACATATGAACAAACACATGAACACACACAAAGCACCATCTATATACGTAAATGTACCATATCTGGCAAGCAGATACACTAGAGCTGTCAAACAGCCAGTCATCACTGTCAACACATGGCTTCATCACTGTCAACACAAGGCCGCGTTGGACTCAATCTGACATTTATATAACCCGATTTAACACAAACACAGCGTCTAACCATATCCAAAAGTCATCACACACGTGGCTGGTCGTGTAGCCTAGTTTGTATAAACTGATGCTAAATATACAAAGAAAGCAGTGTAGCAACTTCAGCTGGGAATTATAGACTAAACAGGAATTTACAGTATGACGATACAGAGTGAAATGGTCTTTCCCGTTTGAAGCACTTCTTGGCTTTTCCTGTGTTCCAAGACTGACTGGAACACAAGTCAATAGCATCTGAGCATGGGATTTGAGCAAGCATTTCATTGGTTGGAACTACTGAATGAACACACCCGTCACTGAACAAGTCGTTTTTTAAAATGTGAATTTACAGACTCGAATCGGGCCTGAATGAAGCATCTCATTCTTGAATGAGGAGATGACTCCTAGTAGGTTTGCAACGCAAATGATACAAAGGATAATAATACTTGTTTTTGGTAGTGAGCAATGATTGACTTGTATCAATGAGAAAATATTTCACTGGTTAAAAGCACTCAAACAGACACTTGTTGTCGCCACCTACTGGCACAATGATGTAATTTGCAAGAAAGGGCACCTAAACTATTTTTTTGGTGAATGGCACTGCATTACTATGGAAGTCCATTTCCACCACATACTGTAAGGAAAAAAAAATTGCTTTGGTAAATCATATGACATGAAAAGTCATAATTATAACACAAAAAAAGTCATTATGACAAGTTATAACATACTCAGCCAATTAAGGAATAAAAAGTTAAAAGCATGACACTAAAGATTCTAAATTATTAATAAAAAGTCATAATTATGCATAAAAGATTTTGGTCAGGTCACTGCTCAGAACATTTTCTGGTCAATTTCAGGTCGTCAATTATGTTTGTCATAATTATGACTTTTTATCGCAGAATTATGACTTAGTATCTCATAATTTAATTTTTTTATGTCATAATTGATGATCATATGTGGTCGAAACAGGCTACTATACATTACATGCTCTCATTTTGGCTTTTAATAGCACAGACTGGCCACCAGATAGTATACAGTATGTCTATTGTCTTTACATTTAAGACATGATTTACTAAATGCTTGAAAAGTGTGCTCATGCTGGCTTTCTTTAAGATAAACGTAATTTGCTATGACAAACCTTAATACTGTAACTGAACACATCCTAAACGGAAGAAAGTGACTAATAAGAAGAACAGAGACAGTGTTTTTGCCTCAGTCCTGAATAAATCTGAGCTAGTCCATTTAAATTAAACAATCAGAGTTCTTGTGTAGGTGGATTTATTTAGAGAGTGTGTATATTATTTAGATCATTTTAGAGCGTGTTTGTGTGTGTGTGTGTTTGTGTGTGTGTGTGTGTGTGTGTGCATGAGCAGCTCCCAGAACTCAGTCGCAAAGTCTGTCTCACTCTGTCTGCCTCCTGTCTGTCTCTCCCTTTCAGCCTCCACTTTCTCTCTCCCTTCTTCCCTCACCACTAAACTCACATATTCTGTCTTTCCCAGCGACGCTCACACACTATGCTTTTTCTGTATGTCTGCCTCATTCTCCTGTCTGGAGTCAGACCCTCTCAGTATCTCTCTCCCTCTCTCTCTCTCTCTAGCATCCACCACCCCTCCCTCCACAGTAAAATGAAAAAATTAGAGGATTAAACATGAGCTGCCTTTGAACAGACAGAGAGTGAGCATTTGGTGCAGATGGATTTAATCGTTGCTGTTCTTGCTAAAACAGCAACATAACACGAACACATGAACACAAACACACATACACACACAAAACAAAATCAGAGAGGATAGGTAAATGTGTTTGACACTGACTGAGAGTATGTAGATTCTGTCAGCTGGAAATGTGAGTATGAAGAGCAGGAATATGCATTTGTATGTGTGGAAAGCAGGACTCGGCTGCAAAACCCTCTCGTTCTCTTAATAAAATACTGATGAGGGGTTGGATTGCTGAATGTCCTCTCTATCTCTGTCTCTCTATTCTGTCTCCTCTGGGCACAAAGCACAGAAGCTGACACAACAAGGCTTCTTTCTTGCACACACTGAATAAAATTAAAGGAGGCATTTAGTCTAAGACCTCCTTGTCAGTTTCATTACAATAAATCAAGATATCATTTGTGTCCTTAATATGAACTCTTCAGTAAGTGCTGGGCTGAAAGACATAACGGTAGTTGATGCATCAGGAGACCAGACTAAAATAAAATATAAAATAAAATGTGAGCCATTAGATCCAAAAATTAAACTTTTAAGAGCCAAATGACTTGCTTCAGTCAGCTCACATTTTCTTACTTTAGCTTTTAACAACAGTCACTGCTGATGGGGTGATGCTTTTGGTATATATACCACAATGATGTAAGTTATATAAACTAAAGGGTGGTTTTCTAGTTGTATTTAGAATAAATTAGCTTCAATTTGATGTTGTCACTCTAGTCATCCTGATTGTGTTTGTACCATGTGTTTGTACCATTTAAATATAACAATAACCAACAGGCCTAATAAATCATTTCTCCTTTAGAACACTATTGTTTATAATAAAATATAATAATTCATTTGTACACCAAAACACCAAAAGTGTATGAAACTACCAATTACAGAAATGTTTCCTGATTCATTTCGAGTCAGAGATTAAAAAAACAAAAATACTCAGGGTTTAGTGAGGGAGAGTGAACGTTTTCATTAATCTTTTTGACCAACTTATTTAAAAGAATTGGTTAAAGAAAAGTCATCAGTTCACGAATCGTAGTTTTACATGGACTATTACATCACACCGAATGACACATCCACTTTCTAAAAGTATTTGAATGTAAACTACCTAAGAACAAACACAAGCATAGCACAAACTGCTGTTGATAAAATGTGGGCAAATGTGTTCTTGTGGCAGCAGTGACCTGTTCTCCCTTTGTCTATCTGTCTCGTATTTCTCTCAGACACATTTATGTACAGCTGACCCACTTAGAGCTTTTAAAAATGGTTAAAATCAGTGAACGTGCCCAAGCAGAAGAGAGGCGCAAAACAAGGTTAGACTCTCCACACCCTGCTGGGAAGATTGTGTGTGTGTGTGTGTGTGTGTGTGTGTGTGTGTGTGTGTGTGTGTGTGTGTGTGTGTGTGTGTGTGTGGTACTGGCATGAAATATTCTCTCCTGTGTACGTAGCCAACCCCCCCACCACTTCAGCCTTGAAGGAAGGACATGAACACACAGACAAACAAGAGAGAGAAGACAGCAATTCATACATACCAACAGGGCTGAGTGGCGATCAGTGTTGTTATTGTTTACTGAAACTAAAATTATTAAAATTCATTTTCGCAATTTGCGAAATAAAGTTGAGATAAAATCAATTCATTCATTGAATAATTTACTGTTGTAATGGTGGAAGAGAAGCTGTTAATGTTCAGGAACACAAGCTATAAAGAGGGTACAACCAATACCCAGTCCTAACATAACCCTTAAAAAAAAATACACTCATCACATCACATCACAATGAGATTAAATGGAGAGCAAATGCTTGTTTTTGCAAGGCATTTCATAGCGCTGTGTGATTGCTCTGAAAGATGTATATTAATGTAATGCAAATGTAAATTTACTTATTTGTGGTCAGGTAACCAAAGTCTGCAATCAAATGTCTCAACATTAACTTTTCATAAACAAAAGTCTCAACATTCAACATTAAATTCTTCAAAAGCCAAATAATCTGAGTGTCAGCAACTACCAATTTTGTTTCTATTTTTAATTTATCCTAAGGACTTTTAGGATACATCAAAGTTGATATTAGAACAGTGTAGACAGCACAGTTCCTAACTGAACCCTTATCAATTCAACTCTTCAGAAAGCCACGTCTCCACCGCGCCTCCTTCTGACCTCAGATTTACTGAGTCACTTCAACATCAATCTGGCACTAGGGAAACGGCATCAAAACGTCTCTAGTCATATGAACCATTCAGCTCAAAGCTACACCTGGGCTTCTCCAGAAAGCACTTAAACACCCAGAGAGGCGGATAGAAGCAGCCATGCTTCTGACATGACAGCAAACACCCCACACGCACACACAATTAAGAGGATTCTCCATTGCTCCATGGTTTTTATACAGTACAAACTGTATATTCTATCCCCCTTCACTAACCCTACCCCTAAACCTACACATCACAGAAAACTTTCTCCATTTTAAAATTTTTTATAATGTTTAGCATGTCTTTAAAGCCCTTTCATTACAAGGACTCAGGAAATGTCCTCATAAACCATGTTTACGTTGTAACACCAGTGTAATACCCATGTCATTATACAAATTTGTGTCCTCAAAAATCACACAAACACACACACACACACACACACATAATAGGTGTGTGTGTTTCATGACACCTGCAGCCAGTTCAAGGTATTCTGTCATCCTTACTGCGAGAGACCTTGGGATCCACCGATTCTTGGCTTTCCTTGTGCAAGCTTAGCAATTTAAATCCACTGATAACATGTGCAAAAAAGACACACACACACACACACACACACACACACACACACACACACACACACACACACACACACACACACACACACACACACACACACACACACACACACACACACACACACACACACACACACACACACACACACACACACACACACCTCTAGGGTTATCCAATCTGTCACACCAAGTCACAGAGGACAGCAAAAAGGGGGGAGAAAAGAAGCACAAAGAGATAGACTGAAACAAAGAATTTGTCACTGATGTCAAAAAGGCAAGTGGAGAGAGGGATAAAGGGTTTTTTCCACGTCTAGCTAACTGGAACTGAAAACAAACAGACATCAAGACATTCTTTAATCTCACACAGATATGTAATTTCTCTATATTTAACTGGACCTGCCACTCTCCTCTCTCTCTATTGCTTCTTCCTGGTTTACAATTATTATATCTGGGCTTTTTACAATAAACTAATCGCTCTGAAGTTTCTTTCTTACTTTCTCTAATTGAGGAGTGTCAGCAAGGTTACAAAGATAAAAAAGACAATCTCACTTCTGCTTTTGAACACAAAGGCAAACAGACTTCCTCCACAAACTGTAAGCATGACACAGAGAGAGAGAGAGAGAGAGAGAGAGAGAGAGAGAGAGAGAGAGAGAGAGAGAGAGAGAGAGAGAGAGAGAGAGAGAGAGAGAGAGAGAGAGAGAGAGAGAGAGAGAGAGAGAGAGAGATGTTCCGTAGGAGGATGGAATCCCCACTTGAGTCAACGACTATACGAGAAAGCTACTCCTGCAGGGAAAATACCTGTGTTGCTGTTGGGCTCTTGTGAATCATAAGTCTTGATAATAATCAAACTTTTGTTTTCTACTTGTTTGTGCTCCTAAAGGAAATAGAGTTAACGTGTTCAGTTCATAATAAGAAGCGTCACAAAGTTTTACCTAACCAAACCAATACAAAACACGTTCCTATTAAGTGTTTCTTGTTTTATATATATATATATATATATATATATATATATATATATATACGTGTATATATATATATATATATATATATATATATATACGTTATATACGTTTATATACGTATATATATATATATACGTATATATATATATACGTTATATACGTTTATATATATATTATACGTTATATTACGTTATATATATATACGTATATATATACGTTTATTACATTATATCAAAATATACACCCACATAAGATAAGCTAAATACAGAAATAATTTAATATTTGTTAAAAAATTATAAATTATAAAAGCAAACTATACACCTTGAATCAACCAATAACATTTTATTCAGAATGTCCACTATTAAAAATGACTAAAATATGTACACAAATCTAATCTAGTAAAGAAAAATTACTTCGAGTTGAGTAGTTAAATTGAATAAAACTGTGTGAGAGTGTGTGTGTGGTCCCGGTAAACCCTACGCTATGGGGACAAAATGTCACCACAAAGACGGCAATATATAAACTCCTTGAACTTGTGGGGAAATTTTTGAGTCCCCATGAGGAAAACAGCTTATAAATTATACTAAGTGACGTTTTTTTTGCTGAAAGTTTTCTGTGAAAGGTAGGTTTAGGGGATATAATGTATAGTTTGAACAGTTTAAAATCATGATTTCTATAGAATGTCCCCATAAAATTTAAAAAACCCAACCTGTGTGTATGTGTGTGTGTGTGTGTGTGTGTGTGTGTGTGTGTGTGTGAGAGAGAGAGAGAGAGAGAGAGAGAGAGAGAGAGAGAGAGAGAGAGAGAGAGAGAGAGAGAGAGAGAGAGAGAGAGAGAGAGAGAGAGAGAGAGAGAGAGAGAGAGAGTGTTTGGGGGATAGAAGGTTTGAGTCCCTCTTTAGTTTGCAACCATGCATGCCAAGACACTAAAGAAACTGGCCCCCTTTTCTCTTTCTTCCTCCAAATCTCCCTCTCCTCTAAAATTCATTATCTTTTATTGGTGTGATGAAAGACGACAACTGGGCTCAAAGAGGGGGACTCTGTCTTCAGACAGACCGCCACGCAGGGAGACAGAATGCACAGCGGTACTTTGAAACTCTATAGGCACACACATTTACACACACTGTCTTTCTCTCTTTAGCGTGGATACACACACACACACACACACACACACACACACACACACACACACACACACACACACACACACACACACACACACACACACACACACACACACACACACACACACACACACACACACACACACACACACACACAAAGTATTTTCTCTTCACTGCGTAAACAAACTCACACAAACTCTCTCACTTCAGAGCAAACAAATAGTTTTCTCTCAAGTTTTCTCTCAGTTAACAAAAAAATTTAAATGTGCCTCTTTTTCTTCACTTTCTTTCCACCAAAATACAAAAACTGAAATCATCAGACATCAAACACTAACAAGATAAGTATAAAAACAGTAATTTCAGCCCTATCCTAATTAACAGAGATGGGCTGAGCATGGTTCAGCCTCTTAGCATGAATGCTACTTGTACACAAAGACTCACATTCCTTCTCTCTATGTTCAGCTGTCCATTCAATTAACCTTTGGAGCTTCCTAACTGCCCCCTGTATACACACATCAGAGTTGGAACACCCACTCCCCTCCCTTCCCATGGCACACACCCCAGGGTGCCCACTCCACCTTTTAGAAACAGTCTATAAAGTTAGCACACCCAAAGCTCCACAAGCTAATGGAAAAACACAGGACTGTACTTCCCCCATCTAATATCTTGGGATTTTTAATAATGTAATTCTAGAAGACCTGACTAAAACATCTTTTGTCTCTTTTCCAATGCACTAAAAAGTCTGTTGCAGTCTGTGAAAATAACAACTACAGAAGTCATCTATTGCCTGCACTTAAAGGGAAAGTGTGTTAGTTCTGCAATGTTAGAGGGCCAAAAAATTGTCTCCTTCCACCCTACTCCTGTAGTTTTGTCCTAAACTCACACAACATCCAGAAAATGATATGGTGGATAACTCGTATAAAGAGCATTGTTTTAATGTAAAGAGCTACAAAGTTTACAGTCTGGAAAGTCAACTCAAGAACAGCTTAATTTAATTTGTTTCTGTACATTAACCTGGGATAGAAAGAGAAAATATTTTAACAGTGAAAAATGTACCTGCCCCACATATACACTATATTGAAACTTGTATAAACTACCAGAGACTGTTCTTTATTCAATGTATTTTCCCCAATTTTTAAAAACACCTCAAGTTACACATTGGGATACCATTAATCCTCAAGGTTACAAAACTCATTAATACAACCTGTCTGATATTATTTGCGAAATTTGTTTTGAAATATATGACATTCCACACATCAGTTTAACAAGCATGTGATGGTACTCACATCTCTGCAGTGAGGCACGATACCACCAGTCGGCATCCCCCTTTGCATGCGCTGTGGCAGAAGATGTCCATGTCCTGTGGCCGATGTGGGCGTTGTGGGCTGCATGCTGGCACTGCGGTATCCTCCCACAGCTAGAGGACCCAGTTTGGCCACAGAGGGATCGGGGTCAAAATGTCGTAATGGCTTGGTGTTATTGAAGGAGTACGGTTCTGTACCCATACCAGCTGTGGAGGTCTTGTTCAGTTGCAGTTGTGAGGGTTTTCCCTGTGCCTGCATGAGGAGCTTGAGGCTACTGGGTGGTGGCTGGTTGGATGTGATGGCCTTGAACAGCTGACTAGACATGGCAGGTGCTTGATTATTTTGTGAGTTGAAAATATGTCCTTGTGTGGGAGGTTGTGTTCCTGGTTGACATTGCCCAGCTGGGCTTGGATGTTTATCTGGTCTGTAAGGAGGTGATGGTCGAGTGTTGTTTGATGTTGGGGCCACGCCAGGAAGATAACTTGCCTGAGAACCTTGGATTGCAGTGCCTGAAACTCCTGGTGGGGCATTTCCAGACAGAAGGCTGTTCTGGGGGCTAAAAGGGGGCTGAGCAATTGCTGGGCTGGCAAGCTTTTCTGGCCTGTAGGGTGGTGAAGGTCCGGTGGATGGGGCTGGAGCCATGCTAGAGATTAGAGAGCTCTGGGGGCTCTGAATATTACCTGCTGGGCTGAAGGGCTGCTGATGAGGTGATGAGTTAGGCAGT
This sequence comes from Meda fulgida, assembly GCA_030578275.1. Classification (NCBI taxonomy): domain Eukaryota; kingdom Metazoa; phylum Chordata; class Actinopteri; order Cypriniformes; family Leuciscidae; genus Meda; species Meda fulgida. Next base: position 38,962,895 of record CM060622.1, read on the forward strand.
TTATCCCCTGGTCGATAGGGTGGAGAGGGACCAGCCCAGGAAGTACTCTGCTGTCCCAATCCAGACAACCCCGACTGTGTAGGTGGGGGACCAGCACTGTTGTTAGAATGGTGCTTACTATTTGACGCCATTTGTTGAAGCTGTTGGGCCCGGGACACCTCATGCCAGTTGGACCCAGCACGGCTTGATAGGGCGGCAGATAGCATGGGTGATCGTGCTTGATTTTGCCCTTGTGAGGAGGACGACGATAGGGGTGATGCTGAGAGTGGAGACGGAACTGGTTTGGAAGGGTGTGGTAGCGTATATGGTGCCCCAGCAGGACTTGGACCCACTTGAGGAGACCCAGCTTGAGAGAAACCAGGGGATTGAGTGAGGTGGGCCTCCAGGTGCGACTGTCTCTGTGGGGATCGTTTAGGGGTGCCGTTAACTTCCGGGTGGACAAAACCCGGTGCCTGGTCATCACTTTCTTTCCCTAAGATCTTGTCAATGTCAAGCTCTGGTAAAGAGGGATCAGGATTCTTTGTAAGTTCATCTAAAATCTCCTGCAGTTCCTGTTCCACTGAAGGTGTGGCAGAACTTCCATTTGGGTTGAAGCCCCCTGAGCCTCCCCCAGTCCCCGGAGTTGATCCAGGACTAGTGTTCGGGGGTACGGAATACGGAGAACCCAAATTGTTGTTGTTACTGTTCAGTCGGTTAGCTTCCAGAACACCCCCCTGGTTGCCCATCCCAGAGGGGAATGGGGGCTGAGGGTAGCTGGGGCCCATTGCCAGGGTGACATCCTCCAGACATAGTCGTTTGCCACCTCCCTGGGTCATAGACGTGTCAGAGACCCCGTTTAGCGATGCAGAACTCTCAACGGCCCCAGTCAATTTCCTCTTCAGGGATCCTGTCAGCTGTGGAGAAACAGAAAGACACAGGCTTGTTATCACTGCAAGTTGCTTCAAGGAGAACAGAATGATGAACGTCACAATAAAAAAACCATCAACAAAGGATTGCTAATCAACCAGAATTGTGTAACATCAGCTGATGGTATGTGACAACATTTACTAACAGTCAGTTTTTTTTACTAACAATTTAGGTTTTTTGGCAACAACTTAATTGTGTTACTACGAGCCGACTGGTCTGTTACTGCCCACAAATGGTCTGTAGGGATCTCAGGGCTCTGTCTTTGAAACATTACCAGTATGAATGCCTGTTTCCACACTTGCAAATCACATAATATAAAAGTCAGAGTCAGAATATTTTTTTAGGTGTGTGGCCTCCAAGGAATTCCTATTATCAAAGCAAAGCATTGAATAAAACTAAAAATAGAATGCTGGTAAGCTCAAATAAAGAATGTTCATTCTGGTCTTATAAAATAAACCAGAAAACACAGGTAATAGCCGTTTCAGTTCATGAGAGCAACACATTTTTTGAATTTTTTATGAAAACCACTTTATTGTTTAATAGACTAGTAGGCTACCACCATAGAGGGATAAAAATACTTAGAAAGAGAGAGAGTTGGGATGAGTGTAGTGGATTTTAGTCCCAGTGCAGCTAGAAATCCTGTGTGCTCCATGCCACTTTTAACCTCATAGAAGATTGAGAAAGAGAGAGACGAATGAAGAGAGACCTCCTAAGAAACAGATTCTTGATGGGATGAATAATTTACTGTAACATTCCAGCTGCAGAAGAATGTGCAGTATTTTTTCCATTTTTGTTTCTTCTTCTCTCTCTTTAATGTGGATTTTGACACCATTATCCATTTTAAAGCTCTTTCTAAGACTTGTAAAAGCCATTGGGAAAACCATTACAGAATATTGCCTTGTACATATCATATAGAAAAAACATTCTTGACATCTCCCTACATTGTATCCGCTTAGATACAATACAGGAATAAATAAACACTACACCTCACGCCCTTCCCAAGAAGCTGGCTTGTGGACACTGCTAGTCCACTTCCTACAAAAGCGCTCCTTCCTCCTTTCTCTTCCTTCATCCCCCCCCCATCCCCCACCCCCTTTTTATCTAGGAGGTTTTCCCACATAGATTCCTCTCTGTCTAGAACAATGGAACTCTGGAGACACACCTTCCCCGGCATCGCCAAGCTGTCTGCGCAGTCCACCCTGCCGTGCGTATGTGTGTCTGTGTTTGAAAGAGACAGTGTGAACACGTGACGTAAAGGAAGAGTGTCTGTGCATGTGTAACAGAATATGAATTAATGCAGCCTTCATTTTAGAGCCTGTATTCTCACTGACACACACACACACACAATCCTCTCTCTAATGGATGCCAATTTCACCCTGAGTAAACACATCAATACAGACACATCGACTGTCTCTCTCCCTCTCTCTCTCTCTCTCTCTGCTGGAGGGACGCCTTTCATTCGGTAGCGATCGGATTTGTCCCATTATGACTGACACAACCATCTGTCAGCACAGAGAGCGCTGGCAAAAGAGAGAGAGAGGGAGCAGACCTATCATCCACACTGCTGTGCATATTCCTCATAATTATGGCTGGTAAGGCATACATCTGATTGCATTGTTCTGATTCTCATTAAAGCTACACTGCATACACAACACACACACTGAATACACAATCACAAATACATTCACACAGGATGCTAAACAAACAGAATGGTACACTGATGAGAGGGGATTAATAAATTAGTGCAGTCTGAGTCTGTGTAATGGTAGATGTCAATAATTGGGATGATGGATTTGTTGGGTATTGAGATTAAAATAAAAGTCATCAAATAGTACCAGAGACCGAAGTGTCAATTAGCACAATGCCCAGAACAAATAATACCACTACCACCACCAAAACTAAGAGAATGTACATTTTAGGATTACACAACACAACGGACCACCACTACTACTACGTAACCAATAAACAAAAAATACAAAAATGCACACTGGTATGTTTATTGGACATGATACCGTGTCAAAACCATGATTGACATCAGGTGATATGAATGACATTTGGTTCCGTTAGCAATTCTCGCATGTGTATTCTTCCGTCAATGCATACTGTACACATTCTAACAGAGTTCCCAGATTTACTTATTCAGAAGCACGGCAACACCGCAACAGAACCTACAGCACGACCAGTTTAGATCGATTTAAAAGAATGTATTCATTTTGATTCACCAAAAAGAATCAGTTCAGTAGAGTCATTTGTTCTGTAGTGAATCAATAACATTCAGCTCAACCAGTTTAGTCTGATTCCCAAAAAAATGGCTATAAGCAGTTGGTTCTTTTTAGCAAATCCAACACATACAGCACAACCAAACAACATAACTCGTTGCTTAACTACCAGAGTACGATGCATTTTTGGAGAAATTAACAAGTCACAACTATTTGCCAGAACTTTAGTAACTGTCACACATCCGTCATTCAACAATATAGAATCACTATTTTATTCTCCATTGTTTTGCTTTATTATCAGATTTTGATTTAATTGCGGATGCTTTCTAAAATTCTCCCGGGGTTCTTGAGCACTTACGCACATGCACACACTTGAAAAACGGCTCTTTCATTCTCCTGACAAACTTAACGACAGAATTAAATTTCATACATACAGACAATATGTTGTACATAATATGCTGCTTCTAATTAAAAAGTCTATGTAAAATTATTATTGGCACTACTACTTAATGATCTTCTTATACTCCAACTACTCAGTATACTCATGTCCTTCGGTGCTGTACTATAATATCTGTCTCTTCACCGTTCATTCCTCTTGTGTCTAGACCTGGCTGTCATGTCCACACACACAGCTTTCCATGACGGCTGCTATCGATCAACCTCTGCAACTGCTGATTATTCAACCATGGTGTCCCTGTCTGTGCAGTCATCTGAAACGAATCAATGATTCAGAAGCTTTTGGCCTCTTCACAGATGCCAAGACAAAGTTATGGAATCTTTGACACGTTATTATTTTAAATGATTCACTCAGTAATTCATACAGAGACAAAATGATTGATTTATAAAAAGTTAGTTTAACCAACAGCTTCAACCACGACCATTAATCAACTAACCAGATTTCACAGACCGAAATTCTAAATGTATTTTATGTTATTTTATAACATTCATCATTACTGAATATGCAGTGACTAATTCAAAAAAAAAAAATTCGACTCTGCTGGCTCCAAAAATATCCACTTTTAGTTTGAGGGTGCAGAAGGTTATCTGAGCAATGATTAGGGGGAAGATTTTGAGAAAAGCTACTGCTACCCGTACGTTTCACTGTACAACAAGGGTAATTAAGGACAGTCCCTCTTGTTAGAGAACACAGAAACAGGATAAGTGTGTGTGTGTGAGAGAGAGAAAGACAGAGATACAGAGTAGGGAAGGGAGAGGGTTTGTGCCAAGAGAAACAAAATGGGAGGGGTCTGGAGACACTTTTTTGCACATGAACAGAGTTTCGTCTCATAGACCAACATAAACACGCCTAATGTGTGTGTGTGCGCCGGAAAACATCAACCTCTCATACGCTCACCAAAACAAACACCCTTGAAGAGGTGCTGAGATAGGTAGAGGTCTTCAAATTTGTGTGAGAAACCGACTGACATTTAAGTTGTTTTTCAATGAAAATCTTGTTACTTGTTTGTTATCTTGGCACTTCATTGAGATTTCATGAAAGAAGCAGTGATTTCAGATTTGTGACCAAATTGTTCTTCAAATATTCTGAGTCAGATATTTTCAATTAATCATTTGATACAGTTCACATCACATTCACGGCCATAGTGGTTAACAGCTCAATGGATTATCTGTGAATATTCTAAAAAACAACTTAAATCTCAGTATGTTCCTCATCAAACTCCTATCACATGACCTATCACCATGTACAATATGGATCACTTAAAGCAAACGTTGATGTTCTTTTTTTGGTAATTTTATAGCTTAAAAGCCCCAGTTCTCATTAATTTCTACTCCAGGAATTTTCAACTCCAGTCTTCAGAGTCGCATGATCCTTCAGAAATCATTTTAATGTTGATTTGGTGCTTAAGAAATATTTCTTAATATTATCAATGTTGAAAAACATTTTTGTCTTAAAAATAAAAATATTATTTTTTGAAAAATAGAAAGTTCAAAAGAACAGCATTTATTTAAAATAGAAATATTTTGTAAATATTTTTTTATGTTTTTAATATGTCCTTGAATAAAAGTTGCTTCTGGCGACTAACTACCAACTCTTGCTTGTACTCTTGTGTACTGTATGTTCATTTTGATTCGTTTGTCATCTTCACTTTTTTCCGCGAAGCATTCTTTTGCTTCACTTCAGTTATGTTAAAAGACATCCACTCTTGCATTGAGTGTTTGTGCATTTTAAGGGTGGAGCAACGAAGGGAGGGGTGTGTTTGTTTGGGCTGACTTCAAAAATCAACAGTGTTTCTCAGAAATCGCTTACTGCACCTTTATGTCAATAACATTTCAGTAATGAGAGGATGAGGATTTTCATTTTGAACTTTGACATTTCATTCTAGCACTGTTTTGCGCTTAAAGGATAAGTCACAAATACTCAGGGAGCAAAAGCCGACTTTTAGCATGCAATTTAACAAGCGTTTTAAAGGGAAGAGCGGTGAAACAGGGTGAAAGAAAACCCCTCCTTTCTGAATAAGCCATCTCAAAGAAATCAGTGTGCTTGTGTGACAGGGAGGGGAAAGGAAAACAAGCGACTTCCCAGCGCAAGTAAACGAGTTTGTGCATATTTATACACAGGCGAAAAAAAGAGCAAACTTACACGCGCACACCTACGCACAGACCCGCATGCACACAGAGGTAGTAGCCCTGCTGAGATTAAAAGAGCAAGCTTTCTTCATTTATCTCTTTTCCCACTGCACTCTTTTTCTCTTTCTCCCTCCCTCCTTCCCTGTGGCAAGTAATGGTATGCCAATCATCATTACTGTTTCCATTGTTGTGCCCTTAATTACCGCTGCCTCTGCGATGCCACTGTCATCTAGATATGCTAATAAACAAAGAATAGCCCGCCAGCCATGCGCCACTGCGCTAGTGTGAGCGTGCGCCGTGTGTATGTGTGTGCTAGTGTCTTCTGCTCGGCTCTGGTGATGGTTTCTGCCTCCAACTCTGTCTTTTGCAGCACAAAAATAAACACTCATCTTGTACACACACAAACAAGATGACCTTGCAAATAAGCATTTGTTCAAATGTGACATGTCTAGTTAGATAAATGTTAACTAAGAACTAACTATTTTTGTTATTACATTAATGATAGTTTGCCAAATAAAGTGTTAAACGTTATATTCCTTTACACGTATACGTTCAGCAGATGCTATTGTCCAAAGCGACAATCAAGATCAAACTGGACTTGTGATATTAGCATTGCTAGCGCCACTGCCTGAGTTAAAGTGCATAAACTTAAATGCTAATATCTTCCAATCAATAAAACTAGTCAGCTACAATAGACGTGATGAAAAGTAGAGTTTCTTCTATTATATTTGACACATGAAGCTGGAAATATAATACAGCTTGATTAGTAATTCATCTCAACAAAGAGAAATAAATCCAACTCTCCGCAAATAAACAGAGGTTTCACATAAAAAGGATCACACTAATTTTGTTGAAGCTTTTTAAAAAGGAGGCAAAATGAGTAAAAATGTCATTTTGTTCTACATTGTGGATAATACATTTCAGCAACCATAATATGAAAATCATAATGGAACCGTGCAACTTTTATTTGCAGGATTCTTTGATGAATAGACCGTTTAAAAGAACGGAATTTATTTTTTAACATTACAAAAGTTTTTACTGACACTTTTGATCAATTTAATGCATCCTTGCTGTATAAAAGTATTTAATATATTCCATAAAGAACTCTTACTCACCCTAAACTATTGACCTGTAATATTCTCATCATAATTTCATATAGCCTATTTGACAGACTTGCACTGCACATGTTGCCCTTAACTGTATTTTCCTTTAGAAGGGAATCATATTTCAAGCAATTCAAAAACATCATGCAGAGCAGTGCAGATCTGAAGTGTCTCAGCTGAAGGATATAATCCATTATTTATAGGCTTTAATATATCTGCCAAATTTTCTTTTCAGGCCGATAACGATAACATAAAAAACGATCAAATAACGCCTACCAATATGGTGACCGATACATCGTGCATCAATATAAAGGGAAATACCCTTTTTAGCAGACATTTTCTTTCCCAAAGTGACTAACAGCACATTTATTGCAGGGATTCTTCCCTCCAGAGCAGCCCAGGGTTAAGTGCCCTCGCTCAAGGGCACACTGGTGATGCGGGATCCCAGTAATTCTGCAGTTCATGAACCACTAACCGACGGATTATATCTCTAAGCTACCACCACCCCCAGAACACACAGAAACCTACAATGCTGTTCAAATCTTAATTAGAAAGCGATAATTGTGTGGATAATTGAATAAGGAGATAAACTGATTACAATTTCGGTGCAGTCATCTATCTTGAATCCAATCTAAACACTATAGTGTTACTGATTTAGCAACTGTCTTACCATATGATTGAATATTACGCCATATTAGGAAAATTGTCTCAAGCATTTCATGTATTTGTAGCCTATTTGCAATCAGCTTGTATTTATTCCTACTACCATATGACAACTATGTATATGACAGTGTAGAATCTATAGCCCATGTATAAATATAACAGCCTGGACTCCTAACAAACCATGTTTTGTATAAACAGGTTTGTGCATATATCGTTTAGCCGATATACATCTGAAGCCGAAATGTATGTTAACACAGTCATAGATAATGTGTGTGTGTGTGTCCAGATGCGTGACGACAGGTGGGGTAGGTTTCAGACAGGATAAAGGGGATTAGGAGAGCGGGGAGTGAGCCCTTCCCCAGCACCCCAGAGAGCGAGAAAGAGAGGAAATCACCATTAAAACAAAGACGAACGTAATTATTTTTTGTTCTGTCGACCATGCAGATCACACTCAAAAAAATGTCCAACAAGTGAACTAATCGGCATAAATAAAGACATGTTCACCCCTCTCACACTTGTATATCACCTTACAATAATACAATCCCACATCCTTGATATTGATTACTCAAGACATTAGTCGGCCTACAGGTCATATTGACCATATGAACAAATCACTCTCTACTCATTGGGTTCATTTCTCGTTCACTCCCACCATTCAGAAAAAAGTCGATGTCTATATATTACAGGCTTGAAATGAGCATGCAGTAGGGCGACACACACAAGCTCATGTGTGAGAAGAAGTCCTTGAATTCTCATCAGGAGGGAGAGAGCGAGTGAGATTTAGATATCTGGGGCACTTTTACTCTGAGTCACCGCTTGTTTTTCTTTCCTTTCTCGATAATCACTCTCATACCACTCTCGTACGTGTGAATGTTTGTTTGTGCACCTTTAGGATGTTTTTCCGGTTTTGATTTCAGTAAATGACGAGCAACAAGTGACAGAGACATCAGACTGAGGGAATACCCTAAACGCTCTTTCCGCTCACTTTCTCCACACTGTCGTAATGAGAATCTCTGTCCTGCTTTCCAGTAAAAATATCGACACAATCGTAAAACAAGATTCATTCACCTGATAAGCGACACTACGTATGATTTATTGTAATAAATTACTGCAAAAAAAGCAAAATATATTTTGAGCATCTTTGATACGTTTTTCAACAAAAACACCTTGTAATATATTAATGATACAGAATATCAATGGCATTTTTCTGGCATGCTTTCTAGTAAAATCATCTTTTTAGAAGATGAAGTAAAATTTACTGATAAGCAACACAGCATAAAATATTAAGGGTTGTTTAAAATGTAAAATAATTTAAGCATAAGAAAGTGAAAAACAATAGGTTAAACAAAACAAAATGTCAAAAACATTTTTTGCCACCTCAAGCAATGCAATCTCTGAAAAGTCTTAATATCTTGCACAGTTTTGTTTATTAGGTGAATTTATCTTGTTTATTGTGTAAAAAATATGTTTTCACTGAAAAACAAGACAATACATATTAAAATGAAGATTTTGCAGTTTAAACACATTGACACCAAACCAAGCATCTGTTATTTTCCTCTAAGAAAAGCAAGACTGTGATTTAATTTACTTATTGATACAGAATAACAATCCTAATCACAGAGCTAGAGCAATGAACACACACACACACACACACACACACACAAACAGTCTCTGAGTGCCGGAAGGTCTGAGCGCTCGTTGCTGTGTTCAATGAATGTCAATGAACTTGCGAGGAACGAGCGAGTGAGAGGAGAGAGACAGATGCACAGCCTGTTCATAGTGAAAGATAAACGTAGGACAAAGACAAAAGGAAACAGGAGAGAAAAGAAATGCAAGACAGCCCGTCTTTGTTTGGAAATGCGTGCATGTAGGCACATCTGTGTTCACGCAGATAGGAAGTGCTCATTCAGTGTGTGCATTTAGTCATCTTGACCAAACATACAGCGATCCCCGTTGTCTTCCTCAGCCCTTTAACGTCCATCCGAGCACTTTTATTAATAAAACAGGAGAGAGATAGAGTGTGCGTGAGAAAGTGTGTGTGTGGCTATATATAAGAGCAGCTGCAGGGTAGGGCTAATTTAGCAGCTCTGCTAGTCTCACTGGACACTCCAGCTGCGTCAAAGCAACGACACACACACACACACACACACACACACACACACACACACACACACACACACACACACACACACACACACACACACACACACACACACACACACACACACACACACACACACACACACACCTGTCTTTTCCCTTTACTTAGGAACTAACATTGAGCACATGAAGATGAGACCAAACACAACTACAAACATAGGGGACCTACTAACATTTTCAGGCAGTTTACAGTGAAGGCAACTGAAAGCGTTTTTCCCAATTCGATTCAGATTCAATTCGTTTTGATTGTGTTCTTCTAATGTTCATTCTCGCTCTGCTAATGCTGTAAATCACCCATTGCAGTGTTTTAGACTAATTCAATTCCTGTAGCTCAAACAGCAAAGCATGGCGCCAGCAACTCCATCAGGGTCATGCGTTTTGGGTTTTATTACCAGGGAATGCATTAACTGATAAAATGCATACAATGCAATGTGGATAAAAGCGTCTGCCAAATTCACAAGTGTAGGTGTGAATTCAAACAGATTATTCAAACTATCCATGTAAATATCCAGCTCATTCATTTCTGTACATTTTCTACACTGGTCGCACTGTATGTTTTTGATTCACAAGACTCATAAGTGTCACATTACACATGTTGCACGTTTTGATTCACTAAAATAACTCGCTAATAAGAGTCATTTGGCTCACTGCTTGCCATTTTACTGCATCAATACTGTCAGTTTAGCATCTACTGACTGTAAAATGGCAACATTCACAACTCAATTCTGAACAATGAGTGGGTGTTTTTGAGGTGTAGCCTAACTGTGGGAGGGCAGACACAGACTGAGTTTCTGTAATCACAGGTCAAATGAGTCTTTTTTTGAACATTAACCATTCAAGCAAACAGATTCACTAAAATGAAACGAACTTTCCCATATGACAGTGGATTGTGTTTGGTTCTTTCATCTGCATTGTTACAGGACATTTTGAAAACATACTGGTTAAACTAGTAGTGTTGCAACTTGTAAGTGATTAACTCCTGAACACTGGTGTGCATGAGATAGTGTGCATTTTCTGTATGTGTAAATTTGGATGAAATTGATGAACACATGTGAAGGAAATACCTAACAGGCGCCACCGGCACACAATATTTGTACAGTGTATTGTACAGTAAATCTGAAGGAATAAATACTTAAGAAAATATAAATCTATTTTAAGGGCTTTAACCCTCTGACATTTTGACCTCATGACCCTGCAATACAAAAATCTCAACGAATCACCTTTCTCCTTGCCTTTACAGTACACACACACACACACACACACACACACACACACACACACACACACACACACACACACACACACACACACACACACACACACACACACACACACACACACACACACACACAAACACACACACACAAACACACAGTTTATCCCCCTGAGCAGGAGAGAAAGAGCAAATAGACACTCAGTTTTGTATGTCTTCCTAAGATAAGAAAAGGCTTAAAGAGAATCAACTCACTAAATCTTCAGAATCTAGTCTTCAAAACACACAAAGGAGAGATAGAGACGGAGAGAGCGAGAGAGAGGGAGGAACAGAGGGAGAGAACAGATACTGTATTCATTTCACACTTGTCAGCTGCGAGAGCAGAATCAAAATGAATACAAGGCTGAATGAAGAATGACAGACAATCTGAAAGCAGAAAGAGAGAGACAGAGAGGATGGGAAGGGAGGGGAAACCGCTGATCCTGCTGGAGAAAAAAAGAACACACTCTTCCAAAATAATAAGCAACCTAACATTCATATTCAGCAGGTAACCAAAGCTATAGTTTAATATTTTCCTTTTTTTATCATTGTATTTTTTCCCTTTAGGTCCACAGAATGTTTGTCAATGTTTTTTAAAGCAAAAAGTTGTCTCTTTGACCCTGATAATCAAATGGGCCATTTTTGGCCATTTGTTTTGTTTTTTGCTGCTGTGCCTTTAATGTTTCATGAAATCAAAACTGACCATTTTTAAATGGAATATCGCAGTATTTATTATGTGCACAATAAATATGATTTATCTGTGCACATCATTATTATTTTTAAATTCATCTGTCCTCATAATCTTTAATCAAAATGACTTCCCTTCCCTCTTCTCATCATCACCTCTCCACTTCTCTAATGATGCGTTTACTGGCACGAGGACGGGACAACCTGTCACTCACATGACATCACAGCAATAGCTAATCACAACCATCCAAGCAATCCAAACAATTCCTGATAGACAAATCAAGCCCCGCACTACATGTCTTCCGGCTCGAGAATCGTTTCACTCTGATAAAGAAAAGACTTTTGCATGCTGACTTTAAGACTTTATAAACACCTTCAGCTTGTGAAATGACGGAAATGATCAGGGCCCATAAACATAGACTTTCTCACATATTATTCTTAACATTAGTCCTTCTTACTAATTTCCTTTTTACTTCACAGTGACTGGGTGGGCAAAGTTACTGAACAATGAACGGTGTTGGCGTCTAAATGTCGGCGGTCACGTGCTGATGCATCTGTTTGACATTAGAAAGCTGCAGAAGTTTCAATAAAAGCACTAAAGTTGCATTCTATACACTGCATTTACACTATACACAATGTGCTCTGCCACAGAGTATGAATTTTGGATGACATGCTGTCACAAAAGGAACATGAACACCCGTCTCAGTAATTATACTGCCATAGACTACCATTAAAAGTTGAGTCATTAAGATGTTTTTAATGTTTGTGAAAGAAGTCACTTTAAAATGCTTAGCAAGGCTGCATTTATTTGATAAAAATATTTAAAATTTCACAATTTTACTGTATTCTGTTATGGCAAAGCTGAAATTTCAGCAGCCATTACAACAGTCTTCAGTGTCTTCAGTTCTGATTTGGTGCTCAAGAAACATTTCTTATTATTATTAACTGTGTTGAAAACTGATGCTTAATATTTTTGTCACGATTCTTTGATAAATAGAAAGTTCAAGAGAACAGGATTTATTTGAGATAGAGATCTTTTTGTAACATAAACGTCTTTCACTTTTGATCAATTTAGTTAACCCTTGCTGAATAAAAGTGATCACAATGACCACAATCTTTACAATGGCTGAAATTGGATTGAATAAATGGCACATCACATTGCAACTAAATAAATTACATTATGAACATTTTCTCTCAGCTGTTCTGCTCTCCTTATTCATCAAATATGTGAACACAGAACCGCATGCGAAACCAAACATAAAAGGTCAAAAGCCATGACCTTTTAAACTCCATAATGAGCTACTACACCAAATGCTCTCATTCACAAATGGTAGTCAGTGTATTCAGGCACAACATAGCGATTTTAGCAAACAAGTGTGTGTCTGTGTCCAGCTGCTTTACTGTAAGCCCGGCCCTCTGTGACTGCCCACCCCTACCTCAATCTCTATCTCTATCCCTCTCTCTCTCTCTTCCTGCAGTAATGGTTTAATGGCAGATTACAGAGCCTCTGAGGGCTGAATGGAAAAGTAATAAAATAAATGGCTTTGTAAGGGCCCTTCCCCCACAGAGAGCAGACCATCGCTGAACTCGACAGTCTCGAGGATCCCTGCAGGACTGCCCAATATCTACAAACCTCTGCAGATAAGCACACAAACACATATGCCTCTTTTTCTTTTAAACTCAATCAAATGGATAGGCCTGTTAATAACTTTTATGTCTCATTAATCAGTTCCTATTGCCCTTCCGGATCCATTTATATATATATATATATATATATATATATATATATATATATATATATATATATATATATATATATATATATATAGGCCTGTGCAAAGCATGGTGGCTTTACCCTTTACCATTCTGTAAGTAAAAACAAACAAACACAATATGATCTGCTTGTTGATTGAAGACACTCAAATTCTTGCAATAGGCTAACAGGGATTTGCTTCATAAATATTTAGTTCAGTTGCGTCAACACCTGGTGGATCTTTATCATCTCTAAACATAAAAGTCAAAATCGCAAACTGAACTGACTGAGTAAAATCAAGTGGGCCATTGTTCTATAGTGGTCAACACGTTGGAAAATAGATAATGTCTAATGGATCATCAAAATGTTTTGGTCCAGATCTAATAATTTATTCACACGCACACACACACACACACACACTTCATGTACAACAACTTAAATACATCTCTTGTATATTTAAAATAATTGAAATTTCTAATTGAAATTTATTTTTATATTTTGGGGGCATAGTAAAAAAAAAATCTTATTGAAGAAAAAAAGTCTTATTATAAAAGGAAGTTTGAAAAGAAAATATTAAGCAAGCAGTAATAATATGTGTTGAAGCAGTTTTGTTTAAATATTTATATAAAAACTATATATTTTTTATATTTATCTTAGACACTCTTATTAACTCACATTATTTACTCACTTATGGGAAGAATGGGGAAAAGTGAGAGTCTGTTTAGAAAACTCATATGGTTTGTTCCAGATGTCAGGATATTAGCAGGGCGGATAGGCTTGACCGGAGGAAACTCCCTTTCATAAAGACCTCATTCATGCCCATGAAACACTATAGCGCAGGGTGGTTGTGTGTGTTCTATCGTTCACAGCCAACAAAAGTGCACACACCAACACATGCACAAACAGTAAACATACAAACACTGAAAACAGATGCATTCACACTTTACCATGACCCAACCATGAGTCACCTTGAGGGGACTTTTAGGGGGAAATTTAAAGGAGAAGTTCAAATAAAAGAAGAGTGAGACAGGTGACCTACCTAATGCATTTTTTTTGTTTGTTGCTAAAACCTCAGTCGTTTATTTTAAACACCTGTCTTTTGATCTGCGATCATGTTGTGCTCACCTATCAGATGTCCAGCTGCTAATCATCTGGGACAGGAAGAGACGTATCAGAGGTGTTATGAAAGTGTCCCGTGTTTAGTGGCTAACAGCATCTAGGTGGAACAATGCAGCCACTCCTCTCAACTGTTGCATAAACACACTAACCTGAACTAACCTGCACTGAGCCAATTACAGTCGCCTGTATGTGTCTGTGTGTGTGTCCAGAACAGGTGTACGGGTGGCTTATTCGCCTATGCAGTTGAAGCCAGTGTCACACCATGATCAAAACACAGTATTGAAATAAGGGTAAGAAAAAACTTTTCTTTCTCTCACTCAGATAAGCTTGAGCACAAACTCATTTGCTGCATGGCTAGAAAACGACGGACGGCGATATTGGCAAGAAGTGAAAAGGCAGGGGTGAGCAAGAAAGACTGAGACGCTCAGACTGAGTGTCTTTTGTCTGATGAAGTCCCACCTGCAGCACTACAGCCACAGAGATGCAGCTGCTCTCCTTTCCCTCTTCCTCTCTTTGTTTCTGTCCACCATCCCAGGCTCTTCCTATTATTGATCCCCCTATTCTTATTATTTTCAGTTTTGGGGATTGTAGAATTAAAGGGGCAGTCACGCTACACTTTTCGTTCTATTGACTTCCATTTGTCCGTATGCGAATGCGGGAGAGTGGAAACGCAACCTCATGTGCATTTAAGTTTTTCATTTCTTTCTCCTAATTGCAACTAAGGGGCTGTTTACACAACACCATATTCACCTAAAAACTGAAAACTTCATGCATTTTGGCTGTTAATGTACACCACAATGGCGTTTTGGGAAAAAACAGTGACGCCATTCGCATGCGTATTACGTGTTCAGTCTATAGGCATGTCGTTTTTCTTTACAACGTGACATCGCCAGCTACTGGCCTGGCATGTATAATACAGCGTTTTTAGTAGTTTTTGCAGTTCCGTGTGAACGAGGATCATTTTGACAACGCTGTCGTCTGTACACAAAAAAACACAAAGGAAAAACTTTTCAGTTTTTAGTAGACCTTCATCGTTATCTTGTAAACGTACCCTAAAAAGACCCCATTTGCGATATTTCTAGCAATTTTTAAACAGGGGGAGACCACAGACATATGGGCAGTTTCAACCGATTTTCAGCATTATAATCCTCCAAATGCACACACTAGAATATTCGTCCGGACCGTGAGACCAGACACCTGTTGATTGTAGTCAAATTTTCACAGTGAGACGAGATCTCACGGAGACTCGCAAGATCAAACGTGATTTGAGAAGAAAAACAAATGGAGGACGACCAGCTGGTTCTCCTGCCGTGAATTTTGTTTTAAGGGATGAAAAACAATGGAGAAAAAAAGAATATTGATGATCTTCTTTCTCAATTCTCCACTTTCGTGGGATGTTTGTGGCAGCCCAGTTTCAGGTATAGAAGCACGCAACATCCGGTTGGTGAAGCTTGCTCGCTCTCATTGGCTAGCGTGGGTATCAAGTCAGAGGCAAAAATGTTTGATATTTGCGATTTGGGATTGTGCGGGCTCCAACGCGATCGAGAGCAGTAAAATAATCGTAATGACACCACACAATTGAGGATTTTTTGGAAAAAAAGTCGGTTGGGAGAAAGTGTCACAAAAAAAAGTTGGTTGTGAGAAAGTGTGTGGCCAGAAGCCAGTAACTGTTCTAAATAATCACTTGAATATTTTCTGAATTCACTTCTCCAAAAAGCACCTAAATCCCTGTGAGACTAAGAAATCGATACACACAAATTATTATTTTTTCCTATCCACATTAGAATTTGATAAATGTTAAACAGAAGTAACCTGGGGTTACTTCTTGACAAGTTTGGATCTGTTTACTGTCTCCGAGGACCACACTGAAGACCACGGACAGAGGCTGAAAGATTTTTGTGCGTCAAGTGTGCCAGGACTATCAGCAGACTCCTTTACTTCAGTGCAAGGACCTGGAGTCTGTTTTCAATGGATTATGCTGTTCTCCGCAAATGACTATGTGTATATAAAGAGAATGAGAGAGAAAGTGGCCGTGGCGGAATTGAGAACATTGCAGTACTAGCAGGCACACTGTCCTGACCTCACTTAAAGAGACTGTCAAATGTGCACATGGACGCACACACACACACACACACACACCATGTTCCCGTCTGTTCCGACCTTCACTGGATTCTCGTCATTCATGATGTCAGAGCTCACAGCCTCCAACGTAAGCCTTCTTAGTCAGCCTTAGTTTATATTTGTCGGAGTATTGATGTGTTAAAACAGACAAATACTGACATGTCTATATTAAAATAGTTTGGACTGAGTTACTCTAATAAACCTACATGAGTAAAACTGCAGTAGGGATGAATCGATACTTTTAAAAGTTTAAAGTTTGTATGCTACAAGTGAAACAAGCACTCTTAAAGGGAAAGCGCTCTTAAAGGGTTAAATATTTTACATAATCACACTCCCTTTAAATTAATGCAAGATGATGGCAAAAGTAGTCAAAATGAAACAGAAACAATTAAATATCGGCCAATAAATATCCAATGAGAAATAAATGTGCAATTCCATGAAACAACCTTACTTTATTGCAACTAAAATTTTCCTGTACTTGTACTTGCAACAATTGTGACGACTTTGCCTATTGTATTTGTTATTTTATTTCATACAACTGTGACTTTATTTCTTGTAATTGTGACTTTCCTTTTTGTAATTATGACTTTATTTCATGCAATTGTGCCTTTATATCATAATTTCATAACCTTTATTTCTGGTAATTTGCTTGTAATAACTGCATTAATGCATCGATACTAAAATTCGACGAACAATTTGAATATTATAATAATACTACAATAATAAATATTATAAAGCTATACCTATTTGTATAATGAAAACAATTAAAACATTAAAAAAAGAAAAATTATGCTACAGATAGCTACAAAGTAGTCTAAAAATTGAAATAGGCAGAAACAATTCAATATTGGGCCAATAAATATCCAATATTGGCAGATACTGATAAATTCTGATATGTATATTAATCACAGATACACATTTACACACACACACACCACAGTTGGAATACAGGTGCACAAGGTTAAAGCACAGCTCAGGGGGCACTTTCACTGGGAGACAGATCAAACAAAAACACACACAGACACACACACACACACACACGAGCGCCCGCTCAATGCCTCTTACAGAAACCTGGATACAAATTAACAGATACATGAGCACATTCAAAGAGAACACACCCGCTAAACAAACGCACATGTGTCCTGATCAACGACATGCAGTAGCACTGCGAGTGTGTGTGTGTGTGTATGAACTCATGTGTGTGCATGTCTGATTGTTTCCGAGAGGCAGGAGAGACGAGAAGTAGCAACCATGTGCACTTATGTATGCGAGTGTGTGTGTGGTGCTTTGGAAATAGGTCAGCTTAGGCTGGGTTTAGTGGCACTAGGCCCAGCTCAAGCAGAGAAGAGCCCAGGGGCTCAAACACACACACAGATGCATGTGTACATATGCACACGCACACACACACACACACACACACACACACACACACACACACACACACACACACACACACACACACACACACAAACAGATGCATGTGTACATATGCACACACACACACAAACAGATGCATGTGTACATATGCACACACACACACACACACACACACACACACACACACACACACACACACACACACACACACACACACACACACACACACACACACACACACACACACACACACACACACACACACACACACACACACACACCTCCCTGCTAGTAAAGACAAAGACGTACAGGCATATTCCACTATCTACACAAAATAATTCAAAAGAAAATGCAGATCCAACATATACACACAAAGAAATAATGAATTTTACAAGCTAAAGGCTGTTCAGTGTTAATCTCAACAAAAAAGTGTGTTTTTTGGTTAATCAACAAAACGAGACAAAAATGTACATCATGATGATAATTAAACGGTTTCAATTTTTTGTAAAAAAATGAACTGAAATTTATCAACAATGCACTAACAATGTTTTCATTGAAAAATTCAAATAATCATATAGTCAAAGTTCAAATGAATATAAAAAAATATACAAATTCTGAATATTTGGTGTAATTATGTCATATTTTTATTGACTATAATTAGATGACATTGTATTAGTCAAATTAAAATTTTCACAAAAATTTACAAATATGATCATGACAAAATATTGACAAAATTTAAAAGACATTTTCATCAAAAGAGGGAAAAAAGTATTCAAAAATGTAAAATGAATACTAAGGCTGTTTAATTTGAATGATTTTGTTCTGTATTATTGAATGCAGAAGCAGCTCTGATCTCAGTTACACTGTGATGGTTTAAACACAACATTCAAAAGTACACAAACACACAAGCTCTCTAATCACCAGTGTATGGCTAGTCTTCCGAATGTGAGGAAAGTAACACTAATGAGCTTCACCTCACTGTGACATCAACACAACCTGCTGTCTGCCATCACACACACGCTTATGCCCATAACTCAAACACACACTATAAATCAACGGGATGGTTATACGGACAATCATAAAAGATATTAGCGAGCACACTTATGCACGCTAAACATCATACATCGTTATTCCTACAAACATTAACCTAAGTAACCACATATAATCCAAAGATGAAAACACACTGCGTGCGAGAGCCTTTTAAAAGTGTCTGTGAGAGAGCTTTAGACTGTGAGGATAGAATGTAAAGATGAGCAGATGAACAGATAGAGAGATGATAAATGAAGGGAAAGAGTGAAGGATGGAGAGAAAAAGAGGAAGTGCTTGTGTCTGTTGTACCGGCTGCCCTTAGACCATTACTAAAGGGAACTCCCAACGGAACGACTCAAACACTCAGAGTCAAACAAAGAACAACAGGAACAATGAGAGAGAGAGAGAGAGAGAGAGAGAGAGAGAGAGAGAGAGAGAGAGAGAGAGAGAGAGAGAGAGAGAGAGAGAGAAAGAAAGAAAGAAAGAAAGAGAAGGTGGGTGTGAGGTTTAGTAACCAAAGTATTTAACCCTTTCTTGAAGAAAATAACTTTTGTCCAAGCAAACATAACCACTTAAAGAGATAGTTCACCTAATAATTCAAATTCGAAATTTTATCATTTACTAAACCACATGTTCGTCGAAACCTGCATGTTTTTGTCTTTAGTGGAACACAAAAAGAGATGTTTTGAAGAATGTTCACTCTGCCCTCTTCCATACAATATAAGTGAATGGATACAGATGCTGTCAAGTTTCAAAAATAACATAAAAGCAACCTGAAATTATCGTTTCACTATATTCCAATTCTTCTGAATGATGTGATTCCTTTGTATGAGGAACACGCTGAAATATAAGCAGAACATTTAAATACAGATCATTTTATGATGTAAATTTGGTGCATTTTTAAATGTGTTTTTTAAATAAAAGTTAAGAAGGGAGCAAAAACGAACCCCTCAACAAACAAAATAATAATAATAAAATAAAATAGAGTGCCTCTGTCCATGTAGGTGATTCTATCCCCATTTACTTTGTGCAATAGTAGTGCGCTTTCTGCAAAATATCCTAACTTGTGTTCATATGGAAGAAAGTAAGTCATCAGGTCATGGGTCCCTCTATTGTGATCAGAAGAAAAACATATTCTGTTAAACTGCTGCAGTTAAACAATCTTATTAGACAAATCGTTTTATTTTTAGACCAGGAAGAGGTTTTTCTAAAGACTTCAGCAGAAAAAAAAACTCGCCCACACATAAACAAACAAATGAATTGACCAAAGAAAAGTGAATGTTTGTGTTTGTGTGTGTGTGAGTGAGTGAGAAGAAAGAGAACTAGCAGGAATTTTGCACCCAAGGTTCACTAATTCCAAGTCCAGCCAACGAGAGAGCGAAGGGAATAAAAGCAGTTCAAATTGCCAGAGTTAGTGTTGGAACACACAACACACACACAACACACACACCACACACATACCACACACACACCACACACACACACCACACACACACACCACACACACACCACACACACACACACACACACACACAACACACACACACACACACACACACACACACACACACACACACACACACACACACACACACACACAGGCTGTCTTGCTGGCCTCAGCCATCCTGTGCTAGTTGTTAAAGTAGTATTAATATTCATGTCGAGGGCTGCTGCTGTCAGTGAGGCAGTTTTAAATGAAGACTCCGACCTTGATCCAATCCATGGGGTCTCTCCTTATCCAATACAAGAATGTGACTTCAAGGCCTCCCTCTCTCTCTCTCGTTCTTTTTCTCTCTCTTAACGCACACTTTTCCTCAATTTTTTCCGTTTCCTAACCTCTCCCCCTTTCACCCCTTCTTTCCTGATTATGCAGACTTGGAGCTGGTGTGTGTGTGTGCTTGTTTATGTGATTTATGAGGACACAAATTTGTATAATGACATGCGTATTACACTGGTATTACAACTTAAACGTGGTTTATGAGGACATTTCATGAGTCCTCATAATTCAAATAGCTTAAAAAACATAAAAAACAATGTTTTATTAAAAAATGCAGAATGTTTCCTGTGATGGGTAGGTTTATGGATAGAATATACAGTTTGTACAGTATAAAAATCATTACGCCTATGGAGAGTCCTCATAATGTAGTTGCACCAACGTGTGTGTGTGTGTGTGTGTGTGTGTGTGTGTGTGTGTGTGTGTGTGTGTGTGTGTGTGTCTCCAATCTCTTGTTTGATTTTGCTCACAGACAAGAATGGATCTGCCTTGATAAAGATGGCTGCTCAGAAAGAGCCACAGAGGGATTCAGATTACCTTGATCTCTCTCTCTCACCCAGTTTCTTTCTCCTTCTCAGTTTTGGTTGATGAGGTGGGTGCGATACATTTTTAAACTTGAAATTGAGAAAAAAGAACAAAAAACCCACTTCTCTGTAGTGAAACGCATCTTAACAACCTGTATGTGAAAAGCGACAAACAAAAACAAAAACAAAGACAGGACTTGGTCCCATTATATTTTTATCTGGGGTGGCTTGATCTAAATATGTTTTATAAGATCTAATTTACTTAACAAGATTCTCTTTGCAATGACAGTCGAGAAACTTGACCGCAGATGCAGACAGTTACACTAATACGGGAGGCGCTGAGAATGCAAAACATACTTGTTCCACTGGCATGGATAGCAACAACACATGAAATCAATCTTGCATAGCTGGAAGCATCTGTATTCACACATGTTTAGCTACATTCAGAATAGCATATCTTTAAATTGAAGAAACATTAAGAGAAGTACGCTATTCTGAATTCTGGATGTTTCAGGGCTAAAGATAAAGAAAGGTTTAAGTCAATGTGATTTATCTAGCAAGTAAGAAATTTTTTCTATTAATTATGATGTAACGAAGTTGGGGATCAGTAAGATGTTTTAACGTTTTTGAAAGAAGTCTCTTTTTCACATCAAGGCTGTGTAGTGGTAGGCTGCAGAAAGTGACGTCATCAAGGTTGATGTCATAGACGAGACACAACATGTCAGTGGTAACATGGTGGATGTAGCAAACAAAAGTCTCTTATTCCCACCAATGCAGGATTTACATTAATCAAATAAACTGTAAAACTATTTCACAATATAATTCTAATATGCCGATTTGGTGCTCAAGATATGTTTCTTATTATTACTAATAAAAAAAAAACAAAAAAACAGTGCTGCTTAATATTTTTGTGATAATTGTCATTATACCTTTTTCAGGATTCTTTGATGGAAAGAAAAGTATTTAGTTTCAAAGAGAAATGTTTTGCAACATTATAAATGTATGTAATGCCTCTTTTAATAAATTGAGCGTGTCTTTGCTGAATCAATGTATTAATGTCTTTAAAAAAAAGCTTACTGACTCCAAACAGGCTACACTGGTGTGTGTGTGTTTAGGTCAGGCTTGGGTCACTGTGTTTGTGTGTGTGTGAGAGAGAGACTTTGAGCCAAAGCAGAAACAGTCTCTAAATGGTCAGACTGTCTCATAAAAATCCAGACAGAGAGTGACAGTTGCACAAAGCTCATTTTTTTTTCTCATTTAACCCTTACACACGCACTTGAGCATACACTTGTCCTCTGCGGTTAAGGTGTATCCCCCTATTCCTCACTTCCCATCTCAGAAGCCTCCTGTCTCTTTATCTCTGCAGGCTAAATAATGGACTTGCATTAGTTGGGTTGGTCTGCTCTAGAGCAGAGATCCCTCTGATCAATGTCTGCCAGCACAAGCGGACAGAGCCCACTGCTCAATTTCATTCTCCATTCCTCCCTTCTTTATCTCTTCCTTTTGGGCTGAATATGTTCATCTGTTCTTTCTGCCTCCTGTCCTCCACCTTTCCATCTCTCTCTCTCTTTTGGTGGACCCCCTTTCTAATAAATCTCATGAATGGTTCTCTCTCAGTAGCTCTCCCTTAAACGCGTCATAGCAATTACAGCACTCATAAAACGGCGCCATATAGACCTAGAGCTTGTGTGTGTGCGTGTGTGTGTTTGTGTGTGAGATAATGTCCTTGAGGGGGCAAGAGAAGAGCTGGTTATTGATTGGAGGTCCCTGTACGACACATAGGCTTTTGATTTCTCTTGTAGAGCACTGCTTCTGCCTTGTCCTTAAAACAGTATTCTACAAAGTCAAATAGAACGGACTATTGACTGGTGCTCACCTACACCATCACAATGATGATACACTCTGGACTGTTTCTACAGTCACATTAGATTGCATGAAAAAAAAAGGTCATGAAAAAAAAAAGCACCAGCTATGTAAGTCCTGAGTGTAATTTAGAGTCAATACTTTCATAATAGCATGAAGACACACCACACCTGCTTTTGGTATTTTGACACTTAAAAATGTGTCAAAATGTCACTGCATTAGATACAAAGATCAAAGCAAATAGCGATTTCCGTAGCAACGTTTACCAATACTACATCCACCATGTTAGCACTCTCATATTGTCATGCCTATACTTTTTGTAGCAATTAACAATTATAACAACTTCTTTCAGTTGGCCTCATGGGATAGTAAAGTATTTGAATCGTAACCAAATCTCTTTTTGTGGCAATGTCTTTAAAGTTGCAATTAAACAGACGTGACAGGTATTTTCTGCCGTATGATCATGTACATTGAGTGTAAAATTATCAAAAAAAACAACAAAAAACTAGGGTGGGGACTTGGTTCAACCATCAGTTGTTGATTGGATTTTGAGATGTTGGCATTGCACTCAATGAATGCAGATGATTGGAGAAGCCCTGTATATGTCACCACAGAGAAATCTGTAGTTTGTCGATTCATATTTTGATTAAAGTTTGAGGTAAAAAAAAAAGTTTTAAAATTGAAATAAATGCATGGATGAACCGTTCAAAATAAGATCTTTAACATGCATTTTCAAAATCATTTCATGTAGACATCAAATAAATTGCACTTGATATTTTGTTATGCAATGCAAATGTAAATGTAAAGTAACATAATGCAGGTTAAGTAAAATTGTTTAAAGAACTGTGCACCGCATATGTCAACTGGAAGTAACATTTGTTAATAAAAGCTGCCAAAGACTTTTTTTTCCTTTACAGCAGCCAGCCAGGATGTACATATGTCTCACACCAGATGCAGTGTGGGGCCTACGCTTATTAAAACAGCAATAAAGAAGAGCTTTCATCATGCAGTATTCTGAATTTTCTAGTGACAAACAGGTATAAAGATGGTTCCTATTATGGGGTGATGAATATACTTTTTTTTTTTCAAAGGCCAATGCTGATAGCAATAACCAAGTAGCCAATGGTGGATATAATCTCAATATATCTAGTAAAGGCCAATATAATTAGATGTACACATATACTAAAATATTAACTCAATTAACAAAAAAAAAATCTGAATATAAAAAAATAGCCATTAAAGGGATAGTTCAATCAAAAATGAAAATTCTGTCATTATTTACTCATCCTCAAGTTGTTCCAAACCTGTATGAATTTATTTCTTCTGAAGAAAACAAAAGAAAATATTCTACAAAATAATATATTTTGAATATCGGTAACCAAACAGTTGATAGGCCCCATTGACTTCCATAGTACCCAGTACTATGGTACTAGTACCCCCCCCCCCCTCCCCCCTATATATTCTATCCCTTTAACAAGCCAATGCCAATACCAATGATCTTTAAGATACCAGCATGCCAAAATGTTGGTCAATCAATAGTATTTAGACAGCAGAGAGGCTGATAAAAATGCTCAGATAGTGGACACTATTTTCAGTCAATACCCTCAAACTGCCAAAATACTGGCCTTAATCGGCCTAAGCTGATATATCTGTCTATCAAAGCTCATTACTAATTATAATGACCTTATTTGCATATGTTGGGATATTTATGGATAGCTATGCACTTATCTGACAGCAATGACAGTTTGACATTTATGTTTAAAAGCCTGAAACCATCACCGAAATCATAGCAATAAGGCAATACAAGAGAAATAAGAACCACTCGAGTATAAGCACACATACTAGAGACAGCCACACACAGTTGTTAACTTGTGGGATAAAATAAAATCATCTTCTTGGTTAAAGAGAGGTTATGAAGAGGGATTTGATGGAATGAATAAATGCATTAATACTCCAGGCGCTTAGCGCCGCAATCACCGTATTGCAATGCAGAGAGAACTGTGCCCGCGCCAAGGCATCAGCGCCGCTTCCACTGTGTCAAATGTTAATGACCTGCCAGGGAGAGGAATCTATCCACATGTTCATTTGTCATTAAGAAGGAATATTTTAACACCAGACGCTCAAGTGCTACAGTGTCACAACAATTTAACATAGTGGGAAAAAGGAGGAGGTGAAGAGAGGGAGGAGGGGATAAAAAGATAAAAAGAGGAAGAATGTATTCCTGCAGCCAGCAACTCTTTAAAGGGGGGAGGCGAAAAACAAAAATGCTTTGTATCAGCACAAACGCACACACAACAACTACACCACTGCGCTGCTGTCAATATTTTGTTGTGTCAGTAGGTCAGAGAACAGGGAGCATTATGGGAGAAGGTGCCTCTATTGCTTGAGTGGCATTTAGTCTTGTTGTATAACAGAGACTGAGAGACTATGTCACTGTTACTGCTTGCTGGGTGCTTGAAGAGGCAATGATGGCATCTACCCTGCGTCGTTTTGTTCCTACTGAATAGCAACACGTGTAGCTGTCTTACTCAGTGACTCCTACACAACCACATGTACTCAGAAAGTGATGTCATTACCAGCAGCTGCACAAACATGCACAGGGAAATCAATGAGCGTATGGCACATTTATTAGGTCCTGATGTGGCAACATAGAGAAACCTAGCCCAGCTGTTACAATAGAAAGCAGTGTGACTGGGAAACATTCAGAAAGATCTAACCTATAGAGACATGGAGAAGAGATATAACCTCAGCCAGCTAGTCCTAGAGCTTTGTTCCCACATCAAACTGAAACTCAATGAACTATTAGAACACATACTATTAGAAGAAAAATACTTAAGGTGTTCAGCAGAAATTACCAAATAGGATAAATTAGGGGACTTGTCCAGCTAATGGCAGAGTAAAACAATCCTGATCCAGGCTTATATACCTTGAATCGGTCAACTGATTTGGTTTATAAGTGCAGTTGCCAGTATCTAGAAAGCAAGGGTTTCTGTTTTAACTTTTTGTGAATTTGAGTGAAATTTATTTTTATTTCAGCAAGTTTGTAAACATCTCATTTGCAGTCATTGAATTAATACTTTATTTTATTCAGCAAAGACGCATTTAATGGGTCAAAAGTGACAGTAAATACCTTTAAATTGTTTGAAATTTTTTTTTTTTCAAATAAATGCTGTTTTTTAAATAATAAATAAATAAAAAGTTTTTTTTAACTTTCTATTAATAAAAGAATACTGAATGATCATGGTTTCCATGAAAATATGAATTGATAAAATTGATAAGAAGAAATATTTCTTGAGCACCAAATCAGTGTATAAGAAAGATTTCTGAAGGATCACATGACACTGAAGACTGGAGTAATAACTGCTAAAATTTCAGCTTTGCCATCACAGGAGGACATTTTTAATTTCACAATATTATAATTTTACTGTATCTTACAGCCTTGTATTTTACAGCCAAAAATCCCTAACTTTTGAACGGGAGCATATATATATATATATATATATATACACACATACATATGCACACACTTGTTTTTGTTTATCATGGAATCCTCAGAGAGGTTGTGGTAGACAAGACAGGCCTTACTTTCTCCTCATGAACCCACCTAAAACTTTTTATCCCTCCATTTCTTTCATAATATTTCCCTACCTTGACTGAACCTCTGGAAAAAAGCTGTCAATAACCCCCCCCCCCCCTTCCCATCCCATCCCAATGTCCAGACAGCTGTTTAGTTAGGATTAGTGATGCCCTGTCAAGCACATGTAGTGGGAGCTTTACAGAGCTAATATCATTTACCCCCTTTCCCCATAATGTTTTCCCTATGCTGTCCTTTCACTGACCGATGATTGCTAGCGGTTGTCCTATTGAACAGATAAAGCTTTATCTATTGCTACTGCAGCAGAACAATGTTGGCCGCAGTATCCTTTCAAACCCCATTGGAAAAAAGTATTTAAATCTCAGTGAGAGTGAGAGAGAGAAAGAGAGCAATAAGATTCCCTGGCTGCGTGGTAGCTGTGGAATTTTGGTCCTAACGGAGAGTAGCTCCAGCTTTCATAGCGCTGTTTGTTTTGGACATCTGATTGAGGTAGAAATATGTTCCTTCAGTCCTTTCCACCCACAGCTCTGTCGCAACAGCAAACAACCCGCGCGGCACATTGAAACGCACCGCGGATACGGATACGGCTCGACTTAAAGCCAATTACTCACAGGGAATAAAGTCGACTATGAGGAGATATGTGCGAGATAAGCTTATTGTTTCCAACGAGGAAATTTCACCTGCTTCAAGACAGATATTGATCTTACATTTGATTTGACAGGCAAGTAGCTGAAGTGAAAGTCGTCTGCCGTCGTCTTCCTGGGTGTTTTTTCTTTGTGCATTCGGTTTTGACACAAATTATGGTAATGTTTACCGTAACGCAAATGATAAACTCTTTATGAGCAACATGTCAAATTGATAGCAGATAAAACCAAGTGCTGCCTCATTCCTAAAAAAAACGTGCAAAACACCACCACTGACTTTTGGCTACACTAATTTTTGAAGTGAGCAGCACGATAACAAACGCACAAGAAATCCTCCACTTTGATGTCTCGCCCTATTTTGTGGTTTCAGCAGGGTCTTTAGCGATTTAATTCATCTCAGAGCTCTCCGGGGTTTAGGAAATCTGGGCCAAACAGTGATTGAAGCCATTAGAGCAACCCCTTCAAAAATACTTCAGGGTGTGCATGATTAAATGAGATGAAGTAAAGGAAGGGAACATAAGGGACAAAGAGCATGAATGACTTACTGTCCTCTACTCATAACAGTCTGACCCCTTTAACCAAAAGGTGATTTGTTGGACGTTTATTTGGATTGTCTACGTTGATGAACTTCTAGCATATTCAATAAAGCATGTAATAAAAACATGCAGTTATATGTGTTAGTGCACATAAAATTCAGAGCATTGGCAAACCCAGCTTTATCTAATAATGACCCAGCTCTCAATTACATCATCATCTGTAGGGCTCATGGGACAAGAGGTTAAGATACTTATAAAACCCTTCTAACCACTACCTGCAGTAGCCATTACAGACTTCTACAAACGCAATCAGATTTACCGTCCTTTTATAAGCCTGGGTGGGAATTCTCCGTTTGCTTCTGGAAACAAATGTTTTAATATTCTGGTAATGGCTGAAGAATGCAGGAGAGGGAAGAGAGTCAGACAAGTATGACTGATTTTTAAATGGTTTCTGTAGTGAATGATTCATTATCCCCCCCCCCCCTCTCTCTCTCTCTCTCTCTCTCTCGCTCTCTCTCTCTCACATTCTCACACACACGTTATTTCTTTCTCTCCCTCACTTCATCTTTCCTGTCATAAAGAGACTGTCACTGGCATGCAATCACAGTGCTACATGAGCTTGCCCCTCCACCAAAATGAGCATCTCACGCTTTCAATTCTCATGTTCTCTAAAAATAACCAAACAGTGGAGGAAAAAAAAAACACAAGAGCCACAGAGACATTGTGATTCTCAAAAGCCCCTTTCACACAGCGCGTTGATCCCAGGAAATTGCCGGGAAATTGCCAGAACGCCTTCTGTG
Source organism: Meda fulgida (assembly GCA_030578275.1). Taxonomy (NCBI): domain Eukaryota; kingdom Metazoa; phylum Chordata; class Actinopteri; order Cypriniformes; family Leuciscidae; genus Meda; species Meda fulgida. The sequence continues at coordinate 38,991,606 of CM060622.1, forward strand.
TGCAAACACGACCCGGGACTGATGCCGGGATCGATGCTGGTTTGGGGACCAAGTAACATTCCCGTGCTCAGTCCCGGAACGCGCGCTGTGTGAACAAAAGCCGTAATCAATGCCGTGTCGTAATGATGACGCTGAAGCCGGGATCGTAATGCGCTAGTTTATGATCGAGTCAGAGAAAAAAAATGCACAAGCGTGGTTTCTCGAGAGAGAAATCGCAGCTCATAAGCAAACTTAAGACGCTGCTGAGACATTACATGTCACATCGATGTCATGTGTCTTTACAGGATTTTTACGGGTTGTGTGTGAACGCAATCTCTGATTTCACTGAAAATCACTGGCAGTGTGAATGAACCGAAATCAAACGAACCCGGGTCAAATCCTGGGTCACTTTATCCGTGTACAGGTCCTTCTCAAAAAATTAGCATATTGTGATAAAGTTCATTATTTTCCATAATGTAATGATCAAAATTAAACTTTCATATATTTTAGATTCATTGCACACCAACTGAAATATTTCAGGTCTTTTATTGTTTTAATACGGATGATTTTGTCACCGTGCACAGGCGTGTGCAGGTAATGGGCTACAGGTGCCGCATTCCCCAGGTCAAGCAACTTTTGAACCAGAAACAGTGGCAGAAGCACCTGACCTAGGCTACAGAGAAGCAGCACTGGACTGTTGCTCAGTGGTTGCATGTCATTCGGAAATCAAGGTGCCAGAGTCTGGAGGAAGACCGGGGAGAAGGAAATGCCAAAATGCCTGAAGTCCAGTGTCAAGTACCCACAGTCAGTGATGGTCTGGGGTGCCATGTCAGCTGCTGGTGTTGGTCCACTGTGTTTTATCAAGGGCAGGGTCAATGCAGCTAGCTATCCGGAGATTTTGGAGCACTTCATGCTTCCACCTACTGAAAAGCTTTATGGAGATGACGATTTCATTTTTCAGCACGACCTGGCACCTGCTCACAGTGCCACTGGTAAATGGTTTACTGAACATGGTATTACTGTGCTCAATTGGCCTGCCAACTCTCCTGACCTGAACCCCATTGAGAATCTGTGGGATATTGTGAAGAGAAAGTTGAGAGACGCAAGACCCAGCACTCTGGATGAGCTTAAGGCTGCTCTCGAAGCATCCTGGGCCTCCATAACACCTCAGTAGTGCCACAGGCTGATTGCCTCCATACCACGCCGCACTGAAGCAGTCATTTCTGCAAAAGGATTCCCGACCAAGTATTGAGTGCATAACTGAACATAATTATTTGAAGGTTGACTTTTTTTTGTATTAAAAACACTTCTTTTATTGGTCGGATGAAATATGCTAATTTTTTGAGACCGGAATTTGGGGTTTTCATGAGCTGTATGCCAAAATTATCAGTATTAAAACAATAAAATACCTGAAATATGTCAGTTGGTGTGCAATGAATCTAAAATATATGAAAGTTTAATTTTTATCATTACATTATGGAAAATAATGAACTTTATCACAATATGCTAATTTTTGGAGAAGGACCTGTATTTTCCGGAATCTTTGTGTGAAATGGCTATACATAAATGATTCCAACAATAAACAGTTAATCTACGATTGCTTTTGTTTTCTATATCTACTGTAGGATTTCCAGTACATTTGTACATTGTACAAGACACATTTGTAGCATTTTAAGGAAATTCAAAGTATAATGTGGCCAAAACACTAGTGGTCTTTCTTGACACAGGCAATCAATTTTTTTGGAAACAGCACAACTCTGCAGAAAGCGCAGATTTCCACAGAATTCGAATGCCATTATTCACAACGTCCTACATACTCCCAATCCCTTTTATGTTTTTTTTATTTTTTTTAATGTTTTTTTAGGCCTATATTAGAGTTGAATTTTTTTTGTTATTTTCTTTGATTAATGTGGACCATTTATTGTGAATAATAATAATGGCGCATTTGTTTTTTTTTCACACTTCCTGAGGCTATGCTAATGTTTTTTTCTCTAATTCCTGATAACAGATTTATAATGTTTCAATCTTTCCAGTCAGTGGAAGCCCCAGCCCTCCGATGACCCGTAACCGGATGAGGAGGAGGAAGAATGGGTCCGCCTCATCTGGTTCGCTGACCATGTGCTCTTTCTTGTCATGTATGTTTCCTTGTGCCATGTGCTCTCCTGTTAATTTGTCTAACCCCATCCATATTGTTGTCTGATTATTGGCTCAGTTGCCCCACGTGTCCTTCCTCTTTACCTGCCTTGTTTGCTCCCTATTTAGGGTACATTTACACAACAACGATATGCTTAAAACGAAGAAGTCTTTCCTTTGAGTTTTCCACATACAGACGATACCATTGTCAAAACTATCCCCATTCTGTGAAAACGACTAAAAACACTGTATGCTGCCAAGCCATTAGATGGCAATGAAACACTATAGATTGAACACGTAATACGCATGTGCACGACGTCATCATTTTCAGAGATTCACATGTTTGTTGTTTACACAGAGACCGTTTTCAAAAACTTGTACTTTCGAAACCAGTTTTCAAAAGTTTACAGCAGGCACCCAAAACGTCAGTATCGTGTAAATGAACCGCCAAAATGCATAAAAAGTTTTAGATTTTTTGTTAAAAACAGTATTGTGTAAACGTAAAAAACGTATTCTCCGTGTGTTTGCAGTCCTGCACCAGATCATCGTTTCCTTATGTTTTGCTTCCCTGCTTTTTTCAAAGTCAAGTCAAGTCAAGTCACTGATTTCCCCCTCTGGGTCGTTTTTTTTGTTTTTATCTTTATATTTAAATAAAAGCCCATCTATTCTGCATCACTGAGTCCTCGCCTCTTCTCTTACCAAAACCTGACATTTAATCCATGCTTGCTGAATGAAAGTCCATCTCTTTAAAACAAAACAAAATCTTACTGACCCCAAACTTTTGAACGGTATAGTGTAATTCAGAAGCAATTTTAGCAGATTCCATCTGGAGTGACCTTGGAATTACTTCAACTCATGGTCTCATATGCGTCTTATGGACAGGCAGAAAACAAAACACATGCACAAAAACCATAACATTTGCATTCTCATCACACCTCTATATTACACTGAGATGCGATGGAAAGGTCTGAGACAGAAAGGACAGGCCTTTATCATTAAGTTTAGCCTACTGAGAGGCTTCAAGCTGAAACTAAAATGAAAAGGCAATTGATCAGTGTATGAAGAGCTATTATTAATCACTTATATAAATTATGGAGACTCCACCCTTCTACTGGCTGGGGTCACCGGGGTCAAGAAGATCATGCTCTGTGGATGAAATGGCTGGAGACACCTGTATGTGTATGTAACCCGAGTCACTGGGCAAACCACAGCCTACCGTGGTAAAACATTATGTCCAGATCAAGTTACTCAATGAACCCTTCACCACAATCTGTTACTATGGGCTTGCAAATGGACACCTGTGTTCCAGAATGGGCCAATTACTGCCATAGTGGCACTCTCACTGACCTCACCACTTACACACACATACAGACAAAAAATGATGAATGAAATAATAAAAGGAAGGAAGGAAATAAAAAAGAGAAAATATATGTGGGTGTATTTGATGAAGGCTAGAGGAACAATGAAAAAACCTAGAATAAGTAGGTGTCTATCCATCTTCACAGAAAGCAAGTACATGAAAGTGGCAAGCACACACTTGTGATCAAACGTAGACATGCACACATGCGCGCAGACACACACACACACGCTCTGTTAATGGATGACACAAGGGAGGAGGGAGGAGGAGGGAGTGACCTAGAATACCACTTTCAGACAAGACAACAACGAAACAATGCAGAAGACAGCCCATGATACTCAGTAAATTAATGCCGTTAACAGATAGATCGTTACCACTATCGCACAGTCATAGATCATTTTAATTCCACATATATTACATTGTTTCCTTCATCGAGAACACACATAGATAAAAATGTCTTTGTGTATGAATAAATAAAATCCTTCCCCTACCATCTCCAGTAATTAATAATTTACACCCTCTTCCATTTGTATCCCTTAGAAAAACGTAGGAAAAAGATCGGACTTGTGTAAAACTGCCAAGGTTACTACGACAACTGCTTCTGGGAATGAGTGAAGTGCCATTATGAAGTGCCAGGAATTCTAGGTATTTTTTACTTTGGACGACAGATGAAAGCGCAGATTCTCTAAAAGTCTTTTATCTTTTTTCCTTTCTTTTCTTATGACAACACCAAGCTCTCGTATTTTTCTATCCCTCTTCTTCAAGCACAAATCCAACCTTTCATTTTAGCTCATTGAATATCCTGTTTCACTCAGAAATATTCCACATTATGTGAAGTAACATGGATTGCATTTGTAGTGTCATATTGACTTGGGCCCGATGTACACTGTATGGGCAGTACGATATCAGCAGTGATTTTGACGTAGGGGAGAAAATCATTTTTATTGGCGTAGGGCAAAAATGTATGCTTGGCTACGTCCAAACTGCAAGTCTTATGATCAATTCCGATTATAGCTGTTCACGTTGTTTTTAAATGTGGCCAATATCAGATTCCAGTGTGAACAGATCATCTTTCTGAACTGACCCGCATGCACAAAAGAACAATAAAAAGATGACACTCATCAAAGTCATATGGAAGTAAACACAAAGGACATTAAAGTAAGCGATTATGCACTTATTTATAGCATGATCTGCCGGGGGAGAAGCCAGCTAATTTATGTGCAGGCAATATAAAAAGTTTTTAATATAATATAAAGGAGTTTTTAAAAACTTATGATACGAGCCCTCATGATTTGCTAGAGCTATCACTGAAATACCTTTAAGTTCTGACACAACACTGTCCTTCCACTGACTACCTTTTGAAACTGTCTTGATAACTTCGGTTATGTAAAATCTTTGAAGTGACTCCCATGAGCGCAGAATTGTGGGGAATGTTGCTCTAGAGTGACGTAAAAGTCAAATGAATTCCGATATGATTGACAAGACTGAGGTGGCATTGCAAAACATCTGACCTGTTTTGGATTTAGGATCACATATGGAATTGAAATGATCAGATTTCACGTGGTTTGAGCGATACAATGTTGTATCCATAGGTTTTACAACATAATTTAACATATACATAGTCCTAACGCTTTTTAAATAGCCCACTTAAAGTGTTTATTACAAGTAAATTACTAAATGCTTAAAATGAATAAAAGTAAAGAACAAAAATTTGTGTTATATTTAAACTCGTGAACGCCCCCCATTAACACCTGATGCCCCCCTTTCAAAAATCTTGCTTCCAACGCCCGCTGTTGTTCTCTGAACGCCCCCATTGAGAACCACTAGCCTAGAGTGACATGTTCATTAATGGTCTTTTCATGAATCTTACCCTCTAACAAAGTTCTGACAATGTCTGAAAATGTGGGTTGCCTGCACTCCTACAGCTCCCCTCATACAGCTCATGTGCAATGAAGAACCAATAGGGCTGATTAATATTTTGCACAGTTTTCTGTAAGTGTACGCACACCGGCTGTTCAAAGTCCTGCTGCCCCATCGAGTTTTCCACTAAATATTTGTCCCAAATTATTGTTAATGTACATAATGAATTCACCCTAGGCTGGAAGATTGCATTTTGTGCATTTACTATATTTTTGGTGTTTGAATAATGTCAATGCTTTTGCCTGTTTGGTGATTATGTTCACTGTTTGGACTGCCATCTTGAACCTGAAAACGCAAGTACAAAATGACTCGCCTGGTGTGTGATACGATGAGTTGTCTTGCATCGCAGTGTTTCTTGACTAGCTTTGTCAATGCTGAATCATGGCTAAAATGTCTTGGCTACAATTTATCATACACTGTAACCATTGCCTAACCCTTTGAGATCACATTGAACAATTTTGACATTGCATTATCTCAAATAATTAAAATAAAAAAAACTATAGTGTATAGCGGGCAATGAAGGGACATTGTGTGTTACCAATCTCTATAAAGAATAGACAGTCCGGCCAGAACGAAATGGAAACAGTTCAAAACGTGGCTAATCAACCAAGTCCTGAGCAGTGAACATACTCGAACACATTGCAGACAATTGGATCTGCTCTTTATGTCACTCATTCAATCACTGTCTCCTTGCCCTTCAAGAGTACACACACTTTCTGCGATGATATTCTGAGAATGCTTTCTGGAATGTTCAATATTATCGCTTGTCTATCTGATCAAAGAACGGTTGCAGTTTATTTCATCACTGTTAGCGACTTATAGGGCTTATAGTGGAAGGTAAAACAAACTGTATCTCATCTACCCCGAGCACATGCCTACATTCTCCAAAAGGAGCCTCAGGTTCATTACAGTCTGAGTGTGTAATGATGATGCAAGCAGGAGGCCACTGCTGGTGCCGAACAAAGACCTGTATTCCATGTGGTGAGACTAGATAGACAGACAGTGTTGCAACAATCTAATTATGAGAGGAGAGAAGAGGGAATCAGGCTGTCTTGAATGATCTTCTATGTTAACTATTAAATTAGCCATGCAAATCAGGTGTGCTAAGGTCTATGAAACTAAGAGATACGCACAAAGAAAGGGAGAGAGACAAAACGGAATGCTAAACATCCACAACCAACACAGCTTAACCACGGCAACTGTCTTGTTCCCCTAGAGCAATACAAATAATCAGAACAAACAGTATCCAAGCAGTTTTATGGGCATTATGTCATTTAGTGGGTACGTGGAGATTTCCATTTCTCATTGTTTTGTTTTGCTTTTTCCCCAATCTTTTTCACGTGACCTTCCCTTCAAAAGTAAAGTGCAGTAAGAGATTTCTGAGAACTGCTGTTGAAAGTGGACCAGACCGAGCACCACAACACACTTGTAGCCAATCAGCAGTAGGGGGCGTCTCCAGGAGAGAGAGAGAGAGAGAGAGAGAGAGAGAGAGAGAGAGAGAGAGAGCAAGAGGGAGATTTGAAGACTGTAGAAAGAGAGATGGCTGAGAGACATTACAAAAGAGACTGGGGTAATGGAAAACGGTTTATGATCAGGTATGATCAAGTAAAATTGTTACTGTATCTGTAATGCTGGTGTGCTGCTGGCGACTAACAACGAACTCTTGCTTGTATGTTATTTTGTTTTTCTTCCTTGCTGTTCATTCGTCCTCTTCACTTTATTTTTCGTGAAGCATTATTTTTGCTCAATTACATGCAGTTAGAAAAAAGACCAAAACACTTATACCAACTTAAGATGCAACACCAGCAAACCAGTTTAGGTTGATTTCAGATGTTTTTTTTTTTTAGGGTATGCTAGTTTAACTTCAATCTCACAAATGAAAAGAAGTTACGGATTTGCTCTATAGATGGCACAAGTTCAAATAACCCCTGTTCCTGGTGCAAAGTAAAACCAGCATTAATAACTGAATTTGGGAACTTTTCATTTTTAATATTTAAAACACTTTAGCCTAATTCACCCTCAATGAATAAGCAATAACTTGAGAAGGAGTACAACTCCACTTAGAGGTCTGGAATCAGTCATAAATTTCCCACATATATGCACAGAAACAGAAACTTGGCGGCGGTTGTTCCCAAATCGGTGTGTGGAGAGTAAGCAACTTTTTAAAGCAATTTAGCTGCTGATGCAGCTAAAATGAAGCTCCAAATGAATGAAGTTCCTCTGGGCTCTCGAGCCATAACAGATGCCGGGTTCACAGGGGGCTTTACAGTAGTTTATTGTCAGAGATAAAGTAAGCAGTCTTTATAGCCCTGACGTCCTCTGACATTTTCTCCTGAGGCAGCAGATGTTTCTTTGTTGCTAAGCTCTGCTTCTCTGGTTCATTCAATAATTTGGGCTTACACATTATAGAATTCATCTTCTCATTCACAGCTGTGCCACTGATTTTGCATTCATATCTTACAAGAATCAGGTGCTTGCAAGCTTTCTTCTATGTGTCAGAGAGACACAGGGGTTTCCAGAGAGAGTCACTTAAAGCTGGCAAAACTCTGAGGTGAGTGTTCTTCAGCTTTTTGGTTTGTGTGCAAAAGTGTTGGAGAGAGGAAAATGAATTACTCAACCAAATATTCTGTAAATGCTCCTGTTTGTTTTCAATCCCTAGGCAACACTGTTGTTTCCTGAGGTCTTGCCTGATCACACTGACGCAGTTTTTCTCTCCTCTCCTCACCTTCTCTCTGTCCTTCTTAACCGACGTTAAATCAGGAAGCCAGAGAGATAGCAGAAACACATGAGGGTTTCCCTTCACAGGCCATCGGCCCATGGGTTTTTCCTCTCGTTCTCGTTTTCTCAGTTCCTTTCTTTACTTTATTAAGGAGTCAATACCAACGAACTGCTCTGGAATTGACTGCGTTATTCTGAATATGTCTAAAAAAGCACAGAACGTATACAAGGGTAAACAGGACTAAAGATGCTGGATTAAGAAACTATGAATGAATCCAAGATGTTTGTCTTTTATTCATGATCTGTGGACACTTTGATTAATTAGATATGTATCTACTTCTAAAAAGGTCTATATTTATAGACCACAAACTAGGTGTGCATCTATAGTGGCTTAATGCATCCTGGAAAATGCTTGCGCTTTAATCAGATGCTTTGAAGCTGAGAAAATAACTTTTATGGCAATTTGGTGGATAATTTGTATGAATTCAATTTAAATTGTACGTTTTCATATACATACCACTGACAGTTAGGTTTATGGGTCGGTCTTCATGCTTGCTTTTTTTTTCTAAAAAGGTGCACGTTTTCGTACAATTCACATCATACAAATTCATCGCCCCCTCTTAAAATAGTTGTTTTCTCATGAGATTGATTTGGGCACACACAATTAAAGTATTTTTATGATTAATTATTGATTTAACTTCCAAGGACTCAGGTACCACTCATGACAATGAGGAAGAAATGCCCATCAACCACTACAAAACACCTGGCCTAGGACAGTCCAACCTTTCTCTCTTCTTCTTTGTCTAGATCAGAATCACTTCAACACCCTGCTATCTCTATCTCTCCCTCCCATCCTTATCTGTCTCCTCGATCCACCATATGGCTCCCTCTGCAAATCACCACAATTTCATCCTTGTCTCCTCACGAAGGAAAAACGACTCGAGTCACTCAAGGTTGATACACTGAGAACGATTCTTAGTTAGCGCGGGAAAATGCCAGAGCGATTGTTTGTGGTATGAGGGTGTGCTGAGTCTCGCTCTTTGAAGACTGCTTTTGAACCCACAAACACCATCTCTCTACAAAGAAAAAAAACCCTCAGAGTTAAATTCCTTCGCACAAGCCCTGACTCAGTGATCTCATCCTAGAAACGTCGGTAAGATAAAAGTTGGATGTGTTGTTTTAAACTTTCGCCTAACTTTGAGGTGAGATCCAAGTGTATTCACGAGCGCTGCTCGCATTACAGTGAACCGCTCTGTGCGTGCACGAGATCTGAAGACTAGCGCGCGCATTCCACTCCGGCTCTTTTATTCATCCGTCAACAGCAGCTTCAAAGCGCACTGACTCATTTGGCCACAGATCAGTTCAAATCGAGTGGAGCAGAAAGATCCGGTGCGGGAAATCTACAACTGTGATATTTGTTTCCAGATAAACAAATCAGCTAAACTCAGAAGAGCTACGAATTTTAGCATATTTATATATCTAAAGCCTACGTGTATTAAACATTAACAAATATTAGTATGATATAAATATATTTAGGATATTATAACATTATTTTAAAGTATTATATATTTTTTTAAACATGTAGATTTAATGATATTTGGCTATATAGGAAAATAATTAATGAGCAGGCGACTATTAAAGACCCACTTCAAAATATCGAAACCCATAGCCTGGGATAAAGAGGACAACGAGGTGACGTGGGCGGGACCTGCTAGAAAATGTAAAGGCTCTAAATGATTCATGTCAAGAAACAGTCTCCGAGAATGATTGATATAGGCAAATTGAACCCACCACTGCATTGGATTATTTTATTAATAACCACATGCAATTTTATTCTTTATGACAATTGAGGCACATTTGCTTGTTAAATGTTAGAGAAAACGATGCTATACCGAGGAAACTCCCTGTTGAACTAAAGGGAAACTTATGATACTGAGAATCTGGGACTGTCCAGCGGGGGTAAACATGCTGAATCTGTGGAAATACAATAATATCTTTCGGAAATGTGTTTGGGCAAATCCATGACAAAGCGAAGGCGAAGGGGAGCAGCGCGTAAATCAGACTCGTCATTGAACGTTCTAATTTATAGTTTATTGATCGACAAGAAACGGAATTACGAGGGATCTCAAGCGTGCTGTAAACAGACAGACATAGACACTTCGTGATTATATGAAAAACGGTGATATATGCTGCCTTCCAGTCTTTCTTATTTCTTATACGAGTCCTCCGCCACCTTTATAATCCCATTACGTATTCTGCTATAGCTCGGCTTAATCCTGGACACACTGGCAGTCCTGTCCCGCATTCCATCCACTGTCTGTCTCTCTTATCTCTCATCAATCCACATTAACTGTTAAACACTAGGCTTAAACGCATCCGCGATTCCGACAGTGAAAACTCACATTATCGCTCATTTCGAGATGATTTACAAAGCGTCTGCAGCCCCGGAGCCGCGCTCTCGTCCAAGTCCCCAATTCTCAGTCTTTTGTTAGCGAGCGCAGACCCGCTGAGTGTCTGATAAATGCCATTTCATTCCAACAAGCAGACCACATGCTGCTTAAACAGTGTGGGGCTTTTACCTCTCTGACTCTACATTGTATTCAGCCGTATGTATGAAAACAAAGGTTTTATCAATCAAGTTGCCTTGCAGGCATCGATAAAGCAAGCAATGGTGCTACCCGTTTAAATGACTGCGCTGATAGGATCCTCTAGTCTTTCTTAACCCGCTATTTTTCTGAATCAGTTTTTCATAGCAGTTATGGAAAGCATTTCAACTAACTTGTATCCATTATGTTACGGGTGCATATTTTAAAAAGTAATCAAATAGATCTACTCATTAGCTAAGTAATCCTCTTATTCCTATAGTGACTAGAATCTATTCAAATAGTCACCAGTAGCTAATTCCTCTGCCTGCTAGTCACTAGCCTATCCCAGTCGTGACAACCATTCCATTGCTAACAGTGGCAAACTGCACCGTCTAAAAAATAGTAGTTTTATTAGTATACATAGTAGGCCTTGTAGTTATTATTAGTATATTGGATATTTGCCAGCCTACTTATTTAAAAGACAGTCTCCTATCTAGCTCAATTCTCTTTTGTTAAAATAGCTTTCATGTTACTTGTCATGACTAGTCAGAATGGCTACTTTATAATTCAACAAAAATACTAGCAAAATCAATATAGCTAAATGGAACTTCATCGGAGTGTGTGCGTAAATGCTTGAGACAGCGTCAGTTAATCTTTGATGCAGTCTTCAAGCTTGTCATCTAATCTCTGTCTGCCTTATCTTACACACACAAAACCATGGGATTTCTCCACTCAAGTTTCCAAACTTCACTGTGGACCTCAAGCATAACAGTAGGAGTGTTAACGTTACAGTTTAAAAAGCACTAGCTACTGCGTAAAAAGCCAGTGTGGATGTGTACGAGGTGCGCGTACTGACAAAGTGACACACATAAACGGGGTTTAGCAGTAAACACCACATGATCGTAACATTATTGCGAACCACCATTCAAAGCAATCCAATAATATGAAACTCATAAACTCACTAATGGGTCCATGCGAGGTGAGTCTAGCCGCTGGGAGACCAGAAGCATCTTGGAGTGCGGGTAAACCACGTAGCCACTGTTAAATCCACTTTGTTTCAGTGTGTGTAAACTGTCTTACAAAGAAAAGCCTGATTTGGGAATCTACTAAAATATGGTTAATATAAGTCTGGTAACTTGTGCTATCGCCCAGTTGTGTGCGCGATAAGCAACAAGGAATGAGGATTGTGTCCAAAAGAAAGCTAATCTGACATTCCGTTCAAGCGCCAGTCATGTTGATTCTCTTGAACAAGGACTAATAACACAAACGTCTGTATCAGCTCTCGCTCTACACGGCCACTTACGATCAGAGAGCTCGGTATCTTCCTGACTGGTGGGCGGAGTCAGTCCGTCTATAGGACGCTCCTCTGCGCGATGTCACAGAGGAGGAGGAGACGCAGATGTTCCACTTGCCGTCTGCACTTAAAGGGACATTACGTGCCTCCACAGCGATTCTGATTGGCGACTCTGTGCACTAGTTCACACGCATGGGCTGTCCACAATAGTGCTTGGGGATTTTTTTTTATTCATCCCTGTGACTCGAATCTTTTAAATCTGCCCCCCCCCCCAAAAAAAAAAAAACACACAAAAAACTTGCTGTTGGTCTCTTTGTGTGTTATGCTTGAGTCACTGACCTATTCATTCAACCAATCATAAAATAAATAGCCTAGACTATTTATTTTAATACTCAAACCTGTTTCTGAAGATCTACTTTCCTGCAAAGTTCAGCCCCAATCCTGGTCGACTTAGGGTAAAAGTAATCTAAAAGTAATCAGAAAGTAGTCAAACTATATTACCTTAATTTTGTAATGCAATTGATAAGGTTGCTAACCACAAATTTTTGTCATGTAATTTGGAGTCAGTAACACACTACAATTTGTAAGTAATCTACCCAGCACAGTCCAGGGATCAATGTTGTGGAAAGTTACATTTAAAAGTAACAAATTATAATATTGTGTTGTTACTCCCTAAAAAGTAACTAATTTGCTACTAATGTAACAACTAATGTGTTACATTATGGTGTTACATTACTTTTGCATTACTGTTGCTCACCTGGGCTGGGATTGCTTCCTTGTTTTTTAATAACAACAACAAACTTTCTTTTTTTTTTTTTTGCCAAATGTAAAGGTCCTTTCACACCAAAAGTGAAATGAATAAGCCTGAGGCTGAAGGAAATGCACATTTACACCTAAACAGTAGAGGGCGCCGCTCAAACAAACATCTGTGCTGGCATTCTGGATTAAAGAAGAATGGGACTTTTTTTTTTTACAAATGAAAAACAGATGTGATGTTTATCTAAAGTCATTTTTGCTTTATAATAGGGTAGAACTGGGTCGTTGAAGGTCAGCAGCAAAGACATTGGTTAAAGGGATAGTTCACCCAAAAATGAAAATACTACCATCATTTACTTACCTTCATGTTGCTCCAAACCTGTATGGGTTTCTTTTTTCTGTTGAATACAAAATAAGATATTTTAAAGAATGTTGATAACCAGACAGTTGCCATAAAGTATATTTGTGTAATTTAACATATTTAATTTTTGCAGGTTTGCATAATATTGTTAGTCTGCATTTCACCGTTTTATTCATTTTGAGGAATACTGGTGAATGCATGCTCACATTTAGTCTAAAAATAACCATATTTACACACAACATCGCCGCACTTACGATTTCTCTCAACATGGGGACAGAAGAGGTGTCAGTCAATAAATGGGAAAACAAAGTAACTTACATTACTTATTTGAAAAAGTAACTTACTGTAGATATTTTGTTGTAAATTTAAAAATAATGTATATTTACTAGTTACTTGAAAAAAGTTATCTGATTACGTAACTCAAGTTACTTGTAATGCGTTACCCCCCAACACTGCCGGGGATTAGTTCTTACTCAAAAGTGCTCATCATTATGTGCTTTTTTGTAAACACATAACTTTGTTTATCAACTCACTAAAAAGAAAAGAAAAAAAGTCCATCAATGGATTTTTTCCATTAAAATCCTGGAACAGCATTCCAATCAACCAATCAGATTTGACGGACAAATTAACAATTTATGTCAAGCTTATGCTTACATCAAGGGTGTTAACTATCATTTCCCTCTGCTTTTAAAGAAAGGATACATATCATTATGAAGCACATAACCGAACAGCTGAGTGCTGATCTCTAAATTTAGATAAAGTGTATTTCTATTCTAATGGGCATTTCTTCTTAAGAAAGTACAAAAGGTACATGAAAAATTTGTCATTTCACCAGCTCTCATTCAAAGAGATTTAGTGAACATATTTACATATAACCTACAAAACAGTCTCATATCAATGCTGGCACAAACACAGAAAGAGAGAAAGAGGACTCTAATCCTCTACTTGCACCTGGAGTCAGGAGAGTTTAGGTTACAGAGCGCGCACACACACACACACACACACACACACACACACACACACACACACACACACACACACACACACACACACACACACACACACACACACACACACACACACACACCCTCCCCAAGTTCTTTCACACACAATGCACACACATAGACGAGCCCCCCACCCTGCTCATTCAAATACAAGACTACAATACAAAGTTAATCACTTTTCATGTTTTGACAAGCTTTGGGAAGATACGGCCCCTAGAGCGTGAGGTTTCGATACCACTTCAAAACAGTTTCTGTTGTATATGCTCATCTTTATGACAGTTTTGTGTTTGTACTTCAGATATAATGTCACAACTCTTATAAAACACAACTCTTATGGCATTGCATATGGTTACACACACAATCATACACAAAAAGCGCAATCCCACAGTGATAGCAATCTCAAGCATTCAGACACTCCCTGCAACTCCTATATACGCATCAGGTTACAAATGTGATAAACCTCTTCTTCACCCTTAAACCCACCCCCTTTTCTCTTCCTGTGTCCAACTGCATTGTTGAGCATTCCAACTCATACATACTAAGGCTATCACAATGTCGTACAAAGCCAGAGAGAGAGAGAGAGAGAGAGAGAGAGAGAGAGAGAGAGAGAGAGAGAGAAAGAGAGAGAGAGAGAGAGAGGGTACTGCTCAACAAGATAGTCTAAACAAGAACGCTCCTTCCATCGACTTTGTGTTTATGCAGTGAAGTCACTCATTCCAGTTAGGCTGACATGAAGGTTAAAGCCTTGCTGTGTTAGGGAGTTCTCCAGCTTTTCTCCTCCCTTAATTCCTTTGTCTTTCCTCTACAGCCTTATACACACGTGCCGTATATGTGGAATGGGTGTACAGTGCACACACACTCTCTTTCTTCCTTTCTCATTCATCATCTGGACAGCTGATACAGGCAAAATGCTAGTTACATTTTCTCTGTTCAATGCCTTGCGAATTAAATTAAGTTGATGATCGCTGAGTAGAGTCTTAGAGGGCCGAAGTAACACTCATTCACACACTTTGCACATGCATGCAGACAAGCACCGCAGCGCCAGCACAATGTACCAAAAAGAATCATGGTTTTACCGTGCTAATGCTAACTTGCTAGTTTTGCAGTAATCTTCCTCAGAGCACCATTAATACCATTATAAACATAAATAAATACCTTGATGAGCATTAAGTGCCATTATATAAAACATTTCAAATGTAAAAATTAATTTAATAAAAATAGTAAAATGGTGAAATATTATACAATTTTAAACTAACTTTTATTTATAACTTCTATTTTAATATTTTAAAATGTAATTTGTTCCTGTGTTGGGAAAGCTGTTTTTTTTTTTTTTTTCAGCAGCCAATGTTGAAAACAGTTAGGTTAACTGCTTAATACTTTTCTGGAAACTGAGATACTTTTTTTTTCTCGTGATTTTTTTATTGTTGGGTGAATAAATAGGCATTTATTTTAACATATAAAACATTTGTTAACTTATCAATGTCTTTACTGTCACATTTGATCGAATGACAAATTTGAATGTGTCCTTGCTGAATAAAAGTATTAATTATTTTTTGTTTTAACTTACTGATCCAAAATTTTTAATTGTTGATAAATAATTATTGTAAATAATAGTCTTGATAAAAAAGCCATAAAATGTAAAATGCAGAAAGGTATGTGTGAGGGTTAGGTTTAGAGGTAGGAGCTAATGATATCAAGAGTAGCGTCAGTTCTGGCAGGTCACGTTAGTCAAGCTCGCATCAGCTGACTCTCAGCTGATCCACATCTACCTATAGTTATAGGACGCCTATCACCGTTTACATATATAAGCTCCTTCAGTATTATCAGCAGCTATCGCGTTTCTCAGGAGCGAATTACCTCCTCCATCCCCAGCTCCTCCTCTCGTCAGTAAGGATTTGGAATTCTGATTCCCCTTGATTCAAAATAAATTCTCGAATTATGTTGTACTTTAAAATCTTGAATTAAATATATTTGCATACATTCATGTTGGTTCTGTTCTGTTTACCCCAAGGGGGGTTATTGCTGCTCTGCCTGCTCTTATCCATGCTAGGCTGCATGAATGTGCAGGGAGTTCTCGCCCGGAACCATACCGCCAATCCAAAGTGTATGCTAATTGTCAATCGTATTTGACGATAGTGGTCCTGACAGAAATAAAATATCATTAGCCCAGTGTAGCAATGTTCAGGGAAGAAGGAGGCGGGAACCGGCGAACCATCAAAATATAATTTATTTAAATAAAACAAACAAACGAAAATACCGCCAGCAGCCCCTCGCGGACGACTGCTGGCTACCGAAAATAAATATAACTAAAGTAAAATACAAAAACAAAACACAACTAAAATACAGGCCTGTTCCTCTCTCGATCATCAACGTCGTCGCTCCTCCTTTATGCTTCCGCTCCTCCGTGAGAGATGCGAGACCGGTGTGCCTAACAGGTGTTGCTCATTAGCAATCGCACCACCGGCCTCGCGCCGTTCTCTCACGTCCCTCGGCCGTCCTGTTCGCCACATACCCCCATCGCCCCTCACAGGCCGGGGGGTACCCACGAGGCTGTGCCTACTCCCCCCCCGGCGGCGGCGATCCCTGGGGAGTATGGACAGACAAACCGAGGGAAACGGAGACGGAAGCATGAGGAGCGACAGATCGAGAGAGGGGAGAGAGGAAAAAAAAAAATTGGTCCGGTTCCCACAACGCGCTGCCATCTGGTCCCCCACCAGCTGGCGATCTCCTCCGCGGTGCCTGGCGGTGACGCTGGGTAGCCCTCGGTGGACGGCTCGACGCTCCTCCGCCGCCCGGTGGACGGCGACGGCTCCTCGGGTGCCTTGGGCAGACGGTAGGAGTCCCCCGCTCCCTGCTCCTCCCCTTCACTGGTGGACGGCAGCAGGCTCCGGCCCACGGCGAGCGGCGGCGACTCCTCCTCTCCCTCCCGGATGGCAGCCGCCCCTCCAATACCCAGGCGGCCGGCAGCGAGCTCGACCGTCCCACCGGCAACTCACTCCAGCGCACCGCCTCGAGCGTCCTTGGCCGCGAGTCCCCCGCTCCCTGCTCCTCCCCTCGCTCGGCGGATGGCAGCAGGCTCCGGCCCACGGCGAGCGGCGGCGACTCGCGCACCATGCTCGATGGCACCGCGGATTCCCCACACCGGCGAGGACTCTCTGACAGCGCGTTCCTCCCTCTTCCCGGGTTTCGGCACCAGTGTAGCAATGTTCAGGGAAGAAGGAGGCGGGAACCGGCGAACCATCAAAATATAATTTATTTAAATAAAACAAACAAACGAAAATACCGCCAGCAGCCCCTCGCGGACGACTGCTGGCTACCGAAAATAAATATAACTAAAGTAAAATACAAAAACAAAACACAACTAAAATACAGACCTGTTCCTCTCTCGATCATCAACGTCGTCGCTCCTCCTTTATGCTTCCGCTCCTCCGTGAGAGATGCGAGACCGGTGTGCCTAACAGGTGTTGCTCATTAGCAATCGCACCACCGGCCTCGCGCCGTTCTCTCACGTCCCTCGGCCGTCCTGTTCGCCACACCCAGTATTAACAAAAGTCAAAGTCAATGGAAATTACAAAAGAAAAACAAATGTATGGGTGTGTATATATATTGTGTATGTGTCATGGGATAAATCATTATTGCTTGGCCAAAGTCAACGCTTACATTTTCCCTTGTTATATTAGGAAAAGAATAGCAAGTAAATTCCACTACAATTATCATGGTGTAGCTAGCAACAAGAAAAAGGAACGAGAAAGAAAGACAGAGGCCGAAAGAGAGAGAAAGAATTTTTAGGGAAAAAATGCATCATGAATTTCTTCTGTATTAATTTGGCAGGAACTTTCGGGAACATTGTGTTAATGATTAATATGAAGTTTATGCCTGGCAGCCTCTCTCTCTCTCTCTCTCTCATACACACTCACACTCACGCACACACACAACACATAAAATAACTGACTCCTCACCATCTCTCTCTCCCTACTTCCCCCTTTCCTTTTCCCATCGGCCCAGAGATGGCCAAAATCAGCATAGCCAGTTGTCAAGGTAACCTCAATACAATCTATTTACCCACCTCTCCTCTCACTCGCCAAGGTCATCTCTCTCTCTCTCTCTCTCTCTCTCTCTCTCTCTCTCTCTCGGTTTTGTTCTTTGAACAGCAGGGTAGAACACCCCCTAAAACCATCATTAGCACAAAACCAAAAGAACTGACAAAAGAACAAGAACTGAACTTTCCAAGCCACCAGTCTGCCTCTGCATTCAGCTCCACTCCTAGGCCTCCCATTATTGAATTGTAATTTCCATCTACCCCAAACACACACACAAGAGCGTAGAACTTTTCTCTTAAGCCAAAGAGAGATTAGTGATTATAAAGACCCCCTGCTATGAGGCAGTTCTTAAACTGAAATAAATGTGGAATGCAGATCTTTTCTTTATGTTGTTTCTCATTTTCATGTGCAACTTTATTGTGAAATGTATATAAATATATGCATGCTTTATGTTACCAATCTACTGAAGCACACCTAGCATTTCAATATGTTTTCCACCATCTGAAGTATAAATAAATGATGGGCTACATCATTTCCCTACCTCTGCTAATTATCAAAAGAGCTCCAAATGGAAAAGACAACAAAGACATCTGTCCTTCACTGACCAAACCAGATGGATGAAGCCCAATTTATGTTATCAACAACCCTCCTGGAGGTCCTACAAAGCGAGAACACAAGTATGTTTTGTTTTTTATTGTTTTGCTAACAGTTTTCACATTCTCTGTTCTCTGAATCTGAGCACAGTTGCGCCAAATATTTCAGTCGCAGAATAATTCATAATCTAAGAGCTCAAAATGTGCTGTTACAGTATTTTGCCTTTGTAGGTGTAGAAGTTGTTCCTGATGTATTTCCAGCATCATTACTCCAGCCTTAAGTGTCACATGATCCTTCAGAAATCATTACTGATTAGGTGCTCAAGAAACATTTCTTATTATTATCAATGTTGAAAACATTTTTGTGAAAACCAAGACACATCTTTTATTCTTTGATGAATAGAAAGTTCAAACAAACCGAATTTATTTAAATATAAATCTTTTGAAACAATGTACAAAGCTTTACTGTCATTTTTGATAAATGTAATGCTTCCTTGCTGAATAAAAGTATTAATATATATATATATATATATATATATATATATATATATAAATCTTACTAAGCCCAATCTTTGGAATGGCAGTGTGTCTAAGGCATTTGTATCAAATACATTAGCAATGCAAAATGTTATTTGTGTTGTCATGGTTTCTGTTCTTTGTTCTGTTTGACAGGTCACCTGTAATACAGTCTGCTTAATCTCTTGGCTGCTTGCGAAGTCTGCAGTCTTTTCCTGACACAATGACTAATGACTTTTCCTGAGTTACAGACAACTGTTGACTAGAGACATGAGGATTCAGCTCTTTATCAGGCTCCTCTATAACATCACATGTGGTGATTCAAAGTGCTTTAAGGGTAAGCCTAAGCATTCTTGTTTATATATCTCATGAGGCAAAGTCAACAAAGCATTTTCGATAACATTAACAATACTGCCAAAGCATAATGGGGAAACCACTTGAAACATTTTTTGAGTTGAGATATTTCAATTACTTGTGTTTGATTTGTTCATTGCAAACAGCTGAAAATCTGCACATTTGGCCAATAAGCCTGATTTGCAATGGGGGTTGAATCATTTCGATTACAACTGTAGTACTTACAGTATTGAAATAGACAATAAAGACAATTATTATTCATTCTGGAAGTCTCACAAACATACCTCATTTATCCTTATTGAAATCTTTTTTTTTCCTTTGGAAATGATTACCCGTGATTTTCAAAAGTATAATGCATAATTTGCACAATAATCAAACTACAGACGGTTAAGTGATTTTTTTCTATTCCCAAAAATGTTGTAATATTCGTAAGGAGGATCCCTTCTTCACACAGTTGCTACTGTTCATTTTTTCGTGCACTATTGGAGTTATTTAAACAGCTTTGCAAATGGGTCTGTAACAAAGATATAATATATAAATATCTGTGTAGAGTAAAAATAAGCGCAGCCTTGAGTTGTCTCAGGTGCACGTATATCCCATACTGTTCTGTTTTTAGAAAATAAGTTGAAGTAAATTAAACTAAATCGACTACCTGACAGACATGACTGGAATAAATCTCCTGAGAAATCTCACCTGCTTCTGTAACAGTAAAAAAAAGAATAAAGGTTTTCACAGCCAATCAGAAAACGTAACCAATTATGAACACTGTGCTTTTGAATCAATTTGTGCATTTGGGTTTGCTCCGGTTAGCCTATGTCTTTGAAGGTTGTTTTTTGTAGAGAGGGTGTTTGCTGACAGCACTTTTAATAGCAGTTTAACAAACACCTTTTTTGTGCAATAATAGCACTACCATGCAGAGAAAACATGATTGGTTTTAACAATTGTTATGGTTCAAAACATTCCTAATTGGAGCCATATTGGTGAGAATATACTTACTCAAAATCACGTACAAAAGAGAACAACATGAGCAGAAGCAAGCACAGTCAGAAATACAGAGAAAGCACAAGAAGTGCTACAATATCAAATTTCAATTCTATAATGTTTTATAATGTGCATAATGTGTTGGCGCACAAAGTTTCATCTGCATTAAGTGCCATATGCTGGGGACTGCGGTTGCTTGGTGTGATTCTGAAGTGTAAGTGTGTGCAGTGTTTTATGAGCTTACTAGAGGAAGCTCCCAGTGTTAGCAATAGGTCAGTAAATCCTTTGTGCCCTGCTGGCAAAGCTGGCACTGCCACACTACAAAACTCACTGCCAACAACTGAGTAATTAGAGAGAGAGAGAGAGAGAGAGAGAGAGAGAGAGAGAGAGAGAGAGAGAGAGAGAGAGAGAGAGAGAGAGAGAGAGAGAGAGAGAGAGAGAGAGGAAAGGCACTGTATGGTAGAATGAGACTTGTAACTAAATCTGTTGATCTGCCTCACCTTGTTTGCTTTTGCACTCATAAGCCAATGTGAGTCAGTCAGTTGGGTGTGTCAGAAAATCAGCGCATGCACTTTGCTCATGTACATGCAAACACACATATACATCAGTTGATAGGCCTGCATGAAAATGTGTACTTCTGTAATGTGAAATATTTCTGAGTGAAACATATTTAACAGACCTAAAATGTGTTGGCTCCACTGGTTGTTTTTGATTCACTAAAAATCAGAGTCATTCATTAGGAAAACTTGTTGCGCTGATATTTGGGAATCACTCTACATGGTTGAGCTGTAGATTCAGTATCTACATTAATACGTAATAACTACGTTTTTTTGTTTTGTTAAAGTTGTCCTCTTTCATAGACAGCTGTTTTCTTCTTGCTGTGTAAATTTGTTTAAATTCTTTATACTTTTCAATCTCGTTATATTCTGCAGAAGAGAAATCGCAGTTTCACAGCATGTGATTGGTTGTTCGCTAGAGACATAACACCTAAACTCAGGATCAAAGCCTGGTTTGGCTTTGTCAACTTGAAACTAATCCAGTAACCCTGAGTTTGTTCAACTACCATCATGGTACAGGCCCCTGCCGTAGAAAGATCTTCATTCGCTGTTAAAGGTGTGTACTCCGCAGGACAGTGGCCCTCCAGGAGCTGGATTAGACACCCCTGGCCTAAGAGGACATGACCCCTCAAAAAATAAGATTATGAGATTCTGTTTTAATGTTTTTGCATTCTCTCACAAAAACGTTTGTGTTCCCCCAATAAACTGTGTGCACACTGTTTGTATTCTGGCGCAAAAATGTTGCGTTCCTATGAGAAATTTTGGCATTTGCTTGCAAAACTTTTGTAGTAGAAATAATATTCGTTAGGATGAAAAAAAAAACATTTCAATGCTTTTGCGAGCAAATGCAACGTTTCTCAGGGGAACACAATACTTTTGAGAAAGAGTGTGAAATGTTTTGCGAGTGAGCACAAAAACATTAAAGGAACTGTATGTAAGAAATGTATTTCAATTAATCATAAAAAGGCTCTGATATGTCACTAGACATTAAGAAATCATGTTCATTTCAAATACTTATATCACTGACAACAGTAGTATGGCTAGGAAATTGTCATTTAAAAAGTGGACTTGCAGCCCTCAACTGATGTTGATGTTGTCATGTTGTGTTTTGATCTGATGCACGACCCTCCACCTATCTAATCATGAAGTCAGTAGTGTTTCGGGATCCGGGTTGCCAGCTTTGCTCTAATCTACCCTAACTCTAGTCGGATAAAAATGTGAAACGTTACTAAATCAAAAAGACCTCATTATAATTCAGAAATTCGTCGTGACAAAGTCCGAAATAAAACCAGAATTTGTATTGGAGATGCTTTTGAAAGATGGAGACGAGAATTTGAACACAGACGCCAACGTTGCTAATTTTCTCCTGGACAGGTAAGATTCATCTATGCTTGGCTAACTTGTTCTTGATGTCAATGGACATTTCATATATTCATGACAGTGAGTCGAACAAAGTTATGCATGTTCGTGCAAAGTAACGTAACGTTAGCTCACATGGACGTATACTAACATTAGCAATGCATTATAGGAGCCCGTTTCTCTGTCCTTATGCTGAGACGCAGAGGAAAACAACATTAGCACGCCCATTATGGCAATTTGAAACGTAATTGAGACAGAAGCCTAACTTTACCTCAGAAAAAATGATTCGTCATTCGTTCTTCGCGTATATCGTGGACGATGGCATCTCCAACACGGGCTCTCGCTCGCTTTCCCTCTCTGCCGTGCGCGCGCGCGCCACGCGGATTCTCTGTCTCATGTGCGGTCGCTCTAGATTCCGGGAGATTTTAACTCATTTGCGGCATAACTAGTCGATCACAAATGGCTCAACAGGTAAATCTATAGATAAACTCATCTTTCAGGCATTTGACCGACCGGGTTGACATTTCAGCGTGAGAAATCGGGGGTGGTGGCGTGTGAGCGTGTGAAACCACTCAAATGCGAGTGTCTCACGGCCAATGCGTGAGAGTTGGCAGCTCTGAAATTTAGTTACTCTAACAATATTTTATGATGGGACTCAAAACAACCCTTTGATAGCCATTGGTGATATTGAATTTGTCCCGCGTTATAATTGCTGTGGCAAATTTTGGTTATTTGTTTGTTAGCCTACTTATGACAAAAACTTGCTTACTGTACATTAATGACAGATAAATAACGTTACAAGTTAGACTAACAGCATTTCTGTCTGTCACATAGGAGCATACTTATACTGTCATATAGCCTACGAGCATAAATCTTTAGGATTATATTTAACTTATGACAATTAGTACATTTTAAAAAAATACATAATTATCAAAATATCTCTCATGAAGCATAAACCTAATTAACAGAAAAAACGTACTGTGTACGTCTCGTCCTCACTTGCCATTGGAACGTTTCTGCTGAATCCTGCAACTTGTCTGGCAACCTCGAGTCATGGGGTAGGGGGAGGGGATACACCGCTCTACGGTATTTTTAAAGTGATTGCAGTACCAGTTTTGGCCACAATCCTACATACTGTTTCTTTAAACTAAAATTTTCCTTTGAAATACAATCTCATATTATTTCCATCACCATGTCCCCTCCATAGAAACTTACCCAACTAACAAAAACATGTTTTAAGAATGTTTTGCTAATGCTCTCATTAAGTTATGAAAACATATTTTTTCAAACATAATGGGAAAGTAAATTTTGAATGTTTTGAAACAAGTAGTAAGTAAAAATCTTCCATGAATGATATATGAATAATGGTTTTGTGCAAATTTTTTTGTGACAACTTTGAATAAATGTTCTATAAACGTTTGTTTACAACTTTGTGAGAACCTTGCCAGAGCATTAGTCAAAGTTCTGAGAATGTTCCCTGTCATCGGGTAGCGCCAATTTCATGTTGATTTTAATATTTCCGAAGCTTGTATATAAAAGCCAATAAATGGACAAGCTGTTAACATGCGTGCCAATCCTTTCCATGGTATTCATTGAGAGGTTGAAGTGTTATAAAAGAAAGGTCATTTTCACTAGCAACTCTTAGTTGTTGTTCGGATAGACAGCAAGAACTGCAGCAAGAAAGACCCGAGGGAAGGAATCAGTGTCTGCTAGTGTGTGAGAGAGCAGAGAGAAGTAGGTGAACGTGTGAAGGAGACAAGAAAAGGGACACTTAAATCTCTCTTTCTTCCTTCATTCTCCCTGTATCAGCAGAAAAAAAAAGAAAAAAGAAAAAAAATTGCTGGCCTCTGTTGACACAGCCCTGACCTTCCCCTCATTCTGCTCCCCCAAGTGTGAAATTGAATGCCTGCCAGAAAGAATGAGGGAAGACGGAATAGAGAGAGTGAGACAGAAAGAGAGAGGCTGAGTGGTGGAAACAGAGAAAAGGAATGGGAGAAAAGGATCTGTACAAAGCTAAGGGAGAAATCCAATATCACATGAATCAAACAGTGCAGATTGTTGCTGTGCTTTTCCATTTATGGATAGTCCTCCATATGACAACTACTCCAGGGATTTGTTCCTTCACACATGCTGCTCTGTAGAGAACAGAATTAAAACCTAGCCTAGGGTTAGTGTCAAAAAGATGTTACAGAGAAAGGCTGTGTGGAAACATGGTCAATGCGTTGTTTGTTTGACCTAGAATATTTAGTGTTATAAAGAGGAAACTGTTGGATTTATTGAGCTGTGTAATAAACCAAAACAATGTTAAACATAAATAATGTGAACATTACACTCACTTCCTTCCTAAAAACAGTTTCACATGCATTTCCCCAAGAAAAAGAGCTATAACAAACATTTCAAACCATTGTCTCAGTCCTTAAATGTCCTGCTTTACTTTGTAAAAACGGAGGGACGGGAGGGAGGGAGAGAAGTGAAGTGGAGTCAGAACAGGAGGTGGGCGAATGTACTGTCTATGATGTCACGGGGTGGGTGTTCCCCATAGCCAACAGCCTCCTGCTGACTCCAGACATTTCTGTCATTCCTACCAGACCAGCTTCCATTGTGCTGCGGGAGACCTTCCATTCATTCAGCCCAGGAAGAGGGAAGGGAAAGAACAGGGAACAGGGAGGGAAGAGCAGAAAAAGAAGAGGGTGGGGGTATGAAGGGGATGTTCTGACATTCTGTAGTTTGCGTTTATGAGGAATTAAAAATTCGTCAAATTCAAGAACTGCTAATATCTACAATGAATTTCTTTTTAAAATATATAGGCCACTCAGATAATGACACAAATTCACGGTTAGAGAATAAAAACATAGGCCTATATTTTATTCCGAAACCGAAGTGACTGTTCTGTATGTTATCTGAATTCTCTGAATTGTGACAGAAGTCCTTTGTACATTGACTTTTCTTTTATTAAATCACACAACATAGGTTTCACAATTTAGATTAAGAGTTTTTACAGTACTAGCGCGCCATCTAGTGGCATGTTTGTGAAATTTGATTTTATGGAGATTTTAGGTGACATTTAGGCGAAAATGGATTAATACACTTATGGATAAGATTATGGATTTGACCTTTGGACCTATGGATTTACACTTATGGATAAGACCTACACCAGTAGGTCACTTGATGGAGTTTTTCGTTTCCTTGCCACTGTTGCCTTTGGCTTGCTCAGTTGGGGATATTCAAATTAATTAACCAAGCATTAATACCATTGATCAGCCCTACCAAACGTGGATGTTTTTTCCACTAAGAAACAAACATTGTTATGTTATTTGATTGATACTGTGAAGCTGCTTTGATACAATTTATATTGTGAAAAGCGCTATATAAATATACTCGACTTGACTTGACTTCTGTTGAAGCATGGCTATGAAAATATCGGCTAAACCAGTCAGAGACAACAGTGAAGACTGCTTTGCAAAACTCCACAATTACTAGCCACGTAACTTATGGTAACGTTATGAATCCATGTTCAGTGGTTGTTGTTGGTAAAAGTGTAAAAAAATAAAATAAAATAAAAACCCTTCTAAAAATGTATCTACTCTGATTTACTGCAGATAACTGCGCACAAATATAAAGACAAATAGTTTGATATTGTTTATGTATCTGTATAGATAGATATCCATACATCCATCCCTCATCCAATCATCCTTCTATGGATCAATATCATGGAGAGGAAAAGGGCTGCACAGTTTTGCAAAAAAATTAATACATAAAATCATCAAATATTGTAATTGCAATTGAATATCGATTATTTGTGTGATATTTTTGTGTGGCAGCTGCATGCAAAATTATTATTATTATTAATAATAACAGTAATAATAATAAAAACAAGCTTAAAATCACATTTTAAAGGGTTTATTGCATTAAAAACAGGCAATATTTTTAATAAACAAGTGATCAATGCATAGTTAGCAAAATTGTGAAAAAAAATCCAATATTGTGTGTGAAAGTCAAACTAAGTTAAATATATAAATAAATAAGTTAAAGTTGTCAAAGCTCCCTGTCCCTGTTTTCATTTGATTATCATTGTACTCTTGGCGGCTTAGTTGTAACACTGTGCTACAACTAAGCCCCCTGTGTAAAAAAATATTTTAAGCCTAGCTAACAGTTGCTAGGAGTTGCTGACATGTTTCAAAACGGTGCTATGTTTTAGCCAACAAGACAGTGATTAAGGTAATGTGAAGTTAGATTTGGTGACGTACACACTCAACTCAGAAACCAAAAAAAAACGTATGACGAAAAAATTTACTTGCATGGTGTCAAAACACTCTTTGTTCAGTATCTTCACAAAATCTTATCAAAACTTTCCACAAATTCACGGGAGAGCGTCTTTTGGCAGCGAGAGAAAAACACAACCGGCTTGATCCTGACTAACTAGTTTAGGGACGCGCATCTACGCAGCTGAAGCGCGCGTCCACGGGAAAAAGGGATAGGCCTATGTCTCTTATTTTTCTAAGTTTAAGGTGGTTTACCTTACTAATTTAGGGTGCTGGAGAGTTCACCGGTTCTAGCTAGCAGGGATATCTGAAATAAACAAACCTAGCAAGCCATTTGTGTTTTGGTGTGTATATTTTAAGGGATAGCCACGTTTTGTTTGAATATGCAGCTAGGCCTATGTTGGACACGTGTAAAGAGTAGACCTAATGCTCAGTTGAGATTTTGTATTTTTTGTTTAAAGTAAAAGAAAAAACAAAAATTACATGGAATTACCTCATTTCATTTCACACATTTACATTTAGGCTATTCATTTATCAGGAACATAGGATGCATAATTAGGCTTAAGGATAATCAGAGGCTTTGAGTTCAAATCACCTCTCATGTTGCAAGGGCTGAAAAATGGATAGATTTTCTCAGTAAAAGACTGACCGGTGAATGAGTAGATAAGAGCCGTGGTCTCCACATTGTAGAAGGAGACCAGACCCTCCTCATAATCCACAAACAGCCCCACCTTCTGGGGCTTGTTTTCCAGGAAAAGGGAAACAGGATGGGATTCATTAGCCATATATTCACTCCCATTCCTTAGCCATATACACCAAAGTCCATTCTCTGGGCACACTCTTATTTTCCCCTTTCTCCCAACAGACTCTCGAGCCATACCTAAATCCCATTCAGTCTTATCACTGACTTGGACCTCAAAGTAAAATCTCCCACAGGAAAACCCATCCTTTCCCAGGACACAGGCAGAGGAGTCAAATCTCTCAGGGTTATTGGGAACATCTGTCCAGGATCCACCATGACTCACTTGTTTTCCATCTTTAGACAGGATGAGTTTAGGGTAAGCTGTGTTAGGATCCAAAATCACATCCACTGCAGGAGAAAGACAGGTAAAGTGATGAATGCATTACAAGCAGCCCTGAAGCTCATGTTATTAATCATATTTAGAGTATATCTTACCTGCATAAAGTTTCTGTATTGAGCTCAGATCTGGCAATGGAGAAGTACCCACACTGAAGCGTGAGACCCTCACTTGTTTATTACTCTTTTCCACTATCTTCGTTGAGGGAGTGCCGCCGTCTGTAGTTTTACCCAGAGTGAAGTTGATTTTGCCCTCTGTCTGAACTCTGCTTGTTTTCATTTTTGAAATCTCTGTCAGGGTGCCCTGCTGTGTTCTCAGAGTAACAGTCGCATTCTTTTTTTCAATCACGGAAAAACTTTTAGGTACCCATGAAGGAAGTGAGGGAACAGAATCTGTGTTAGTGCTGCCAAATACAAAAATCCTATTGGCTGAAGGTTGCGATGTTGCCTGAATGAAGTTGAATCCTTGAATAACAGAAGGTTGAGCTGTGAAAGTAAATGTTCAAATTCACTGAAATGTTGTAATACTGTATTTAGAAAAACAACAAAATCCTTATTTTATCACTAGATCAAGAACTGAGCAAAACACCATTAGACAGCTGCAGCTTATTAAAAATGTTGCTGGCCAATCAGAATTCTGACCAGAATAAAAAAACTGAGCATATTTTTTAAGCTGATTTGCAGTCACATTTAAAAGTGCAGTAAGCGATTTCTGAGAAACACTGTTGATATTTGAAATCATAAATCAACCCTAAAGAACACATCCCTCCCTTTCATTGCTCCGCCCCCAAAATGCACAAACACACAATGAAAGAGGAGATCATAGCTGAAGTGAAGAAAAATAATGCTTCGTGAAAAATAAAGCAAAGATGAAAAATGACAAAAAGAACATACAGTACATAAGAGTATACAAGCAAGAGTTGGTTGTTAGTCGCCAGCAGCACACCAGCTCCAGACAAACAGTGGCTACGTTTACATGCACAACTTTTGTTTCAATCGGACTGAATTCATCCCGATTGATGATTCCGAACGTAGTGTTTACATGAACGCTAAATGTGATTGGGTTGATGTGCACGTTTATGTCACAAGCTTCAAATCGGAATAGATTTTTTGACATGCGCAAACTGCACGAATATACTGAGTATAATAACCATTCTCCTACGTTGGTTCTTTTATTTGCTTTAAACAACAGATTTAATATTTATCCATTTCTGGTCATAATTTGGAGACAATGAGCATATGAACTGTTGTGCCATGCTGCTTATATTTATAACGCTGTAAAAATGCCCCTCTCCGCGGCCATGAGAGTCCGAAACAAGGACTGGTGGGACGTTGTCCTGCTCCATTTCACAGACGCTAAGTGAAAGGAGACTTTTTAGAATGACGGGACACTCTTTATATGACACTTTATTCAATAGGAAGAAACAGCTCGTTCGACGCATCATCACGCTATTCAAAGGCATTGCACATGCGCAGTCCTTTCAGTTTCGGTTTTCTATCCGATCAAGTGTTTGTATGGTCTCTCGATCAGATTAGAAAAGGACCATACCACCCCTTTCAATCCGATCGAAATTTAATTCGGGTTGAGATCATTTGGATCGATTTAGGTTTTTACATGAAGGTTTTTCAGTATTATCTGGATGCATGTAAAAGTAGCCAGTGACACTGTCCTGCCACTATATAGCTAAAATTACAACAACAGCATTTCTTGGTTCTGTGAAACATAGAAAAACCAATGTTACTCACATATTGAGTAGAAACAATGCAACCTTGGTGTCCGTTTTCAGGCCTTCTTGCTTAGGTCTCTCTATTGCTGGAAAGCTTTTCTAATTTTAACGTGGGTCCTAAATCTCTTGCCTGATCATAACCGTCTTTTTCCAGTGATATTCCTGTGACATTTTCTCTTTTTGTCATGTCTCTCAGCTATCTCTCTTTCTACAGTCTTTCTGCAAATCTCCCTCTTGTTCAGTCTCTCCTCCCCCAATATGAGTGGACACGCCCCCTACTGCTGATTGGCTACAAGTTTTTTATGGCGCTCAGTCCAATCCACTTTCAACAGCAGTTCTCAGAAATTGCTCACTGCATCTATAATAGCAATTGAAAGTATGCCTACTATTACTTGTTTAGAAATCTGTCAGTGGGCTAATTGTGATTACTCAAAGAAAAAGAATTTGAACATGATAAGCCTCTTAGATAATTAGGATGAAGTCAGTCAATATCTAGGATCAGTATAACCACAATACCAAGTCTTGATTTTTCTCTCTCTCTTTATCATGCCTGATAAAGCATGCCGGTTACCATTCAGAATGGATTGAGAATGCTGGTTCATATATAAATTCACCTCCATGATGCTTACTGAGCTCTTGGACTTTTTCCAGTTCCTTGTTGACTTTTGCCAGTTCCTTGTTGACTTTTGCCAGTTCCTTGTTGACTTTTTCCTTGAGGCAAGTAAGAGCTTCCTCCAGATTTTCTGTGTTCAGTAGATCAGTGTTAATGTTGATGTTCGTCCAGGTCTTGACTTGTGGAGGGCTGCACATAGATGAGTAAACCTGGAGCAATGCAGTAGAGGAGAATTGCTTCAGAATGAGGAGTGTTGTCATGTGCTGTGAGCAGACAGAGGGACACTGACCTGTAGGAGGTGCAGGTGATCTTCAGTGTGTGAGAGCTGCTCCAGCTCAGTGTTTCTACTCCTCAGCTCAGTGATCTCCTGATCCAGCTCTTTAATAAACTCTTCAGCCTGCTTCTCTTCTGCTTTCTGCTTCTGCTCCATTCCTTCCAACACCTCAGATTGACATCTCTCAATGGAGTGGATCAGAGAAGTGAACAGCTCAACTTTGTTTGCTTTATTTCTCTCTGTGGTGCTCTGGTTATGTTGAGAAGAATATTAGACAGTCAAATCACAGTCAAATTCCAAACCATTCTTTCCACCACCTCTATACAGTAGATAATCGTAGTCAAATAATATGTAATTCATTTTGTATTTATAGTATTGTTCTTGTCACTTCACTATAACGACACACCTTGTTGGACTTTACTATGTTTTTTATCTCCTTAATCTTCTTATGTCTGTCCTCGATCATCACCTTGATTTCTGCCTGTGTCTTTTCCAGTTGAATCTGAGGACGGAAACCGAAAGCAATATTATGTTGAAGTAAATGCAAAACGGGTAAACATGCAAATAACTATTCTTTTACTGTCTTGAAAATATTCTTTGCAGTGATTTTGGATTTCACCAATTTAATCTACTTTATGCTTTATTTGATTCATACTTTGGCAGTACGCTTCATTTTCATTTTTTTTTAAATTTTCAACTAATGTCTCACAAAGCTATTAAATGACTTCAGAAATAATTATAATATGTGAGTCTTATGGACTACTTTTATCAGACTTTTATGCTGCTTTTTTTGTCTTTTTGGAGCTTTACATTATAAATCAGCATTGACTGGATTTGGAATGAAAAGAGCTGCTCTTTGTTTCACAGAAGTTGGAATGACATGATATGATTATAAATAGACTTTTGTGTGAACAGTTGCTTTAAGTAGAATGGAATAAATATGATAAAATATCTTCTAAAGATTCTCACCTTCCTGTATCCACTTTCTTCCTCCATAGGAACAGCGTTATGAGTCTTATGTACTGTTTCAGTGCAAAACAGACACAGACATGTCTGATCATCTCTGCAGAACATCTCCAGTGGTTTATCATGTTTCCTGCAGATATAATCTTCCAGGTTCTCCACGGGGTTGATCAGTTTGTGCCTCGTGAGCCTTGGTGCTGTTTTGTGATGGTCAAGGTGAGTCTCGCAGAAAGATGTTACACAATGCAAACATGACTTTACTGCCCTTTGCTTGTTTTCAGAGCATACATCACATAAAATTGGTTGAAAATGTTTCGGTTGCTGTCGAAGTTTCTTTGGCTGTTGATGCGCTTTGAAACGGTCAACAACCTTTTTAAATGCAGCATTTATCTTCAATTCTGGTTTACTTTCAAAGTCCTCCTTACAGAGAGGGCACAGATAGAGCTGTCCACTCTCCCAGAATGCCTCGATACAGATGTTGCAGAAGTTGTGTCCACATGAAGTGGTGACTGGGTCAGTGAGCACCTCCAGACATATATTGCACTGGAGAAGCTCACCAGAGAGTGATGAGCTGAAGGAAGTCATGACTGTTACTGGAGAAACAGTGACACCATGAGGCTCTATATTGGACTGATCAAGGATCATTACATTATATAATAAGTAAGAAAAGCAGTTAACAGATTAAACATTGCATTGTGATCTTAAACTTTATGTTCAGGCAGTGAACACTGGCTGTTTTGCCATATAGGCAGCATAGGTAACAAATAGCTTAAAACACAGTGCTAATGTTAAAAGACCATATGATTTGGCAATTCTTCACAATCCAATTTGACTTGCATGTGAAATGCCACTGAAAAATAATTGATGCATGTCAAATGTCACATGATCAGTATTATTTATTTAAGAATTGTTCTAACTATAGCCTATAAACATGGCGCTCGGTCTGTTCTTGCATTATATAGTATAATCTTATATACTGTATAAGTGACATTAAGTTAATTGCTTTAAAATATATGGCTTTAAGGTTTGGTCTATGAAATCTCACCTGTCTGTTCGTGTTTTATCAGAACTCAGGAGAAGAATGCAGTACACCGTCACATCAGATCTCAACTCCTCGTTTATTCAGGACCAAGAACTCGGCAGGTATTTATGGTGAGGTGAGGTAGGTTTCAGTTTCACTTCACTGTAAAGGTTGGTTTTATTCTTCCTGTAAATCTTACATAATGCCAGCACACCTTGTCATGCTTTTGTCATGACTATAAGACTGTCACTTAAATCTTTGAGGATATTTTGAGTCTAGACCAATTCAATTTGTTGTTCTTTTATTATTTATAGCTGTCATTTTGGGAATATCATTTGCAGAGTGTGACAGTGTAACCTGATTGATTAATTGCAAATAATAATTGTAATAGTCTGTAAATGTCTATTTCTGCTATAATATTATGCTTAAGTGCATTCAAACAGACTCCTTATTAAAGGTAATTCAAAAAAATGTGAAACTTAAATATATACATAATTATTATAAAATGTAAGGTGTTATTATATTATGTGTTTATAATTATTATGTTATAATTAATAATACAAATAAAGAAAATGGCATTTAAACCTTGCTGGCATTATTGATATAAGCAATACAAGTAGGAGAAGCTACAATAGTGGCTCTTGTCTTCAGACATTCAGGCTTTCTCTACCCCAGTTAGGTACAGATACATAGTATGTTGTTAGCAGTAGTGCTGTTGTTGATCCAGGACTTGACTTGTGGAGGGCTGCATGCAGATGTAGATGTAGATGCAGTAAAGCAAGTGAGAGGAGATCCCTGAGCATTAAAGAACACTGAATATTACTGAGTAAAGAACGCTGACCTGTAGGAGGTGCAGGTGATCTTCAGTGTGTGAGAGCTGCTCCAGCTCAGTGTTTCTCCTCTTCAGCGCAGTGATCTCCTGATCCAGCTCTTGTTAAATCATTTTTGAGCAAAGAGTTTTGATTACATGATTACATTAGATTTAAATACAATACGTATTTCATTTATCTTTCATTTTCATTATGTATTTAAGAAAAATGTGTGTATCTACCACCTGATAACAAAAGCTTTATGAACGCTGCAATGCTTGAAGTAGTGCTCAATGTGTTTCCTCGTATGAACACTCATTCCTCTCATCTGTGTATTAGTGTTGCCTCTGACTTTCAGAAGAAAATACATAGTAGAACTGATTGTCCGTGCTATTTAAAACCAAAGATTGAATAATTTAATGTCAATAAGGTGATAGTTTCACTTTCACTTTATTGTAAAGGTGTGTGCTAAATCTTCTTTACATCATACGATCCCAAATGTCAACAGGCCTAA
This sequence comes from Meda fulgida, assembly GCA_030578275.1. Lineage (NCBI taxonomy): Eukaryota > Metazoa > Chordata > Actinopteri > Cypriniformes > Leuciscidae > Meda > Meda fulgida. The sequence goes on from CM060622.1 coordinate 39,025,374, forward strand.
ACTATTCCTTTGTTGTTTCTTTGCTTGTGGCTTTAAGAAACAGCGAAAAAAGGGAATTTGTTTTACAAGTGCCTTTTTATTAAATACATAGTCTTTTTGTCCGTAATATTTGCATTTCACAAAATGTAAACTCCCGAAATGCAATCGGAAATGTTTCCTCGTCATTATAAATCACTGCCATAAGCTGTCACAAAATATTGGGGATTAAATTGGGGATGTCTTCACTTTAAAGGTAATAATAATAACCACTCTGTCCCGGACATGCAAATGAGTGAGAGGGAAAAGGAATCTGATTTCTGAGGTTCTGAGGATTTCAAGTTTTACTGGTGTGCAACATGTAGCCTACTCTCCTGGGTGTAATGGAGGAAATACTCATAAAGACGTTTTGCTGCATTTCAGATCCTGGGCTGTATTCACAATTTTTATTTTACCACTATGGGAGTCTACAGAAGAGTTCCTAGCTTGGAGTTTTTGCTTAAAACCAAACCCTTAAAGGGATAGTTGACCCTAAAATAAATAAAAATGAAGTCATCATTTACTCACCCTGGTGTTGTTCTAATGTCGTATGCCCGTCTTTCTTTTTCGGACCACAGAGGGTGAATTTAAAAAAATGTCCCACTAGCTCTCATCCATATAACGGAACTGAATAGCAACCAGCATCAAGCTTTAAAAAGATGCAAAAGTATCACAGAATGGTCCCATGCGATATGTGTCATATATTCCATGTGTTATGGGTATACGATATGGTTTGGTGAAAAACAAACTGAAATTTAATGTAGCCTATTATTTAATGAAAATTAAGACCTTGGTCATCTGTGCACGGCATGCGTTTATGAGACTCTATTAGAGCTGCAGATCACTCCAACTCACCCAGAAAAAGAGTTGTGAGAAATCAACCTAATAATAATGTGACATAAAATACATTCCGTGTACTTTTTTCTCTTAGGCATTTGTTTACATATTTGTTGTGCTCGACACAACAAGAAGTTATCGTGTTCATGTCTATCAACTGTCATTTGACTGACAGCTGACAACCAGAGTTCCTGTCTAGAGAGATTTACCTCAGTGAAGAAAGTACACGGATAATATTGTGGGATTGTATTTCATGTCACAATTTGTTTTTAATGGGCAAGTTGGAGTGAACTTCACAGAAGGCCAGAGTCAGGATTTTCATTAAATAATACATTCAATTTTGGTTTGTTTTTCACGAAACCCTATTATACACCCCCAAGAGTATATATAGCACACTTAGAATATATAGCACAAGTCACATTTGTCGCTATTTACTGCCATTATACGGACGAGCATGAGCCTTAATTTTTTTTGTTGTTGTAAAAACGGCCCCTGATGTATTTTGTAAACATCTTTAAATCAGTGCCATGTCTATAAAAAGTATAGGCCCTATCGCAGTCTAGTTCCTTATAGGCAGAGCCGGACAGTAACGGAGTACATTTACTTGAGTACAGTACTTAAGTACAATTTTGAGGGATCTGTACTTTACTCGAGTATCATTTTAGAGGAGTACTCATGACTTTACTCAAGTACATTTGAGAGGCAAATATTGTACTCTTTACTCCACAACATTTCTATCCATAACCGTGAGTACCCGTTACTACTTCTAAAAAAAAAAAAAAAAGGACAAAAGAAAAATCTCGGAAACCCTCAATTTGTTGTTTCCCTCTCAAACGTGATTGGATTGTGCAGGCGCCACTGATTGAGACAGCCTATCAGCAATCACCTTCAGCTTTCCGCCAAAGTCAACTCATGGTCAGATTTATGCAAGGCAACCTGTAACCAACCTTATACCCGTGAAAGTGCACTGGAACGGCAGTCAAACCCGTGACTTCCCACCCGTGAACTCGTACTAGATCGATGTACTCCCAGTTACGAGCTCACATAGCCCGCGAAACCATACAAAACAACAATGGCAGCCCCTACGGATGCAATGTTTCTGCAGGCGGTACACGGTGAGAATACACTTTTGGACAATATAACGTTGCAGTCAAATTAATAATAATATAATAATGATAATAATAATACACACGATTATGTATTACAATGTTATGTGTCTGAAACTAACACTAAGTATGTCGTGAAAGTGTATTGCCGCATGGAAATGTTAAGGTGACGTAAATAGAGTTGTTCCGATTCCGATACTAGTATCGGAAATGCCGCCGATACCAATAAAAATGCTGGCATCGGTATCGGCGAGTACTTCTACCCATGGACCGATCCGATACCATTTTCTTAAACAATATCTAGTTATGCACGCTAGCTTTGCATAACGCTGCAAATCGGAGATCAATTCTTCTTCGCTGCTCTTAACAGTGGTTGCTTGTGGCGACACAGAAAGTTGTGCCCTTGCCACAAGCAACCTCTGTTTAGAGCAGCGAAGAAGAAAACGTCTCAGGTTACTATTGTAACCATAGTTCCCTTAGAGCAGGGAACGAGACGATGCGTCGATCGACGCCATGGGAACGCCTCCAGCGTGACTGCGTCTGAAGCATCTATATCAACTAGTCCAATGGAAAGAATGAGCGTCACGGGCGGGTGACGTCATGACCAGGAATTGATAAAAGCACATCCGGTGCAAGCCGGCATTAGCTTCGAAAATTGCCGAAGCAAGCCGATCACAGGGATGCAGGAAGTATGGCAGGGTGACGCATTGTCTCGTTCCCTGCTCTCAGGGAACTATGGTTACAATAGTAACCTGAGACGTTCCCTTTCGAAGGGAACTCAACGATGCGTCGATCGACGCCATGGGAACGAGAATACCCAAAGCGCCAGAATTCCAAGTACCTGAGTGTTAGTCTGTTGTAACTAAGCACTAAGCACCTGAGAACCTGGGGCAGCATCCAGGTCCAGGCTGTAAAACCTAACGAATGTGAGCGGTGAGGACCAGCCTGCCGCATCACACACGTCTTGAAGAGAAACTCCAAATAATAAGGCCTTAGAGGCCGCCATACTCCTAGTAGAATGAGCTCTGACCGCCAAAGGACACGGCTGGTCAGAGTACTCGTATGCAAGTGAAATAGCCTCAACTATCCACTTACTAACCGTCTGTTTAGAAGCAGGAAGACCCTTCTTAGGTGATCTAAAACAAATAAATAACTGGTCGGACTTCCTCATTGAAGATGTCCGATGAACATAAGCATCCAGTGCTCGCACTGGACACAAGAGGTTCAGCCTTTCCTGGTCCGCAGATGTAAAAGGAGGAGGACAGAAAGCCTGCAGCACAATAGGCCTCGGAATCAAGGTCGGCACCTTAGGGACGTATCCCTGTTTCGGATATAAAAATGCTTTGACCATCCCCGGTGCAAATTCAAGGCAAGTGGGGGAAACCGAAAGGGCCTGAAGGTCTCCAACTCTCTTAAGGGATGAGATAGCTAGCAGAAAGATAGTCTTAAGGGTAAGAAATTTCTCTGAAACCGAATCTAAGGGCTCGAACGGAGCCCTAGAAAGGCCTTCTAGTACTATTGCCAAATCCCAAGGTGGCACCCTAGTGCGAGTTGCAGGCCTCAGCCTCAATGTGCCACGAAGGAAACGAGTAATCAGGGGGTCTCGACCCAACGATGTACCCCCCACCAGGGCGTGGTAAGCCGCAATGGCCGCCACGTAGACCTTAAGCGTGGAAGGACATAGACCTGACGTAAAGCGCTCCTGCAGGAACTCGAGTACTGTGTTCACAGAACAGTTAACTGGATCCCAATGATGTTGGTGACACCATACAGAAAAAACTCTCCATTTAAGCGCATATAGTTTCCTAGTAGCTGGAGCTCTGGAGCTTAGAATGGTCTCAGCAGCCTCGGCTGAAAGACCACTCTCTATGAGTTGGGCCCCCTCAGAGGCCAAACCCACAGGTTCCAAATCTCTGGTCGGGGGTGAAATATTGCGCCCCCCGCCTGAGACAGAAGGTCTCTCCTGATCAGGATCTCCAAGGGAGGACCGTCAAGAGATGGATCAGGTCCGCAAACCAGATCCGACTCGGCCAGCGTGGTGCTACTAGCAGTAGGCTTATTCCATACCGCCGGACTCGCTCCAGAACTCCTGGGAGCAGAGCAACAGGGGGAAAGGCGTACAGACGTAGCCTCGGCCACGTCTGCACCATAGCATCCAGCCCCAGGGGGGCTGGGTGAGTAAGGGAGAACCAAAGTGGACAGTGCGTCGTTTGCTGAGACGCAAACAGATCCACCTCTGCTTGGCCGTAAAACTCCCAAATTTTCTCCACCGCCTCGGGGTGGAGTCTCCAGTCCCCTGGCCTCAGCTCCTGCCTCGACAGGATGTCTGCTCCAATATTCTGGTCCCCAGGAATATACACTGCCCTCAGGGAGAGTACCTTCCCCAGAGACCACAGGAGGATCTGGTGCACCAGTTTGCAAAGCGGACGCGAACGCAGACCCCCCTGATGGTTCAGATAAGAGACCACTGATGTGTTGTCTGTACGTACGAGCACATGATGGCCCCTCAGGTCTGGGAGGAATTGTTTCAACGCATTGAAGACCGCCATCATCTCCAGGCAATTTATGTGCCACGAGAGATGATGACTCTTCCACAGACCCTGAACCGAGCGGCCTTCCATTACCGCTCCCCAGCCGGTGAGGGAAGCATCTGTCGAGATAATAACTCGATGGCAAAGAGCTCCCAACACCGGACCCTGGGTTAAGAACCAGTGCTTCCTCCATATAACTACGGCACGAAGGCAACGTCGCGTGACCTTGATCATACGAAGTGGGTTTCCCCTCGGGGAAACACTGAGCCACCACTGTAAAGGTCTCATGTACAGCAGGCCAAAAGGTATCACGTTGGACGCTGCTGCCAAGAGACCCAACAGTCTCTCGAACTGTTTTACAGTGCGTGACTGGCATAGCTTCAGCTCTTTTGTGGCTGACAGGATAGCAGCTACACGAACGGGCGATAGGGTGGCCCGCATCGTCACTGAATCCCATACCACACCAAGGAAAGTGGTTCTCTGTACTGGAGAAAGCACACTCTTCTTGGCATTGAGCCTCAACCCCAACGTCTGCATATGAGCGAGAACGACACCTCGGTGCCGAACCGCCAACTGCTCTGATTCCACTAGAATCAGCCAGTCGTCGATGTAGTTCAGAATACGTATGCCCTGCAGCCTGAGCGGGGCTAGAGCTGCATCTACGCATTTCGTGAACGTGCGGGGTGATAGAGCTAGACCGAAAGGAAGTACCCGATACTGGTATTCTTTGTCCCCAAAAGAAAACCTTAGGAACTTCCTGTGCTGAGGGAGGATGGAGACATGGAAGTAAGCGTCCTTCAGATCTATCGTGACAAACCAGTCCTCGGATCTGATTTGAGTCACGATCTGTTTGAGTGTCAGCATCTAGAGCTTGAGTCTCTGTACTGAACGATTTAACAGACGAAGATCTAAAATGGGACGCAACCCTCCATCCTTTTTTGGAACAATGAAATAACGGCTGTAAAAACCCGACTCTTGGTCGGGTGAGTACACCTGTTTTATAGCTTCTTTCGCTAACAGGGCCTTTACCTCTTGCTCCATTACCAGAGCCTGCTCGGGATGCACCACTGTGGGCAACACCCCGCTGTAACGAGGAGGACGAGAACCAAACTGGATTCTGTATCCTTTCTCTACAATCTGCAGGACCCAACGAGAAATATTCGGCAGAAGCTTCCACGCTGCCAGAAAATTTACTAAGGGAACCAGCCTCTCGAGGCTGGTCTCTGGTGTCACTGAGACAGCTAATTCTGGAGCCTGAAACATAATGGCAGGAACTACCTGAACTGGCTGCTCTAAAGCCCCCCTCAGAGGGCGCGAAACCGATGCTGTGCCGCAGCATAGCATCAGCGACTCGCTGGAGACCGCTGCGCCCTGAAGCACCAAGGGTGGCAGGGTTGGCAGAATGGTCTCGTGAGGACCCCGAAATGGAACGGGCACCGTATAATGAGGTGTACACCGCTCTACTTCGGTCGGGGCTGTCCTCACAGGCCTGACGCAAAATCTCAGGTTTTTTTTTTGTTTTTTTTCAGCCGAAGTCTTCTTTGCCTGAAGAACGGTCCTCAGATCCGGCTTCGACTTAGAAGACTTCGACTGAGAGTGTTGCGTCTGACTCCATTGTCTACGTGGAGGTGCACGGGACGAAACACTTTCTTTTTGTTGCACACGATATGATGAGCTTGACGGCTGGGGCTGCTCACGCCCAGCAGCCCCAGGGGGTTGGACACGGCGAGGGATAAATTTTTTAAAAGCATCAGCTTGTTTTTTAGACTCCTGAAATCGCTCGACGACTGCGTGAACTGCGTCGCCGAAGAGACCAGAAGGCTCAAGCGGAGCATCTAAAAGAAAAGCCCGATCTTTTTCTTTAATCTCTGAGAGATTTAACCACAAATGTCTCTCAGTAGCTACCAAGGCTGCCATAGACCGCCCAATTGCTCTGGCGGTCTCCTTTGTAGCCCTGAGAGAAAGATCGGTAGCCCGACAAAGTTCTCGAATTTCGTCACGAGAAATACCCTCACTATTGTCCAAATCCCCCAGCAGTTCAGCTTGATAGGCCTGTAGCACTGCCATTGTATGCAGACACGCTCCAGCTTGATCTGCTGCCGTATAAGCTTTGCCCACTAAAACCGAGGTGGCTTTAAGCGGTCTAGTGGGCAAAGCCGAGGCTTTCAGAGACGATGCAGGACCAGGCGAAAGATAGCTGGCTAAATTCTGTTCCGCCTGGGGCATCGCCTCATAACCATACTCTTTTAGCCCTCTTATTCTCGAATAAGAGTTAACTTGAGGGCTAAAAAGTCGTGAAGAGTATGGTTTATTCCACGATTTCGATAATTCATTATGAAGATCGGGAAAGAAAGGAAGCCCTCGTGGTGGAGATAATGTCGCTGAAGATAAAAAACGCTCATCTAATTTACTTTTAGGACGAGCGTCCTTATTCCCAGATGGCCATTCAATATTTAATTTCTCTACTGCCCGTGACATAACATCCACCAGCTAATCATATGCTGGGGAAATACATTGAGAATCTTTTCCCCCCATGTGTGTGCTTTCACTTTCCATACTCATAACATCAACCTCCTCGGAGGAAGAGCAATGAAGTAATGGAGGGCTCTCTCCCCGAGCAGAAGAAACCGCAGCTCGTGCTTCCGACACCGGGGGGCGAGCGCTGGATCTTTCGGGTAAGGAAGGAGAAAAGGCCCGCGGACCCGTCTCTAATCCCTCCGAAAGATCCTTTTGCGATCCCCAAGAATGCATTCTCCGCGCCGCCTCGGCAGACGCGGGTCCTGATCCCTGAGGATCGCGAGCCTGCCCACTCTTCTCATCAAAGAGTGACAGGCGAGAGCGGACTCGAAGGCTGAGACCGCATGCTCCACTCCCAAACAAATGACACAAAGCTCGTGTGTGTCCCCACCCGCTAAATAACGCGGGCAGGGAGGAACACACTTCTTGTACACTTGTTTTGCCATAACGTAACCGAATAAATTGCAACAGACAACAATAAATCGACAGAGACAGTATAACACAGATCGCTTGCTGAGGCAACAGAAGCTAATGCCGGCTTGCACCGGATGTGCTTTTATCAATTCCTGGTCATGACGTCACCCGCCCGTGACGCTCATTCTTTCCATTGGACTAGTTGATATAGATGCTTCAGACGCAGTCACGCTGGAGGCGTTCCAATGGCGTCGATCGACGCATCGTTGAGTTCCCTTCGAAAGGGAACGTGTGCGCGCTATCAATATGTCCGCTGTTTAACAGTATTTCAGGCTGGACCAACCAGACAGTAAAACGGCGACATGTCCCGTATGCCATACTGCAATTTCGAGGGGTGGAACAAGATTAGCAACTTCAACACGAGTAACTTAAAGCATTTGAAGACGCGTTACCCCGCAGAACACGATTACACAAAGGCAAGGGCAGAGAAGAATGACCCGTGCCAGAATCAACAATCTCTAAAAGCTTCATTCAAACAAAGAGAAATGTTTTCAAAAGACAGCCAACGTGCGATAAATACAACCGACAACATACTGAGTTTATTTTTCTGGATGACCAGCCGCGGTCAAAACTGAAATGCCGTTTATTTAACAAAATTGTTTATGGACTTTAAATTATAAAGAGATTATTTTCTTATATTATTCATATATCATTTTTTAGATTCCTAGATTTATTTGTTGCAGTTATATTGTAAAACTAAAATACCTTTTTTCAGTTTACAGTATTAGATGTGTGGTTGCATTTTAAGTTCTTTTTCACTTTAATAATCAGATAAATAATATATTGCTGTGAAATGTATGTCAGATAATAAAAATACTCTAGTTCACTGTATGTATTTGTTAATGTTTAATTAAGGGATAAGTCTGAAACACACCATAAAATAATTATATCAATTCATACAGTGCTAGTATGAAATGCAGCTGTATAGATACTGTACACATCCAAGTATCGGATCAGTACTCGATATCGGCCGATACCCTGAGTCCAGGTATCGGAATCGGTATCGGGAAGGGAAAAAGGGTATCGGAACATCTCTAGACGTAAACCTGAACTTGACAGCATTGATCATACTTATGAAAAAAAAAAAAATCCTTGCGCTCAGGTAACTTAGTTTGGCGTGAGTGGCCTGGAACGCTACAGAGTCGTGAGTCGTGGTTTGTAGTCGTGATTTACGTGCTCAAAAACCTGCCTGGAACGCAGCATTATAAGAGACTAAACCATGGACAAAAAATGTAAGAAGACGCAGCAGGTCCATCCCGGGAATGTGCCATCCGTGGCCCCTCCTCGCCAGACTATTTACATTTTCTGAAATTTTCTTATATGTTAAATAAAGCAACATGGTAAAAAGAAATGAAAATGACTTGTAGTTGTAGGAAACTTGATTTTACTTTCAATTCCTTTTACATTCTCCAGTATTAACATTAACATTTTTCATAACTCCATGTAGGACGTTTATGCACATAAATGTAAGCACTGTGGCAGCAGTAATGCAATATTTAGAAAATGTACTCTTGTACTCTTGATACTCAAGTACTTTTAAAAACAAGTACTTCAGTACTTTTACTTAAGTAGACATCTGACTGTAGTACTTTTACTTGTACTTGAGTAAAATTTAGCAAGGGGTATCTGTACTTTTACTCAAGTAATAAAGCTGTGTACTCTGTCCGCCTCTGCTTATAGGCCACACACTGTTGGTAAATTCTATTGTCAATTCACCCTTTAGTGCTTAATCCTGTACACTATTTAGTAATTTATGAGAATGACACCAGCATTCTAAAACCAAAGTAACTCACGAAACATTAAAAACACAGGGAAAGAGGGCCTTACAAAGCAGCCTTCCAATACAAAACACAAAGCAATATTTTTTGGGTCAAAAAGAGCGGATATCGGACACAAAAGATACCAGAACGTTGTTATGGTTTACAAATAAAATTTATTTTTCTGAAATCGCTATCCAGGTATAGTCTCTCTTACAACCCAAACTTGTCTCAGAGAGCTACAAAATGAGCTCTAAGCAAAACAGAGTATTTATTCAGTAAAATCATATTCATTTATCATTGAACAAAGACTTTAAAAAATGATTTGATAAACAAATGAACAGATTATCATAAGGCCATACTTCCTCTTATCATAGATGTACATTTTCCGGTTCATCTTCATCCACATTGGTCTTCCTCAACATCCCACCTGACATACGTAAATACATTTTTATTTGGAAACATTTGATCTTATTCCCTAGACTCTCCCTAGGCCTACTGACCTTGACTGCAGGAAGAGGCATTATTCGCAAGTTGCTTCTCACTGTCACAGTGTCTGGTTGTGTTCCCTTGTCTATCACTAGAGGTCCTCGTTCTCACGGTGTCCTTCACATTTGACTTCAATTCCCAGCATTCTGTCTGTCACTGTCAATCATCAGTTCATTGCACTCAGCTGTTCTGTGTTAGTCTTGTTAGATATGTGTATATATTCCCTGTCTTTGTTAGTATGTGTACGGAGTCGTTGTTTAATGTCTGGTCTGTGTATGTTCTTGTCTTTTGGATTGCTTACTTGGTATTTGACCCCTGCCTGGACTGATCGTGAGTACGGATTACCCAATAAATATACTGCGTTTGGATCAACTGTTTCCCTGTGTGTGTATCGTGACAGAACGACTCCGTCACACAAGATCCAGCGGTATGTTTTGCAACATCTCTTCCCCAGCAACCGAGCGGGAGAGAAGGGAGTTGTTTAAGGGGACCCGGTTGGTAAAGTTCCGCGGGACCCGAGGAGGTCGTTGTAGAGGAGGTGATAGAGACATGTTTCACGTCCCGTCTGCCCAGCCAGAGACTGCTCACGTCACGTCTGCCCAGCCAGAGACTGCTCACGTCACGTCTGCCCAGCCAGAGACTGCTCACGTCACGTCTGCCCAGCGAGAGACTGCTCACGTCACGTCTGCCCAGCGAGAGACTGCTCACGTCACGTCTGCCCAGCGAGAGACTGCTCACGTCACGTCTGGCCAGCGAGAGACTGCTCACGTCACGTCTGGCCAGCGAGAGACTGCTCACGTCACGTCTGGCCAGCGAGAGACTGCTCACGTCACGTTGGCCAGCGAGAGACTGCTCACGTCACGTCTGGCCAGCGAGAGACTGCTCACGTCACGTCTGCCCAGCGAGAGAGTGCTCACGTCACGTCTGCCCAGCGAGAGACTGCTCACGTCACGTCTGCCCAGCGAGAGACTGCTCACGTCACGTCTGCCCAGTCACGTCTGCCCAGCGAGAGACTGCTCACGTCACGTCTGCCCAGCGAGAGACTGCTCACGTCACGTCTGGCCAGCGAGAGACTGCTCACGTCACGTCTGGCCAGCGAGAGACTGCTCACGTCACGTCTGGCCAGCGAGAGACTGCTCACGTCACGTCTGGCCAGCGAGAGACTGCTCACGTCACGTCTGGCCAGCGAGAGACTGCTCACGTCACGTCTGCCCAGCGAGAGACTGTTCACGTCCCATCTGTCCAGTCAGAGGCTGTTCACGTTCCGTCTGCCTTCATGGACCTGGACTATCTGGAGCGTCTGGCTCGGATCCTGGACATTCCCGTGTCTCCCGTTCCAGAGCCGGAGCCAGTGTCTGCTGTTCCAGAGCCGGAGGCAGAGCCAATTCCCGTTCCAGAGCCGGAGGCAGAGCCAGTGCACGTTCCAGAGCCGGAGGCAGAGCCAGTGCCTGTTCCAGAGCCGGAGGCAGAGCCAGTGCCTGTTCCAGAGCCGGAGGCAGAGCCAGTGCCTGTTCCAGAGCCGGAGGCAGAGCCAGTGCCTGTTCCAGAGCCGGAGGCAGAGCCAGTGCCTGTTCCAGAGCCGGAGGCAGAGCCAGTGCCTGTTCCAGAGCCGGAGGCAGAGCCAGTGCCTGTTCCAGAGCCGGAGGCAGAGCCAGTGCACGTTCCAGAGCCGGAGGCAGAGCCAGTTCACGTTCCAGAGCCGGAGGCAGAGCCAGTGCACGTTCCAGAGCCGGAGGCAGAGCCAGTGCCTGTTCCAGAGCCGGAGGCAGAGCCAGTGCCTGTTCCAGAGCCGGAGGCAGAGCCAGTGCCTGTTCCAGAGCCGGAGGCAGAGCCAGTGCCTGTTCCAGAGCCGGAGGCAGAGCCAGTGCCTGTTCCAGAGCCGGAGGCAGAGCCAGTGCCTGTTCCAGAGCCGGAGGCAGAGCCAGTGCCTGTTCCAGAGCCGGAGGCAGAGCCAGTGCCTGTTCCAGAGCCGGAGGCAGAGCCAGTGCCTGTTCCAGAGCCGGAGGCAGAGCCAGTGCCCTCTGCCTTCCTGGACCTGGACTATCTGGAGCGTCTGGCTCGGATCCTGGACATACCCGTGTCTCCTGTTCCAGAGCCGGAGGCAGAGCCAATGCCTGTTCCAGAGCCGGAGGCAGAGCCAATGCCTGTTCCAGAGCCGGAGGCAGAGCCAATGCCTGTTCCAGAGCCGGAGGCAGAGCCAATGCCTGTTCCAGAGCCGGAGGCAGAGCCAATGCTTGTTCCAGAGCCGGTGCCTGCCGTTCCCGAGCCGGAGCCGGTGCCTGCCGTTCCCGAGCCGGAGCCGGTGCCTGCCGTTCCCGAGCCGGAGCCGGTGCCTGCCGTTCCCGAGCCGGAGCCGGTGCCTGCCGTTCCCGAGCCGGAGCCGGTGCCTGCCGTTCCTGCTTCGCCCTGGCCGCCCGATGGGTCGCCTGGTTCGCCCTGGCCGCCCGAGGGGCCTTCACCGCCCTGGATGCCCGATGGACTCTGTGTTTCGCCCTGGTTCCCGGTTAAGCCCTCACCCTTTGTTCCTGTCTCCCTTCACAGACCTGGCCCACCATCCCACCCCCTGATCCTCCACCGTTCCACCTCCCTCCTGAACTCTTGTGTCGTGTTTTAGTGTTGTCGTGGAGCGTCTGGTAGCCGCTCCGTAGAGGGGGGGTAATGTCACAGTGTCTGGTTGCTTTCCCTTGTCTATCACTAGAGGTCCTCGTTCTCACGGTGTCCTTCACATTTGACTTCAATTCCCAGCATTCTGTCTGTCACTGTCAATCATCAGTTCTTTGCACTCAGCTGTTCCCCGTAATCATTGTTCCCAGCTGTTCTGTGTTAGTCTTGTTAGATATGTGTATATATTCCCTGTCTTTGTTAGTATGTGTACGGAGTCGTTGTTTAATGTCCCCACACTTCGGATCTCGTTTTGTGTTTCCTGGTCTGTGTATGTTCTTGTCTTTTGGATTGCTTACTTGGTATTTGACCCCTGCCTGGACTGATCGTGAGTACGGATTACCCAATAAATATACTGCGTTTGGATCAACTGTTTCCCTGTGTGTGTATCATGACACTCACAGCATTTGTAGATCAAGCTTGTAACATCAGAGAGGGAGAGAAAGAGAAAAGAGATAAAAAAGGACAATATATCTGAGTATATATGAGTCTTCTACCAAGAGTGTGATGGAATTGTGTTCAGTAGTTGAACTGAAGGTTTCAAGAAGATCACTGACCAACAGGGGTTATGGCATACTGTACATGTAAGGGTTAGATTTGAACTGATAAGTATTTAAATGTAAGGCCTCATAAACTTACAACATCTCCATATTTATCTGTCAAATCTAACGTAAGGAAATCTATTTAACTCATGTAAGATTAACAAAATTGATCATGTATAAGCAGTGGCATTGATAATATTTCTCTTACAGTGTACAGTGCACAGCCATAAACTCAGGTATTATATAGGACATTGAACAGCACTATTTAATGCTTTTAAAATAATAACAATGAATGCTAAATGGCCCTACAGAGGACAAGCGTTTTGGAGAATGGTTGGATGGCTTTGTGTTTGTAAGAAATGTTAATATACTCAAACTCAATCATTTAAATTGGAATCACACATTCTTAATAGTGTCAGGAAAATGGCAAACTTTTGGGTGAATTTTTTTGGCTATTGGCACTGTCAAACCATTTTTGCTTGCATGACTTAAATTTTAAGTATAACCTTATAAATATTTTGTTTAGTGAACAATAATTTATTGGCCTAATAATTATAAGTTTAATTTATATAGCGCCTTTCCCAAGCTCAAGGACGCTTCACAATGACAGTAAATAACAAGCAGTTTACACATAAACGGACAATAGACATTTGCCCAGTCCAAGTAATGAGGGATTGCAGTTGCAAGTCGCATTACATTTGCAATACAAACATAAAAACAGAGACAACAGACATTAATTGCAGACAGCCTGGTGGGCAGTTGAAGTAAAGATGCAAAATTATTGGAGCCCAAGTTAACATTGTGAATGTGTTATGTCAAATTAACATTTTCATGACTGAAATACTGGTTAAACAAATGTGTTTTGAGTTTATACTTAAATTCGTGCAACGTGGTTGAGAGTTCCATAGCTTAGGGGCCATAACAGAGAAAAAACTGCCACCCATAGACGATAGACGAAATCTCCGCTCACATAGGAGATCACAGCCAGAAGATCGGAGAGTTTGAGAGGGAATATAAGGAGAAAGTAATTCAGAGAGATAGGCTGGAGCAAGACAATTGAGTGACTTAAGCAGAAGAATTTATAAGTGATACGAGATGACACGGGAGCCAGTGCAGTTTAAACAGAATTGGAGTGATATGGGCAGTTTCTTTAGTGTGAGTTAGTAGTCTTGCGGCAGAGTTTTGAATATATTGTAAACGTGAGATAGAGTGTGCTGGTAGTCCAGAAAAAAGAACATTACAGTAGTCTAGGCGAGAAGTGATGAACGCGTGTACTAGTGTTTCAGCGTCTTTTGGGCTGACATAGGACGTTGTTTGGCAATACGCCGCAGATGAAAAAAGGACGCTTTACAAAGTTGACTAATGTAAGTGTCGAATGTCAGTGCAGGGTCAAGAATGATACCCAAGTTTTTGACAGTGGCAGATGGAAATATTGATGTAGATTCAAGGTCAAGTCTGGGAATATTACTTAAATTTTTTGTTGGAGGTGGAGGGCCAGTGATTAATATTTCTGTTTTAGTCAGATTCAGACTGAGAAAATTGGAGTTGAGCCAGGTCTTTAATTAATTAATACATGATGATAGTAATGTGGTCTGAAGAATAGAATCCGGTCGACAAGCAGTATATATTTGGATATCGTCAGCATAGCAGTGGTATTGAAAACCGTGGCAGCGAATAATTTGTCTGAGAGGCAAAATGTAAATAATAAATAGTAACGGGCCGAGAACTGATCCCTGGGGAACACCTTGTTTGAGAGTGACAATTGGAGATTTGTAATTGTGCATAGTGATGTTGTGACCTATCAGAACGACACAGGATGCAATTACAAATAACGCTTTATTTCTGATGAAATAGACAGGCAGGTCAGATCAGACACACAGGGGTCGAGACGGCACAACACAGATGGAACAGTGGCGCAGGGACCCAGGTGAGCTGGTGGTGCTGGTGCTGGTAATAACCCCCCGTGTAGGTGCTCGGTGATCCCGTGGTGAGTATCCGTGACAGCGTGTGGAAGTCCCGTGAAGGCAATCCAGAGACACGTAACGATACACAATCCACACCGGGAACGACAGCACGACGAACAGGTAATCCACTCAGCGACGACGACACGAAGAACAGGAATCCACTCATACACAAGGGCACGAGGAACAGGAACACACCGGAGACGAACAATGATCTGACAACACGAGACACCAGTTACTGAACATATAAAGCCACATACAAAGTGAAACAAGCTGGCGCTGCTGATCAGAAGTGATCAGTGACCACGCCCACACTAAACACACACACAGCACACCAGACGAGAGAAAGTAAATTGATCAAATGTGACAGATGTAGTATTTCCTATCTGTCAGATAGGAGGAAAACCAAGATAACGCGGCTCCTGAGATACCAATCTCTGAGAAGCGCATGAGTAGGACTTTATGGCAGACAGTAACGAAAGCTGAGCTGAGGTCGAGTAGTAAAAGTAAGGAAAGGTTTCCCGAGTCACCAAAGAGTAAAAGGTCTTTGATAACCCTTGCTAATGCAGTTTCAACCCAGTCTCATCCCAAGGCGTCATCTAACTGACGCTTTTGACACATGGCACCCTTTACGCGTCAATATGAGACGCGCCTCCTAGTGCTCTAACCCTAACCCTACCCCAGACCTAAACCTACCCATAACGGAAGTATCATCTTACTGACGCTAAAGGGTGCCACGTGCGTCGAATTTAGACGCATGGTCAAAAGCGTCAGTTAGATGACGCCCGAGGATGAGCGTCTCATATTGACACGTAAAGGGTGCCACGTGCGTCGGCATGTTGACACATGGTCAAAAGCGTCAGTTAGATGACGCCTTGGGATGAGACTGTGTTGGCAGTTTCAGTACTGTGGTTTTGGCGAAAACCAGACTGAAATAAATCGAAACTATTGTTGAGAGATAGATATGACTGCAATTGAGTGGCGACAACCTTTTCCATGGTTTTTGAGACATACGGTAGATTGGAGATTGGGCGATAGTTAGTGTAGTCAGTTGGGTCCAGATTAGTTTTTTTTAAGAACAGGAGTAACTGCAGCCGTCTTTAGTGAGACTGGAAAAGAGGCAGAGAGAAGAGACATGTTTACAAGATGTGAGATAGGTGCATAAATGACAGAGGTACAGTGTTGCAGAAGGGTTGTAGGTGCGGGATCCAGCCGGCAAGAAGAAGAATTGGATTTCTGAATCATTTCACTAATCAAGATGGGGTTGGTCAACATAAAGTTATTAAGTGTTTGTATCTGAGCTTGCTCACAACTAAAAGTGGTCGGCTCATTACTAAATGTCCCACGTAAAGCCTCCAGCTTTCCCTGAAAGTGTTGCAAAAAAGAACAGCACAAGTCATCAGATTCTTGTAGACAGGCATTGTGCGCGGGTGCCTGAACAAGCTTATTTACAATGCTATATAGTGTTTTTGGCCTGTTGTTTGCGTCATTAATGATTTTAGCGATATAGAAAGAGTGAGCTGTATTTAAGGCGGTTTTGTAAAGCTTAATATGGTCCGAAAATGCTTGATAGTGTACAGTCTGATTGGTTTTCCGAAAGAGACGTTCCAGCTGTCTGCTTCTTGCTTTCATAGCACGTAGCTCAGGATTAAACCACGGCGAAGAGTGGGACAAGGGAACAGACCTAGTCCTGATTGAAGCATGCTCATCTAAAACGTTAGCAATGGCAGAATGGTACAAATCAAATATTTTGGACGGATATGTGAAATCAAAAACATCAGAAATAGCAGAAGTAATAAATGCAGCAAACATACTAGCATTAATAACATTGATATCACGATAAGGGATGTTAATGTTGTCAGTACATTTAGTTACACAAGTTAATGTAAGATCAAGGGTAATAAGCGTGTGATCAGAGATAGGAGTAACCAGACCATTGATGGAGATGTCCATGTAACTAATGGCATTGTTATTAATGTTAGAATCTATTTATAATGAAATCTCCGTTGTTTTCTAAAGGAGAGGTTTACTTGAGACATAGACAGCAGGAAAAGTGAACTTCCCAAAACTTTTGAGTCACAGTTGCTTTAACAGGTGCTGACCAAAAGCATCCTGTGCCTTTAAGTAGAGCTGCAGTCTGTGATTGAAAGGACAGAGTGTGTATGAGTCAGACTCAGGGGCATTAGAGCCAGTGTGTGTGCGAGTGTGTGCAAGCTGCCAGGAAGAGGGGCAGCAACTACACCAGCTACAGTCCCATCAGATTGCTGTCCTATGCACAGTCTGTAGCAGAGCTTTTCTTTATTCCTACCTCTCTCTACTCTCTTCATCTATTTTCATTTTCTAGTCTTGGAGTGAAATTGATTCTTTGGGGACTTATCTAGGATCCTGACACACCCCCAGTGGTTTATCTCTGTGTGGGACCACAGTGCGCTGTACTGTGACTCACAAGTATTAGTAGCGGATCCTGCTGTAACTACTGTCTACCCATGTTGCGTGTGTTTATCCTGTGTGCGGAGAATGTGCTGACGCATGATGAGGACATTAGCGATGCCTACTGCACCGTCACTTATGAAGGTAGGAGCCAGATCAGGGTAAATGAGGAAGGGTTTCATATCAAATATGTTGTAGAGAGTTTGCTTAGACTGACACTTTCTTTTCTGTACAATCACAATCATTCTCTTTCACTGTCTTGTTTCGCCTTGTTTCTGCCTTGCCTCAGTCTTCCTACTTTCGACATTCCATCAAGCGGGCTATTATTGGAAAAGCAGTTGCAGTCTCTCTCTCTCTCTCTCTCTCTCTCTCTCTCTCTCTCTCTCTCTCTCTCTCTCTCTCTCTCTCTCTCTCTCTCTCTCTCTCGTGTATGCTTATGGGTGTCCTGTTGCACTTGGAATATGTGTGTCTGAATGAGTGCTGCAGAGCTGCTCTGTTTCTAAGAGATACTATGTCATCACAGTTTGTTTCAATGTGGGGCTCCTGTTTGCTTTACATTCAAAGCTTTTAGGGGCTCATAATTCACGAGACAGGCCAGAGAGGCTCCTCTTGTATCAGCCAGGTGATCTGTTGGTTGGTTTCTTTGATTTCTTTCTCTTTTTTTGTAAACATATTGAGATGATACCATTTAATATTAAGACAAAAACATTTATATATATATATATATATATATATATATATATATATATATATATGCACTACCATTCAAAAGTCAGTACGATTTTTTTTAAATAGACATCAATACTTTTATTCAGCAAGCATGCATTAAATTGATGTGATAGTTAAGACGATAATGAGGTAATATGGTTTCCTCAAAAATATTAAGCAGCACAGCTGTTTTCAACATTGATAATTATAAGAATGTTTCTTGAGCACCAAATTTTGTTTACCCACCCCCCAGACACGAGTAGGAGTTCATTCCCCCCTAAGGGGTTATACCCTTTGTGTTTCTTGGGGAATGCAGCTTGTTTGCTCAATAGAAGGTTTGTCATTGTTGTAGTCATGAGGCAATCATATACCAGCAGGCACAATCAGAGATGGCTATGTTAAAGTGCTACTGTAAACCACCATATTAGATCAATACTATAGAGCATCACCTTCCATTACATCCATTCAGTGGTGTGTTTTAGAATAACTTAAACTATAATGAGAGTGTGTTCATTTGACTGATTTTATTCCCTACATCTGCGATTGGTCGGTCAAATGGAGTCACTCCCCAGACTCAAGCAATTGGCTGAGCCACTTTTGCTGTGTCAGGCTGGTTAAGAGGCTCTATATTTAGTGCCAAAGTGTTCTTCTTTTTCAGCTAAATCAACTTCTAGTTGTCTCTACATATTAAGGATAAAGTATTTTAACATAAAAAATAAAACAAGCTTTAAGATTCAGGGAGATGAGGATTCAGGCTTCAGTAACTGAGTCATGGCAGTAGGTGGCGCTCCTCCACTGGAAATGTCAGCTAACCAGTATCAAGCCTACACAGAGACCATAGAAACTCTTGAAGTATAACAGACTGACATAATATAATAACTCAATGATAAACTGATGTGCGCAAGTGCCTAAATGAGTGGATTTTAGTATATCGATGTATGCTCTATAGGTAACATTAAATCCGCAAATACCTTTGGTTACACAAATTTTTACAAGATGTTGTCAACTGCATTTTATAAAGATTTCTATATACAAGTAGAAGTGATATAGTAAGAGAGAAAATGTAGATAAGGAGAGAAGAACAAGCTGCAGGAAATGTTTAAATTTCCTCTTGAGTTATGGGCAGGGTCACTGGAGAGGAAAGTGTGGTCCAGAGTACGCTAAGTTCCTACATGACAGTCTCTGTGTACACACGTAAGACGTGCTTGTAAGGGAAGATTGTGAAACTCATTTATCAATTCAGACGCCTTATCAAAGAAGCAGGCAGAAATTGATTTTCTCAGGATAGTGGTGGGCTTTTACAACCTCTGATACATTCCATTCTGGACATCACGCTGGACCTAAAGATCGGACCTAAAGATCACAGGACGCGTTTATCTTCAGAGAAATCTTTGCGGGGGTCCTGCTGGGATCTGTCCCTCTTCTGTGGTCTGATACTAGTTTAGCCTGTTTCTTGTTGGAGAGTTTGGGCATCAAGGCAGCATGTTGAGGTGTTTGCTACAGAGGGCGACCAACCTGAGAAATGTAGAAAAGGGGGAGAGGCATAGCGATCCACTGGCTAGCATCACATTCAGAGGTAAGAATTGACACCAAAAATATGACTGACAGGCTTTTTGAGTGCATGAAAAAGTAAGATCTTCAGAGACTCTTTTGGGTTGATGGATGCTTATTGTGGATGCTCATGTAAAATGATCAGGAATTGTATTTTCAAACTGGAAAAGAAACATGAGAGCAGAACTTTGGTAGTGTTCCCCTTTAATAAAAATATTACTATTTTACACAATGAATGATTAAATAATTTCATGTTAGAGTTAGAAAGACCTTTTTGACAGGTCATTCTGACATTTGTTGAGAGGGAGAGATGGCAGATCTCTGACAAATATATGACAAATGTTTTGATAACTTTACTGTAGATCAATAGATCATTACAGTCAATAGCAGAGGGATGCTATTATATCACTGGAAAATGCTAGATATTCTTAAAGATTTCTGGATAGATGTGAGATCTGTTAATAATTTTATAATTTCTTGTGTTGAATGAATGAATGAATGTGACGGGCACTGGCTTTAGACTACCTTGCAAACTGAGTGGCAGTTCCTCTCATTGTTCCATGCTTCCTGTTCCAGCACAGGGATGTACAGAAACATGCGTTTGTGAGTGTGTGGGATTGATGAGCTTGAAGTGTTTTTGTTTTCTGAGTTGCCATAGCAACAAAATCTTTTCTTCACTTTCTTTCTTTTATCGTGATCCCACTTGATTCTCAATTATTACAAAATAACAAAATCATATGAGTATAATTAAGTTAATAAAGTTAAGGTTTTGTTTTGAGTATGACTTCATTTATTTATTTTCTGATATGCTTTTGCAGGATGCAGTTCCTGCCTGTGTTATTTAGCAGATCATTGGTGATCATTATCTTCGGAAACAGTTTCGTCAATATCAAGGAAAACAGATTTTCTGACTTTCATTTGGATATAC
Source organism: Meda fulgida (assembly GCA_030578275.1). Taxonomy (NCBI): domain Eukaryota; kingdom Metazoa; phylum Chordata; class Actinopteri; order Cypriniformes; family Leuciscidae; genus Meda; species Meda fulgida. Next base: position 39,045,881 of record CM060622.1, read on the forward strand.
TTGTGACAGATCCTTTTGGTTTTTACAAAGAGAGCTGTATAGTTGCAGCACTATTTTGGTTATAATATAATGCCAAATAAGCCGAGCGGGGTTACCGCAGCTGCCATATGGCCCAGGAGCCTCTGAAAAAATTTCAGTGGGACCGCCGTCCTGCCTTTGAACGTGTTCAAGCAATTCAGCACCGACTGAGCACGCTGCTCTGTGAGGCGTGCTGTCTGAGCGACCGAATCCAACTCTATACCGAGAAAAGAGATCCTCTGCACAGGGGAGAGTTTGCTCTTTTCCCAGTTGACCTGAAGACCCAACTGGCTGAGGTGCCTGAGCACGAGGTCCCTGTGTTCGCATAGCTGATCTCGAGAGTGTGCTAGTATGAGCCAGTCGTCGAGATAGTTGAGGATGCGAACGCCCTGTTCTCTCATGGGAACAAGGGCCCCCCTCCGTGACTTTCGTGAAGACACGGGGGGACAGGGACAGCCCGAAGGGTAGGACTTTGTACTAATATGCTCGACCCTCGAACGCAAAGCACAGGAACGGCCTGTGTCGAGGAAGAATCGAGACATGAAAGTGGGCGTCCTTCAGGTCGATCGCTGCAAACCAATCTTGGGGACGGATGTATTCGAAAATGCGTCTCTGCGTGAGCATTTTGAACGGTAGCTTGTGGAGGCTCCGATTCAGAACTCGCAGATCCAAGATCGGTCGTAACCCACCACCTTTCTTGGGTACAATGAAGTAGGGACTGTAGTGCCCTGACCTCATATCGGCTGGAGGGACCGGCTCTATCGCATCCTTCGCCAGCAGGACTGCGATCTCCTCACACAAGACATGGGCATCGGCTGCTCTCACTGTAGTGGAGTGGATGGCCTGAAACTTGGGGGGACGCCGGGCGAACTGAATCGCATAGCCGAGCCTGATGGTCCGAATGAGCCAGCGAGACGGACTGGGGAGCTCTAACCAGGCTCTCAGAGACTGTGCAAGCGGGACCAAACCTCGGAACGCGGCTCGGGAGGCTCTCTCTGGGAGGCGGCCCGAAGTGGGGTCTGTGTGTGCTGTGCAGCACTTACCTGGTTCCACAGGGCAGGAGGTGCAGGAGGCGGCTCGGTGGCGTTCTCGAACTGCACACTGCTGCTCACTGGCAATAGAGGAGGCGGATGAGAGTGGTGAGGATTCTGTACCCCACTGCTCTCCGGGTCCCCTTCGGACCCAGAGATGGTAGAAACTGCTTTTTTATTGAAAATTTGGGTACCGCTGGTTTTAAGGCCAGCGGCGGAACACAAACAAAAGGAAACAAAAGATTTTCCACCCGGCCCTCTTCCGGGGGAGGGAGCGATAAGGTCATCGTCTCCTGGAGAGCAGTCCCTTCCATCTCCGGGTCGCCCGTCCTAGGGCCACTTACCCTTGACTTTGCCGCCCTTCTTGGCGGAGGCCTGGACGGGCGGGGCGCCCTGCCTGCGACTGGCTCCACGGCGCCGCTTAGATGGAGGCTGCTGCGGCGCGTGAGCAGGGGCAGACGCAGGAGGACGCCCTCGGCGACGAGCAGACTGAGGAACCGCAGGCGGTGGGGTGGAGGCAGCAGCTGACCGCCGCGGCAGGATATGTCTGATGGCCTCAGTTTGCTTCTGTACAGCCGAGAACTGCTGGGCAAAGTTCTCGACCGCGTCGCCGAAGAGGCCGGTCTGGGACACGGGGGAGTTAAGAAACCTGAGCTTGGCGGTCTCCCGCATGTCGGCCAGACACAGCCAGAGATGGCGTTCCTGGACCACTAAAGTGGACATCGCACGACCCACAGACCGCGCGGTAACCTTCGTCGCACGAAGCGCGAGGTCCGTCGCGGTGCGAAGTTCTTGGAGAACTTGCGGGTCGTGACCACCCTCGTGCAGGTCCTTCAGTGCTTTAGCCTGATGAACCTGCAACAACGCCATAGCGTGTATGGCAGAGGCAGCTTCCCCGCAGGCCTTGTAAGCCTTGCCGGTTAAGTCCGACGAGTACTTACAGGCGTGTGAAGGAAGACACGGTTCTCCACGCCAAGTGGAGTTAGGGCACAGTTGCATAGCAACGGCCCGTTCCACTGGCGGGATACGCGTGTATTCCTTAGCTGCCCCGCCATCAAGGGTGGTGAGGGAGGAGGAGCCACCGGAACGGTTTCTGGCAGTGAAAGGTGCCGTTCACGTCCCCGTGAGCTCCTCATGCACCTCCGGGAAGAAAGGCACTGGGGTGGGTTGCTGAGAACCAGCGCGCGCCACCCCGAGATACCAATCATCCAGCCTCGAGGGCTCGGGACATGGTGGAGGGTTCCACACGAGCCCGATCCTGTTGGCGGCCCGGGAAAGCATGGCCATCATCTCCGAGTCCGACTCAGGCACAGCTGGCACACCCGAAGGAGGCAGCGGCTCTGAGCCGTCGTCCGCGGAGCGGTCTGACCCACCCTCCGATGCAGTGATCGACATCTGGTCGTCGCAGGGAGCGCCGAACGAAACGACCGATACACATCTCGAGGATGGTCCGGCGCGTTCCGTTGGCAGCTGGACTGGCTGCGGAGCATGAGAGGAGTCAGGGTTCCTAGGGGGTTGGTTCCCCGAAGGAAGCGCGCTCACTGTAACCCTCAGGTCACCCATGTCACTGCCGGAAGCAACCCGCGAAGGGGGGTTGGACCGAGGTGCAGGCACGGGGACTCCGCCCCTTTGCAGGAACCAGAGTCTCGACCTCAGCTCCGAGATGGTCATCTTCCCACAATGGGTACATGACTCATCTACAAACGCTGCCTGTGCGTGTTCGAGGCCCAGACACACAAGGCAGCGATTGTGACCATCCCGCGACCCCAGGTAACGACCGCATCCAGAAACACACAGATAGAATGTCATCTTGAAAAAGACGCAAACTATCTGTGTAAGCTCTTTTAGAGACTGCTCTCCTTGGTGCTGAAGCAGGCAGGGGAACGGTCACGGCTAACACAGATAGGAATGTGCACCTGTCTGTGCGCGATTCTCTCTCGCTGGTCTTACCAGCCGTGAAAACGGCCGTTGAGCGCTTTAACCGCGCACCTCACCAGCCGTGAAAACAGCTTTTTTTTTCTTTTTTTTTTCGCTCAGTTTTAAAACAACAAACAAAGAAGAGAGAGAGAAGAGAAAAAAGACCGCTCGCGCTGGTGTGCCGTCACGCCCGCACCAAAGTGGAGAGATCCAGAAGAGGCTTGCTTTCAAATTCACTCAAATTGGCTCCGAAGCAAAAAGCTAACTGTGCAATCACTCAGCTGCTCGTTAAATACCCGCGCTGTGAGGCCGCGCAGCTGATGCAAATGATTGCACGCCAATGTGCATTGGCTTGTTTTAGTTTCACTAGAAGTAGATTGGCCTCTCTAGCGAGATTCCTATTGGTCAGTCATGACCTATGTTGTAGTGACTGACCGATAGGGAACTGAGGTTAAACTGCAGTCATATCGATTTCTTAAATGATATCTTGCTACCTTTCTGGGGCTTGAAAGTGGTAGTTGCTGTCAACTGAGGGACAGAAAACTCTCAGATTTTCATTTGGGTTCGGAAGGTAAACAAATGTCTTATGAATTTGGAATGAAATGAGGGTGAGCAATTAATGGCAGAATTTTTTTTTTTAAATTGTGAACTAACCCTTTAACACTGATTTGATCATTTGTTTGTTCATTCATTCTCTTGTTACTTTATAAATTTTTTGTTCATTACATTTTATTTCAATTTTGTTAGAAAGATTCATTAACCCCCTTTTATGTGCACTTTATGCCATAGCTTGAGAACGTTCTCTCTGTATCATTACTGAGGGTCATCTCTTTTTCCACCTCTTTGTCATGTGATGTAAAGGCTTCCCCTCATTCTGTCAGAAACAGATACTGAGTCACTCTATCCACTCTATGAACAATGAAACCAAACAATTGAAGGAAAATAAGGTGTTCTGGCCTTTATTCTGAGTTGAACAATTAGTAGGTCACTACTTTAGGGCTTGTGGTTGTAACACATTTTGCGGTCACACCTTTTTATTATTTGTTTTTCCATTGACTTTGTTCTAATAATTCTATAGATATGCGTCTTTAGGTTTTAGTTTCAGACTGCTGCCAATTTACTAACTGGTCTGATTGCATTGTAATCAGAACAATCTTGTGTTTTCTTAATTATTTGTTTGTGTATACAATGCGTCTTCCGGTCTATGTGAATGTTAGGGAGAGGGGATGGAAGACATAAAAGTAGCTGCAGTAAGTGTTTTTATCCTCAGGCACGGTATCAGATTCCATCTCCATTTATAGACATCACAGACGCAAATCATCCTCCCGGTCCAACTGCCAGAGTCCTTAGTTTGAGCTCTGAGTAAGCAACAATATATGCAGACTGTGCACGCACGCGCACGCGCGCGCGCGAGAGAGAGAGATGCAGAATGTAGACAGTATCCTCTGCATCTAGACATGACATCTAGATTGTTTTTAATACATATAAACTAGTGTTGTCACAATACCAACAATTCAGTCAGTAGCCTACCAAAACCACTCAAATTGTACAGTTCTCTGTACCAATTTGGGTACCGTAACACTATTGTATCTATTTTATTTAATAGTTTTCTAACTATTTGAAAATTCAAAATATTAAATAAATGAAAATATTTGATTATAAATGCAAATTATAGTACATTTTACATTAAAACATTAGCTTGTAGCCTTTAAATATTGTTTAAATAAGTAAAAATTGCTTTTTAAAGATCAAACAAAAAAAGAAGTAATAAAAAGAAAAACAAAAGAAAAACAAATTCCAGGTAATAGAGCAAGTGGCAGGTCTTGTTCAATACACTGCAAGACACAATGCACGGATCTATTCTGACTTAAAAAAAAAAAAGATTATAACTTAAAGGCACACTATGTAACTTTTTAGTTCAAAATTAACCAAATTTAAATGTGAATACATCATCAATCCTTCTTCCAAAATATGTTTTTGTCTTACCCTGATTTACCATGGTAAGCCCATTATAAGTGTCTATAGTTTAGACCAAACGGGATGTTTCTCATATCTGTAAATAAAGAAAAGTTGCTCTGGCTACTTAGACGCGTGTATGGTGTAGGAGTGGCGTTGGTTAGCACACTAAATCTCGAACCTCTAGGGAATCACCCATTTAAAAAAATAATTTTCTTCCGCAAAATAGATGCAGTTTTGTTTTTTAACCGCTACATAGTGTACCTTAAAAAACACCTATGATTGGCCATTGCGTTCATACGCTCAACAAACATGTCTGGAATTCATAACAATGCAACGTTGTAAATAGAAACCTTTTTCATGCTGTCCACAGAGTGCTCACACTATGGCAGGCGGAATTGGCATATAAAATTATAGTCTATCCATAAATATATTTTAAATAGTTACAATTGTATTTTGATGAGTCATAATTATAATTTGACAAGTCCCTAATGATAATTAGAGATATCTGCAATTTATAGTTACTCTAGTAAGAAATTCAATTTAAGAAATCTCTAAATATGTTTTGACTAAACGTCTAAATACTATTTAAGATATCTGAAATGACTTAATAGGTATTTTAAATTGACGCATTACACATTTTGAAAAGAGAAGAGAAAAGTGCAATGGAATCATAGACCAAAAACCTGAAATAAAGTACAAATAAACGCGTCAGACCCAGTCAAAAAAGTGACGGCTGATTGTACAGGTTAGTAAAAGTGTAACTGGTATTAACACTGTTGATATTGATTAGTGTATTACTTTGTATATGGATTATGCCTTCTGTGTCGTTTCAGGTTTACTCCTGTCGTGAAGGTAATAGGTCACAATAGGCGGGTACCGGATTAACTCAGTACTAACGGTACTGCAGTTTTTAAAATTTAAGTATTGACTTGGTACCGAAGAACCGGTTCTTTTGACAACATTAACACTAACTGAATAAATGTAGTTAGACTGGGCCTGAAACTCCAGCATCTCAGTCTTGTTATTTTTAACTCATACTTCTCAAAGGTATGGTTTCCTGGCTTTTTCTCAGATTGTATCCACCCATTGACTAGTATCGGATGTGTTTTTGAAATACATACCAAATAAAGCCCAAGACTTTGAGGGTCAGATGGTTAAGAACATTCCAACCAGTTTCCATCACATTCTGGTCGAGGATGTCATAGCATGCCAGTGTTTGCCTTTTTCCCCTCAATCTTTTGTTGTCCTCTTCTGGTTCTAGGTCTATTTCAGGAAGGCAAAGAGGGTTTTCCCACAATGCAACTGAGTGTATATCTACCAAAGGACCTTGTTTTTGCTTTATTCACACCTCTTGACATCTACGATCAAAACAGGAAGATAAACAGAGCTCTTTCCTAAAACACTTTATAGCGTGACTGACCAGTGATGATTTGTATGGATACAATGGATATGCCATACTACTTGTTTGTGCATGTGACTACTGTAGCTCCAATGTAGCAAGAGGTCTCAAAACACACTGACAATGTGTGTCTGCTCATTAGATCAACTATTAATTGTCCTTCACCAATTCAGGCTCAACGTCAAACCTATGTGTTTCTGTGGAAATCTTTCATCTGTATTTATCAGGTGGAAGTAAGTACCCATTGTCCATCTTCCTCTCACTGAAACATTTTCATCATGGATTTATTGGAGGCCAGCCACTGCAAAAAATTACGTCAGATAGTCTATCCTCATATGCCCTATCTGAAAAGATGTTTCCCTGATCAAATAGTTTTTCAAATCTTTATTTTGAAACTTTTAAACGGTAGTGTATATCTCATGAAAAACTCACAAACACACCAACTGTACTTTTCCTTTTTTCATGCTCTTGTAGGAACAAAAAAGAAGACCAAAATCATCAAAAATAATGTCAGTCCTGTCTGGAACGAGGTTGGTTAATTGATTCTTACGTCTTATTGACTAATGTCAATGAACCACTATGTTGTTACCATAATGAGCTTTATAAATGCTTTCCAAGTTGTCATTCTGTTCCTTTTTCATCATTCCCTTTTCTTTCTTCCAGGGCTTTGAGTGGGACTTGAAGGGAGTTCCTTTAGATTCTGCAGCAGAGCTTCATGTTGTTGTCAAGGACCATGAGAAAATGGGCAGGAATAGGTAAGGTCTCTCTCTCTCTCTCTCTCTCTCTTTCTCTCTCTCTCTCTCTCTCTCTCTCTCTCTCTCTCTCTCTCTCTCTCTCTCTCTCTCTCTCTCTCTCTCTCTCTCTCTCTCTCGCTATCACATTTTCTATCTTTTTACTTTCTGTTCATGAGAATGTAAGTGTGTTCCAGAATAATATGCAAAAGCCACTTCTCTGCCGACATAAAACAATTGCTTAACAATTCAGTTGGGAGAGCTGTAGAATTTATGGAATGCGCCATTGTTTAAATGACTAGTGGTATAAGTGCAGAATGTGGTAAACAGCCACGCAATATGCTGTGTGTTCCCATATCCTCATTGTGACCAGAAGTGGTTCCATGCGGGCCTTTTTCTGTATCTAATACCCATGACATTAGGTTGATATAGGACTTTATACATCTATAAAAGTATTGAATGCCACCCTAAAGTGTGGCTAAGGTTTTTAAAAACATAGGCACGATTATCTACAGTATATTATCACATTAGTATCTATATTACATTATACATCTTTGATCACTACAGAATCCCACTCTGACACTTAAATTAAGTTTCTAAACAATATAACTGATTCTCACCAAGGCTGCAAAAATACAGCAATAACAGTAATTTTGTGAAATATTATTACAATTTAAAATAATGGTTTTCTATTTTATTTTATTTCATATGCCTGTTGAGGGTCATGGAACCAAAATATTGTTAATAAAGCCATTTTGATACGTGTGCAAGTACTGATAATGTGCAGGACCTTTTTGATTTTTAATTTATTTTAAAATGTAGTTTCATCCTGTGAATGTAACGCAAAATTGGTCACACATTTCAGAAATCTTTTTAATGTACTGATTGTGTGCTCATGAAACATGTTCAGTGTTGAAAACAGTTGTGCTGCTTAATATTTTTTTGTTGAAACCATGCAACATTTTTCTTCAGGATCCTTGGATGAATAGAAAGTTAAAAATAACTACATTTATTTTAAATGGATTTTTAAAATAACATTACTGTCACTTTTGATAAATTGAAAGCATATTTTTACATCATTAGACCTGAAATTCAGTTTTGTCTTTTAACTCTCAATGTTAACAAAAGTTAGACCTAGGAAAATGTTCATAGGCTTTGTCTCAAAATGTCATGTGAATATGATATACTACTCAGTCAGTAAATGCTTACTCAATATATAATAGAGATGAAAATAGGGTCAGTGAATACTATATAAGCATAACAGAATTTTGGGTGAAATATTGCCACTTTAATGATGGAATAAAGTAATAGGAGAGGAGGAAAAGAAAAGGAAGGAAAAGCCAATTGGATTGAAGGGAATGCCCACAGGAAGTGAGTCAGGGCAGTTTGTCATGTCTTCTCTTTCCTTATAAACCTTATCTGAGCCTCAGAAAGCAACAGAAGAACTGCAATTTTTAGAAAAGCTGTCTAGACAATGAAAAAACTGTCAATCAGGGTCAGATGACTTATCATGTGTCACAATTGTTTTAGCTTTAGAAACGGTTTGTGTGTGTGTGTTATTTCTTGGCATCAGGTTGTTAATCCTCATCTTTAAATAGCATGTCAGTTGTGAAAATAACCTTTTGTGTATCTTCACAGGTTTCTGGGGGAGTGTCGAGTAGCTCTTCGAGATGTGCTCAATTCTCCAAACCTAGCTGCTACTTTCACTGTGTCCCTAGTAGACACCAAAAGGAACAGCACTGGGGTGCGTTTCTCTGTTTGTCTTCACATTTCATTTTACATTGACTGTCCCGTTTACATTTACATTGAATGATGGTACATTACGCCTGGACCTTCATTGTTGGTAGCAACATTCCACCTTCATGTCTACCACAGTCTGTACCTCACTTGCATCTCAAATTCATGCCAACCCTGTCCCACATATAATTTAAGAAAGACATTTTGAAGAAATACTACAAGGCTATTTCTTACACAACAGAGTGCCACTTCCTGGAATTGTGTGGTTATTTATGCGTGTAGTTTAACGTTGGGTGATAGAGAACGAAGGAGAGGGAAAGGTGGAGTTGGTTTTCTTAGCTCCTTTGCGTCCGTGTGCTCTTGAAATAGCTGAAACCGGAAATAATTACAGGAAAGTACATTATGAGGTATTACCCTGACGCCGGCCTTATCTCAAAAACAACTCCATCATGTAACTTTTCTTTCCCACCCCTCCCAAAACAGCTACATCTTCATTTAGAACTTTGATCAGTAATTTTTCAATTTGACATTTAGCAATGATACACAGATACTAAATGCTAAAAAATAATGAGCAATCCCCATGTCAACCGAGTGAATGACAGTGGCTGCGGATGCCATATGCCCCAGGAGCCTTTGAAACTGTTTCAGTGGAAAAGCTGTTCAGCCCCTGAATTAGTTCAGGCAGCTCAGCACGACTGGGCGCTCTCATTTGTGAGATGGCTGTCATGTTAACCGAATCCAACTCCATGCAGAGAGAAGAGATACTGCATAGGGGTGAGCTTGCTCTTTTCCCAGTTGACCCGAAGCCCGAAACTGCTGAGATGCTTGAGCACCAGATTATGTTCTCACACAACAGATCTTGAGAGTGTGCAAGAATAAGCCAGTCATCGAAGTCATTGCCAGTCATTGAATACGGATGCCCACTTCCCTTAACGGGGCAAGGGCACCCTCCACCGAAGGGGAGGACCTTGTACTGGTATGCACAACCCTCGAAAGCAAACCGCAGGAACGGTCTATGTCAAGACAAATCAAAGCATTGAAGTACGCGTCCTTTAGGTCAATCGCTGCAAACCAATCTCTGGGGTGAACGGGAGCTTATGAAAGGCTCGGTTCAAGACTCGCAGATCCAAGATCGGCCGTAACCCACAACTTTCTTGTGTACAATGAAGTACGGGCTGTAAAAACCCGGACTTCATCTCGGCTGGAGGCACCTGCCCTATTGCATCCTTCACCAGCAGGACCACAATCTCCGCACACGGGGCAGAGGGGTCTTTGTTTGCCAATGAGGTAAACAGGATGCTGCTGAACCTGGGGGTCGCCAGGCAAACTGAATTGCATAGCCAAGTCTGATCATCTGAATGTGCAAAGGACGTGATATGACGTGATATGTTTGTTGCACATTTGTTGTTGCATCATTTCAGATCTTGTACTCTTTTCTTCAGTCTTTCTGAGAAGTGTTACAACATCTTCAATCTGTTTTCCCTCTGCCAGGCCACAGTAACCCTGCAGGTTTCCTACATCCCTCCTCCAGGGATGGTGCCCATCTTCCAGCCTCCTCCACACCCAGAGGCCCAGCACACCCCAGTGGAGCTGGACACAGTTACAGGTCAGGCTACCAACATAATATATGCAGTAGGTCCCATTCATGCACAAATGTACTGTTAGAGGATGCAAAAGTTTCATTGCCTAGATTTGATTTCACTAATATTTGTTTACTAAGGCCTGCATCATTATGACATATGTGTGTAATGTGATTCATTTGACTTGTGTATATGACTGTGTAGTTTTCTCATTGGACACTCTTGGTGAGGATGACACTGAGAGCATGTTGATGATGGAGGTGGTGGAGGAGCGTGAACCTACACCAGGGCCACAGGGGCAGGACATCGGGGCCCCTACAGCACCACCCAAGAAGGCTCCACCGAACTTTAACCACGGCCTTAAGAAAAAGAAACGCCAGGGAAACAAATCCTCTCTGTCTGACAAACCCCAGGACCTCCAGGTGTGTATATAAGTATGAATCTTTGTTTGGGTGTGCATCTCTGTATGTGTCTATGAATCCACAATTTGCTTTGTCGTGTGTGGCTAGTCTCTACAGACGTCTGAAAATATGCCACCTTCATAATCTTCAAATACATTTTTTTGGGTATTTCTTTTAGCATATTCTAACAACAGAAATTACTTTTTATCTGTAAATTGTAAAAATCCGATTAATGGTGTTTTCTTACTGCTCGGTGCAGAACGGACTCTCTAATTAAAGTGTGTACCTGTATCACATGACAATCACTGTCTACTCTTCCAATTGTCATTTTCTCACTGCTTTTGCTTTGAAAATAGGGCCACCTTGTGGTAATATAAAGTACTTTACAATAAGTCAAAAATTTATTTTGGCTGTGAACTTGTTTATTTGCTCAAGGCAAGACAATCTATTCAGAAACGTTGGATTGTAGAATAGATCCAAGGATAAACAAGAGTTTAATTTAGATTGCGAACATTTTGACTGGACAATTAAAAAAAAAGTACAGTAGTTCTCAACTCAAATGAAAGATTTGTGGAGAAAAATGCTAAATAAAAACAATAAAATTCAGCTAACAAAACAATTTATAGTAAAATGAATTTGCCATTGGTTGAGGCCTGCTGAATTAGGCAGATTCCAACATGGACATTTTATTATTAATAAAATGTGACATTTAAACTGACATTTTATTATTAATACTAAGTATGATTATAAGCAGTAACAACAATAGTAACTATAATATGGATAATGATTATTATTAAATTATAAAAAAAATCTTATTTTAAAGATGTTTTGTTTACTTTTGTAACACAGTTTTTATACTGTGTTTTCACCATTTGATGTGAACTTACAAAACCAGTCGATAACCACCAATTAAAGCATTCAGTAAAGGTTTTATCCAAAGATATGTTTAAAAAGTTTCCTATGTTTCCTAATTTCCTATGTGATAATTCAATCGTTAGCTGATATATTTGAGTTGTTTTGATTTCAAAAGCTCAGAAACATTTATTTATTGAATGTTCATTTTAGGTACGGGTGCGCATTATTGAGGGAAGGCAGCTCCCTGGTGTTAACATTAAACCAGTTGTCAAGGTCACAGTTGGAGGACAGACGAAGAGAACACGCATCAAGAAGGGCAATAATCCATTTTTTGATGAGGTAACTACCCCCCCCCCCCCCCCCCCCCGTTTTAGCACTCTGGGAATAAAAATTATGTAAATAATGGAGTAAATGGATGTAATTATACGCCTATATTCTTTCCTTTCAGACTTTCTTTCTAAACTTCTATGAGAAACCTTCAGATCTTTTTGATGAACCTATATTTTTATCCGTAAGTTATATTATTATCATTATTAATGTTGTTGTTTCATTGAACAAAAACCTGCAGTTATCTTGTCTATGTCCATTCAAAGGTATTTGACTCCAAGTCACTACGGAAAGACTATGTTATTGGAGAATTCAAGGTAGATTTGCTCTTATTTCTTATTTTTCTTCCCTCTGTCCTTCTCTTGTTAATCACTGTCTTCATTTGGTGGTTTCTTCTCATTTCCAGTGAGTTCCAGGATATCTTTATTTTGATTTTCTTTACTGGTCACAGGCATATTTTTTCTTAGATCTATCATTTTCAGCACACATGTGTCTGTTATTTCAGGCTTTGCTAATAATAGTGCTGGTTTTGTGTTTCTCTTTCAGCTGGATGTTGGCATGGTGTATAATGAACACCGTAAGTACCACATAGTCATAATGTGATGTTAATTGCTCTTCTCCAAAGCACCGTTTTGATTGTGTCTCAGAACAAACAACCCCCCCCCCCCGCCCCGTTTTATATTTAACAGTTTTTTTCTATTCCACTGAACAGGACATGCTATTCTCAGGAAATGGTTGTTGCTGTCAGACCCTGATGATCTTTCTGCAGGGCCCAGAGGTTATTTGAAGGTCAGCATGTGTGTGCTGGCTGCAGGTGATGAACCTCCGGTAAGTGAGAGAGAGAGATCGAGCATGATTCAGCAGCTGATGTTAACAAATTGAACCTTATTGTAAAGTTGATCAATTCTGTGTGTTAGATGGATAAGAAAGAGGGTCTGGAAGAAAAAGAGGATATAGAGGGGAACCTGTTGAGACCAGCTGGTCTTACCCTGAGGGGAGCCTCGTTTACTGTCAGAGTTTACAGGGCAGATGATCTGCCTCAGAGTGAGTATCAAACACGTCTGTGTGTAGGTGTGTGCCTTTTCTGTTTGCTTCTGTTAATCTGCTCTCCTCCTTTGGCAGTGGATGATGCCCTTATAGACGATGTCAAACACTTCCTTGGTTTTGAAACCAATCGTAAGAACCTGGTGGATCCATTGGTGGAGGTCAACTTTGCAGGAAAAACGGTACTTCTGTCTTTGTAACTTTGTGTCTTTTTAGTTGAATCATGAGGTATTAAGTCTATAAAACCCACCGTAACATATTTGATATTCAAATTTCTCAAACATGTTTTCTCAAACATGATCAAATCTATGCTGAACTTCCTGCTGTTCAGAATTTACTACGTTCCTTCTGTCATCTTACTTTTAAGCAAGTAAAAGGTCTTTTAGTATAATTCTAAAAATGTCCCCATTCAGCTTGAGATACACGAGTCGTGCTACTTTTTATGAAGTAAACCAAGGAATACATTTTTTATTGTTAGTGATATTTCAAGATGACATTTACAGGACTAAAGCACTGGTGGTTTACTTGATGCATATATCTTTTTTTTATTCAGAAAAAAAACTTGTTAAAATGTGAGTATCAAATATGATAGATCAGGCTTTTGAGGAATGTTTATTTTTATATATTTCAATGTCATTGTATTACATTGCACTGCATTATATGTTTGGCTCCCAACAAAACAAAACAAAACAAAACATGAGCTTTGATCATAAACTAAGCATTTAAATATCATCTTACTATGATATATTATTGGCAGATATAGAGTGAGACCTATATTTAAGTGCATTTAATGTAAAAAGTCTGCTTTACTGTTATAAAGATCTTATGGATTTAAATTATTGGATACATATTGCATAATTTTGCTCAGTTTGGGCCTCTGAACAAAACCTGTTTTTTTCCTCTTCCTCTTCGAGTAGGAGCTCCATATTCTCCTATATCATACTATATGAGCCATAAAAGCCTAATGTATCAGATATGATATTATTTTTTGCACTATTATTTTAATTTATATGTCATGCTTTATAGGATATTATATGTTTCTATTTCTAGATGAGTAGTAAGATTCTGGAGAAAAACGCCAACCCTCAGTGGAACCAGAGCCTCACTCTGCCCATCAGGGTAAATGACATAGACTCACCTCACCTCACAGAACAACCTATCAAGTCCTTCAATAGATTTATTAACAGTCTGTTTTTCACTCCAGTTTCCATCCATGTGTGAAAAGATGAGGATACGCATTTTAGATTGGTGAGTTACATTTTTCTTTCATGTGTTTTAAAACGTACTTGGAGGGTATAATCGCTACAGAATCTGTTTAAAACAAAACTCAAAACATACCTTTTAGAGAAGGCTTCTACTATGAGTCTATTTGAGCTTGTTTTTTCTGTATGTAAATGTCTTTGTATGTTATTTTATTGTTTTAAATGGTGTTGTAAAACGTTTGTACAGCACAATGGTCAGCGACAGTTTTTTAATTGTGCTATATAAATAAACGAACCACCATGTGTTAATATGGATTGCTTTATTTATAATGAAAATGTGTTATCTTACATACCTTTCCATTCTCATTCTCTCAGGGATCGCGCTAGCCACAATGACGTTATTGGCACTACACACTTATGTATGTCCAAACTATCAGCCCCTGGAGGAGATATTGAGGGTAGGCAGTTTTTTGTTGTGTACAAATTGCTTCTCAAAATACAGTTTGATTGAAGGCTTTTGTTAAGTGTAGTGGCAAATCTAGAGGGTCATTGTCTTGCTTTGCAATTTTTGTACTCTCTATATCAGTGGTTGTCAACCTTTTTGACTCCAAAGACCCCTATTGTCCTCAATAAGATTCAAAGACCCCCCTCGGTCCCCTCCCTGGTTGAGAACCACTACTCTATACTAACTGTTAAATAGTGTATTGATGTGTATTAAGTGTATTAATTCTGCACAACTAACAACATGAAATATACCTGCTGCAAAATGGTACATCTTGTCAATTCCCAGTGCAAGAGCTTTTTACAATCAGTCCTTCCCAAAACATTGGTTGAGACAGAACTTGACATGTTGTAATTCTCAGACAGCAGTGCTGTTTGCCACACTCTTTGGGAAGTCAAACAGCATCAAGAAATGTATTTGTACTGTCTGTCTATTCTATTTATCTAGTAGTTAACATATCATCAAAATAAAAATATTGTTCACCTTTAAGTGCATTTGTCAATGTTGAGAGACATCACATTTTTTGAGTAATGTGTTGGTTCCAGTGTTGAAGTGAGGAAAAACACTACTTGTTGTTTGCTAGCTGATTTGTTGATTTTGTATCACTTCGTATTGTCATCATGTAAGTAATGAATCTCGAGAATGAAATGAACTGCATTTTGGGGAGTGTTATGTAAAATTAGCTTGTATGTTTTACTGGGATGACAAGGATTACTAAAACTAAAAAAATTTAGCTACTTTTTGAAACTTTGGCATCTATGCTATTGCCAAGGAGGTATGACATATCAAAATTGTAGTATTGTTGCATTTGGGGGGGAAAAACAAGCAGGGTTGTGGACTCGAGTCGCATGACTTGGACTTGACTTGGAGTCGAGTCCCAAATTTGATGACTTGCGACTCGACTTGACATATTCAAAGATGACTTGCGACTCGACTTAAGACTTTGACAACAATGACTCACGACTTGACTCGGACTTGAGCCCTGTGACTTGGAAAGACTTGACCTACCTTCTAAAACCACAGATCAGAGTTGTAATAATCACTGACTGTAGTATAGCACTGTATCATTGACGCATGATCACAGCGCTGATTAGCGCTGCTTTCGCACGTTTGGCACTGAGCCAGAGAGCGCGTGATAGAGTGTGTTCAGCAGCGCGTGTCAGTTGTCATTTATTATCACACGTTTAGACAGTTTTCAACCAAATAATTTTTTCTTTTTTCTTTTTCAGGCATTTAAATACACAAGTACTAGAGAACCATTTATCATTTGAGAAAAAAACACACTGATATCTAAGTAAGCGGAAATAATAAACCTTTCAAATGTAATTTTGAGACATGTTATTTTCCCCCCACAACAAACGCACATTTTAGCCTATAGGCAACTATAAATTCTTCTCCCTGTTCACCAGCCACTCACTTTCATGTCTTCGGGAGAAATGGATGGATTTACGTTACGTTTTGTAAAAGACAGGCACGTAGGCACTCCAAAAAAGTGTCACGTGACGCTTGATACGTCGCCATGGAAATAGGAATGTTCTAGTAGCCTACAATTACTGTCGCGTTAACAAAATATTTTAACCAGGGACTCAATATTTTAAACTTAATGTGTATCAAATCACGATTAATTTTCCCAATGAACAGTTACTTTTATTTTTTATTTTTAAATCTGCATTGCCACAATAAATATGATAATATTATATATTATTATATTATATCATATTTTAAAAGCCTGCCTGATGTAAATTAGTATACATTTCATTTACTATAGTAATTAACACTGAGACAGTAATTTGTGCAAAAATCACTAATGACTTGTTTAAGACTTGAAGCTTAAACTCGAGGACTTGCAACTTGACTTGGACTTGTCTGTCTTGACTCGGGACTTGACTTGGGACTTGAATGCAAAGACTCGGGACTTGACTTGGGACTTGAATGCAAAGACTCGAGACTTACTTGTGACTTGCAAAACAATGACTTGGTCTCACCTCTGAAAACAAGTGATTGTAGTATATTTGTGTAACTGAAATTGGTTTCAGTATGTTAGCAGTTAGCAGTTGGTTGTGATATTTTTTGTGTTGCATAGAGTGAGTTTGGTGTGCAAATTTAACTCTACGTCAGACATGATTAATAAAGGCTCGTGCATGAGTCCGTTTGCATGGCATCGGCCTGCAGTATTCACTTCATATTCTTATTTTGTCTCAACTTTTATTTCTCTCTGCACTCAGATGAGTTCCTTCTCAGGACCTTCCACAGCTCCAGTATGTGTGTCTCTCTGATCTCAAAAATCTGTGCTACCCTTCCTGTAGATCACACCAATGGCTATGTCAGATTTAGCCTTTTGTTGGGCTATAGTGCTTATAGTTTATAAGTTACCAATAGCTTTATTCAGCTAGTCTTTAGATAAGGTTTTTTCTATGACTAAATGGCAAATGTATTTGCCATCAACACGTTTGCAATTTGCTATTTATTTTTACTGCTCCTAAAGCTAGAGGTTACTGCTGTGTGTCTAATTCTTGCTTTTTTTTATATATATCAACAAGTTGATGACAATATAGGCTTTCTTCCGACCTTTGGCCCCTGCTTTGTCAACCTGTATGGGAGCCCTAGAGAGTTCACAGCCTTCTCGGACCCACATGAGGCACTAAACCTGGGAAAGGTGAGATTTACTATATATATATATATATATATATATATATATATATATATATATATATATATATATATATATATATATATATATATATATATATATAATTATTCTTTTACAGAGTTAAAGATTAAGGTTTTTCTTAAAGCTTGTTTGTAAAATATTGTCTTTATATTTTTAAACATCAAAAGTGTTTCACTACATTAATTTCACTTGCCGTTTTTACAGTGGCAGTTTAGGGCACGGTTCTAATGAAAAATTGGTTATATGAACGCTGTCATGCTGACTCATTTGCGCACCGTTTTACCGAACCCAAGACTACCTGAAGGAGGTGCTGTGAGTAAATGCGTAATTGTGAAAGAAACACGGACTCGGGTTCGCACTTATTCAGGAAGTAAAGTAAACTGCGCATGCGTTTTAGCCGATTACGATGTATTTTGTTAAATAAAACACATGTAAGGGATGATAGTGTTGATGATTTACCTTGGATATGAGCGCGAGTGAGTCTGCAGTCAGTGTATTGGCACATAGCGAGTGCAGTCAGGGAGGCAAATGAACGGCAATCCACTGTCTCCTCAAAAGAATCGGTGTGCAAGCAGCAGAAAACTGCCTCATGTGACGCACATATAGTAAACACAAGTTTGCACTCCGCTCTGCATAATTAAGCACCAAATTAATAAAAAAAACCCCACAATATATTGACCTGGGTTCTGTTTTATATCATGCACCATGCACGTTTGTGATTACGTTAGATGCATGCGAATACATCAGTGTGCTACAAATAAACTCACGGCGAAGTTCTTTTTGTTTTTTTTTTGCTTAGAACTAAAAATATGTAGGAAATTCCTTTTGTAGCCATATACTGTTAAAGAACATCCAGACGTTGTCCACGCTGCTGAGAGCAACATTTAGATTAATATGTAAATATGTGCACGCTTTCCCCTCAATAACAAAATAAACACAACAAAAATGACAGCGGTGAGAAAACGGCAGTTAAGAAAGCATCTGATCATAGCGATGTGGATATGTTTGCACAATATCTGCAATTCACAGGCATCATGTCGACAGATGAGGTAATTAAAATTACAGTTATGATAGTTTGATTATAAAGTACATTTGAGACAATAGACTATATAGATCTGACCATGTGAGAACATAGTTTGAATGAATCATTTTTCTTTGCATGACACATTGGCATTACAGTACAAATGGCCCATTCTGCATTATCCTAAACATTGTATAAGCATGTATTTCATGTGCCATTGAACAGAAAAGAGGCTTTTGGGATCATGCATGAACATCAGATACTTTTGATTTTCTCTGCAAAACGTCCCGAGTCTTTCTAAAAAACTGTCTACAGTCTTTCATAGAAAACCTAGGAAGTTGGGGAAGGTCTGGTTTTTTTTTGTTTTGTTACAAGCTGTTCACACATTGATAATAAAAAAAGTTATGTGATTTTTTGCATATACCCACTTTAATATTACTTACTGTAATAATACTTTAAGTTCCTATGTGTGTGTTTTTGACATAGGGAGAGGGTGTGGCCTATCGAGGACGTGTGCTGTTAGAACTCATTACGAAGCTGTCTGATCAGGTGGAGCAAAAGATTGAAGACATACACCCTGATGACCTTCTGGTGGTAGAGGTAAGATCACAGTGATTCCTCCTGGGTTCAGCATCAGACATGAGATCATTTGACACAGGAATGCATCATTTAATATCAGTGAAAGACCGCAGTTGTGTTGTGTCGCACAGAAATTTATGCGGAAGAGGAAGTTCTCCCTCTTTGCTGCATTCTACTCAGCCACTCTTCTTCAGGATGTGGATGATGCGATTCAGTTTGAAGTCAGTATTGGTAACTATGGCAACAAGTTCGACAACACCTGTCTGCCTCTGCCCTCCACCACTCAGTTCAGCAGGGCTGTGTTTGATGGTGAGAAACCTCCTAATGATTTAGACTAGAAATGTTTAGATCAACTATACATTTTGGAATGCCCCACATAAAATGTCCATACTGCTATTTCACTTTGAAGTGGATTCTTGTGACATTTGTTCTTCTTTTAACAAGAAACACCATATTTTTTTCTGTGATAAATTTAAATATTATATATATATATATATATATATATGTGTGTGTGTGTGTGTGTGTATGTATATATATATGTATGTATAGTATATGTACCATTAAATTGATAATGCACCCTTGCTGAATAAAACTATTAATTTCTTTCAAAGAAAAAGTGACAGTAGACATTTACTACATGTTGTAACATTACAAAAGATTTTTTTTAACTTTCTAGTTAGGTTTAGTAGTACATTCTAATCATCTAATAAAAAAAAAATGATCACGTTGTGCACAAAAATATTAAGCAGCACAACTGTTTTTTGATAATAATAATAATAAGAAATGATTCTTGAGCACCAAATCAGTATTTTAGAATGATTTCTGAAGGATCGTGTGATGCTGAAAATTCAGCTTTGTCATCACAGGAGTAAAATACATTATAAAATATATTAAAATAGAAAACAGTTATTTTAAGTTACTGTATTTTTACAAATAAAAGCAGCCTTGATGAGCAAAAGAGACTTCTTTGTAAAACATTAAAACATTTTACTGCGTCTAAACCTTTGAACGATAGTGCATATCTATACTAGTATAAGGAAAATGCAGAGCCCTATGTGATTTTGTGGAAAAAAAGAAGTTTTTAAAGTATTTTACAAAAGAAAGTAGTAGGATTGAAGCTTTGTTACATGAACTGCAATTTCATTTTATATTAATATTTGGAATAATCATATTACCTATAAGCCAATGAGTGATACTCAAGTATCTAACATCACTTCCACTGTTTTACATTGTTATTTAGGCTGCCATTACTACTACCTGCCATGGGGAAATGTGAAACCTGTGGTGGTCTTGTCTTCTGAGTGGGAAGATATCGGCCCTCGCATAGAGGCCCTGAACATGCTGCTCAGCATAGTTGACCGACTGGTGAGGAGCGTTTCTTCGGTCAACACATCAAAATATATCAAACCACAATCAGTTATAATTGTATTTCCTAATACGTGTATCCTAATAGGAGTCAAACCTAGAGCAGGTACAGCTGGAGCTTAAAGCAAGAAGTGACGAACAGGAAGTGGAAGAGAGGCTTGTCCAGCTGCTTGATGATGTCATAGCCGACTGCAGGTGCAGATGTGTTCAAGTGTTTTGTAAAGCTGTACCGCACTCACTATGACCAACTAAAGTGTTCTTGTGTGTGTTTGTGCTGTAGTGAGGAGCTCCCAGAGGTGGATAAATGGCCCTGTGTGACTCCGCTGGATAAAGCTCTGAGGAATCTGCGCAAGATTAACATGCAGCAGATCGTGCAGACGGCACTGGCGCTCAAACACGGACCAGAGACCGAGCTGAGTGTGGTGCTGGAGCAGGCTGAGGACTGGACCATGAGACTACGTCACCTCGCTGAGGAGGTGAAAGAGCTGTAGCTTGCATGTCAAATAATATATTTAGGTGTTTTTATGCTACCTGCACCTGATTCAAATAGTGACATCTGTCTTATATTCCTGCTGCAGTCTGTGACATTAACGTTAATCAAAGAACAAAAGAAAAAGAGATTCATTCACTGCTCTTGACTGATTAATAGCTTTAATAGGGATTAATCAATATTTAATTTATTTATATAGTGAAGACTGTGCAGTGTCATGTTACATTTGATTGTATTATTTAATTTCTGTAGTATTTGTAACCTGAATACTACTGTTAGACCTACCTGAAAATCTTAAAACATTTTTTTTTAATTTGCTTAATCTGTGCTGTTGTATTTATTTGTGTTGTTGCTTGTAATTTATTCTTATTTCATTACTGACTTTTTGCTTGTCTTTAAACATGTTTGAACCTTATATTAGTTAGGCTAAAACCCAAAGTAACCTTCGGGCAACCGCTTTAAAAATTGTAATCGAGAATTAATTGTGAAATTTTACTGATATGTAAAAGATTGGCGCAGTGCCAGAATTCCGGGGGCCCTAAGCTAAACTTTGTAGCGGGGCCCCTGTCAATGCATTCATAAAAACCACAAAATGACCCCCAACCGCTTAATCTGTTCTTTTCAGAGCAGATTCACTGTCAATTAACAACAGTGAGTTGAAACAGTCATTAATAGCATAAAAAAATAACTTTAAAAAACAATAGGACAAATACAATAGAAAAAAAGATAAAAATGAAATAAACAATTTAGCCTATAGCCGACAGAAATAGAATAAAGGTATAACATTTCAAAATTAAACTCTAAATAGTCTTCACCATATGAATTAAATATACATTGATTCTTATTAAAGTTCCTAAAGTTATTCAGTGAAGGGCAGTGAATGATTCTCTCATTTTCATTTGTTGTTTGATTAACATTAAATGACACAGACAGCAGCAGGTTTATTAGGCTACTGTCACTTTAAGACCAAATGCACAGATATAATACACTGACAAGCATTCAGTTACTTTCCCAACTGTTTATGTTCACTTAAGACATAACCGACTGTGTTTAAGTGAAAACTCTCCGAGACGGGCATTTTGACATTTTATATGTATATTTGTCCTTTTAATCGCACGCCCGAAGCGCAAAGTAGCCTATACTTGTCCGTGTTTTGCTCCAGAAAGGCGCCTGGGGAACAGCATCTCTTTCGCAGCTCAGTACGCTTGTAACTCCTTTTTTCTTTAGTATCGAGCACATCCGGCAGGAGACTGTATATTACGACAGTCATGTTACATGATTTGACTGATTTGGACGCTACGTTGGAAGGGTGACAGCGCACCACTTTAAAGGAACAGGATGCGGCATCATGTTTTCTTAATCACTGGAAGCCAAAATCAAAACCGAAAATAAAATGCTAGTCATTAAATCATCTTTGAGAGCAAGAGGGCCCCCTGGTGGTTCGGGGGCCCTACACAACTTGCGCACTTTGTGTATAGGAAGGAACGGTACTGGGTTGTTGTTTTAACAACTTAATTTATTAAAATATGTGATTACAACGGTCAAAAATAAGGAAAACTATAACTTTTATTGTGGTGGGGTGTTGAGCCCTGCTATATTAAAATCACAGCTAAATGTGGCATTTATTTTTACTGGTTTATGTGAAGATGGTTTTAGGATAAATTAAAAGTTGTTATATATTTTTAAAGCCTATTAAATGTCGACTTTTAATTATATTGTAATTTTGAAAGGCTATAATTACTCATTTCACCCCCATAAATTAAGAAAAAAACCTTGATTAATTATTAAAAATGTGCGATTAATTCGATATTTTTTTTAAATCGACTGACAGCAGTACTTTCTTTCTTTCAGCCCCAGAACAGTTTTCCAGATATAATAATCTGGATGCTTCAAGGAGACAGACGAGTGGCCTACCACAGAATCCCCACCCATCAAGTTCTCTTTTCCCAGGGTTACTGTGGCAAGCATTGTGGACAACTTCAGACGGTTTTCATGAAGGTAAACACACTATTTGGAGGCAAAGCACATACTAATGCTACAGTGTAAATGATGAATGGAACCGTAGGGGTAGTGATAAATCTCTGATTCTCTGTGTGTAATGTTGTGCTCAGTGTCCACAGGAAGACGTGGGATGTAGTAAGATCCCAGCTCAGCTCAGGGTCAAGCTGTGGTTTGGACTCGCTGCTGATGTCAAGTCCTTTAACCAGTTTGCAGAGGGCAAACTATGTGTGTTTGCAGAAACGGTGAGTGAGCAGTTACCCAACATGCATTTGTTTGGTGTTTCTTCACCTCTGGTCCTTTGCCCTGTGGACTTTTAGTTAACACGTTTCATTCTATCTCTAATTTATTAATTTCTCTATTAACAATCTCCAGCAGTATTGATTTGGAAATCAATTTCACCTAATAAACATTAAAATAGTTTATTTCTCTCTTTGTTTAGATTATCATAGTTTTAAACATGTCGCAATTCATATTTTATAAAATATTTTATAATTCAATATATATATTTTATTATATTCAAAAGTCAGTAAGATTTTATTTAATAATAAATTAGTACTTATATTTAGCAAAGATGAATTAAATTAATCATATATATCAATAATATATATAATACATATGTGAATATATCAATATATATATATACACAAAACAATTACACTGTTCTTAATAAATGCTGTTCTTTTGAACTTTCTATTAATCAAATTATCCTGAAAAAATGCATCATGGTTTCCACAAAAAATTATTTCACAGCACAACTGTTCTCAAATTTGATAACAAATGAGAAATGTTTCTTGAGCAGCAAATCAGCATATTAGAATGAGTTCTGAATGATCATGTGATACTGAAGACTGGAGTAATGATGCTGAAAACTCAGCTTTGCCATAATAGGAATAAATTACATTTAAAAATATATTAAAATAGAAAAGTTATTTTAAATGTTAATAATAATTCACAATATTTAGCCTCGATAAGCATAAAAGACTTATGCCTTTTTATGAGTTTAAAAAAATCTTACCAACTTCAAACTTTTGAATGGTAGTAAAATAAAACAAAGAATCACAGAAGCTCATCCTTTCTTTTTATACAGTACATTATTTACATTTTTTATAGCTTGTTTGGTTGAATTTCTTAAATAGCTTATTTTTGATTTGATTGTGTTTTGTAGCATTGTGTGTTTGAGCTTCTGAGCTACTAATGGAGTTATTTTGATCCACAGTATGAGAACCAGACTAAATTGGCCCTGGTGGGGAACTGGGGTACGACGGGTCTGACATACCCCAAGTTCAGCGACGTGACTGGCAGAATCAAACTGCCAAAGGAGAGCTTCAAACCCTCTCCAGGATGGAGCTGGGCAGGAGACTGGTATGTCAGCCCAGAGAAAACGTGAGTACCATCTTATCATAAATTTTCTCAGACATTTTTTAAAGTATTAGTGATATCAACATCATTGAACAGAACACCCTGTGAAATGGCATAACATGGATGTGTCTTGATGCCCAGAATGCTGTACGATGCTGATGCAGGTCATATAAGCTTTTTGGAGGAGGTGTTTGAAAATCAGATGCGTTTGCCAGGAGGACAGTGGATCGGCATGTCAGAGGGGTACACAGATGTGGTCAGTGTGTAGTTGTATTGTGACAAAACTGATGAAACAAGTTCTTTTTAAGTACAGTGAAGTTATTAGTTTTATTCATGAGGCACAAATGAATACTTGTTTTTAAAAAATACTTCTGTTCTACATTAAAATCAGTTGGCCAGGAACTGACCTTTTTGTTCTTTATGTGTCCACTGGGGGGCAGAATGGAGAAAAGGCTGTGCCTAAAGATGAGATCGAGTGTCCCCCGGGCTGGGTGTGGGGGGATATTGAGTGGAGCGAGGATCTGAAGCGTGCAGTGGATGATCAAGGTATGGAAACTTTGAGAAGTCTTATGCCACTGACTTCTGCTCTTCATTATTTTCTATATAGAGATGATTTTCAAAAGAAATGTATCTCTACAATAAATTTGCTTTTACCTGTAGGGTGGGAATATGGAATAACCCTCCCCCCGGACCGCCGGCCAAAGTCCTGGGTTCCCTCCGAGAAGATGTACCACACCAACCGCCGGAGACGTTGGATCCGACTCCGCCGTAGAGATATGCAGAAAATGGAGGCGCTTAGAAAAGTACATCATCAGTCATTAGCAAAGTTTTCCCGCTCGGTTTGTTTTCAGTCAAAGAAATAACGAACTTTCACATTGAGAGCAGCTTGTAAACAAAAGTGGAATCTTGGCCCCAAGCTTCATTTTGTTCCCTTTGAATTCTGGGGGGATTCTGGTAAAGCTCAGGGTGGTGTGACATAAAAAGCTCTGTTGAATCTCAGGAGGTCTTCCCCTGTCCCTGAACGCATCTGGTGAGAGGCAGATGGAGCTCGAGAAGACACCTAATTAATCATGCCTTCTGAGAATAATCTGAAATCAATCCCACACCTCGAATCCACTTGGCAGAAAAACCCAGGTCCAACTTTAAAGTCCCGCCGCAAATACGTTTAATGTTCATCATCTGTGTGAGGGTGTGTGTTAGGGGCATGTGTGTGCAACATGAGAGAGAGCGATAAAGCGTTTTTATTTTAATCTGTGAAAGTCCTTATCCACACAGGAAAACAAGTTTGGGTAAAACACACTTTGTTAATAAAGATCTAACATTTAATTCTGGAGACACTGTTTCTGATAACAATAATGATGTTGTTAGACTGAAGAACTTCAACATGTTTGCTTTTTAGAGTTACAGAGAAAGGCAATGGGCCTCATTCATGAAACACGAACAGAACGAATTTGTGTATAAATCATTTGCAAATCCATTATGTACATTGTCACATTCAATTCAAATGGACAGTTTACATAAGAATAGATTTATGAATGATTTACACCCATTTGTTCTGCTTGTGTTTCCTGAATGAGGCTCATTGTGTTTCCGATGGTTGTACTGATTGTAAACTGTGATTATACTTTTTTTTCACTATTCTTTGAGTAGAAAGTTTAAAAGAACAGCATTTATTTAAAATGGAAATCTTTTGTAACATTACAGATGTCTTTACTGTCATTTTTGATCAATATAATACGTACTTGCTTTGCAATTTAAAAAAAAAGAAGAAGAAATTAATACTTCTCTTACCCCAAACTTCTGAATGGCAGTGTATTATTTATGCAATTCAATTTTCACAGAACCAAATGCCATCTGCAAACAAATGAATTCTTCCAGAGCTTCTGAAACTTTCCAAATGTGCAATTTTATACTGCATTTTTTATAATATTAATAAAATGTTACATTCTAGTTTAGCTTGAAACATGTGCATTTTAGATAGATAGATTATTATTATTATATATTTATATAATATATAGTATTATATATTGTTGAAGTGTCCAAATACTTTTTTGGGTTACTATGAGTAAAATCAGTTGTCCTCATGGTGGCACTCTTTAAGCACAGAATTAGAAAGATTTCTCTTGTGGTACCTCCCGTCTTTCTACTCTATTAGATAACTTTAATTCCTCACTAATCTGAAAAAACTCATGGCTGCTATTTGTCTGTTTTAATGTTTATTGCACTGTGCACCACTGGATAGGATCATACAGAACATGCATATGAGAAAAATGCTTTAATTCAATCAAGTTAAATGATGTAAATGAGTGTTTTTCTGTGTGTGCTCACTCTTCTACAGCAGCGTCCGGACGAGTCGGAGCGTGAGGGCTGGGAGTATGCTTCTTTATTTGGCTGGAAGTTTCACCTCAAGCAGAGGAAGACGGACGCCTTCCGGCGCCGGCGCTGGAGATGTCGTATGGAACCATTAGAAAAGACAGGGCCGGCGGCCATCTTTGCCTTGGAGTGTTCGCTGGTAATGAGTGTTGACTATTTGAGTGAAGTGGAGCTGGAATTGGGGGTGAGATTTAGAAAGAGAGACAGTAATGGAAGGAAAGGAAAGTGGTCGGACTGAATCAAACGAAGGCGAGATGCAATTTAGACAAGGCAAAGGCGATAATGGGTGTGGAGGGCTTGTTTGGATGAACCGGAGGTGCTGAGAGAGACTGGGCAAGCAAAGTGGAATCAGTCTGTTAAATTAGGGCATCATGGGATATCATTTACAGGGAGACAGAGATGGAGCAGTGAGTGTGAAGGATGGTCTATGCATAAAGCCTAGTTAGTATGCTTATTCTTTTACTCATAGTCTGGTCCACTGGGTCCATTGTTACGGGTCTATTCCAGGCAGCTTTGGCACAAGATGTCATGTGGGCTTGGCTGAGTTTAGAATTGAGAGTTGATGAGGGTCTGGAACGGATCCATTGTGCAAGTTGTGCCTTACAGAGTTGAACTAGATGATTCCCTTGCTCTGGATCTGAATTTCCAGGTGCCCCAGAAGGCATAGACATCAATTTATCACATCAAATGCTTAATTTAGTCATTTTCAAATATTTCCATATGATATAGAGTGTTTAACCTCATTTTTAAATCCTGCTCTTCCTGTATCTCCTCTGTTAGAGCATACGCTATTAATTTACATGGACTGTCCGAATGAACCGATTCATAGGAATAACTTGGCAAAGTGTCATTTGAGAGAGAGTCTTTTAGAATGAATGTGACTTTTTACCTCTACATATGAGAGATATTACTGTTTACAGTGAACCAATGAACTAAAATGAATCATACCAAAATATCCACCACAATATAAATGAGATAGAGAGCAGTTTAAAACGAACCAATTCATTACAATTAATCCACTGCTAAATAAGATAGTCAATTAAGATGAACTGATGCATTATCAGACTTTTCACTGCTACATATGAGAGAGAGCTGTTGAGGATGAATTGATTCACTAGAATGAATCAAACTTTCCACCACTACATATATGAGAGAGAGAGAGAGAGAGAGAGAGAGAGAGAGAGAGAGAGAGAGAGAGAGAGTTGTTAAGAATGAACCGATTCACTAGAATTACTCTGACTTTCCACCACTACAGATAAAAGAGAGTAAGTTGTTTAGAATGAACTGATTCACTTCAATGAATCAGATTTTCTCTGCTATATATGAGAGCTATAGAGTTATTTAAGATTAACCTATTGTCCAATTCACTATAATGAATGACCCTTTTTACCACCTCTACATATGCAAGACCCCAAATCAGGTTCGATTATCAGCTGGCTTGGCACTAAAAGCTGCATGTACGAACAATGTGACATTAAAAATAGTGTGTTTTAGTGTTTGGGTTTGCAGCACACCGCTACTCATTGGAATTGGATTCCAAATTCTGTTCTTCTTTTAGAGGGCACTTTGGAGGGTGTGTTTCTTTTATGTTTTTCTCCAAAACCATGTATTGGGTTATGTAAATATTGTGAGCCACAAATGACATAACATTTTCATTTTGGTTAAGAGACATCATCAGGCATTTTATTCAGAGAAGATCAGGATTTTTGTATGTGTCAAAATAATATTCGAGTGTCTTTGGGTGGTGATGTAATCTTTTCATGCCAGTGGTTTGTGGTGCATATACAGTTGCCCTTTCCACAACTGACAGCAGTTATCATTAACACAAACTCTGTTTACCCTTTTGGTCGGAATATTATGATATTTGATCCAACATGAATGCCTTGTCTTGTCTGAACGCCAAAATGTGTGGGTCTATGTTTAGGTTGAAGGGAACATAATCTGTCTCACAGTGTGTGTGTGTGTGTGTGTGTGTGTGTGTGTGTGTGTGTGTGTGTGTGTGTGTGTGTGTGTGTGTGTGTGTGTGTGTGTGTGTGTGTGTGTGTGTGTGTGTGTGTGTTTCAACAGAGCAGTGTTACTGATGAAAAGAATGATGATAAGTCAGTCACAACAACCTTTGGTGTCAACCGCCCAACCATCTCCTGCTTCTTTGATAGTAAGTAAAACATGCCAGTTCCCTTTGGAGGGAACTCAACACTGCGTCGAGATCGACACTTTGGGGACGCTCCCTAAGCGTGCGCCTCTGAAGTATGAATAAAACTAATCCAATCCTGATTGGTGTTGCGTCGTGACGTAACATGTGACGGCATACCCGGAAGTATAAAAGTGACGCTGTCACAACACACACTAGCTTTCGCTCTTCAGCAAGCGCTCTGTGTTGAAAAACTGTCTGTCTTATTTGGTGTTGTTTGTCCTTATATCATATCTATATATATATATGATGGCCAGCGAACAATTCAAGAAGTGTGTGCATCCTTGCCCTCGCTTTATTACGGGTGGGGATACACACTCTTTGTGTGTGAATTGTTTGGGAGCGCAGCACGCACGGGCAGCTCTCGAGGGAGCTGCTTGTGTTCACTGTGAAGCACTACCCATTAGAGTGCTGCGCTCCCGGCTGGCGTGCTTTGATGAGCACGGTCAGGCTTGCGCTCCCCGCGGTTCTGGTCCCGCGTCTGTTGAGGCGGCGCGGCGATTGAGATCGTGGGGCTCGCAGCGGGATCTTTTAGATGAGAATGAGGCTGCTGAGGCACCTTCTCATTCTTCGTCTGAGGATCCCGTAGCCCCTGAGAGTGGTCCAGGAGCCCGCATCGCGGCTTCCCCTGCCCACGATCAGGTCCCAATGCTTCAGCTCTCTGCTTCTGAGGAAGTAGATGTGCTGAGTATTGATGCGGATGACCGTGATTTTGGCGCGCCAGTTCACGGCCAAGCTTATGAGGAGCTGGTTGAGGTTGTGACTCGTGCAGTGGCCAGACTCAATATTAGCTGGCCACATCATGAGCAGGGAACGCAGGCGAAAAGCAAGCTTGATGAGCGTTTCCTGCAGCAGAGAGCACAACCTCAGCGCCGGGGTTTGCCGTTTTTTCCCCGATCTCCATTCTGAAATCTCGAGATCGTGGGATAAACCGCACTCGTCTCGTGTCTCCAGTCCCAGTATGGTTGATTATAGCAATATTATGGGGGCACGGGACAAGGGTTATGGGAAGATGCCGAAAGTAGAGGAAGCTTTAGCGGGTTATCTTTCCCCTGAATCGGCGTCTTCCCTAAAAACCCCGGCGCTGCCTAGTAAGCCCTGCAGAGATACATCAGCTTTAATAGGCAGGGCTTACATGGCGGCAGGTCGGGCTGGTTCATGTCTGCACACTATGGCTGTCTTGCAGGCATACCAGGCCGACCTCCTGAAAGATTTGGATGAGGGGGAGGGGCCAACTCCTGAGGATATTGCGGAGTTGAGGAAGGCCACAGATTTGTCTCTCCGGGCCACAAAAGAGACGGCCCGTGCCATTGGCCGCTCTATGGCAGCTATGGTGGCTACGGAGAGGCATCTGTGGCTGAACCTATCTGGAATAAAAGATAAAGATAGGTCTTTTCTGCTGGATGCGCCGCTCTCGCCTTCTGGCCTGTTTGGCGACGCCGTTACTTCGGTCGTCGACAGGTTTCAGGAGGCGAAGAAACAATCTGCGGCGTTCCAGCAGTACCTCCCCCGTAAGGCTAAGTCCAAATCGAGTAGGGTGGGGCCGAGCGATCAGCCCCAGCCAGCAGCCAGCTACTCTCACCGGGCAGAGCAGAAAGAGAGCGTTTCCTCTAGAGCCCCTCCTCCTGGAGCTTGGCAACAGAGGAAGCGCTCTCAGAAATCGAAGTCCTCCAGCCAGAGGGGTGACCTGAGGGAAGTCATTCAGGCTAGGAGGACTTCGGGGAAGAGGTCCTGACCGGAATGGTAGGACCTCTGAGGGCGGTCCCCTCCACTGCAGGGCAACCGAGGTTGTTCTCGCAGCGGAGCCCTCTAGGAAACGATGTAGGTTGCCCGCCGTCAACGACGCTTCGGGCCGCATCTCTTTCCAGCGAAAATTTTCTAGTAAAGCATCAGTTATGGTTAAAAGAACCGTATCGACTACAGCCTGCCGGTATTCCGCTTCAGGCAGTCGAGAAAGATGCTCGAAGAACACCAGAGGCCAGTCTCGAGAGGCTGGTACCCCTAGTAGATTTTGTAAAGGCATGGTATCATCTTCCCAACATATCTGCATGGGTCCTGCATATAATAAAATCAGGATACAGACTGCAGTTTGCGTGCCGCCCCCCCAAGTTTTCTGGGGTGGTGCAAACTGCAGTACTTCCAGAGCAGGCTCAGGTGATGGAACAGGAAGTGCAGACTTTGCTGCTAAAGGAAGCCATAGAACGTGTTCATCCTTTAGACAGGGAGTCCGGGTTTTACAGCCGGTACTTTATAGTTCCAAAGAAGGATGGGGGGTTAAGGCCAATTCTAGATCTCAGGGTTTTGAACCGATCTCTGAGGAGGTTCAGGTTCAAGATGTTAACCATTCCTGCAATCGTGAGTCAAATCAGATCCGAGGACTGGTTTGTCACGATAGATCTAAAAGACGCCTATTTTCACATCTCCATCCTTCCATGTCACAGGAGATACCTGAGGTTCGCTTTCGGGGGCGAAGCTTACCAATATCGGGTCCTTCCGTTCGGCCTAGCACTCTCTCCCCGCACATTAACCAAGTGTATGGATGTAGCCCTTGCTCCACTGAGACTTCAAGGCATCCGTATATTGAATTATCTCGACGACTGGCTCATTCTGGCCCAGTCTCGAGAAATGGCAGTTCGGCATCGAGATGTCGTCCTTGGCCACATTCAGAAATTAGGGTTGAGACTCAATGTAAAAAAGAGTGTGCTAGAACCATCCCAGTCAACGATATTTTTGGGAATCGTGTGGAGCTCGATTACGATGCAGGCACGAATGTCTCCCGCACGTGTCGAGTCAATTCTGGCGATGGTATCTGGGTTAAGGCTGGGCCAGGCCATCACTGTAAAGCAATTTCAAAGAATGCTGGGTCTCATGGCAGCGGCATCCAACGTTATTCCTTTGGGCCTTCTGCACATGAGGCCCCTTCAGTGGTGGTTGAAAACCAAGGGGTTTTCTCCCAAGGGGAATCCGTTTCGTTTAATCAGAGTAACGCGCAGATGCCTTCGTTCTCTGCAAATATGGAAGAAACCTGGGTTCCTATCCCAAGGGCCGGTGTTGGGAGTGTCATGTCGCCGGAAATCCGTTTCGACAGACGCTTCCCTCACGGGCTGGGGCGCGGTCATGGACGGCCGCTTTGCCAGGGGTCTGTGGCAGGACCATCATCGTTCTTGGCATATAAACTGCCTAGAGATGATGGCTGTGTTCAGGGCTTTGAGGAGCTTCCTCCCAGACATCAAGGGTTAGCATGTCTTAGTACGATCCGACAATACGTCGGTGGTAGCCTATCTGAACCGACAAGCGGGACTCAGATCGCGCCCTCTGTGCAGACTGGCGCATCAGATTATTCTTTGGTCCCAGGGGAAAATACTATCTATCAAGGCAATGTATATTCCGGGGGTTCAGAATCAGGGAGCAGACATCCTGTCGAGGCAGGGGCTGAGGCCCGGGGAATGGAGACTTCATCCAGACGTGGTGAAGTTGATATGGGAGAGGTTTGGACCAATGGAAGTGGATCTGTTTGCGTCTCGAGAGACGTCCCACTGTCCACTTTGGTTCTCCCTCTCACTTCCAGCCCCTCTGGGGTTGGATGCCATGGTACAGGCCTGGCCGAGGCTTCGCCTGTACGCTTTTCCCCCGATCGCTCTGCTCCCGGGAGTCCTGGAGAGGGTCCGTCAGGAGGGCATCAGTCTTCTTCTGGTTGCCCCAATGTGGCCGACCCGAGTGTGGTTTTCGAACATAGTATCACTCCTGATAGCTCCGCCATGGCAGATTCCTCTGAGGAGGGATCTGTTGTCTCAGGCGGGGGGCACAATTCTCCACCCTCAGCCAGAGCTGTGGAAATTGTGGGTCTGGCCTCTGAGGGGGTTCAGTACCTGAATGCTGGTCTATCAGCTGGAGTGGTTGAAACTATACTTAGCTCCAAAGCTCCGTCTACTAGGAGATTATATGGCCTCAAGTGGAATGTTTTTGCCACTTGGTGTAGAGAACATGAGTTGGATCCAGTAAACTGCCCGGTGGCTTCAGTTCTGGAATTTCTTCAAGATCGGTTCTCTGCGGGTCTCTCCCCTTCCACGCTTAAGGTGTACGTGGCAGCCATTGCAGCTTTCCACGCTCCGTTAAGTGATGGGCCCCTGGGGAGGCACCAGTTGGTCATTCGGTTTCTCCGCGGTACTTGGAGGATGAGGCCGGCAACCAGGTCTAGAGTTCCTGCTTGGGACCTGGCTATAGTTCTGGAAGGGTTATCCCTGGCCCCTTTCGAACCTCTAGAGTCGGCTTCGCCTAGGGATTTAACGCAGAAAATGGTTTTTCTCTTGGCCATTACCTCTCTTAAGAGGGTGGGAGATCTCCAAGCCCTGGCAGTAACACCAGCTTGCTTGGAGTTTGCCCCTGGCAGAGTAAAGGCCTTTTTGCACCCGAGTCCGGGCTACGTACCTAAGGTTCCTTCGAACACGGCTCGGTCTGTAGTCCTTCAGGCATTCCATCCTCCACCTCATGTGTCGGCAGAAGAAGAGAAGCTTCATTTGCTCTGCCCCGTCAGAGCTTTGAGCGTGTACCTTGAGAGGTCCTCTTCTTGGAGAAGGTCGGACCAGTTATTAGTATGTTTTGGGTCACCTAAGAAGGGGCTCCCGGTATCTAAGCAGACTATTAGTAATTGGATAGTCCAGGCTATTACTGCGGCTTACAAGGTGCGCGGTTTGCCTTCACCTTTAGCCGTCAGGGCCCATTCAACTAGAAGCATGGCTTCTTCTAGGGCCCTTCTTTCGGGAGTACCTCTACAGGAGATCTGCGAGGCAGCCGGTTGGGCTACTCCGCATACTTTTATCAGGTTCTACAGTCTCCACCTTCCAAGTACGCCTGGCGCACACGTGCTCAGTCCTTGCTGAGTGCCTAGACAGTTTCACTCCGGGACAGGCCTATTCGGTGCGTGGCCTAGTGGGCACTCGTTCCCCAAAGTATCGATCTCGACGCAGTGTTGAGTTCCCTCGAAAGGGAACGTCTCGGGTTATGACTATAACCCTTGTTCCCTGAGAAGGGAACGAGACACTGCGTCGTTCTGCCACGCCCCTCGAGGCCTTTGAGCGTCTTGCTTCATCGCGAGGCTAGTGTGTGTTGTGACAGCGTCACTTTTATACTTCCGGGTATGCCGTCACATGTTACGTCACGACGCAACACCAATCAGGATTGGATTAGTTTTATTCATACTTCAGAGGCGCACGCTTAGGGAGCGTCCCCAAAGTGTCGATCTCGACGCAGTGTCTCGTTCCCTTCTCAGGGAACAAGGGTTATAGTCATAACCCGAGACGTTTTCTCACTTCATTTAAAATAATGACAGATGACTGAAACTGCACTGCCATGCTTTCTATTGATTCTTCAGATGGGACCTTGTATCATTTGCGATGTTACTTGTATCAGGCCAGAGACCTGCTGGCAATGGATAAAGACAGTTTTTCAGGTGAGCATACCAACTATTACAAACATATCAAGGTTTGTGTTGTCGTGGAAATTATTAATACGAAAACAACCTACTTAATCTGACTTCTTCACCATGGACAATTTAAACAACGTCCAGTTGTTAAAAATAATAACTACAGTATCTCGAGGTAATTCCCTGAATTAAAAATAGCTTACGATACTTCCCTGAAATAAGGTGACGGCGTCCCATCAAGAAGCTACTATCACTACCTCAGTCAGCACACAGGTCTTTAGCATCTATACACTCTCACCGTCCTTCTCAGGTTTACGCTGGTCTGACACAGGATCATTAATACTAACTCAGAGTATTACAGCCTCACCCCGAGTGCAGCTCTATAGTCTTCCATCACACTGTCACTATCTCTGCGGTGGTCTTCTGAGCATAGAATCTTTAGTATTTCTATTACTACCTCAGAGTCTCCTGAATAGAAAGATACATACACATTTATATCATACAGTTGAGTAAAAATCAATGTCACTCAAGTCTTCTTCACTGTGATTTGTTCTGGTGATTGGTTTGTAATGATCTAAGCTAATCATATGACTGTTAGTTCTACTGTGTTAAGCACTTTTTGGTTAAGTATATATGGCCTTTGACCTAAGCATCCTTAGTCTGTATTTCTCTGTACATTTAATGTTGAAAATACCCATTACATAAAATATTTCTATCACAGTGTAAATTAGGGTTGTGCACAATTCAAAATTGATTATTTAATGTAATTTAAAATAACTTTTTTCTAAAATAATGTTATTAATCCCTGTGATGGCAACGCTGAATTTTCAGCATCATTACTTCAGTCTTCAGTGTCACATGATCCCCCAAAAATCGTTCTAATATGCTGATAATACTTTTGTCATGATTCCTTGATGAATAGAAAGTTCAAAAGAGCAGCATTTATTTGAAATAGAAGTATTTTAATACATTATAAATGTTAACATGAATTTTGATACATTTAAAATCCCAATGACTCCAAAATTTTGAAGGGTAGTATATATTTTTGTTTTTTGCTTGGAAAAAAGAAAAAGGAGAAATTAAGGAGCCAATTCTTCTGCCCATCCTTGGTGACAATTCCAAGGTCAAAACCTAAGAAATCAACAAAAGCTTTGGAGGTTACTCAATCTTGTTGAGTATAATCTGAGCAATGCTATGCATAAACTGTAAAAAAAAGGCCATATTGTGACAGTAACATACTGTTTTTCATTAAAACAGTAATGTACTGTAGACAACAATGCATTCTGGGTAAAGTACGAAGAAATATATGCATATCATTCATGTTGTAAAGCAGCTTTGTCAGAATCTACATGTACAGTCGTGCTCAGAATTAATGGTACCCCTGGTAAATATGATGAAAAATGGCTGTAAAAAATAATTCTGCATCATTTATCCTTTTGATATTTCATACAAAAAATTGGCAAAAATCGAACCTTTCATTGAAGTAAAATAATTGACAGTGGAGGGGAAATCACATTATGAAATAAATGATTTTCTCCAAAACAAGTTGGCCACAATTATTGGTACCCCTAGAATTGTTTACGAGTAAAATATCTCTTAAGTACATTCCCATTCATATTTACCTTTTTTTTGCACACCAGGGTGACTAGGAACATGAAATTGTCCAGCCATGACTTCTTGTTTTACAAGAGTTTAAATATGGGGAAACACAAAGGCCAAATTCCCTTAATCATCCATTACAATGAGTAAAACCAAAGATTATAGTTCTGATGTGCATCAAAAGATTGTTGAGCATCACAAAATAGATAGTGGCTGTAAGAAAATAGCTAAAGCATTGAAAATCCCCATTTTGACCATCAGGGCAATAATTAAGCACTTCCAATCAACTAAAGATGTTAAAAATCTGCCAGGAAGTGGACGTGTGTCTATATTGTCTTAATGCATGGTGAGGCGGAAAGTTTGAGTGGCCAAAGACTCTCCAAAGATCACAGATGGAGAATTGCAGAGATTAGTTGAGTCTTGGGTTCAGAAAGCCTATTAAAAAAAAATTAAACAACCCCTACATCACCACATGTTGTTTGGGAGGTTTTCAAGAAAAATCCTCCTTGCTCATCAAAAAACAAACCCCAGCAAATTCAGTTGTCAGACATGACTGGACCTTCAAACAGCACAGGGTTCTGTGGTCAGATGAAACTAAAAAATAGCTTTTTGGCAGCAAACATGCAAGATGGGTTTGTTGCACACAAGGATAAAAAGTACCCCATGTGTACAATTTAATATACCATCTTTAATGTTGTGGTCATATTTTTCTGCTGGAGGTCCTGGACTTCTTGTTCAGATACATGCATGGCATCGTGGATTCTATCAAATACCAACAGATAAAAAATCTAAACCTGACAGCCTCTGCTAGAAATCGTATAATGGGCCGTGGTTGGATCTTCCATCAGGACAACGATCCAAAACAAACATCAAAATCAACACAAAAATGTGTTAAGTAGCACAAAATGAAGCTTCTGCCATGACTGTCCCAGACCTGATGAGTGGAGTGAACTGAAGAGAAGAAGCACCAACATGGATCTGGGAATCTGAAGGATCTGGAGAGATTCTGTAAGAATGGTCTCTGATCTCTTGTCTGTGTTCTCCAAACTCATCAGGCATCATAGGATAAAACTCAGAGCTGTTATCTTGGCAAAAGGAGATTGCAAAAAGTATTTAATAAAAGGGTACCAATAATTGTGGCCAAAGTGTTTTGGAGATAAACATTTATTTCATAATGTGATTTCCCCCCCACTTTCTATTTTTTTACTTCAATGAAAGTTTAGATTTTTGCCAATATTTTGAATGAAAGATCAAAAGGATAAATGATGCAGATTTATTTTTTCCAGCCATTTTTTTAATCATATTTACCAGGGGTACCATTAATTCTGAGCACGACTGTATTGCACTGTGACCTTTCAGATCCCGAACTTGTGGTTATTTGTATGGATTCTGAGTAATATATTCTGAATCCACTTATAGCATGACATTCAGACACACAGCAGACATCGGCGAAATCAGCCTTTTAAAACATTTACTACAATGCCACATGGCATGAAGAGCGCTTTGCCAGCTCCAATGACATTTTGTTTAAGTTAACATACAATAAGATACATATTTCCAGGTCATGTTGTGACACAAATTGAGGTCAATGGGTAGTCCTAATGCGAAGCATATTGAGAGCAATAGCTTAACATGGCAGAATTATGATTTTATGATTTTCTGTTTAAAAAGGGTCAGTATTGCCTAGAATAATAGGAGGACTTTATAAATAACAAATTCATAAAAGTGAAGTCTTTGGAGAGTAAATGGTAGAGGAACTGTAACTGAGCTTACGTCAGAGGGGGTGAAATATTGTGCCTGGCACAAGCTGGGCCGAGGAAGTTTGGGTCAAGTATAGCCCAGAGAGAAGCGAAATGAAATAGATTTACAATGGTGTCCATGAGAGAAGACGTTGGCAGCGAAGATGTAAAAAATGTAATTTGTATAGAAAAGAGGTGGTACTACATAAACTAAAACAAATCAAGTCGGAGCCATGGTCTAGTGCTTAGTTCATGAGCTCTGATGCTGTTGCTCTTATGGATGAAGCAAGTTTGAATCTGGCTTGAAACATATCCCATTACACCCTTCTTTCTCTCCCCATCACATCCTGTCTTCTCTGAACTTTAAAAAGTGAAAAGCCCTGAAAACAATGAGACATTATATGCTGAATTTGTTGCTCTGCTCTGCCATTTTTCTTTTTGATTTACTGACGCTGGTTCCTTATTTGCCAAGCTATTTTTTTCATAAGAAATAATCTTCCATGACTTGTGTCCTTGGAAAGTATCAAAACAAGTGTACACAAAGCATTTTTATTGAAGATGCACATGTGACGTTTTGCCGGGTCAAAGAGACTTAAACCTCTGCTGGTCTAACCATAAGTTATGTAAACTGTCTAAACG
The DNA here is from genome assembly GCA_030578275.1 of Meda fulgida. NCBI lineage: Eukaryota > Metazoa > Chordata > Actinopteri > Cypriniformes > Leuciscidae > Meda > Meda fulgida. The sequence continues at coordinate 39,084,033 of CM060622.1, forward strand.
CACATATCAGGTGAAACATTCTCTGGTTTTGCAGTTGTAGAAGTGCTTCCGTCTCCTTTATAATCAAATCTTCATGCTGTATTGTATTTATTAGCTATTGGTTATAGATTTTTTAGTGGTTTTCTCTAACTCTTTAGAAGAAGTTGTTACTCAAGCAATCCACAAAAGGTTTTCAGTAATGTTTTGTTGTTATAGTTGTGTAGTGAATATTGTGGAATTGTCATTCCGAAAGCTCTACACCATCCTGCCACCTGTGTGTTTGTTTATTGGTTATTCTTTTAATAAGTGTAATTTGAAAGAGTTATGGCAAAAAAAAAGAGTTATGTGAATGTATTTTAGCCACCAATATGTGTAGTGTTCTCTGCTCTGTTTAAGCCATTCCACAGAATTACCCTCATAAATGTGCAGATTCTGTGTGGTCCTTGTCATTACCTTGTATTAATATTACCTATTAATAAACATGAAGTGAGTTTTCATCCAAAATGTGACACTGGTTGTTGATGTTGCCAAAAAAAAAAAAAACAGTCCCTGAAAAAGTCAAATATAAAAGAACTTTCTTGGCAACACCGGAGGAGTATTTCACCCCCTTTAAACCATAGCAAGTGTTGCCATGGTCTAAAGCTCTAAGTTGTGGTAGTGAAATCTTTAACCCAGAGGGCTCTACATAATTAAAATGCAGGCAAAATACGTCTGCTGGTTATCACTCATGTCTGGTATAAATATCCTATGCATGGAAAAATCATAGTCTAAAAATGGGAACACAGCGGGCAAGGATGAAAAGAAAAAAGAAAAGAGACTTTAAGGTGGAGAAAGATCTGAAGTATATTGTTTTTTTGTTTTTGCGAAGTCCTGGAAATGTAGCTAACCAGGCTATGCCTTTAAGGTTCTTTCTGAACCCGCAAGCACAGATGAAAAAACATTGAGGATCCTTTTAAAAATACAGGACTGGTATAAATCAGGCCAGTCTGGCGCTCTGATTACAAATCTACAAATAGTTTTGGGTCAGTCTCCTGATGCACAAAACCCAGCCTAGATCTTTTACAGGACTCTGAGGTATGAGGAAAATGAATAAATCAAGCTCGAGGCAGAAATCACTTGTCCTTGGTGCGCTTGAGAAGGAGTTTGGTAAAGGGAAATGATCGATGGACCACAATATTTATAAAGGAGGGGAAAATGTAGAGCTGCATCAGTGCTTTGGCTACTGGAGGGGGCTTAGACGAAATCAAAGTTTTTTGCCAGATTCCATATGGTTGTAGGCCCCTCTGTACTAAAGCTGTCAGTCTATCGATCTATCTGTCTATGTCTGTCTGTCTGTCTGTCTATGTCTGTCTGTCTATCTATCTACACTGAACTAAATTATAGATGCAACAATTTTTTGCCCCCATTTTTCATGAGCTGAAATCAAAGATCTAAGACTTTTTCTATTTACACAAAAGGCCTATTTCTCTCAAATATTGTTCACAAATCTGTCTAAATCTGTGTTAGTGAGCACTTCTCCTTTGCCGAGATAATCCACCCACCTCACAGGTGTGGCATTTCAAGATGCTGATTAGACAGCATGATTATTGCATAGGTGTGCCTTAGGCTGGCCCGTCTCCTTCGCATAGAGTTGTTCAGGTTGTTGATGTGGCCTGTGGAATGTTGGTCCACTCCTCTTTGATGGCTGTGCGAAGTTGCTGTATATTGTCAGGACCTGGAACACGCTGCCGTATACGCCGATCCAGAGCATCCCAAACATGCTCAATGGGTGTCATGTCCGGTGAGTATGCTGGCCATGGAAGATCTAGGATGTTTTCAGCTTCCCGGAATTGTGTACAGATCCTTGCAACATCCTTGCTGTCACGGTATATCTGCATTCAAAATGCCATCAATAAAATACACCTGTGTTCGTTGTCCATAACATACACCTGCCCATAGCATAACCCCACCGCCACCATGGGCCACTCAGCAAACCGCTCACCCACACGACACCATACAATCTGTCTGGCATCTGCCCTGTACAGTGAAAACCGGGATTCATCCGTGAAGAGAACACCTCTCCAAAGTGCCACAGTTTGTGCAGAAATTCTTTGGTTATGCAAACCGATTGTTGCAGCAGCTGTCCGGGTGGCTGGTCTAAGACGATCTTGGAGGTGAAGATGCTGAATGTGGAGGTCCTGGGCTGGTGTGGTTACACATGGTCTGCGGTTGTGAGGTCGTTGGATGTACTGCCAAATTCTCTTACATTTTTTTGGAGACGTCTTACAGTAGAGAAATGAACATTCAATTCAAAGGCAACAGCTCTGGTGGACATTCCTGCAGTCAGCATTCCAATTGCACGCTCCCCCAAAACTTACGACATCTGTGGCATTGTGCTGTGTGATAAAACACATTTTAGAGTGGCCTTTTATTGTGGCCAGCCTAAGGCACACCTGTGCTATAATCATGCTGTCTAATCAGTATCTTGATATGCCACACCTGTGAGGTGGACGGATTATTTCGGCAAAGGATAAGTGCTCACTAACACAGATTTAGACAGATTTGTGAACAATATTTAAGAGAAATAGGCCTTTTGTGTACATAGAAAAAGTCTTCGATCTTTGAGGTCAGCTCATGAAAAATGGGGACAAAAACAAAAGTGTTGTGTTTATAATTTTGTTCAGTGTATGTCCGTCTATGTCTGTCTGTCTGTCGGTCTGTCTTTATGTCTATCTTTCTATCTATCTATCTGTCTATCTATCTATAATGTATACAAAGAGTATTTTAACTACTGTATAGTATTGATAGATGGGAAATAATGCATTGCCTTTCCCTATTTTTTTGAGCATGCCATTGTTCCCAAGGGTCATGCATCATGTTTGAGTCCTACACGTGGGCAGCCGTCATCATGTCCAGTCCCACAATGCCCTTGGGGGAGACAGTTTATTTACTTTTCACTGTAAGCAGGCAGATTAGACACTGCCTGTGTTTATTTCCCATTGGCTCCTGGGTAACAGTGCACGCTCCCCAAAGCTCGTTTATCCCTTTGTTTATTTGAGCCACTGTGTTTGTGGGAAGTGGGAAGTTGTGTGTGCATGTGTGTAACTGGGCTAGTTTATTAAGAGCTGGGAAAAGTGTCTATTTCTCCCTCCCTAGTGAAACTATCCCACAGAGGCTGCTTTACATCGACTGAAATAATAAACTTTGACTGTCCCTCCAATTTCTGGCATTCCTTAGTAGTTGATGTCATTGCATTATTTTTATTTTTACACACACACACACACACACCCACACACACACACACACACACACACACACACACACACACACACACACACACGCACACATGTTTGGAGTAATAGTTTACTAAAATAAAATAAAAACATGCCATTATTTTCTCACCCTCATGTCATTAAAATCTCAAATGAAATCTGGAAGAATGTACACCGTTTTCAGTGACTGTTCATAGTGACCACAGCACTGTTTTCATGCTCCAGAAAGGACAAAAAAGTAATCAACACTACTCATGTGCTATGTTACTAGTGTTCTTTAAATCACATTAAAACGAATTCACAAATTTGAAATTTGTCACTACTATGACTAAACATGCCTATTTGACAAGAAAATTGTAATTTGAAACCTAACTACATTGAGATTTAGAATGACAATGACAATTCTTTATTTTTGGGTGAACTATCTGTTTAAAACACTCACTTAAATACATAAACACTCACACATGCACATGTTTTTGCTAAATCACTCACTTTTCCCCCCCTTTCTCTGCCACACAACCACACATCATCTTTCAGACATTACATAGACCAAAAATGGTCTCACCCTCCCTCCACCATAACTCAGGGTATCTCTGGTTCTTTTCACGTCCATAATTGATGTTATATTCAAGGCAACGTCACCCTCATTACAGAACCAAATAAAAACAGAAATACTTGTGTTTATTATGTTTACTGATGCATTGAAAGTCTTGTTCTGAGGAGTACGTACCAAATCACTACCTCAGTCTTGATGGCAAACAGACTTCAATGAGTTGATGGCTGCACATCTTTCCCAACACTTGATGCAGTTCTTTCCATTGCGTTTATTCATCTACGTGGCAATAACCTCCATCTGACCTGCCGAAGCCTTTCTCTTTTCAGTTGACAGTTTAGATCTCGTTTTTGACAGTATACAAGTGCACATTACCCATGCTATTCCCACTCGATGTGAACTTGCAACTCATGCCATACTTCATCACTCATCCTGACATGAAAATGCGATGCAATTCAGTGACCTTTGATCTTTGACTCCTTGATTAGATCCCTATGCCATTGTGTCCTTCCTGCATCAGAGCCAGAAGACTGTGACTGTTCGAAACACTCTCAATCCCACCTGGGACCAGACTCTCATCTTCTACGAAGTGGAAATATTTGGAGACCATCAAGTGACTGAGAAGAGCCCTCCGCACATTGTGGTGGAGCTGTACGATCAAGACACTTATGTGAGTTTTTGTTGTGTTGGTATGTGTTAATTTATAAGCAGGTGTGTTTCATGTCAAATATGCCTTGCGTATCCAGACTTTTGACCAGCGATATGAAGTCTGGTCCGATTTACAACTTTTTCAGGTTGAGAACTGCTGACTTGGTCAGGTAGAGATTATCTGACCAAAGTTTTTTTTTTTAAAGCAAGACATTTCACTCAAAGTCATAATCATAACGCCAAGCAAGTACAGCTCTTGTCTACTTGAATATGTAAATACTGAATCCATTTAACTGTTTGACAAATGTACGTTTCAATTACATTTATCAAATAGAATGATTCAATTATTAAAACCTAACAATGATGGTTTAAAAAATTGCTCTTCTCAGTGTTGCTATTGGTAACTAAAATTATTACCCATGTTGGTAACACTTTATAATAACTGCACGCTATTAATCATTAGTTAAGTATTAGTAAACAGTTAATTCAGAAAATGATTGAAAAGTTATTTGACCTGTACAGGGTGCTGATGAGTTTATGGGCCGATGTGTTTGCCAACCTTCAATGGTATCTTCCCCTCGCCTCGCCTGGTATCCCATCCAGAAAGCTGGGAAGGCTGCTGGAGAACTGCTTGCTTCTTTTGAACTGATCTGTAGAAATAAAGTAAGATTATTATCCATTCATAGTCATTACCATCAATTGTGATTAAGTTATTGGCATCATTGGCCTTCATTTAACAATTTTCAGTGCTCCTTGTGAAGGATACAGTCATGATACCATGATATAAGGCCATAAAGGTCAAATATATAAGGCCATAAAGAGCCATCATAATTAAAATGACCTCAGTGATGGTTCTGTGGGATTCTTTGCGTCCTCTAGACACATCTAGCACAGCTGTTGTCTGCAGCATCTCTGTTGAAAGAGATGCTTTTGTTATGAGTTTAACCCACAATTGTTTACATGGCACATATCACAGCTTCTCCAGAACCACAGAGGAAGTTCAGTGGCTCCTTCACCCACGCAGTTGCATTTGTATGCATAGCGTCTGACAACATATGATTTAAAATTCAAAACCGATCTCTTAGTTTTTATAGTACATCTGTGTACACATTGATGTGTGTTGAAATAATGTTTTCATTTATTTTCTTTCTTCAGCCTGCAGTCCATCACATCCCAGGTCAAGAGGTTAGTCATATTTCTTTAAGTTGAATCCCTTCTTTTTTGTCATATTCTCTAAAAAAAACATGCACAAACACACACACACACACACACACTTTCTTTTCTCCTTTAAGCCACCGCTACTCCCTGTTCTCTGAGTCAGGCACGATTGAGTAATTAGATAGAGCTGCTGTAAATGACATAAACATCACTGTATCTGAACCGGTTGCACTAGCCCTGTCTGTTTGGAGACTGGCACCGCTCTTCAGCTCTCAGTTCAGGCGAATGGCCCTGTCTGGGCAATGCAGACAGCCAGGAGACTGATTGGAGATGCCAGTGAAGTTTAAGAGTGCCAGAGGCCCCACCCAGTCCAGACCGGACCAGCTGGCATCTGTTAGATTGGGATAATCACAGGGAAATTGAATTAAAGTGAACTTTTAGAGAACAGTCAAGCCACCCACCCACGCACACACACAAACAAATGCCCACACAGTAACACTTTATTTATTTGATTTTTCTTTTTTTTTCCTCTAGGGGGATATTTTACCACCCTCACATATCATGGATGAGGTAAGTGTTGGTAAAGGATTCAGTGAATAGACAATGAATCTTGTTTGCAGTTGTCCCAGAACATCTCTTTCCTGTTCTCTTGTTCATTTTTCCCCTCTCTGTTTATTTTGGGCATCTTCAAGCTTGTGATTCCAGGGTTCCTCTCTGAGAGTCAACAGCAATGGGTACAATTCAGCATGCACACACATACGCAAACACATTTTACTGGATTAAGCAGGAACTTTTGACTCAAAAACTCAACAAAAAACACAGGGCATGTGGTTCCACCATATTAAACCAAAAGGATTATAAAGGTCTTTCAGATCTCTGTAGCAGCCAAGAGTCTCTTCAAATGTTAAAGCATAACTCAATATGGAAGATAGCTGGAACCAGCAGTTAGCTCCAAATTGTCATTCCCACTGGTTTTCATTAGGCTGTAGATATGGGGTGTTGAGATCTACATTGTTTGGGTGTTTTTATTCCTGGTGGGTAGATTCCTCCAGAACTCTATGTACTATGTACGCACCTCCTCGATTTTTATGAGGCCTGCCAAGGACAAGATTTTGTGGGAGGTGACTTGGAAATTTAGGGCCCTTTCTGATCTGTCTGTATTCCCAGCTCTCCTAACTACTGGATTCTACTTCATCTGCACAAAGATTTGTATTGTTCTGCAGTGGCATTTCAAAAAGAAACAAAGTGATGTGCTAAAGGTGGAACTAACATGCTGCTATTAGACTGCATAATAGCTGCTCTTCATTAGATACAAACACACTAGAGACTTAAACACACTGGACTAGTACATGTGCTTTGTGTCGCCAATAGTAAATGAAAACATTGACAATACGTGGAAAATATGGCACTGAAAACAAGGGTTCATGGTCTTGTACTTTTCCTTTTCCTTTTCTTCTGTACTCCACTTTACTCTCCTTTTTTTGCTCAAAATAACTGCATGATATTATTAAGATCTAGGAATGCAATTATCTTAAACGACTGATATTAAAATTCTATAATATTTTGTCTAAACAAATTAAACACTCAAAACTAAAATCAATTGTTTTAAATGCTACAAGTGAATTTAGGCATCACAGCATTACAATGCACAGTATGAATAATGGATATTGATTATGTAAGTAAATATTACAGTACATATAACATTGTTATTAAATTATTAGTGTTTTTAAATAATAACTTTAAGTGAGTAAGTAAGTGTTAGATGACAGTATTGACAGATGACAGATGACAGTATGTTAGATGACTGAAAATGTATTCTAAATGAATAAAAATAGGAGAAATAAGCATGCAAGATTAACTTTACAATACCAGTAAATAAAAATAGTTACATTGGCCAATAAGCAATGTGTAATACAACATTAAAAAAAACTGCATTCCTGTGTCTTAAACAGTAGAGCATGGCACTAGCAACTCCCAGGGAATGCATGGACTAATAAATTGTACCTTGAATACAATGAAAGTCACAAACAAGTGTCTTTTCCTGACAAAAAAGAGTCTGACAAATGAATAAAAGTGCAATAAATTATGCATATATATGTAATACATATATATATATATATATATACAGTGCTGGTCAGAATTATTTGGCCCCTTGGTAAATATGATCAAAGATGGCTGAAAAAAAACCTGCATTGTTTATCTTTTTGATATTTTATTTTACATTATGAAATAAATGTTTTTCTCAAACACATTTGGAACAATTATTTGCCCCCTTTTTCTAAGATAACAGCTTGTCCTATAACAGTCTTCTCCTATAATGCCGGATGAGTTTGGAGAACATCTGACAAGAGATCAGAGACCATTCCTCCTTACAGAATCTCTCCAGATCCTTCAGATTCCCAGATCCATGCTGGCGCTTCTTCTCTTCAGTTCAGCCCACTCATCTTCTATGGTTCAGGTCAGGGACTGGGATGGCCATTGCAGATGCTTGGTTTTGTGCTCAGTGGAAGATCTAAGCATGGCCCGTTATAAGATTTCTAGCACAGGCTGTCAGGTTTTGATTTTTTTATCTGTTGGTATTTGATTGAATCCATGATGCCATGTATCTGAACAAGATGTCCAGGACCTCTGGCAGAAAATTAGGCCCACAGCATTAAAGATACAGCAGAGTATTTCATTACACACATGGGGTACTTTTTTTTTTTTTATCCCTGTTTGAACCAAACCCATATTAAGTGTTTGATGCCATAAAGCCCCCTTTTTTTGTTTCACCTGTCCAAAGGTTAATAAAATATCAAAAGGATAAACAATCTTTGACCATATTTACCAAGGGGACAAATAATTTTGAGCACTATATATATATATATATATATATAGGAGAAAAACATCCAGTATGCGGCAGTCCTGTGGGCGAAAACGCCTTGTTGATGCTAGAGGTCAGAGGAGAATGGGCCGACTGATTCAAGCTGATAGAAGAGCAACTTTGACTGAAATAACCACTCGTTACAACCAAGGTATGCAGCAAAGCATTTGTGAAGCCACAAAACGCACAACCTTCAAGGCGGATGGGCTACAACAGCAGAAGAACCCACTGGGTACCACTCATCTCCACTACAAATAGGAAAAAGAGGCTACCATTTGCAAGAGCTCACCAAAATTGGACAGTTGAAGACTGGAAAAATGTTGCCTGGTCTGATGAGTCTCGATTTCTGTTGAGACATTCAGATGGTAGGTTCAGAATTTGGCGTAAACAGAATGAGAACATGGATCCATCATGCCTTGTTACCACTGTGCAGGCTGGTGGTGGTGGTGTAATGGTGTGGGGGATGTTTCCTTGGCACACTTTAGGCCCCTTAGTGCCAATTGGGCATCGTTTAAATGCCAATGCAGCATGCCTACCTGAGCATTGTTTCTGACCATGTCCATCCCTTTATGGCCACCATGTACTCATCCTCTGATGGCTACTTCCAGCAGGATAATACACCATGTCACAAAGCTCTAATCATTTCAAATTGGTTTCTTGAACATGACAATGAGTTCAATGTACTAAAATGGCCCCCACAGTCACCAGATCTCAACCCAATAGAGCATCTTTGGGATGTGGTGGAACAGGAGCTTCGTGCCCTGGATGTGCATCCCACAAATCTCCATCAACTGCAAGATACTATCCTATCAATATGGGCCAACATTTCTAAAGAATGCTTTCAGCACCATGTTGAATCAATGCCATGTAGAATTAAGGCAGTTCTGAAGGCGAAAGGGGGTCAAACACAGTATTAGTATGGTGTTAATAATAATCCTTTAGGTGAGTGCATATATGCATCCCTATTAAGATCTTATAAGTTCTGTTTAAACTTTGAATACTTTTAGTTTTAAACTTTTAGTGTGTGGACGGGACAACCTGTCACTCACATGAGGTCACAGCAATGGCAAACCACATTGATCCAACAATCCAAACAATTCCCGATAGACAAAATCAAGTTCTGCACTACATTTCTTGAAGCTGTTTTGCTCAGATATACGTCACAGTAGGGAAGAAAGCACTACTGCAACTTTTGTTGAATGCCGACTTTAATGTCGACTTTAATTCTTTTAAACCCAACGTAATGAAGTTTTCAGCCATGGAGAAGTTAAAACATTACAATTCGTCATGGCTGAAAGATATCTCCAAAGGTCCCTTTGCACAGAGCACCATTGTATTCAACAGTAGTGTCATTCATCAAACAATTGCACTGGCTCAATGCAGTCCTGGCTAGTCATTGTGTGTGTGCTTGTGGCGTGATCGCTAACTTTGATTGGCATGTGAACTTATGATGTTTGACTGCTATTAGTAACCAATTTCTTGTTTGTTTTCACACCCATTTTCAAATTTGGTGCGTCATGCAAATGTACTTGTAGAGAAGAATGGAAACATAGTGTGTGTGAACTTGATCCCTCTAAATATACTATTTGTCTCCTTCATTACAAGAAGATTGTTTTTGAAACTGTTAATGCATGTTTGCAATAAAACCAGATTGTATAGTTTATACGTATATCGAAATATCCTTATCAATGTTATTTTAGTATTAATTATTTTATGTTTTAATTTAAGTTATGTCCTTTTGTTATTGTTATTAGTATATTTTTAATATTACTGTTCAGGTTTCATTTATTTTTATTTCATTGTCATTTTAGTTTATTATTATTATTATTATTATTATGATTATTTTAGTGTGTACAACAATTCAAAATGTTGTCTAATATTTGTATTTTATATTTCAGCTTAAGTTAAATTAACAAACATTTTTTAATAGTTTTTGGTTTAGTTAACGATAATAACTCTGATCCTTATTGACTTTTCCTATTATGCTTTGCCCTTTATTGTTAGTCAGAGGACTCTGATTTGCCCTATCCACCACCACTGAGGGAACCTAATGTCTATGTGGTGCCACAGGGGATAAAACCTGTCCTACAGCGCACTGCTATTGAGGTGAGCCCAAAACCTAATCTCAGTTATCAATTTACACAGTTTAAGAACACTTCTAGCACAGTATAGACTTGATTTCAAACTTACAAAATGCTATTTCCCTTTTATGATTACTTTAGGCCTTTGCAACTGACATGACAAACTTTTCACCTTTAAACTCTTAGATACTGGCGTGGGGTTTGCGTAACCTGAAGAGTTTCCAGCTGGCCACGGTGACATCTCCCAGTCTTCAGGTGGAATGTGGAGCAATTGTGGTTCAGTCGTGCGTCATTCGAAATTCTAAGAAGAACCCTAACTTTGAAGTCAACACCCTCTTCATTGATGTCGTAAGCTCTGGATTTTGATTTGTCAGTTATTTTCTACATAATTTTATTGCAATGAAGCAGGTGCAGTTGGATAAAATTCAACTTTAATGTGCTTTAATCAAGGATGAATACAAAAATACTCTATTGTACTTATCAATTTATTGTAACTATCAAAGGTTAATATATAGTTGACCTTTGTCTGAGCCCTCTTCAGAGATTTCTTGTAGATTCTTCATGTAAAAAAACAGTTAAGAAATCATTTTTTTTTGTTACAGCATACTGCTAACCAGTTGTGACAGACTTATATACAATGTGGTCATGGTGTCCTTCATATGGTGGATGTTTCATGAGTGATGACTGGCACAGTTAACAATGTTCCCCAGCAATGAGCGTCAGTTCTTAATTCTAAAACGTAAGATAGTTTGGATTCCGTTCCAATACTCATCTAAAACTGGGAGGCATCGCTTGGAAAGAATACTGAATGACTGGGAAAGTTATTTGCACTGTCAGTCGTGGTCAGTCCTTTTCCATACCATGTCATGTTTGACTCAGTTTATGGTGTGAAATACTTTCACAGAGGATGAGAGAGAGAGAGAGAGAGAGAGAGAGAGAGAGAGAGAGAGAGAGAGAGAGAGAGAGAGAGAGAGAGAGAGAGAGAGAGGGAGGAAGGTTCTTTGGAATAACAACTGAAATGGAGAAATAAACAAGTCATTATGTTACAAGTTAAAAGTTTGGAAGTCATGCATCTCTTTACAGTATGTTCTCATCTCTGCCCTTTTTAATCTCTCCTACACTCCAGCGACTGCCCAAGGAAGAGCTGTACATGCCCCCATTGGTCATCAAGGTTATAGACAACCGACAGTTCGGCAGGAAGCCTGTGGTGGGCCAGTGCACAGTCCACTCACTGAATGACTTTCGCTGTCTGTCAGAGACCCTGGAGAGAGACCCTACAGAAGAGGAATTTGGTGAGATGGAGGAAATAAGAAAATGACTTAAAAACCGTTTGAACCATATTGTTCATCAACTGCAACTGCACATCAAAATATACTGTATTATAATGATTGTAAACACAACAGATACATTTAAAGGTACATTTTTTCTGCCAAGGGAATCAATCAATCGATCATAAAAGTATTTTGAGCTTTTGTTTAGTACTGGACAGGGTCCGAAATTAACACCCGCCAAGCGCCAAATGTGGGTAGATTTTGCGTTTGGCGAGTAAATCTCAAAAGGCCATCCGCCACACTGGCGGGTGAATGTTCATACCAAAATAGTAATGGAATAAAATGTTTATTACAATTGCATTTTGTAATGTTATAAAATATCTGGCATGATGGCTCGGAGTTGCTGTGTTTGCCGGATGGGAACAGAAAACTCGAGAACCGGTTCTAAGTTTTATGAACCATCGATATTGTATGCCCTCGAAGTTAACGAGTCCTCTTATCAATGCTCCTGCTCCAAAGCAAATTTTTGTCCCGCCATAGTCTTATTTGATCGGTGAGTAATGTAGACGAACTACTGCGCGTGTGACAGGGCGCATGTTTAACTGAAGAACGATCAGAGAGAGAGCCCCGGTCGCGCTCTCTCTTTCTCTCTCTCTCTCTCTCTCTCTCTCTCTCTCTCTCTCTCTCTCTCTCTCTCTCTCTCTGCGGAGCCAGGCGAAAGTATAAACAAGGCTTCACCGTCTCCTAAGCGCTGTCTTGCTCTCTCTCCCTGGCACTGGCACATAGCCTATATAGCCTATTAATCAAAATAAATCGACAGGATGGTAAAAGGTCGGAATTTCATAGTTTCATGTTTCATTTTTTTTCTTGAATTACCGCTGGGTCTTCTATGGAAAGCGTTCCGCACATTTAGCTGACATAAACCACACTCTAAATAAATGAAAAAACCTATCCAGTGATTAAATGTTTTCTGTGTTGACACAAATCTTGAAGGATGTCCTGGCTGCCGGGATTATCAGATTGTTCAGAGCTCCAAAAATAACATGACGTGGTCAACTTCTGAACAGTTGTACAGAGTAAAACTTTTTTTTTAAAATTACAATATATTATTATTGCATATATTTTTATTAAATATACAATTAATACATTTCATTTGTACAGAACTATTTTCATAGGCACCACAACAAAAATATTATTTTAATGTGTGTAAATTGTGTAATATGTGTGTGTGAATAAAAGTAAAAATGGAAAATAATAGACCAGAAATATAATGACAAAAATATTTAAATATATAAAATGAATGTATATCTGACACAAAAAGGCTGTTTATTATTTTGGCCGGTAAAAAATATGCTTGGGTGGTGGATTTTTTCATCTACCAATCCCAGTGGCAGGTGAGCCAAAAAGTTCATTTCGGACCCTGGGACTGGAAATGAGAACTGGTTCTTATTCAGAACCAATTAAAAAAAAAAAAGCAAGAATCAAATGATTTTCTTGATTCTCGGTTTCATTAACAGTTTCGAGTGTGCATTCTTCTGATGATGTAGATGAAACATTATACTTTATGCGTACAGTATTTTATGGTATATTCTTATCAACAGAGGAGATTGCTCATACCCCTAGAGATGAAGTTCTGGTTGATATCGATGACAAGGAGCCTCTCATTCCTGGACAGGTATGATCTGTCTTTTTACCTGCAACTTAAAATGTCCTTCTTTTTCTTTAGCTGATTTGACTAGGTGACATGTAGTGTTGTATCCAGATCTCTTTGGAAAAATGGCTTTATAGCAGTCATTCTTGACCAGGGGACCAGGAAAATTCTAAGGGAGCCTCAAAATGTCATTTAAATTAATAAATCTTATATCTCCCTGGACATTTTATTCATTTGATGATTATACATTTTCCTAGTTTTGCCAAGCTCTGAAATATTTTATCAGGTACACGTAAAAATCTTTATCCTTATTCCTTTTCCAGTAAAACAACTGGAAAAGTCGTGGGGTCTTTGAATATTGTTGTGGACAATGCAGTCAAAAAGTCGAGAACCATTGCTTTATAGCTATGAATATACTTTTTTTTTTTCTTGTCTGTTATGATGTCAATCCTCTTGGCTGTTAGTCAGTTGCTCAATGGTCACATAGCTTGGGTTTCTCCAGGTTTCCTTTGGAGCCTTGTTAGAGTATGAGGTATGCTGTCATGGCAAGGTTAAGCACTTCTGAGTATACACACCACTTTATAAGGTCTTCTAGGGGTAGTTTTCTCCATGCCTTTTTTGGTGGAATTAAAGTGTGATTCTAGTTGTGAAACATGACAATCACATCCTGTTCATTATAAAGTCTGGGTTACGGCATTGCCCCAGAGGGATACAATGTCTGTGGCACTAAGAAAGTGAGGCTTTTGTTGACTAGTCAAAGTCTGCCTCTTGAAGGATTGAGAGAAAAGATTGCAATGGGCATCATAGTATTGCCTTTAATTCAATTAGGTATTAGTAGAAATGTTGTTTCTAAATCGAGTTTAAAATCTTTTACTTGAATATACTTTTAGACTGTGATTTCAATACGAGATGTAAAATATTGGCCGAACTAGCCTTGTAATGTTGCTATGGTGCCATGTTAGTTAACTTATGGCATTATTGGGGGTGTCTGTGTGATGAAATCATAAATTCAGTAACATGATGGAATACTGTTTGGCACTAGTGTGTACGATGAAGGTTTACACCATCTTGAGACAATGACATGCTTCGCTTTCTGAGAAAAGAGAGGCCAACTTTAATGACGCCTCCTCGAGCTGTCATCAATTCCCTCTCATAACTACGACCTAAAAATACTCCCATAAAATAAATAAAAACTACATAAAAAATTATCAAGGGGGATTAGGAAATTAAAAAAATTGTTTCCATGTCTCAGCTTTAAACTCTCAGCCTTTATTTGTTTAGTCACTGGAAGAAAAATGAGACAAGAATATCAGATTCGGGGCCGCATGGCCCACTTGGTTTCCTTGGAAATGTATCGTACTCACAAACGGCAGTTTATTTAGGTTTTTGACCTTCCAGCCCGGCTGGCAGTGCTTCCCTGTGGATGTGAGAGGTTCTGATGTATGCAGACTCAGGGTGGAAAGAGGAATACTTCACGCTTGCCCTTTTGAGCTCAGTTTTATAAGCCCACGCCCAGCTCTAGTTAAGAGTCATTAATGGGAATTTTTATTCTTCTCCACTTGCTACCTTTTCCGTTAATCTAATCTGAGAACAAGATTTAATTTCTTTGTATTCCACTGTATGCGACAAAGTAATGTGTGTACCTGCAATGTCTTCCCTTAATTTCATCTATTTGTAACTCAATGATGAACCTGAAATGTTATGTAACGTTTGCACAGTCCAAACTCTCAAGGCGATTCAGATGGCATCATTGGGCACACCATTTGTGGTTTTAATGAAATCAGTCGAATACTCAAGAAATAACCACATGTTTGACTTTGAAAATGTATTGCTGAATACTCAGTAAACATCCCCTCCGGTTCTAATCCTGATTTCAGATGTCTCTTGACCACTGCACTATGGGCTTGATTTATAAATGTGGATTTGTATGAGAACTGCCATCAAATGGCTTATTCTTTCTAACATAAATAAAAAAGGGGCCACAACAGCAGTCATCTGTGGTAGAATCCCCAATAACCCTAATTTTTGTCTATCAGAAATGTTTGATGGAATATAAGAAGTGAAGGAACTGTGGGAAAATGGGTATGTTAACTGTTCATTTTTGTAAAGGGCTATTGTTTCACGGATTTGCATGCTCATCACATTTTGTTTTTGCTTGAGCGTGTAGTTGTTGTTCTTTTGCACATGTAGACCATGCATTTGATTAGCAGTTTTGGCAGCTCATCTTCTTTTTACGTATTCTGTTTTATACTACAATATGTAGCATTCATAGACGTCTCAGGTTCCTCCAGGGTGGTTTTGACATACAGTAGCACGGCCTTTCGTACTGGCCAGCTGCACTGGTTCAGAATAAAGTTTCAGGGGTCTATCGCACTAGAAGGAAAAGCAATTTGATCCATGAGCCACAATCCCGCATGACATCTAGCATTCCAGTGGGAGCCTGTGGCTGCTGTGATCCACTCAGGAAACCAGGAAAAGCCAAAGAGGAAAATATGATTGTCTCTATGCGGCTACTGTTTGGAACCCGATTGCAGTAAATGGTCTGATACTCACTCTGTGAGATCTGGAAAGAAGATACTCAATAACTCCAATCAATATCCTGTGCACAGTAATGTTCAAGCTTGTGCTCTAAAAAATACTGGGTTGTTTCAACCCATGTTTGGGTCAAATATGGAACTGTTGGGTTTAAAAAAAAAAAAATTTAAACCAATGGTTGGGTTTGTCCATATTTGACTCAAACGTGGGTTGAAACACCTGATCCTTTGTCTTGTCTTGAGACTTTGTTTTACGAGAATGATTCCAGTAACCATGTTTTACACAATTAACCAAAAAAATCAAACTCAGACAGTTTGCAAGAGTGCAGAATGCACAAAAATCTTCACGATTTAAAATATATATATATATATATATATATATATATATATATATATATATATATTATCGTATTTAGGCGAGGGGGAAAAAAACACACAACCATTCAAAAGTTTTGGGTAAACATTTTTTTTTTGTTGTTTTTGTCTCTTATGTTCACCAAGGCTAAATTTATATAATCAAAAATACAGTAAACAGAGTACTATTGTGAAATAATATAAAAAAATAACTTAAATTTTTATATATTTTAAAATGTATAATTTATGTAATGACAGCTGAATTTTCAGCCTTCAGTGTCACATGATCCTTCAGAAATCATTCTAATATGCTGATTTGGTGCTCAAGAAAATGAAAACAGCTTTTCAATGTTTTGTGGAAACCATGATGCCCCCCCCCCCCCCTTTGATGAATCGAATGTTCAAAAGAAGAGGATTTATTTAAAATAGAAATCTTTTGTAAAATTATGAATGTTTTTACTTTTACTTTTGATTGATTTATTGAATTCTTGCTGAATAAAAGTATTCA
This sequence comes from Meda fulgida, assembly GCA_030578275.1. Taxonomy (NCBI): domain Eukaryota; kingdom Metazoa; phylum Chordata; class Actinopteri; order Cypriniformes; family Leuciscidae; genus Meda; species Meda fulgida. The sequence continues at coordinate 39,100,884 of CM060622.1, forward strand.
TTTCTGTAAAAAAAAAACGTACTGTCCCAAAACTTTTGAATGGTTTAGTAGTTTTTGTACATTTATTTTGTATGTGCTGTGTTGTTGTCAGGGCTATGTTCAGTGTTCTTGGGTGCTTATCAATATCCCTCCACGTCTCCTCGCTCCTCTGTCCTCCATCCTATGACCTGGAAACCGATCGAGCTCAGCCATCTTGAAGGACATCTCAATTCTCTAATTGCACGGCGAGGATCGAGGAGTGAGGAGGCTTCCAGAGGAGTTATGAGCGAGGATACACGGGTGTATCCTTTGCGGAAGAGCTTTATTGATTAAGCGTGACGCACGTATAAATTCTCCTCCCCCTTCACATCGGTCACAATAATTTTTTTTGTTTATATAAACTACACATCTCACATATTTCAACAGGGGGTGCTTCTCAATTCTTATTTGTGCATCCTCGTTTCCTTTCCTTACTTCCTTTCCTCGCGTCTCAGCTTCACCCCCTGTAGGATAGGAGGGAAGGCTGCAAGGAAAGAAAATGAGGACGGAGGAATCCAATGAAAGCTTTTTTATACATTGGAATACTTGATCACTCGAGCGTCACTTCATAGCGTCATCAGCAGCGCTCAAAGGATCTGCCCTTATGTTGTTAAAGTTTGGTTATTTAAGAAATTCCTAATAAATAATAATAAAGCAAGATACCCTGTTGAAATATGTGAGATGTGTGGTTTATATAAACTGCAAAGGTAAGGTATAAATGAAAATTATTGTGACCGATGTGAAGGGGAGGAGAATTTATACGTGCGTCACGTTTAGTCAATAAAGCTCTTCCGCAAAGGATACACCCATGTATCCTCACTTATGACTCCTCAGGAAGCCTCCTCACTCCTCGATCCTCGACTCCTCGCGGAGCAATTAGAGAATTGAGATGTCCTTCAAGATGGCTGAGCTCGATCTGTTTCCGGGTCATAGTATAGAGGACAGAGGAGCGAGGAGACGAGGAGGGATATTGAGAAGCACCCACTGTATCTTGCTTTATTATTATTTATTAGGAATTTCCTAAATAACAAGACTAATACAACATAAGGGCAGATCCTTTGAGCGCAGTTATTTAACCTACGAAGTGACGTTCGAGTGATGAAGTATTCCAATGTATAAATATCCTCATTTTCTTTCCTTGCAGCCTTCCCTCACATCCTACAGGGGGTGGAGCTGAGACGCGACGAAAGGAAACGAGGATGCACAAATAAGAATTGAGAAGCACACCTTGTCTTATCAAATATGTGCTTATTTCTTGTTTCCTTTCAATTTAGTCTTGTTAGTTGCCTTAGTTACTAATGAGTTTCACCTGTGTCTAGTTTAAATGGATTAAATGTGGATTAAATAGTACCTGCATCAAGCATTTTGGATTGGACCATACACAACGTGACAATTGAATAGTCCCACTAAATTATGCTAGATCTTGATAGTCAGTTGCAACCCCCTGCAGCCTTTAGCACTCATAACTGGCCTCCATGATCGAAAATTACGTCATGCAAATTACATTCTACTGAGAGTGTGTAAAGTATATTGGGATTTTTTTCTCTATTCCCCCTTAAGCATTATAACTTAATATATTCACCTCTAATGCCTTGTATTTTGTGTTTGGTGGTGTACAGAGTGGTTATCAAGCTGGTCTGAACTCCCCTGTGCATTAAACGAAACTCGAACCCCATCATCTCCCCAAAGACTTTACTTTGGCTTTGCCCAGACCCCAATACTATTCCCTAGCGGTCTCATAAAAAACGCTCCCTGGATCAGGTTCTTCACTTAAAGCAGTTTTTTGATGAGGCCAAACACAACCTCATAGGGAAAAGTAACACCAATCTGGTGGCTTTGTGGATTTGCCACAGTTTTGAGTAGGTTAAACGATATACTTCAGAAACAGGACGCTAAAAGCAAATGCCCATGTAGAGGAGCTTTGAAGAGGTTTCTGAGGTTAAACTTGAGGGAGAACTACTGAAAAGGTTTGATTTTGATCCTACGTCTTGGTGGCTTCGCCCAAAGCCCTTTAGACAGCAAGAGAGTCAAACAGCCCTACTAATGTGTGTACTTCAAAATGTTCTGTAATGCAACTCCTCTAGTTGGAGGACAATAGCAAGCAAAGCGGCCTGGTCCTAATTAGCTGTTCTACTGAGTAGCTGCGTGGAGTCCTCTCTCTTGTTGTATTTATTATGCCCTGGCACTACACAGCAAAAGGCGCTGCAAGGGTTCAGTCCTCCCTCTGATGTGGTAAGTCCTCATCTTGGGCAACTGCATCCCCCCGCTCCTGGCTGCTCACCACCGGCGCCACAATAACTGCCACCCCCTACCCCCACACCTCCCCTGCTAGGGGTCGACTCTGGGGGAACGAGAGCGGTCGATGACAGGCCCCCTGTGACCAGGTCCCTGTTTATGAGCAGCCAGTCTGTTGGCCTGTTGAGCTACATTTTTGTGACTTTCTTGTTAGACTCTATTTGAAACTGTTTGCATAGACAGTATGAACTGTCCTTATGTCTTGCACTTATTAGAACAGTTAGCCAGTTTATTTGATGATGTTTAACATCACATCCAGCATTCTTGATTGTATTTAGATTGCGGTGTAAAAGAGTAAGCTTGATTTCACATCATTTCTGCATGATGTGGATGCTGCATGGGAAGACACAGCTCTGGCACGGCTCTGCTGTTTGTAACCACCCTACCATAGCCTTGTAATCACCCTTACCATGTGCATCAGAATACAGAGGAATCAGGAATGATTCTGCATGATTAGCATGTGACAGATGCGGTGAGGTAATGCGATCTCCCATGCTCATCAGGATGAGATGCGTAAAATTGCTTTGCATAAAATGCTTTTAGCTAAAGCTGCTGTTTCTCGCAAGACATTTTTGGATTAGATTACTTCTCATGATATATGTAAAAAATAAATTATGTACTGTATGTTACGCTTATCACTAATTCTCACAAGATAGAGACCAATTGTTATTAGTTTATTTATTTATTACTATTTAGGTTTATTTTATTTTTATTTCAGTTTTAGTTTTTATTTATTTCCAGTTGGTAATTTTAGTGCTTCAACTTAAACTAAACTAAAATTATAAATGTGGCCTGAAATAAGTTTAAGTTTTTTTAAAATCTAATATTTACATATATTTCTTTCCCAGATTTATTTCAATTAACAAAGATGTATTTAATAGTTTAAAAAAATAAAAAAATAATTACCCTTATAGAGATAGGTGTTTCACTTATTTATAGCCATCAACTTCTAACATCTAATTATCACAAAATATATTTAGCTGTGCTACTTAATTATACAAAGAATATTTAAACATTTGCATGTGGTATTATGAGGAGAAATTGCGAGATTGATTTTGGGTAAAATACAAAGAGAATTTTATTAAGAACCAGCTTTATTTGCCAATTTTAAGGAAACTGACTTGGCTGGTTCTTCCATTGTGTCTTTGTAAAATAAAGAATACAAACAATGCCGCTTTCTGCCTTCCCGATTTCCTGAATTTTGCGGAGAGTGTCACAAAAAAGTAATCTGTGACTGACTGTATTCATCTTCTGACTGTATGCACTGAACCAAGACATCCGTACCGTGATCGTTCGGGACAAATACATGTACCGTTACACCCCAATTTTGACCTCGAACTTTAACAAACAATTACAATTAAAATAAAGCTTTTTATTCTCCATGTAACAGCAGAACTGCTGTTGTTATGTTTTGCATGATATTTTATCCTTTTGAGGGGAGCATTTGTTGACATAGATGTAATAAGATTTGCACTTTAATTATATTAAATGTTTGTCCTGTGCATGTTATTTATTACAACACATTTCATAATGTGTACAGGGACAAACGTCTTTGAAATGATAATGCTACGCTAGGTTATTGTTACTCCGTGGAGAGCTCTCTCCTCAGAATTTAATTATTTTATTCCATTGTTCAATCCGCAAAATGCATTTTCACCCGTGTTGTTTTATGGCTGGCGTGGTCCTTTCGCTGCAACACGTTCCTATTGAAAACAATGGTTTTATTTAGCATCGGGAGGCACAGCGCTGCGGAATATAAATGCGTGTTGTGTTGTGTCTGCAGCTAATTAGCGTTAACGCTTACATTGCAGCATGAACTCATCTTACTGTAGAGTCCCTCATCTGTTAGAGCTATTATTGGGGAATTAAACCCACGTTTGAGTCCCATCCAGGAAAAACAACAATCCTGGGGTGTCATTCTTCATCGGAGAATCACATTTCATGGTCCTGACCTTGGTAATGATTTATCTATCAGCTAGAAACACAGTCCTGTCTGAGTGCACAAACCGCAGGTTAGAGTCAGAGCGTTCGGTATGGTTGCCATCTGTACCTCATTGACGCTCTCTGTTGCATCTTAGTCTGGGAGTTCCAGACCTGGCGATCCAATCCACTGTCTGCTCTGTAATATATGCTGTCATCTTACTTCATCCATATGCTGCTGATCTAATGTGTTGCTCTGTTTTCATGTCATATCTCATTATGCTATAAAAAAAAATCTCATCACAACTATGGCCAGGATTGAACTGTTGGCTGGTAGAGTGTGGTATAACATGTCTAGTTCAGTTAGATTTGTCTTGATAAAGATATTTAATATCATACATTCCAATTACAACCTCAAACATTTATCATTTAAACCAAAAACAAGATTTGGCTTTCTGAGAAACTATGAATGCTCCTCTTACTATGATTGCATGTTTTTGAAAGCGTGTTGATTAGCGAATGAAGGGTGTTTACTAACATTAACCAACTAACCAATTCTTCTGGTTTATAACAGGCAGACGGCACCAGCTCTGCCATTATTAACATCTCGCCTTCTCAGTCTAGCCTCCATGTACGTATGTATGGCATCATCTCCTATTTTCACATCTCTTTCCATCGGTTTCTTGCTCATTACGTGTGAAAATAATATTGGATTTTTTTGTGTCTTTATGTGTTTGTGGCTCATGGCATGTCACCTTTATTCAGTCAGAATAGGTGTGACAAAGTCAACAAGCAGAATACACATGCGATGTGGCGTGTGTTCTGTGCTGCATGCCCTGGTGTATGACGATGCATGGACAAGTGACATCACCCAGACCAAAGTCTGACAATTTCATAAAGATTAATAGATGTCAAGATTAATTCTCTTATAACAAGTCTTAATATCAATCTTCTCACTTATTTTTTTATCTTACTTTAAGGATAAGAGTTTTTTTTAGATGATATTTAAATACTTTCATTATTTCACCAAATTCTGTCATTTACTCACTTTATTTTTATTTCAGTTTTAGTTTTAGTAATTGTAGTACTTTAATAGTTTATTTCAATTAGTTGCTAAGGCATCATTTCTAAGGTTTGTTTAAGGTTACGTTTCCACAAATGATTTTTAATAGTTTTAGTGAACAATAACAACACTGATTCCACAGAAAAAAAAGGTTAAGGATGAAATTTTTATTTTACTGTGACTTTCTCTGTAAGAATTTTGTACTTTATTTTGTAGAGCTATACATTACAGTACTACAATTGCAATTTTAAGCAATGTGTACTGCAGATACTGAAATGTAAAGTACACATGAACAAAAATATGTGGACACCCTCTATTAATTAATCGATTTGGCTGTTAAGTGCATAAAACAAGCATTCAGCTGTCTGAGGCCCATTTCTTCTCTAGCATGATAATGCCCCTCTGCACAAAATGAGGTCCATATAGAAATGGTTTATTGAGTTTGTCGAGAAAGAACCTGACTGGCCTATAACGAGTCCAGACCTGAACCCCACTTGTTTTGGGATGAATTGGAACTCAGTCCCCATTGTTCAACATCGGTGCCTGACCTCCCCAAGGCTCTTGTGTCTGAATGTGTGCAAATTCCTGCATCCATGTTCCACATCATTCCCACAGCATGTTCCAAGCCTTCTCAAATGATTGAAAGTTATTATAGCTGCAAAGGGAAGACAAACTCCCTGTCAATACTCATAGTTTTGAAATGAAATGCTCAGACAAGCTCATATGGGTGTGGTGTTTGGGAGTCCACATACTTCTGTCCATAAAGTGTATTTCAAAATTATATTTACACCAATCTAATTAGGTTAACGGATGCCTCTAATCACGAAGATCTGCAAGATCTAGTTGGCTTTGTGAGAGGTTACTCTTGGTTTCTAACTCAATGAAGGATTTTGAACATGCGACTGACTGCTGGAACTTTGGGTGACAGACCCATTTATTTTATGTTATATTGTTTATTTATTTTATTTTATTTCTGAGGCAAAGCTAATTTGCTCTCATTTTTGTCTTCAACTCTGTAAAGTTCTCTTTGTTACGCTTCAGATTGGTTGCAAAACACGAATCCTGTTTTGTGTTCCTTCTTTCTGCACTTTTCTGCACTTTCTCCAACAAAGAAAAGTCAGGATCTTGAATCAGGGACAGAAATGAGAAGCAAGCATATAGGAGAAAGGTGTGTTCTGTCATCTTCTTAGGCACATCTACTTTTGGAAGTCATGCAGGTCTTAGTGTGGTGCAATTTGTTTCTAGTCAAATGATCTCCACAGCTTTGGGGCTTTGGTTCTAGTCCGTATGATTACATTACACCAGGCTAAGACTAAGCAGAATCCTTTGATACCACTTCTTGTTTATATCACACTCTAAATGTAGTACTCTTTGCCTCCTCTTGCCAAGACATAGAGGTTTCTTTTTTTGCAAACAAAGATATTTATTTTATTAGAAAACATTAAAACCAGATGATCAAAAATCCAAATTTTCTCTCTCACCAGAGCCAAAGTAAATAGGACTCTTAAAAGATTCCCAGTGCATTTCCCCTCATTGCCAAATGTCAAGAACAGAAAGAAAAAGAATGAGTGAAAGAGAAAGAGAGAGGGATGAAAATGTGTATTCAATCAGTTTTCCACTAATGAAATTTTGAAGATGCAGACTCTTGTCCTGTCCTGTTGTTTTCAGGAGGGAGAGAAAAGATGGTGAGGAGAGAGCCGTTCATCACACTTTTTCCTAATTGTTATTATGATGAGATGAGATTTGTTTCACTATTTTGAGGTCTTGTAATTCAGGGATTTTCAAACTGGGGTCTGTGATCCACAAAGGGGTTCAAGAGGCTCTAGGAAATATTTAAGATAAAACATTTATTTTTACATTTAATCATTTAGCAGACACTTTTATCCAAAGCGACTTACAACTGAGGAGAGCAATAAACGCAATCAAACCAACAATAGGGCAACGATATAAGTGTTGTGACTATTACCATTTTTTAATTTTTTTTTTTATAGATAATAGAATCACAAGTGTTGGTATTAATCGGTGAAGTGTTGGCGAGATGCGTTTTCAGCAGTTTCTTGAAAATGGTTTAAAAAGGACTCGGCTTGAGATGGGCAGGTCATTCCACCAGCATGGAACAGTCAAGGTGTCTTTGGAGAGGCTTAACATCAAGAGATAGATATTACAACATGTGTTTTTAGAGCTGTCAAAGTTTACATCATTTAAAGTATTTATTAAATATGTTTAATGCAAAAAAAAAACCCTACTGCTTTGGATCAATGTTTTTGTGAAAAGCAGATAGAAAAAGAGATACTCTCTCAGCCTAATACAAAGTTAATATTTTCCAGATTCTATTCTATTCTATTCTATTCTATTCTATTCTTATTCTTGGTGAGAACTGTCATGCACATAGGTCTGCCCCGTGATGATGCAGTGTTTGCTAAAGTCTTTGCCAAGCCTTCAGACACTGCAGAGGACAAATGGTATTTCAACAGTTTTGGCAGTTTTTCGGTCTTAGCAGTTGACATCCAAAACGTAGCAGTAGTTTTGAGAGGAGAAAAAGAAACATGCCGAACTGTGGTTGCTCATAAAATGGAATATTGGTTGGTGGCTTCATTTTCTTCAGACCATGCAATTTGCTGGAGGTTATTTGAAAGACTGCCTTGACTCTGCTGAAATGTGCAGACAGTGAAGGAATACAGCACACTTCTCAGTGAACAAGAGATGCCCAAAACCAAAATAAATTCAGTTATAAATGTATACTTGCATTGAAAAGTCCCTTTAGGTCTATTCAACTTCCTGTTTGAGAAGGCCAACATTGTTGTAATATTGATGTGATATTGTGGATGCTAAATACAATTATGTTTTCACATTTATTATTCACATTTACATATATGCATATATGCATATTTACATAAAAAAGTCGAATGGTCTAATTTAAATCTGAAAAGTAAGACTGATTAGCCCTAACTAATTGCTAGTTGGTCAGACAAGTTCTTAAGACCTAAGAGTCTTAACTTAGTGGCTATGTTTACGCAACTGGCAGAGGTGAAAGGCAAAGAATAGGAATCGTGCGTGTGTGTGTGTATAAGTGCCTTAACGTTTATTAGTGAGAGTGACAGCTGCATTTTGGAACAGAACCTTCACTCTTTATCAGGACCTTTTTCAGGATTTTTTTATTTATTTTTTCATGTGGTAACTCAACCTTATAGCATGCAGAGGGTTAATCGCTGAACCACTTTCGGTCAGTGCCACCGCCAGTTATGTCATTTATGTCACCTGAGCTTTCTCGACTGAAGTAGTAGGTCATCCAGGTACTTTTTGCCTACTGTTTTACTAATATGTACATAACTCTCTTTTCACACACTGTTCTATATTGTAGGAAAGTAAACACAAGTAAATACTAGTTCCCTTTCGTTGTCACTCTGAGTTACGTCGGATGACGACGAATGGGGTTTTTCTTAGAAAGCCTATCAACTTCGAGTATTACAAAACGAGCCAATGGCAAAGAAATGCCATTGTTCTGCGGAATTTGCATGACGTAACTCCGCCCCACCTCGTGGGTATAAAAGGAGGACGCCGGCAACATGCAGTTATGTTTTCACTTCGGGGCCAAGTTTATTCTTCTCTCCACAAGCCATCTCTGAATTGTCAGCTTCACGAACAAGTTCCTCTGGTGTTGGTGTGACGGCGATCTCCAGCGAGCGCGCACTTCCTGCTTATCTGTGCAGTGGTTTGCCAGAGGGTGCGTGTCTCCCCTGGCGCTTCAACACGTAGAGTGTTTCTCTCATAAAAGAGCTTGCACGCGGCACATCTTTTTGAAGATGCCTCGCCCGTGTACTTCTGGTTGAAGTAGATTGGTATTGGACTCTGATGGGCACGAGCGCTGTCTAGTATGTTTGGGCATGGATCATGCTAGAGCAGCGCTCGTGGATGACTCATGTTCTCTTTGTGGGAACATGACCATCGCGTAATTTAGGTCGAGACTCAATGAACTCGCAAGAGTGAGGGTCCCCTCATCCACACCCCGATCTAGTGCTCCCTCGCGGGGTGCTACTTCGGCTGGTGGCCAGGGTGACCTGAGGGTGACGGTCTGGAACAAGGCGCCGACTATGTGTCCGCGACCCCAGCCCCCCTCTTCAATGACGGTGCCCGCTAGTGACCTGCGGATTCCCGCGGGTCTACCTTCGGGTGGCCCGCATGTTTCGGTTGAAGCTACAGAGGATGATGCTATGTCTGTAGCAGCATCACAAGGTGGGTTTGAGTCTTCTGGAAGTGAGGGCTCAGCGCAGCTGCCACCTTCCGGTGTGCATACAGCTGTGCCTGAGTCTGATCCGGAGATGACGGCCATGCTTTCCCGGGGGGCCGCGAGCATCGGACTAGAGTGGAGGCCTCCACCCTGTCCTGAGTGCTCGCGGATGGATGATTGGTTTTTGGGTAAGGCCGCCGACCCTCGTCCACGGCAAATCCCAATTCCTTTTTTCCCGGATGTGCATGATGAGATCTCGAAGTCCTGGAAGACCCCCTTGCCTTCTCGGGACCACTCGCGGGTCTCATCCGCCTTTCCTCCCCTCGATGGGGCAGCTGTCCGTGGGTACACTGGGCTTCCCCCGGTTGAACGCTCTGTTGCGATGCAACTGTGTCCTCAGAGTGCTTCTTCTCGTGGTGAGCCTAAGCACCCATCCAAAGCCTGTAGATTTTCGTCTACCCTGGTGGCGAAGTCTTAAAGAGCGGCGGGACAGGCAGCTACTTCTCTGAATGCTTTGGCCACTCTGCAGGTCTGCCAGGCCCAGATGCTCAAAGACATGCACGAGGGCAGGACAGACCCAGTGCTCTTCGATGACCTGCGCGCCGCAACCGACCTTGCCCTCCGGGCGACGAAGGTGGCCGCGCGCTCCCTGGGTTTGGTGATGTCCACTTTGGTGGTCCAGGAGAGACATCTGTGGCTGAACCTGGCCGACATGCGGGATACCGAGGGGATTCGTCTGCTTGATGCACCCCGTCCCAGGCCGGCCTCTTCGGCGGTGCATTTGAGGACTTTGCACAACAGTTCTCGACTGCGCAGAAACAGACTGAGGCCATCAAGCACATTCTGCCCCGCCGACCCGCTGCTGCCTCCACGTCGGTCGGGCAGACACCTCAGCCTGTTAACCGCCGAGGGCGCCCTCCTACGGCTCCCGCCCCTTCCGCTCGGCCGAAGCAGCAGCCTCCACCCAGGCCCAGTCGTGGAGGAAGCAGTAAGAAGGCGTCACAGCCCTCTCCAGCCCTGCCCCCCACCAAGCGCCGGGCCAAGCAGCGCTCCTGAGACGGGCTGCTCAGGGATGATGGTCGTTTCTCAGGAGATGGTAGCAGGACCACTCCTTCCCCCGGTGGAGGGCCGGGGGAGAATCCAGGGGCTTCTGGGGCATATGGGGCATATGGCATCTGCAGCCGTGGTAACGCCGCTCAGATTGCTTCATATGAGACCGCTTCGCGACCGAGTCCCGAGGTGGGCATGGCAACAAGGCACGCTCCGAGTACCAGTTACTCCGACCTGCCGTCAGACCTTCACCCCGTGGTCGAACCTCAGTTTTCTCAGGGCGGGTGTCCCCCTGGAACGAGTTTCCCGGCATGTTGTTGTCTCAACAGATGCCTCCACCACGGGCTGGGGCGCCATGTGCAATGGACATGCTATGGCATTTCAATTGCCTCGAGTTGCTGGCAGTACGCCTTGCCCTGCACCTCTTTCGGACGTTGCTCAGGGGTCAACACGTACTAGTCCGGTCAGACAATACCGCCACTGTAGCGTACATCAACCATCAAGGTGGTCTACGCTCCCGCCGTATGTCTCAACTCGCCCGCCACCACCTCTTATGGAGTCAGAGGCATCTGAGGTCGCTTCGAGCCATTTATATTCCCGGAGTCCTGAACTGTGCAGCCGACAAGCTCTCACGGCTTCAGCCCCTCCCTGGAGAATGGCGACTCCATCCCCAGTCGGTTCAGCTGATTTGGGACCAGTTCGGGGACGCACAAATAGATCTGTTTGCCTCTCACGACTCCACCCACTGCGACCTGTATTTTTCCCTGACCGAGGGTACGCTCGGCACGGATGCACTGGCGCACAGCTGGCCGCGGGGCCGCAAGTATGCATTTCCCCCAGTGAGCCTTCTAGCGCAGGTCTTACGCAAGGTCAAGGAGGACGAGGAACAAGTCCTTCTGGTTGCACCGTACTGACCCACCCAGACCTGGTTCTCCGAACTGGTGCTCCTCGCGACAGCACCTCCTTGGCCAATCCCTCTGAGGAAGGACCTCCTTTCTCAGGGACGGGGCACCCTGTGACACCCTCGTCCCGATCTTTGGAACCTCCACGTGTGCCTACTGGAGGGGACGAGGCAGGTTTGAGTACCCTACCACCAGCGGTGGTGGCTACCATCACTTCCGCTAGAGCATCGTCCACGAGACACGCCTATTTGTTGAAGTGGAACCTCTTCGTCAGCTGGTGCTCTTCTCGCAGAGAAGAACACCGGAGATGTTCGGTCGGTGTCGTGCTTTCCTTCCTTCAAGATGGGTTGGAGAGAAGGCTGTCTCCCTCCACCCTCAAAGTTTATGTTGCCACTATCGCCACACACCATGACTTAGTAGAAGGTAAGTCCTTAGGGAAGCACGACCTGATCGTCAGGTTCTTGAGAGGAGCGAGGAGACTGAATCCTCCTCGCTCTCCTCTCGTTCCCTCTTGGGACCTTGCGGTGGTTCTAACTGCCCTGCAGAGTCCTCCCTTTGAGCCTTTGCAATCAGTGGAGCTTAAGCTCCTATCAATGAAGAAAGCGCTCCTGGTTGCACTGGCCTCTGTCAAGAGGGTAGGGGACCCGCAAGCATTCTCCGTTGACGAAGCGTGCCTGGAATGTGGGCTGGCTTACTCTCACGTGATCCTGAGACCCCGGCCTGGATATGTGCCCAAGGTTCCCACCACTCCCTTCCGGGACCAGGTGGTGAACCTGCAAGCGCTGCCCTCGGAGGAGGCAGACCGAGCCTTGGCACTACTCTGTCCAGTACGTGCTCTCTGCGCTTATGTAGACAGAATGCACTGTTTCAGGACCTCAGACCAGCTCTTTGTCTGTTATGGTGGGAAGCTGAAGGGAAAGGGAGAGGTTGTCTAACTGGATAGTGGACACCATTGCTTTGGCATACCAGCAGCAAGGTCAACCGTGCCCCCTTGGTGTGACTGCCCACTCCACCCGGAGTGTGGCATCCTCTTGGGCTCTAGCGCATGGCGCCTCGCTAACAGACATCTGCAGAGCTGCAGGTTGGGCGACACCTAACACATTAGCCAGATTCTACAATCTCCGAGTGGATCCAGTGTCCTCTCATGTACTCGCTTCAACCAGCTAGTATTGAAGCCGCTCAGGTGTCTTCGCTTGCTTGCCATTCCACTCCACGGACTGGATACATGCGATATTCTCCTCAGGTGAGCCTTCTCGAAGGCCCTGAGTTCCTCCAGCACTTCTGACGCTGGCGCCAGTGTCTATTGCCTGTGCGTCGGCTAGGTGCCTCCCGTGTGCATGGTCCCTCTCCGGAGCTACCCCCACATGTGTTATCCCACTGTAAGCCTCTCTGAGCATGTGTCTTTCCCTTGGCAAGCCACCTTGACACCCCTGGGGTTGAAATATTCCACCTGCGGCTGGACACCCCAGTGTTCTCCATATGCATCCTTCGGGTCATGTGTGTATTTTCTATGCCCCCCCTTCTGGATTGGTGTTTATTGCATATTTCCTCTAAACTATGGGATATGCTTCCCAGTGTACCTTGGCATTGCTGTGTTAAATAGGAGTCCTTCGTCCGTGCTAGTCTCACGACAGGGATCTCAGATTTACGCAGGGCGCTGGAAGACAGCTGTGAAGGTGGCGTGATTAGACTGGTAACCCCATTCATCGTCATCCGGCGTAACTCGGAGTGACAACGAAAGGGAACGTCTCGGTTACGTATGTAACCCTCGTTCCCTGAGTAAGGAACGGAGACGTTACATCAGCCTGCCACTTCCGCTGTACCGCGGGGATTGCCTGAGCTCAGTCTTGGCTCCTCAGCGAAGAAACATAACTGCATGTTGCTGGCGTCCTCCTTTTATACCCACGAGGTGGGGCGGAGTTACATCATGCAAATTCCGCAGACCTCTGGCATTCCTTTGCCATTGGCTCGTTTTGTAATACTCGAAGTTGATAAGCGTTCTAAGTGAAACCCCATTCGTCGTCATCCGACGTAACGTCTCCGTTCCCTACTCAGGGAACGAGGGTTACATACTTAACCGAGACGTTAATACGGCAGTCATCCTCAAACAATGACTGTGTGAATGTAGCCTAAACGGACTTGTAAAGTTTTGCTAGTAAACAGCGTGGCTATATACTCCACCAGGCAGAACAGTACAGAAGTGTACTGTACTTTTCAGAATGTATACTGTATAGTATGTATGCTATATGAATATACAGCCTCTACTGCACTCCATCACAACATTCATGAAAAACGGACAGAATTATAAAGTTGTGGAATAAACTTTACCTTCTTTAGAACCTACAGGTTTTCCACCAATTCCATGTCGCAAATTCCTGAAGCCATGTTGGATACTGTTTATATTTCTGAATGAGCCATCAATCAAAACACATGGAATGTCTGTACTGTGTATTTAAATGTATGTTCAGTGCTCAATTATTACCAACTTTATTTGGTTATTTTTCATCACTAGTGCACACAAGCATTTTTAGACCCAAAGCTAACACTACCAGTGCCCTGCGTTAACCTTTACCTCAGGAATTGAGAATGTTTGCAACCATTTTAACAGGTTTTGCATGAATGAATTTTTTGGAGGAGCAGTGAAGTTCCCTGTTTTCCCTCTGCCTTTCCGACCACCCTGTTTCAGGTACCAATCCACCCTGGGACATAGCAACCAATATAAATACTCTCATTTTCATATATTTCGAAGTTCCTAATGTCTGAAATCATATCATACACTTAACATTATCTTTTCATCTGTATAACATCTCTTTCGACAGTGCGTTTCCATTTTTGCGAGCATACACGCACATATACACCCAGGTTTATATGGAGCAGTACTTATTTTAATAATACCCCTAAGCCCTAAAACCTTTTGGTAGAGTATAGAATAACTAAACGCATACATCTGGTGCACTCGAAGTGTCTGGGTGACCAGACCCACATGCACTCATACATACACTCATTCATACACTCATTACACATCATTTCAGAGGCAAAATGGAACATTATTTCCTTGGTCACATGCAATCCGATTAACACAAACTTGCGCACAAACACCTAAGACGCACACACAGTAACTCAGATGGAAACATGGCTGTCACGGCGTCCTTAGGCTCCGCTTTAATAGCTCTGTCAGACAAAGAGAGGAGACATGTGGCAGTACTATGAAAAGCACCATTCAGGGCCATTAGACTGCCGCACAGCCAGGCCAACTCAGCTTAAGTGATTCTGAAGGCAGCTTCACAATACACTGCAGATACTTACCGCGCACCCAGTCCCATTGACCCCATGTGCCGCCTCTGGGTTGACGCAGGAACCAGGGGACACTCCCGCCAAAAACGTTCCCCTCATGTTATCTTCACCCTCCTGCTCATCTCCCTGACGTTCTAATCTCTCATTCTCTCTGTGGATTACCAGTGTTGTTGAGTCATTCATTTCTCTCATTTGTTATGTTGACTTAAAATTATTGCATAAATTTGCATTCTTTTCAGAATATCTGACCTGAGACCAAAATTTCTAATTTCAGGTTACAGCCATTCAGCCTATTTTGACTACTGTGACTTTTGTAAATGATTGGACTTACTATTGTTTTCAAATTGGAAAAATTTCTCCAAACACGGCATTGTCCTTTAACCTGTTCTGACTTCAGGTTACGCACATGTGGTGCACACGTCTCTTCTGTAAACAAAAAAAAAACTAAAACATTTTCTGTTGTTTTATAATTTTACGGAGTCTCACATTTCCTGAGCAATTCTGGAGCTTTGTTGTGTGACAATTTCTCATCTTACAATCTCCCCAGAAATATTTCTGGCTTGTTTTTTATAGGATTGTTTGTTTGCAAGTACTATAGCTTTATTAGCATCTTCTAAGTTATTAAGAGTACAATACACTACCATTTAAGAGTTTGGGGTCAGCAAGGACACTTTAAGTTGATCAAAAGTGACATTAAAGGCTTAAAGGCATTTCAGTGTTTGGCATGGTAATGAATATGACAATATTGTTATGTTTGGTCTTGGCTGAATAGGCCTGCTACGCTGCTGCTGCTGTTGGTTATTGCTGCTGCTGCAAATAAAGTACGGGAGTTGCTACTGCCGATACATACATGTATATACGACACGCTGCTATGAGCAAGTAAGACATGCTGCTGCTGTAAAATATAGCATAGATGAATAGCCTTTAGATGATCTATACAAGTGAAGCTGGGGAAGGTTGAGGGTTTCTGTAAGCGCGCCATTGCTGACCATGAATTTGAAGGTTGAGCAGCATGCTCATTGGCTACTGATACACCAGGAACCAATCAGTGGTGCCCTATAGAGTGATTGCAAGCAGATTGAGTTAAGGACTGATAAGCCTGCACCATTTAGAGTTTCATGACAGAACTTTGTATTTATAATGTTACTAAATGTTTCTATTTCAAATAAAGTTTTTTTTGTTCATCATCAACAACATAAATAAATAAAATGCTGAAATAAAAGTATCATGATTTCCACAAAAATATTGTGCAGCACAACTGTTTTCAACATTGACAATAATAATAAGAAATGTTTCTTGAGCACCAAATATGCATATTAGATGGATTTCTGAAGGATCATGTGAAGACTGGAGTAATGATGCTGAAAATTCAGCTTTGCCATCACAGGAATTAATTACATTTAAAATATATTGAAATATAAAACAGTTATTTTAGATTTAGAATATATTTTGTTTAATTAAAAAAATATATTATTGTTTATACTCTTTTTGATCAAATAAATGCAGCCTTGGTGAGCATAAGACTTCTTTCAAAAACATTTAAAAAAAGTACTGACCCCAAACTTTTGAACAGAAAGGTTTTTTTATTACTTCTCATTTATTGCCTTTTTATTTTAGCAGACTATGAATGATTGAATGAAATCTTTCATAAATACAGTTTGTTTTTAGAGTTTGTCACACATAATCATGTACAGCAGGGGTAGCCTATATGACACGCTCTGACACGAGTACACACACATTCCTTGGCACGGCAGTGGCATGTGGGTTAATGGTAAATGGTAAATGGACAGCATTTATATGGGGCTTTCACAGACCCAATGGCCACCGAAGCGCTTTACATTTTGCCTCGCATTCACCCATTCACTCTCTCACTCATACACCGACAGGCGTTAATTAAAAAATACTGTCGGCCCCCCCCTGCCTGGCCACCAAAATTAACTTAATGTCCTCATTAACAACACTCTTTTGTCTTTTGGTTGGATGGGAATGGGGTGCTGGCTGAGGTGGGAACTGCCTGATTGTACCTTTTTGAAAAATTTCCCACGTGGAATGAGTGAGCGTTGGCGAGACTTGCAGTATCAGTGGCGATTAGCACATCAAATTGCAGTAGAACATCAGCGCTCCTGAGAAAGTACTATAAAAATGACAATATGAATGCTTTCTTTCTAGTTTCATTTGATATGCTTACAATTACCAGCATTACAGCAGATGAATGATTTATCAGTTACTTATGGAAAAGATTAAGTTATGAAAAGGGTTGTTTCCACTGGTCGTTTGGTCTGTGGATGGTGTCACTGTCACTCATGCATGTTTCTGCTTAAAATGTTTTGACTTTTGAGGTATTTTCTCTTGACTCTTTTTCTTTCTTCACTTTTTCTAACCTTTGTCTTATTGTTTGTTGAATTTGTCGGACATGCTTTAGATGGGGCAATGGGTAAGTTAAGGCCTTCATTGCTTTCAGACTAGACGTTCTTATTCATGAAATTACTGATTTAATTAAGCAAGGGTCTAAGGGATGTGGGGTCAGTTATGTATAGACCCTCCTTGCTTGTAATGCTTCAATCTTCCTGTTCTCTTATTTTCTTCCTCTGTGTCTACAGCAGGATGAATTTATGGACTGGTGGAGCAAGTTTTATGCCTCCACAGGTGAGAGGAACAAGTGTGGAAGTTATATGGAGAAGGGCTTCGATACACTGCAGGTAAGGCATCACAGTAATGTTTCCCTCATGTTGTTCTAAATGCGTATGACTGACTTTCTTTCATACTTCTGCAGAACACAAAAGAAGATTTTTGTTCATACAATGAAAGTCAATGGGACCCGAAAGAACATTAGACCCCCCCCCAAAAAACACTAAAAGCCTTTTCACACTGCACTTAACCCTGGGGTATAGGTGTTCTAAACTCTGCTTTTAACCCAGGGCATAGAACGTTTCACACTTGTAATTAAGAAGCGGGGTTTGCACTGCTTTTGACCTGGGGTTTCGAAACTCCGGAGCTGGGTGAGCATCACTTTTTGCAGTGGTAACCCACTCTGTGGTGCCAAACTTGAGCAGTGTGAAACAATGCTATGTTAGAATGTCACTGCTAGAAACTGTAATTGCATGCCAAAATGCTCATATTCACATGCTTTGGATAATATTAGTCACAGAAACACTGTGTTGTTGTGTTGTTTCAATATTTGAGGGGAAACATGGTTTATTCTTAATTCTGTAGTCCAAAAAGTCTAATTCAGGAAAAACTTGATATAGGTCAATATATACTGGGCACAGGGCAATATATATTACAAGGATACACAATGCTAGAGCCTTTATTTAAACAGGTCACTTAGGCTATTGTGTTCTTCCAATCAGTGACTCTGACACTGCAAATATGTAGATAAGAACGTTAACCCAGTGTGAAACGTCACCTTATGAGGACCCAGGATTTTTTTTTATTTTTTATCCTGGATAAGGTATGAGTGTGAGACGTAAAAAACAAAGTAACCCAGGATTATATTTACCCAGGGTTTAGAATGGAATAAGCCCTTAAGACTTTATATATATATTATTTTGTGTTCCACAGTTTATGGTTTCCTACAGAGAATAAAAAGTTATTTGTGGAAATTGAAGGAATAATTCACCCAAAAATGAACATTTTGTCATTGTTTATTCATGCTCATGTCTTCCCACTGGCACGTCTAACATGATCCCAGCGGTATTAAATCTGTTCATGGAGATTAACAGCAAAAGTTCATCATAACTATATAGTGACATTATCAGTACCCAAGCAAAGCCAACATAAGGATGCCAGAATCCGAGGTCGCAGAAACATCAGCTCCACACACAGCCGAACTTCAAAGCACTGCGGTCTCCCTAGGGAGTGCATATGCCTACTTTCAAATGCTCACCCACCCCGACGCCAGTCCACTCCAGCCCACTTCCCACAAGCTTATCCATTTATAATAGAGCCAGTGGCTGCCAGATTCCCAACTTTTCCGATGAATTCATGTCGGGGTTGCCGCAGGGGGATAACCAAGTGCAGACAAGGGCTCCGTTACTGACGTCATCGAGCCGTTTTCCCCCCAGCCCACACCTCCCTATCATCCCTCGATCTCTGGCTGGTTTGTCAGCGGTCTCCCCTGTCACCACGTTCTCTCTTTACTTGCCTTAGCCACTCTTTCCAACCTTTCCAATCTATAACGTGTCCGTTAGTCATCTGGCAGGGTCCTCGGGTCTCAGGGCTACCTGCGAGGAACGGGCCCAGTTGTTGGCTGCCATCGTGTGAGAGTGTCCCACGCACCGGGAGGAGCGGCAGACAAAAACACTTTCCCTAAAACTGCTGAGATGAGCTGTTATTTTGGACTAATGATGCCTGAGGGACAGATTGAAGGCAGGGAAAGAGCAAAAGAGACTGGGAGAGGGTTTCATGTGATGTGTGTCATGTCACACGTTCAGGGACCGGGCCTGAGTGAGTCAACTAGAAAAACAGATCGATTCGCTTACGAGGATTCCTTCATACTTTTGTCACTAAGTTGTCTCCTGGGTGGCCATTTGGTTGGAGAGTTGTGCGCTGCTAGTTAAAAGTTGTGTAATGTCACGGCAAAGCATATTTTCCTTGGGCACAAATCGTTTTTGCGCATTTTATTGGAGTTTTTAAACATTCTCATTATCAGGAATTTCCAGATCTTTTTGCATTAATGGTGCATTTGAGGTAGTTTGACTTGTGCCTGAAATGTTAAACCCACAATTAAAGATCCCAGAGTCCAAGATTCTGAAAGAAAACTTCTTTGGCAAGACAAACAATGGATGTCTTGTATATAGCATGTGTCCTTTCAGCCCTTTGAGTTGATTGAAGCACATTTTTAAAGAGCTAGATCTACATGCAAATCATATATCACAAAATACACATTCTCCTGTGCTTCCTTTCTCAGGTGTATGACAGAGAACTGGAGAAAACGGAAGGCTTTGAGAAGTTTGCTGATTTCTGTCAAACATTTAAACTTTACCGTGGAAGAACCCAGAATGAGAGTGAAGACCCTTCTGTTGTTGGAGAGTTCAAGGTAGGGACAATATAACATCTCAGTTATAACTATCAGCCGTCTGATATCACATGTGCTCTCATTCAGTCTTCAAGAGGGAAAACATTCAGGCGTCGCCAGATGAAGCAAGGGATGGGTGTTGATGCTTATTAGCTGAGCTAATAAAAATAAAGACCTTCTATTTAACAGATCACATACTTGCATCTGGCCGGTTCAGTTTGTTCTTTGTCAAATTTACCTTTGAAAAATTCGTTAATTTAGAGCGTTCTGCAACAGAGTCTCGTGCCATTCTCCTTGCCTTTTTTTACAGACACTGTTTCTTAAATACAGAGGTTCTTCAATAGTTCTTTGCAGGACCTACTGTATAGGTAACCCTAACCTTAACCCTCTAATAAATAACCATGTTGTACAGGGTTCTTGGGGTGGCTATATGGTTTTATTGGAGATTAAAATGTTCTTGAAGATACACTCTGGGTTCCTCAGGTCATTTTACTGGTTTCTGGGTTTTTTAAAGCTCCAGTACATTGATAGTTTCTGAAGAACTAAAGAATAAAATGGTTTTTTTGGAACTTAAAAATGATTATAATTTATAAAAAACATTTGTAAAAAAAATTAATTCACACAAAAATTAAAATTTTGCCATCATGTCATGTCTTCTGTGGAAAACAATTGGTGAGATGTTGACTAGTTTTTTTTTACTAGTGTTGTTTTAATAATATTCGTATTCTATTATAGTAAGTAAAGTTTATTAATATATATTTATTTATTTGCTTTTATTTTGATATTTTCAGTTTTTTCCCCCATGTAATATTTATATTTAATTTAAGCTCCATTTCAATTAATGAAACGTTTTAGTTAACAATACAACACATATTCCACCCTTTTCCCCTCTGATTTTTTTTCTATCCTGTTGAAATCTGTATTGCAATCGTTCATAGACAAGTAAGAGCCAACAAAAAGAATGACAATAATATGGGGTAGAAACGTTTGGTTTTGTAAATTATTTTTTATCATTAAATTATTTTCATTTTTTGGTGCACCTTTAAAAATAATCTCCTATGGCATCTGACATATGGCTTTAAAACTCATTTAGATTCTAATGGGAACCTCTAATTTGAAAAGTGTAGATGCTTTTTCATGGTTTATTTGGATTACAACTGGTTTAGTTCTAGTAGGATTTGAAGGAACTAAATTTGAGGGATTAAAGTGTAATTTGAGGTCTGTCTGGAGGCCCCAGACAGCAGGTCTCCAGAAAAAAGTAAAACTAAATTGCACCATGAGTTACACTGACTCCTGTCCCGTTCTCCTTCAGGGTTCATTTAAGATCTATCCATTGCCTGACGATCCCTCGATGTCTGTACCCCCACACCGGTTCTCCAAGCTCCCTCCGAATGGAATAGAGGAGTGCCTGGTACGCATCTACATCATCCAGGCCTATGGCTTACAGCCCAAAGATGCCAATGGCAAGGTAGGTACGACACAACCAAAATACATGAAAAAGGAAAGGAACATGCTAACTAGCCATTTGCTTTTTAGTGTCCTTGAATACGGATCGGGGTTGGGAGAGTTTGTTACAACAGCCCTTGTATTTTCAGTAGATGCATGCACAAATCTTTGTAGATTTTTTGTCAGCCAGACGAGCCCTTTGCAAAGTCTCTGCAGTGCCAGAGACATAAGAGAGCCGAGAAATTGCTTTATGAAAACATGGAGCCACCCTTTTACCCACAACCATAAACTCTCAATCGCTGCCCGAGACCTGGCCAACACGCCACCACCGCTGGCCCTGCGTCAGATGGGCTTTCCCTTCATTAGTTGCGAATATGCTAAGATGACGTCCTTTCATCACCTACTCAGGCCAGGAGTTATGATGTGGAACATTTCACACATGTACTCGCTGCCTATGAAACACGCACTGATCACAGAGATTTGATGCTTTTTTCCACCGCTAGAGCAAAGAGCTGCTGTTTTAAGTACAAAAAGAGGGCGTGCTGTTTTGGATATTGTTGCTTATAGTATATATGTGTGAGCGTGTGGCTATGTTAACACATACTAACAAGCACTTCTTGTTCTTTCTTAGTGTGACCCCTATGTTAAGATCACACTTGGCAAGAAATCAATCGATGACCACGACAATTACATACCTTGTACTTTGGACCCCGTCTTTGGAAAGTGAGTATCTCTCTTTTTTCGCTCTCTTTCTTTCTGTCTCATTGAACAGATTCTCACACACACGTAGAAACACGTAATGGCAAGGATTGATTATACCAGCAGGGGTCGCCACACTCATAATAATGATGACCCCCCCTAATTTTAAGAGTCTTGATGTCGGATACGTGCAAGAAGGAAAGTGATCTGGTGGATAAATAATACAGAGGCAGAATACGGACCATGTGGATGATTACCTTGGAGAACTTTTAAGCAAAATAATTTCTGACAAAAGGAATTATTCAAAGATTGAAATGTGTGTCTTTTGCTTCTCATTTAGGATGTTTGAGCTGACTTGTTCTCTGCCTCTTGAGAAGGACCTAAAGATCATGCTGTATGATTATGACATGGTCACTAAAGATGAGAAAATTGGAGAGACCGTCATTGATTTGGAGAATCGCTTTTTGTCGCGCCATGGCGCTCGCTGCGGGCTGCCACAGTCCTACTGTCTGTAAGATATGCCTCTGTCTCTCATCCTATTTCCTTTCACCTCACAGTTATTAGTTGTCATTATGAAAACTGTAAAGAACATGTAGTTAATGACCTAGCCATGACCTTTGAATCCCATCGAATTCAGTCATATTCTGATCCTGACTTCCGTCTTGTCTGACTCTGCTGGAAAAGCTGCTTAAACCAGTCTAAGATGGTTAGCTGGTCTTCCAGCCTGGCCAAGCTGTTAAGACTAGTCTGTTATGCTGGACAACCAGCTAAACAATTTGAAACCAGTTTCCCCAAGCTGTCTACCTGCAAAGACCAGCAAACCACCTTTTTTTTTTTTTTTTTTTTTTTTTTTTTTTTTTAATTGAGTTGAATCCTGTATCATGTTGTGATCCTGCTTGGGCAATCTGGTTTTTGACTTGTTCAGGTTACACAGTCTCATATTCTTTTCCCAAAATAACATAATTTTTTATTTATATTTTGGTAACACTTTATAATAACTGCACGCTATTAATCATTAGTTAAGCATTTGTAAACAGTTAATTCATAATTTAAAAATCATTAATAGACATTAATAAGCAGTTTATAAATACAGCTATAAATGCTTTATTCTTGATTTAAAAGTATATCTATAATGTGTTTTGTAATTGTATTTTCATACTTTATTAATGATAAATTTATCATTTCTAAATGAAGTATTGCATTATTTATAAACCAGTTATTTAAGAGTTGTCAGTGGTTCATAAGATTACTTAGAAAGTGTAAGTAAATGATTAATAAACTATTTAAATGTACATTCATACATCTTATTATTCACATATATAGTAATAGTTAGTGTGTTAATAAATGCTTTATTAACATGTATTTATACTGTAATTCAGGGTTAATTCGGGTAGTTATAAAGCATTTAGTAGTGGTCAGTTAACTATGTTTGTGAGCTCATCTAAAGTGAGGACTATTCATGCCTTGTAAAGCATTTACAAAGGAGATTGAAAGGCTGTTAATATTTCTATGTTCTGTATCACTGTGTTGTGTTTGTTTAATTGTTCTGTTTAGAAGATAAATGAGTCTTTAAATCTCTTTTATAAATGCTTTACAAGGCATGAATAGTCCTCACTTTAGATGAGCTCACACACACAGTTAACTGACCACTACTAAATGCTTTACAACTACCTGAATTTACTCCATGTACTTACACTTTCTAAATGATCTTATGAACCACTGACAACTCTTAAATAACTGGTTTGTAAATAATGCTATACTTCATTTAGAAATTATTAATTAATCATTAACAAAGTATTAAAAAATACAATTATTAAATACTTTATAGATATGCTTATGAATCAAGAAAAAAGCATGTATAGCTGTATTTATAAACTGCTTATTAATGTCTATTAATGATTTTTAAATTATGAATGAACTGTTTACTCATGCTTAACTAATGATTAATAGCGTGCAGTTATTATAAAGTGTTACCTATATTTTTAATCTTAATTAAATTACTAATATCAATTATAAGAATGGCATATTTTGTTTTACTTTATGTCTTATTTTATGGACTTTTGTATTCTTTTAATTCAATTTTTTTAATATGTAATGCGTATTTTCCATTTTGCATAGCCACACGGACTCATATAGCTTGTTTTATGGGGTGTTCAGCAAAAACACACCAGCCTAAACAGCTTGGCCTGGCTAGGCGACCAGCTAACCACCTTAGTTTTTTTTGTTACCAGAGTAATCATCTCCTAAATGTAAAAAAATAAAAATAACAAAATAAAAAGTTTTGAGTTACTGTTGGCTGTCACAACAACTGTGATAACACATTCTGCTCAGATACACCCTTGGTTTTGCATTATAAATGGACTCTTTATATTTCTGTCCCAACTCTAGGTCGGGAGTTAACCAGTGGCGAGATCAGCTAAAACCATCCCAGTTACTTCATCTTCTGTGTGAGAGGCGAAACTACAAACTGCCCGTCTACAAGCAGGATAGAGTCTATTTCAGAGGACAGGAGTACACCATCGCAGACCTTGGTCAGTGTCCTAAACACACACTCCAAGTAGACCTAGTTTCCTACCAGTGAATTTAATGTTCATGATATTTGATCGTTAATTCTGCGATTGTCATTCCCTAAGAGCGGCTTCTTGGAGAATTGTGCGCAGCAATGCACATGAACGCGTACATACGAATAAACACGGGTATCACGACCTATCAAACCCGCCGGCTGGACGGCGTGAAAAGAAAGTGGAAGTCTTTTCTTTGGAGCTGCTGAAAGCATTAGTCACGAGTAAGAGCTAATCAAAGCAGCAGCCTGACTCCATCACATCTTCCGTCATTAAAAAAAGTGAGCCGAGCACGAGATCGGCTGCGGTTCTGTGAAAACACTGACAGAAAAAGAAAAACGATATATGTCTCGGCTTGTGCCATACATTATATCTGTGTGTGTGGGATCACAGAGCTATCGGGGAGGCCGCTTGGCTGTTCTTGCTCGGGCGCTATGAGCGGAAAGAATGAGTTGTTCCTCTGTGTGAAGAAAAACAAGTGCAATATTGTAAAGACGAAGGACTTGTGTAAACATACAGCACCTCTGACATAGTCATTCATTCACAGCAAATATATCACTCCTTGCCACAGCAACCTGACGTCCCCTTCTGTATTAAAGTGTGCCTCTGGGATGACAATGCTAGCTAGCTAGTGATAGTTCACCATTTGGTGTGTATTATGTTGATCAGATCCTCCCAACACTTCTGGTTAGACCTCTTAGCCCTTAAAGTCCCATGTCCGTCTTTCTACCAGTCAGATGTCACACAGGGCCTACAGAAAGCCAACCTCTCCAGTCATTTTCCCTTCCATGATGCTTTGGGATGAGGTCGGCTTCAGATTTATGGGGAACTAGCATATAAGCTTGTTCAGCCAAGGTCAACACTGTGGCTGGCTTCTCAGCCTCCTGCTCCCGTGTCTCGCCGCGGAGGAATACTACATCTTTTTGTTTGGCCCACGTAACTGCGGCAACCCGCGCGTCAAAGCAATTATCAGGTGGCCGTTTCGGTCATCCAGCTTCATGGCAGAAATTATCTTCCTCCACTTCAGTCTTTTTCCTCTTTTCTCCATACTCCAACCATGTTTCCCTCAGGGACATGACACAGGGTTTCAAACCATAAACTCAACAGTGGACGTTTATTTTTTTTCTTCTCTCGCTCTCTCTTTTTGCTTTTTGAAAGGGGAAACTCTCTTCTTAGATCAACAGCAATGAAATCAACGCATCATCTGTGAAAAGGGGAAAGATAAACATTTCCGACTATATAAGTGGAATGCTTCATGAATGTTGGCTCTTTTCTGCTCTCGGTTATGACTTCATAAAACCCAATACCCAAATGTTCTTCATATCAAATCAGAGATTAAATAGTGGTTCCATTTCATGGTTTTAATGGAAAATAACATTATGATGAATCTTCTTTATAACTTAAACAATTTTAAGCTAAAAAAATGTTGGGACCTTCTGCGTCAATGTGAATATAATCTACAATGACCTTATGGTTGATTACATTTGGCCCTCAGATGAAGGTAAACCTCTAAACCCTAACCTGGGACCAGTGTTGGAGCGTCTAGCTCTGTTGGTGTTGAGAAGGCAGTGTCTGGTGCCTGAACATGTAGAGACTCGACCGCTCTACAGTCCCCTGCAGCCAGATATCGAACAGGTAATTACAAAAAATATTATATATTAAATAATATATTAAAACATATTATTTATATTTATGATTTTATATTTTTATTTTATATTGATGTAATGTATTATTTTACATGTTTTTTACAAGTTGCCCTGTCAGTTTTCAAGGCGTTTTTTATTTTCCAACACACAGGGGCGGTTACACATGTGGGTGGACCTGTTCCCTAAATCTTTAGGTCCACCAGGACCTCCATTTAACATCACACCACGCAAAGCTAAAAAGTAAACACGTCGCTTTTGTTTAATATCTATCATTTTGTCTCGAAACACATCCAGAAGCATAACATGTCATTGTTTTCTGCTCCCATAGGTTCTTCCTGCGCTGTATTATATGGAACACAAGAGATGTTATCTTGGATGATGTCAGTGTTACTGGGGAGAAGATGAGTGACATTTATGTGAAAGGGTACATCTGGGTGTCATAAATGGGTTGTTGGGTTTGTGTATATGAGCTCTGGTTAGATTAAGTTGTTATTGTTTCCCATGTCATGGGCCTGTTGCTTGTCTGTTGCCACTGTGACCAATAGTAACAATGGCATGCAAAAATTATCGATCAGTAGCTACAAACACACAGTTGCAAGGCAACCATGGACCCTAGCTGTAGGTCAATTACAGCTAAGCTGCATTGTCTTCTAATGTGTTGGAAATGATGTGTCGGGTAATTGCGAATGTTATTTTTTTTCAATCCTAGCTGGATGCACGGCCACGAAGAGAACAAGCAGAAAACAGACGTGCACTATCGATCGCTGGGAGGTGAAGGCAACTTTAATTGGCGGTTCCTCTTCCCCTTCCACTATTTACCTGCAGAACAGCTCTGCACCATTGATAAGAAGGTGAGGTGTGATCTGGGCTTAGTGGAAACAAAGAACAAGTGAGAAAGAAATGAAAGGGGAACTCAAACCCTGTCAGCATTTATATCCAAAAATCTTCTGCCTTGATTGAATCTGAATAGGTGATCCGCAGGTCACCCTGCTCGATTTGCAGAGGTTTTGTCTAGCACCCATATTTTGAAGGATATCACTGCAGTTGGCAGGTGTTTAATGCAATGTTTCAAACCCAGATATGTTGCTGGCTGCATCTGGCACGCTTCCACTTACCAAACGTGGTACATGAACATCTTGTAAGAGCAAGACAGTCCAGACTTCAGCCAAGCCAGCTCAGGGAAAACAGCTGTGATGGACAAGGCACTTAAAGTGAGGTTTTGGCAGGCAAGAGATCAGTTATAGTAAGATTGAAGATAGCGGTTCCACCCATTAAACTGAGGGCGGCCCGCAACAGCTGTCAAAAGATAGATCTGCTTTGGCTGAGCTTTGTTGGAAGCAACACACAATAGAACCAATACATGGTGAAACAGATTCTCTTGCATGAAACACAGCTCTCAGTGATAATTGGAAGTGATTCCTTATTTGCAGTGTTTGTTTTGATGGAGTTGTATGTGGTTGTCAGGCAGGATGTGCAAACCGACGGGGCCTATTTACCGATGAACGGCAGCAGTTCAGCTCTGTGAAGCGGGAGTTCATTATCCTCCATGTGTTTGTCCACACATCCATCACGGGTACAGTACAGTAGGAATGCTGTCACGCAGATGGAATCCTGTCTGGCGGTGGGGTGCAGAATCAGGGCTGTAGTGGGAGTCGCTAACACTGTTTTCTGACTGGGACGTTTCTGTCGCTCTCGTGGCTCTCACTCTCTCTCTGTCTCTCACCCTCTTTCTAATTCTGCTTCGCACATTCACGCCATCATTTCCTCACTCTGTCTTTCTCAGTCGTTGTCTTGGTCTGTCAGTTTATTTCTGCTTCTCTGTTTCTCCTAGAGGTGGTGTAGCTCATTTCTAGGGCTGGTAACTAAAAGGTTGTTGGGTCTTATCTCACAAGTGAGGCACTTGTTATAAAGTCAGAATTAAGAGATATAAACTTTTTTGTTCATATCTCGCAATTCTGACTTTATAACTCGCAATTGAGAGTTCATATCTCGCAATTCTGAGAAAAAGGTAATTGTGAGAGAAAAAGTCACAATTATCTTTTAAATAGTTGTATTTCGTGGCGGAAACAAGCTTCCACAGTTATCTGTTGATTTTACTGATGCTTTAATTGATTGGTATCACTCAAATTTGGATATTTAATTGTGCATAATTTACACTTGTCATGGTTACAGTAACAATCAATGAAATGAACGGTTACACTTACACCAGTCAATGATAAATTAGCAAGTAGTTCTGATTGTACTTCTGTGAATCTCACCATGTTTCTTTTTCTGCAGGAGCATTTTTGGAGTCTGGATAAAGTTGAAACAAAACTTCCTCCTAAACTTACTATCCAGATTTGGGACAATGACAAGTTCTCCTTTGACGATTTCCTTGGTAAGACCAAAACCTAATAGTCGTCCCTTGTGCCAGATCACTCCTCAACTCCCTCCCTCAGCTTTGCCACCCTCAGCAAATTCAGTCGTCTTAACCTTGTACAGAACCACAAAGCTGTTTTTCAAGCATATTTCATCCTTGACATGACAGATGAAAAAACTTTTTGTGGGACTGGACCACACTCATAGGACCATGTGTGTGGTTTATTGCCATTAACCTATACATCTGTGTATATGGACATGAGTGCATAGGGAGATGGTTACCAAAACCTGAACCTCCTTAACCTGTGAGAGGTTACCCACACCATTGCTGCGAAGCGTGACCGTCAGCATAAATGCACTTAACAAGCTTAACGCAAATACATCATTCAGACCACACGAGTCCTCTATAACATCTTTGCTGCTAATGTTATTATTATCAGCTGAACCTAATTTCCAACATGTCAGCACACCTTGAAGAGAAATAAGTTATGACCTGACTCTTTAGAAACCTCTATAAAATACACTGATCTATGTACATTTATAAAATAATTAGCATCTAACCACAATGTGAATACCTCAAAGAAAATTACAGACAGACTGCCAGCAGCAAAATCTGAAGAACAAACACTTTTTCTGACTGATATTATTTGAAATGATTGGGAAAAGAGATTCAAATGCTTGCTAACTTAAGCTTCTGTTCTGTTCTGTTCTTTTACATAGATAACATATTTTCCTCTTGTGTTAAATTCACAGACATTCTCTTTTCATATATTTATTGTGCAGTCTTAGGTGAAGTCAACTGCTGTAGTGTATCATTTAACTTTAGGATTGTGGTGCTTAAATTATTCTTTCCCTCTTTCTAAGGCTCTTTGGAGATGGACCTTAACCATATGCTGAGTCCTGCAAAGTCTCCAGAGAAGTGTGGCTTAGAGATGCTCTCTCAGTCCCAGGACAGACTGGTGTCTTTGTTTGAGCAGAAGACAATGAAAGGCTGGTGGCCTTGCGTGTGTGACAGAGAAAACAAGAAGATACTTGCTGTAAGAGTTACACACAAACATTTTTATGTCACATACCAAAAAGAAAATGACTGGTTTTATATAAATTCAACCCTGTCATATCTATTTATGCAGTTGTTGCATTTTTGACACAATACAACATACACTACACCTGGAAGAATAATTAAATCAGACTGTAAACACTGATTAAAATTATAAATACTAAAGTAATTTTCTTGTAAATACAATCGAGGTTAAAGGTGATATCTGGAAGGGATATTTGTTTTTAATGAACCTGCAAGTTCAATTAATCCATCAAAATATGAAGTAAATATTTTATATAAAAAATAAAATAATATTTTTATATATTAGTGAAGAATGAAACACTAAACTTGGTTAAGGTATCTGTGTGACAAAATTATTTGGCAAAAAAAGGCAAACTACAGTTACAGGTTTTATTTTACTATGCAAAAAGAAAGAAAAAAACACACATTGAAAAGCAAAAAGTGCACAGGAAAAAGCATAAACTGACTACAACGCTCAATTTCATGGGTTCATAATTTTGTATGACAGCCTGAACTTAAATGATGTCCACACAATTTGAAAGTTTTCAGTGCGTTATCACAAATAAAACAATTGACTCCAAACACAACTATGCAGTATGCTTACGAAACCTTTAACTAATTTTTAATAACATTTGAATAAAGGGTCATCACTGGCCGTACATCACTTATGGACACTATTATGTGTAATTTATTTATAGCGTAATACAAATATTATTGTATGCATTTTCCAACTATGCATTTTCTCTCTCTCTCTCTCTCTCTCTCTCTCTCTCTCTCTCTCTCTCTCTCTCTCTCTCTCTCTCTCTCTCTCTCTCTCTCTCTCTCTTTGTCATTCAGGGAAAGTTGGAAATGTCACTGGAAATCATCTCGGAGCAGGAGCAGGATGAGAGGCCTGCCGGACACGGTAGAGATGAGCCCAACATGAATCCTCATCTAGAAGAGCCACGGTAAGTCAAGCACACCCATCACAGTCATTCCTCTTACCAAATAACAACAAGAAAAAAAACTGCTTTCATTATTAGCCTTTTTATTTGTCCCCCTCACAAGGTGGGAATTATAGAATTTAATATAATGTTGCTAATATAGTGTCTGTTTCTCTCTCCAGGCGTCCTGAGACCTCATTCTTTTGGTTCTCATCCCCATATAAGACGTTTAGGTTCATTGTGTGGAGGAGGTTTAAGTGGCTTATTCTGGGCTTCTTTATACTCTTTTTCATTATTCTCTTCCTTGGAGTCTTCCTCTACGCCTTCCCTGTAAGTATCTGTGTGGTAGTAATTGTGTCAATGGAAGAAGAGGATTAAAGTTAAAACGGGGGTTTCTGTGATCATGAAATGTTTGATCAGAGATGTGTGTGTCTGATCGTAGTTCAGGAATGTGGCATGTGTTATTCAGTATTGCAGACACACTCATACACACGGAGTCATGCACATTGAAGACTTCATACAGTTCTGTGTAACATATTACTCAATCTACTGTCATATATACTTTTTAAATTAATAAATTTTAACAAGGTGCATTACATTGATCAAACGTGACAGTAATGAAATTTATAATGTAACAAAAGATTTCCATTTCAAATAAACACTGCTCTTTTGAACTATTTAAATAATGCTGAATTTTGTTTCAATAATTATTCTAATGTGTATAATGTGTATTCTTTTTCCAAAAAAGAATTAAGCAGCACAACTTTTTTTCGAAATTGATAATGAAATGCTATGTACTTGAGCACCATATTAGAATGATCATGCAACACTGAAGACTGGAGTAATTTCACTTTATGTTTGATCAAATAAATGCAGCCTTGGTGAGCACAAGATACTTCTTTCAAAACATTTAAAAAATCCCCCAAAACACTCTGAAACTTTCAAATTGTAGTGTATATTATATTAAGAGATTTAATTTCATTTTTTATAACATTAATGAAATGTATGCACATAAATGTAAATATACCCATGTTGCCCATGTATTTTTTTACAGAACTATGCTGCTATGAAGATGGTTGGACCCTTCAGTGGAAAGGGAACACAGTGAGACTGTTGTGGGAAAAAGGATATAGACCCTCACGTTCAAAACCAACCTCACCAAAAATCCAACAAAATCCACAACTCCATCCTACTGCACAGATCTCGTGCACATGTGCAAGCTGAAGACGGGCTGAGATTAGTGTGTGTGTGTGTGTGTGTGTGTGTGTGTGTGTGTGTGTGTGTGTGTGTGTGTGTGTGTGTGTGTGTGTGTGTGTGTGTGTGTGTGTGTGTGTGTGTGTGTGTGTGTGTGTGTGTGTGTGTGAGAGAGAGAGAGAGAGAGTGGGCCTTCATGTGTTCGTTAGCCTGTTCTAGTCCTATATGCATGAAAGTCGAATTACGTCTGTCTGTGTTTGTACATGTATTACACATCAAGCTCTCTGGCCCAGTCCTGAACTCTCTCAGTATTCTCTTTAACTCCCACTTACACTTTCATCTACCTGCCTTTCTAATCCTTTTTCATGTCTCCTGTAAAACAGGGTTCTTTCTTCACAGCCAGATGCTTCTTTCTTCTACCTTCACGCAGAGAGAGGGAGACAGAGCCGCGTCGCACCACCTCCCATCTATTCGTTCCTCTTCTTTCCTTTAGGTTCAACCCTGATTTGTACAGTTAGGCTGTATGGTTCAAGACAGGCTGGTTATTAGCTGAGCCCCTGCTGTCAGCAAGCCCACATCTCTGATTACTATCAAACTGCTATTTTGCTTTAGCGAAATCCCTACTAAATGTATTTGAGGTCAACTGTGGGTTCGCATCATGTGTGTGAATGTATGTACGTGTGTGGAATGTGGGCTGCGAACAAGAACAAGACTTGTTTATTTGTGTAAATGTTACACTCGCGCCCCGGTGCCTTTGTGCCTTTTTGCTTTTTACTCTGTTAAGTCTGAAAATGAACAGGCGCATCTGGAAGAAGTTGCCAGACTTCTAAACATGCCTGTGAACGAGCTGTTACATGACAAAATACACAAATTGTTTGTTTTCTCTCCATGACCAGGTCATGAGCTCTTCTTCTACTTAGTTTAGTGAAGTCACAGACAGTTAGTGAAACTTGAATCTCAAAACTCTGTTCCACAAGGGGCATCTGTTTTCAACTCTGTGCATTCTCACATTACATTTATCTGATGGCAAGAATCATACTATCTTCTCTATGAACAGAAAATGTCAAGAGATCTGGGTTAATCCAACATAATCTGTAGGATTTCCAGAAATGCTTACATTTTATTCTTTAAAAAAAGTTGGGTAAATGTAAAGAAAGGATTTGATGTTTCCAGAAACGTCACTGATTTGACAGTAAAGAGAATGCATTCCTATCTGTCACAGAAAGTAAACATTTTTTCCGTTCATAACTATTTTCTGCACATCTGTGCATGGATCTAAAATATCACTGATTTATGAAAGTAAAATTAATCAGATGAACCAAAAACCCTTGCATTTAAGCAAAAACACTCTTGCCAAATATTGTACAGTATATAGCTGAATAACTGGATTAATGCAAACACAAATCCTCTCTGGAAATGCTGAGCATATATGAAAAGTTGTCATTTATATAAGTTTTCACGTAAAGTCTCTTAATTTGACAATCAAGATGGATATTTCTGCTATTGAACTTTACTTAAGAATGATATTTTGCCGTTTTACTGAAATGATGCATGCCGTCTAATTGCCTTAAAGCTTCTGCTCTCATGAATTCACTGTTAAATCGTATCTCTCGTAAATTTGTATCTCCTCATGAGCACTATGTAATATGCTATGGTCAAATATATACCTAAATATATTCTATTCTGTATATTTTGATCTTTTCTGATTGAGCCATTTTGAGTCAGATGTAACTGAAGTCTATTCTAAAGAACCGTGTTACTTTGATTCGATTTTTTTTTTCTTCGGACCACC
This sequence comes from Meda fulgida, assembly GCA_030578275.1. Lineage (NCBI taxonomy): Eukaryota > Metazoa > Chordata > Actinopteri > Cypriniformes > Leuciscidae > Meda > Meda fulgida. Next base: position 39,134,350 of record CM060622.1, read on the forward strand.
TTATTTGCAGATTTAACCTTTTTAAGCCAAACCACAACAGACTGGTCAGGGTGTTTGACTTGAGAGCAAATTAGAAGCACTTCAGTGCCTAGCCAGAGATTCATGGAGCCAACGGCAACTTACTCTTGCATTTCTACCAGCTGTTCTGTAAAGTGAGTGATAAAAAAATTATGCAGCACATTTTTTGATACAATAATACAGTGTTCCGAGTTCGCTTTGCTTGTAGGATGCTCTTACATGTGTTTTGTTAACTCATAACAGTGCAGGGAGGAAATTATAAATGTTATAACATTGTAAATCTGGTGAGTACACTGGTTTGAAGGGGCACTATGTCGCTCTCATACTCTTTCACTCGTTGTAACCAGGTTACACCACATTGAAAAATGGCCATATTATAGTATCCAGTGCAAGTTTTAACAGAGTGGTGGATTTGGCACCACATCCTCACTGTAGCTCTGTGTAATGCTCCATCTGAATGGGACCAGAAACACAAGTTCATGTGTATATGTGTGAAAATATTTGTATCTACATGAATATATAATATATGTACACAACCATTCAAAAGTTTGTAGTCATTATGATGTTTTTAACTAAATTAATACATTAATCAGCAAGGGCACTAAAGCAGTAAATAATAAGCAGTAAATAATACATTGTTTTTTTTTTTAAAGTTCAAAAGAACACAATTTATTTTCAGCATAGATTCCTGAAATAAAATCACCATTTCCACAAAAATAATAAGCAGTATACAACTGTTTTCAACATTGATAATAATAATAATAATGATAATAATGTTTCTTGAGCACCAAACCAACATATTCAAATGATTTCTGAAAGGTCATGTTACACTGAAGACTGGAGTAATGGCTGCAAAAAAATCAGCAAATGATAACTGTATAGGACAAATTCCAATCAGGAGTGAGCATCCATATGAATCACGAGGATTCGCCACCCTGGGCCACATGACCATAAACGATAAAAATACTTGAAGTAAGCATCACATGTATCCTTCATAACTGACTTGTGGAAGGGCCTTTTGTGAAGGGATTCATTTGTTCACTTTCGTTTGGAACACCCCTACAAATGGCACCACCTTTTCCTGAAGTGCCCCTCAAGGACGCAGCATTGCTGTTTGTAATTTTCTCTCCATGACCAGGTCATGAGCTCCTCTTCTACTTAGTTCAGTGAAGTCACAGACAGTGAAACTGGAATCTCAAAACTGTGTTTCACAAGGGGCATCTGTTGTCAACTTTGTGCGTTCTCACATTACATTTAAAACTCTCGTTTGGAACGCCTGGAAGTGCTCAAGGACGCAACATTGGTGTTGGTAATTTTCCCATAATATGATTTTTAAACTGAAGAATTCTTGTGTATGTAAACATGGTCACTCCTACTTTTATCTAGTTATGGCATGAAACTCTAGATGGCGTAGGCTGATAGGCCCTTAAGTCATTTGGTATCGATTGAATCATTATCTTCACAGCGCAGCTGATTAGCTGTTGTTACATCAGCGGTAGTAAATACCGGTAGTGTCGCTGTTAGTAGACTGCAGCACTCTTTCAGAAACCCTCCACTTCCTCAGTTCCATCTGTATAGATCTGCTACGAGGGTTATTCATGTATTACATGTGCAACAGCAGCAGCATGTCTTACTGTACATGAATTTTTTTTAATTTTGAATTTGAATAGAATTTATTTCACACACACATCATCATTTTAAAAACAAATTACAATAGTAATAGGAAGGTTATTGTGTGAAAAGGGGGCCCAATATCTACATACAACATATAACATTTAAGAAAAACTCAGTCCATAAAACAAATACAACAAAACACAAGCAAACAAACAAACGATCCCAGCACAAATATAATACTACCAAAATGATCAAAAAGTATATGTCAAAAGCAAAATTCCTTCAGATTTTTTTGAAAAACGGAGACAGAATGCACCAATTTAAGGTTTTCCTCAAGCTTGTTCCAAATCTGTGGACCTCTACAGAATACACTTAGGCTTGTACATTTCAAACGTCTTATTTTACCAGTAATGAACTCTTTTTCCCTTGTGTGATATGTATGCTGGGGTCGACTGATTGGGACAAGTTCACACAATCGGTCATTTAGCTTATGAACAACCTGAAATATCATACAAGCATTATGAAAAACATTGTATTCGGTAAGTATGGACAATGGACGCGAGGGGGTATTTGGCTCAGACCATGTCAATACCCGTATGATTTTTTTTCTGTAAGGACTGTATTTTTTTCAAGTAGCCAGTGAAAGTGTTACATCATATGACATTGCAATAATTTAAGTGGGACTCAAACAAGGTTTTATATAAGATGACAAGTGCTGACTGTGGGAGAAGATGTCTTACCAAATAGATAACTTCTGAACCAGCTAAGGGCTAATCCTCTAATTCCACAATGGTGTAATTTATTTAATAGGATTTCAAAATCAATAGTATCAAACGCCTTAGATCTAAAAAAAAAAAAAATACCAATGCCACTCTCGCCCTTATCTATGGCATCATTGATCTTTTCAATCAAATCGAGTACCGCCATACATGTGGTTCTTTTTTCCCTAAAACCATATTGAGAAGAAGCAATAATATTACATTTATCAAGATAGCCATATAGCCTATTGTACACTACTCTCTCCAAAACCTTAGAAACTGTGGGCAAGATTGTTGGATGATAATTGCACATATCATTTTTATCCCCAGATTTGAACACTGGTATAATTCTGGCAATTTTTGTCCTTTTTGGTACAGTTCCAGCAAGCAGAGAGAGATTAATACAATAAGTCAATGGCTCCCTGATATTAAATGCTATGGCTTTCAGAATTTTACTACAAATTACATCCTCACCAGCAGTGTACGAACTTCGTAAATTAGTAATTATTTTATAGACTTCATCACAAATAGTTGGTTTCATAAAAAAATAATTTGCATAAGAACCCCGCAAATAATGGTTGAAAGTGATCCCCTGAGGTTGAACTATTTTGTTAGAGAGTTTTTCCCCAATAGAGTTAAAGTATGAGTAAGAATATTTTCTATTAATAAAATTAATTAGAAATAAAAATGAATAAAAAATTAGAATGAAAAATAAGAGTAAAGTACATGCTCACAGCAATGTCTGTGAATGTGTTAGCATAGCAAGTCTCGGTACTTGAAAGACTACAAGTCTCGGTTGCTTAAAAACGTGCTCATTGACACTTTATACATACGAACAAGAGAAGGACATATTTTGTTTCTATAGGAGAAAAAAAAAGCAATATCCCCATGGACAATATCAACTCAATACTGCTCAGGCATTGAATTGTGCACCATCTTTCTGTAAAGGAAGTGACATCATAGTTATGTTAATCTTACAAGACTAACTCTTGTAACTCTTCTAACTTCTATCTCTTCTCTTAAACAGCAAAAAGAAGTGAAATAGATTCTCTCTTCACTGACCTGTTTGTGAACTTGTGAAGTCTGCAAAAAGTTGACTGTAACTTTGTTTCAACAGTCTTCTAGTTTTCCTTAATTGCTGCCGTGTTTCTCCCGCTTTCTACACTTCGCCCTGTGTAGATAACAGGCACGTGAATGTCAGGCTTGGTTTGGGTGTGTTATTTCAGCCTTGGTGAACTTCCTGTGCTCCCTGACCGCTGTCCACATTCTGCATGGGTGGGAGGCAGGAGCCAGACCCTTGTCACCACTTTTGGTCTCTCCTTTGTTTTGGGGAAATATCAGATGTCACCAGCTGAGAGGTTCCTATAAATTAGGTGGTAACACTTTATTTTGATGGTCCCTTTTGAACATTCTGGTGACTATAAGAAACTTTGCAACTACATGTCAACTAACTATCATTAGAGTATTAGTGTACTGTCTGCTTAATATCTGATAACCCTTTATTGTGATGGTCCTCCAACAGACAGTCTGACTATAAGTAACTATGCAACAGCATGTCAACTTATTCTAACCCTTACCCTACCAGTCTACTACTCTACTAACACTAATGAGAGTTAGTAGACATGTAGGTGCAACGTTACTTATAGTCAACAGACTGTGTTAAAGGGACCATCCAAATGAAGTGAAACCAATTAGGCTCCTGATGCAGCTAGAAAATATTGCTTAAATTGATGCTGGTATCTATAATGCTTAATAATAGCCTAGTTTAGAATAGGCCTTAGAGTACAATCCTTTTCAAATGTGCTTTGTAATGAAGTTTACTATGTTTGAGGCAAAGGAGTGACTTGTTCTCCACATGGAAAAGGATCATTGGGCTTAACAGAATTTATTTTTTAATGTTTCTTGAGTGAGAACATGGAAAAATCCAGACAATCAACATCAAAAAGCCTTTCCCATAAAACCACATCTGCATTGACTGCTCTGATCTTGCCAAGATCGCCCCCAGCCACTATCTCACGTCCATAGACCAAATCCACGTAGACAGAATTAATGGATTAATAACACCAGAACTATGGGAACATCATGGGTGCTGTAAGAAATGGATGATGTTGGACGTGGGTCCTCGATAATTAGCCATCTTTGGATTTGCATTTGTTACATGTTTATTCTCTGCCTTTATGGCAGCTAACTGCATAATAGTCTCGCAAAGTGGCCTCTTAAAGCGTTTTTTTGCAAGCATATACATATGTATTATCTCATTTTACACTTAATTATCAACTGAATAAACATGGTGGAATTTTGAACTGCGAAGTGGAAAAAGCTATATAATTTTACAAGCTGAGCAATCACTAGATTTTTGATGTGTTGAGTCACCTTTGTTTCTCTTGCCCTTGTTTTGACAATGCCTGAGCTTTAGCAGGTTTGTTCTCTCTGAATAGTGAAATAATGCACTTAAAAAAAATCAAGACATCTTTTCTTGTCATTACTCAATCATCAAACATAATCTCATTAGTAATCATATACATAAAGTGTGGTTCTACATTTTTGTACATGTGCACCTACACGTACATTATTAATGTCTTGACAGTACCTTTAAACGTTTAGAGACATAAACCTTATAAGTCTTGTAGGTTCCAAGAATATTACATTAATGAAATTAATAGGTTATTTTTTTTTAATCATATTTAATCAAGATTAATTATAAAATTTATGGTAACACTTTATTTTGATGGTCCCTTTTGAACATTCTGGTGACCATAAGTAACTTTGCAACTACATGTCAACTAACTCTCATTTGAGTATTAGTGTACTGCTTAATATCTGATAACCCTATATTGTGATGGTCCTCCAACAGACAGTCTACTGACTATAAGTAACTAACTACATGTCAACTTATTCTAACCCTAACCCTACCAGTCTACTAATACTACTAACACTCTAATTAGAGTTAGTAGACATGTCGGTGCAACTTTACTTATAGTCAACAGAATTTGTTAAAGGGACCATCCAAATGAAGTGAAACTAAATTTATTTTACCCATTTTCATATAATGGTTACATTCACAAAATTCCTGCTTAAAAATTGTCTCTTTATACGTAAAATCAGATGGAAATCATAGGTGAATAACACTGATGTAGAAGAACCTAACCCTGGTTGTAAGCATAAACTTGACATAAACTGTAAACTTGTCCCTCAAATCTTATTGGTCTGATTGAAAGAAATTGATCCAGGAACTTGTTTCACTTGGTGAAATCAGGTTCTGCGTACAGGCTCATAAATTCAATGAAAAAAGTAATTTATAATGTAACTATACAAATACCATTGTAATCGAAATTATTCAACCCCAATTGCAAATCAGGTTTATTGTTAAAATGTACAGACTTTCAGCGGTTTGCAATGAACAAATCAAACAAAAGAAATGAAAATAGCTCAACACAACAAATGTTCAAGTGGTTTCCCAATTCAACTGAAAAATGCAACTTTTAATGACTTCTGCAGTCTCAAAATTATTCAACCCCCTGAATAGAATCCCTTACAACAGCACAAATCTGCATGTTAGAAATATGGCTAAGTCAAAAGACTGTCCAAAAAGTTAGGAGAAGATATCACTTCACAAACAAGGAACAGGATACAAAAAGATAGTAACGGCACTGGTTACACTGCCTGGATAGGGGAGAAAAAGGAAGTTATCAATGGCTGCAACCAGATTTCTGTGAAGGCAGGTTCAGAACGTCATGCCGTCAGTGAGGAAGCTGAAGCTTGGGCGTCATTGGACCTATACAGGACAATGATCCCAAGCATACCTCAAATTCCACCAAGGCTCGGTTACAGAAGAAGTCCTGGAAGATTCTACAGTGGCATCACAGTAACCTGATTGGAACCCTTTAGAAAATCTCTGGTGGGATTTGAAGAAGGCGGTTGCAGCACGCAGAGTCCTCTGAAACGCTGCTGTTTTTTGGGATATACATCTCTGCAGCAGGTCATAGCATCAAAAGGATGTTCTACTAAGTACTAAAGATGCTTGCCATGAAGGGGCTGAACAATTTTAAGACTGCAAGACTCAGTAAAAGTTGCATTTTCAGTTGAATTTGGGGAAACTACTTGAAACATTTGCTGTGTTGACCTATTTCAATTACTTTTGTTTGATTTGTTCATTGCAAACAGCTGAACATCTGTAAATGTTGCCAATAAACCTGATTTTGCAATGGGGGTTGAATAATTTTGATTACAACTGTATATAGGCATTTAGATTTGAGATTTTTGTTACTACGCATATGTAGATGCTTTCTACTTTGTTAATATGTTTTAGATGCTGTCAGTATGTCCATATTGTACATTTCAGCATCCACACATGCAAATGTGCTTTAACAATATAAATACCTACTTCATTCTGTATTCTAAGTTCTTCCCATTACAACAGGCCAGGTGGCCTTACTGTGCCCTCTCACCCTTGTACACTCATGGGAACCACAAAGTAGGGGGTTTTATGGAGCAGTATGCATAATTGTTTGCCCCGTTCCATGCATTCTTCAAGCAGCAGGGTGGTACACACATGTGATGCCCTACTGAGACAGGTCTGGCTCACAGCGTATCCTTGAGTTTGGACCATGACAATGAAAGCTCCTGCTACAGGTCTGCCTAGTTCTCATCCACAAAACCTCCAAACAGGCTATTAGCTCGACCTACCACAGTGCCTGACAGTAAGCGGCAGAGAACAGGATGAGAAAAAAAGAGGAGAAAACTGCTGGCAAAATCATATCTACAGTCACCGAAACGCAATCTGCGGAACCTGAGGGATGCTGATTATTAAGACATTAAATTAACCATTTGTGGTTCCAAGTTTATGGAGGCGGAAGGGACCGAGGGTGTCGAACGACAAGAAAGATGAGCTCAGATGAGTCCTTACAGGACCTTTAGTGATGGAAGACAAGTGTGTGGCTTGCGGCCACTCGGTTACTGGCTGTATTTCAGATATAAAGGCATCAGTCTCACATTATGATGCCTGGGAACCAAACTCCACACAGACAGCCTCTTTCCTCTCATTGCAGCAGGAGGAAGCATTAAAGGTCAACTAACAGGAAGTGAAAAATGCCCTTTTCTTTGAAGCTGTAATGTGGGAGTTTAAGCTCTTAGCTTTAAGCATGTAGCCCTTTGGGTCGTCTTCTCCCGCTAGAACAATGTGTTCCTTTGTTGTGGGAAATTGCATTGTCGTCCCCAGTGGTATTTGGTTTTACCACTTCATTTTACCCATGCTTAGATGTGCCCACAATTCTTTTGTTTCCAGCAAAACACGGTGCTAAATAACATGTAGCATCAGTGGTATATAATGTTCCCATTTCCAATTACAGCTGAAAGCCCTCTATTACACTCACATTGATTTTCATTTTAATTAGGGAAACATCTGAGCAGCTTACCAAACCTTCATAAACAGCACATTCTGGTGGTTTCCGATCAGCTGGGAGGGAGAAAGTCATTTCCATGTTGTATTTCTACCGACAAATAAAAAAAAATGACCTACCAGTTTTAATCTACTACTTATGCAAAACCCATTATGAATGACATTCAGTTCTGTTTACAATAGATGTGGATCAGCTGAGAGTCAGCTGATGCGAGCTTGACTAACGTGACCTGCCAGAACTGACGCTATACGCTTGATTTACTTCACTCTAGATCGACATTCGCCGCAAATCTGTGCTGATGAACATCACTCCAAAGATTATACATCCCGGCAGTTCTTTGAATATGGAAGACAGCAGCGAAGTTAATCAGTGGAGGGACGGGGGCTGTTAAACTCATAAGTATTATGGTGACGGCTCTATTAAAGCAAAACCTGTATGAGAAAAAACGTTGCTTTCTTACTCCTCATCCTTGTCTGCGTCCTCCTTATCGCCAGCACACAAATTCACTGGCTTCTGCGGCACATCACCTTATAAAAGAACACATTAATGCTGACTTCAGTAACCTCTGTGTTTACTTCCGAATGACAGCGTGCTGCGTGCCTTCTTTGTTATCGTTCCTTTGCGCATACGTTCAGGACCGTAACTATCCCTTTAAGGCTTGCAGTGTGAACAAAGCCTTACTAAAGTATCTTGACAGAGTTTAGTGGCGGCACAATACTAAATCTGTGCAACCAGAGTAATTTGATTCACAAACAAAATACTGTTTTGAGCCAGAACACACAGTGCAACCAGTGTAGTCTGATTGAAAGAATGGCTCGAAGAAGTCGGTTCTTGTTAGTAAATCAAACACGGTTGTCTTTTTTTGTTTGGTTGACTTAGTTGGATCTCTTGATCTATTGCTTAGAATCGCTAAAATTGTTAATATAACAATTAAGGGGCCACAATTATTAATAAGAGGAATCAGAACCAGAAGCCGAAACATTACATTTCTGACTAATCCCGTTCGCAATGATGACTTGTGTTTACATTTTGGTACCTGTTTTTATTAATATACCATTGGCTTTCTACATGACCTAAAGTTTGATCACCATGACGTTTCAAAATCTACCACACTATGTTCTGAGAAGCTTTCCTAAACCAAAGAAAAAAAACTATGGCATAAGTGGTGTTTAACTAGCAATTTTTGCAAGCAGTTCTGGACAGGACATTTTCATCATTCCATTTTACTGATGCAAAACAAGGAAAATGATACAGTGTGGCGAAGGAACTATTTTTTCAAGTAATAACGTGGTTAACATCTTTATTACCATTCAGAGAAATACTGGAATCTGCTGGAATGCTGAAATGGTCTGAAAATGTGGCTTGGAAAAGTTTGTGAGCCATGTTAATTTCACTTTTTATTTTTCTAATCAATTTATTACAGTTTCTGTGACTTTTTCCTCTAGTATGCTGCCTCCAAAAAGATGACCTATGAACTTTATGAATCATAGCATCGCAAAACACTTTAATAGATCAAATGACTGGCAACTCATTACTTGTGATATAATATCCTGTTGCTGTTTGATGTTAGTTTTTTGTTTCACATTTGTTTCCAGTTCTGCAGAATGCAGTTCCCTCCAAATTTCCTCAACCTTTCAGTCACCTCTATAAAACCGAAGGAGAATGGTATCGGTAAAAAAAAAAAATGTCAGAAACAATATTTCTGTTTTTTATAGTGGTGATTATTATGTTTCATAAAATAAATTAATTTATTGATTTGTGTGTTGCATTTGCCAACCAGTGAACCCGTCATTTTAGAGGGGGAAAATCCTTTGGTATTTTTCCCTGTTCAGAATCATTAGGGCCTGGTATGTGGAGCTTGTAAAGTTAACATTTTCTGACTTTCAAAGACGACTTTCAAGACATGGTTTGATCAAAAACAAGTTATCGATTCCATAATGGGAGCAAAACCTGTCACTTCTTTCGAAACAGCTGTAAAGAATTCCTTTGAATCCTGAGCAAAGGAATTCGCCTTGAGCCAGTGCTTCCATAAAGAAAAAGACTAACACCTTACGTGTCAGGGGTTATTAAATCATAACCAGAGTAAGTTTTTTCTTCCTGGCTTCAAACATCAAAAGTATGAATTGTATGAGCATTGAGCTCAAAAGGAGAGTGTCTGCTAATCGTAGCTCCATGCTCTATGTAGAACTAAAAAAATCTTTAAAAATCCTAATGACCTCTCCTGGCCTCGCACATTTCCTCGATTCTACCAAGCATAATCAAACAGTGTCTTTAGAATCAAATTAAATTCCATTAAAACCATAATGGGATTACACTTGTTTGCAGTCATGTTTAGAAGTGAGAGACAGCCATCACCATAATTATCACGTCTGTACTTGCACAATACTGTTGTCACACAACGGAAGAGAACGTCCTGGTTGCAATCCACAGTTCCCTGAAGGAGGGAACAGAGGACGTAGTCGACTGAATTGGGATCACGCCAGGGAGCCAATCGTCTTCGACCAGGCAGTACAACATATGGAATGTCACTGTGGTGGCTCCAGCCTATGACAGGGGGAGACTCAACCAGACAGTGAGATAATACATTGGCTCGCCATAGGGAGCCGTACCGTGGAAGAATACACATGTGGGATCGCCGTAGGGATCACAATATATGGACCCAACCTAACACAGGTTCCACCAGTGCATACGAGTGATAGGCCTGGCCTCGGACGTTCCGCCACGTCCATAGCTGAAGGGTATGGAGGAACTCGACAGGGTTCAGCTAATAAGGAGAACTCTACAGGAGCAAGAATTGCGCACGTATCCAGTCCATAGGAGGGGAATAGCACAGCAAGCTGACACTTCGAACCGGGCTCACGGTTAACTGGCTTCAGATTCAGAGGTCAGATTCAGATGCAGTGCAGTGCTCACTTATGAGCGCACGTTCTGGTCTACACTCGTGCATGTCCATGAGTGCCCTGGCCTAATAGACCTGTAGCAACGTCATGGCACTCAAAAGAGAAGGCGGCTTGCCCACAGGCTTTGTAAGTCCTGCCCGTCGGACGAAAACTCACAGGCCTTAGGGGGAGATGAGGACCCCCCCAAAAGACAGACCACCCACTGGAGGGATAGCCTCATGACCCTTCACCGCTCCTCAGTCAAGGGTAGCGAGGGGGGGAAGAACCACTCAGGCAGTTTTCGGCAGTAAAAGGTGCCGTCCACGACCTAGTAGGTTCTCCATGCATTTCGGAAAAGAAGGGTACTGGGGCAGCGGGTTGAGAACCATCACGGCCCGCCCCGAAAAACCAATCATCCAACCGAGACTGAACAGGACACGGTGGAGAGTTCCACTCGAGCCCGGCAGCCTCGGCGGCCCGTTTCAGCATAGCTGACTATTCTGGATCCAGCTCGGGCAATGTTATGCTCCCAGAGGGAGATAACACAGTCGACTCATCATCTCCAGAGGCCAGCTCGCCCTCCGATGCTGCAATCGGCCTCCTGTCCTCTGGGGGAGCCCCGGGTGAAACGACTGGCCCACCCATTACAGATGGACCAGCACGCTCCGTGGGGGACTCCAACGGCTGCGGTGGAAGGGAGGAGCCCACAGGGAATGGTTACCGGGCGAGACATCCAACACTGTTCTCCTATCATCCATCCCACGCAGCACCCGTAGGGCGGGGCGCTGTAATGGGGACTCACGCTTCGCGGACGAAGGTGAGTCTCGATCTCAACACCACGACAGTCATATTCCCGCAATGGGAACATAAACCGTCCACAAAAAACGTATTCAGCGTGCTGTAAGCCCAAACACGTGATACAACAATTGTGACCGTCATAGAGGAACAGGGAACGACCGCATCCAGAAACGCACGGGTGGAATGACATCTTGAAAAAGACGCAAACACACCCGTGTTGCTCTTTCAGGAAATAGGACCCATCACCAGTGCCGGAGCACACAGGGGAATGACTGTGGCAACACTGAACAGAGAACTGAAACATATACTACTATATATATTTAGCTAAGGAAAACCGAGAGGTTTAATTCGGTACCAAGAAAGATATGTTTGGCATATACAAAAGTAGATATATATTCTTAGGCTCGAATATAAGCACTTAGAGTTCAACTAACACGACTAGAAAGTCATAACTAGGCTAATAAAAGGGGGGGGGGGGACATACAGGCGTACAGGAATATATCATATACATTTCAGAATTACTTATATTTTGAGTTAGATGCAAAGAATGTTTGTGTGTATGTATTGGGCATCTCGCAGAGGGCTTTTCCGGCCACCTGGACTTCTTGCTTGCCGAGAGAAGGGGAGTTGAACTGATTACGATCTGTTTGAAGCTCACAACGGAGTTTTGAGGTGTTTCTGTTCAATTTCTACCAGGCCACAAACGTGTCTGTAGCAATGTTCAGGGAAGAAGGAGGCGGGAACCGGCGAACAATCAAAATATAATTTATTTAAATAAAACAAACAAACGAAAATACCGCACCAGACGACTGCTGGCTACCGAAAATAAATATAACTGCCAGCAGCCCCTCGCGGACGACTGCTGGCTAAAGTAAAATACAAAAACAAAACACAACTAAAATACAGGCCTGTTCCTCTCTCGATCATCAACGTCGTCGCTCCTCCTTTATGCTTCCGCTCCTCCGTGAGAGATGCGAGACCGGTGTGCCTCACATGTGTTGCTCATTAGCAATCGCACCACCGGCCTCGCGCCGTTCTCTCACGTCCCTCGCCCGTCCTGTTCGCCACATACCCCCATCGCCCCTCACAGGCCGGGGGGTACCCACGAGCCTGTGCCTACTCCCCCCCCCCCCGGCGGCGGCGATCCCTGGGGAGTATGGACAGATAAACCGAGGGAAACGGAGACGGAAGCATGAGGAGCGACAGATCGAGAGAGGGGAGAGAGGAAAAAAAAAATTGGTCCGGTTCCCACAACGCGCTGCCATCTGGTCCCCCACCAGCTAGGCTATCTCCTCCGCGGTGCCTGGCGGTGACGCTGGGTAGCCCTCGGTGGACGGCTCGACGCTCCTCCGCCGCCCGGTGGACGGCGACGGCTCCTCGGGTGCCTTGGGCAGACGGCAGGAGTCCCCCGCTCCCTGCTCCTCCCCTTCACTGGTGGACGGCAGCAGGCTCCGGCCCACGGCGAGCGGCGGCGACTCCTCCTCTCCCTCCCGGATGGCAGCCGCCCCTCCAATACCCAGGCGGCCGGCAGCGAGCTCGACCGTCCCACCGGCAACTCACTCCAGTGCACCGCCTCGAGCGTCCGTGGCCGCGAGTCCCCCGCTCCCTGCTCCTCCCCTCGCTCGACGGATGGCAGCAGGCTCCGGCCCACGGCGAGCGGCGGCGACTCGCGCACCATGCTCGATGGCACCGCGGATTCCCCACATCGGCGAGGACTCTCTGACAGCGCGTTCCTCCCTCTTCCCGGGTTTCGGCACCAGTGTAGCAATGTTCAGGGAAGAAGGAGGCGGGAACCGGCGAACAATCAAAATATAATTTATTTAAAATAAAACAAACAAACGAAAATACCGCCAGCAGCCCCTCGCGGACGACTGCTGGCTACCGAAAATAAATATAACTGCCAGCAGCCCCTCGCGGACGACTGCTGGCTAAAGTAAAATACAAAAACAAAACAACTAAAATACAGGCCTGTTCCTCTCTCGATCATCAACGTCGTCGCTCCTCCTTTATGCTTCCGCTCCTCCGTGAGAAATGCGAGACCGGTGTGCCTCACATGTGTTGCTCATTAGCAATCGCACCACCGGCCTCGCGCCGTTCTCTCACGTCCCTCGGCCGTCCTGTTCGCCACAGTGTCAAAGGGAGCACTTTGATTCAGACTCATTGGTGCTAAGCTGTGATTTACATGATATGAGTCAATAGGTTAAAATCTTTCTGAAATTTAGAATGAGTAAGTCATCGAGATTCTGTCCATACGCTACAGAACAAACAATAGTCGATGTGAAGTTCAAGCAGTTGCACTGTGACTGAGGCCCCGTTTACACTAAGGGAAAACGCAGAAATTTCCCTGCGGTTTCGCCTCTCATTTAAACACGAAAACCCTGTTTTTATCAAAGAAAACGATTATTTCTAAAAACTCCGGCCTAAGTGGAGATTTCTGCAAAAAAGCCGGTTATGTGTTGCCGTGTCAACTGGGAGAAACCGGGTTTTAGGTTCTCTCTTGTCGATTCTGAGGATTCTTTATCCTTCTCCCTACACTCCCATCCATAGGTTTGGCATAGTTATGATGGCGCTCAACGGTGTATTTATGCGGGTTGTGTGCACAATGTTATTATTAAAAACGGAGGGGGGGGGGATATTCGTTTCTCTATACCCGGCTATGTGTAAACGTGGCCTTAGCTTGGTTATCCTTGGTTGAAGGATACAAGCTGAACACACAAACAACGGCTCAGAATCAGATGACAGAAGACTAAAGATAGAAGACGGGCATCCGAACACGTGTAGTCAGTCAAGTAAGTCTTAGGCTGGTAACGGGAGTTGTATCAAGAGATGAGTCTGTTAGATGAGACCAGACAATGGCAGGTCGTTTGTGGTATATACTGTATAGTGCAGGTTGATGAGGAGGTGCTGGTGTGTTGAATCAGTAGTTCGGGGAGAGTGAACGACTGGGCAGAGCGTGCTGATCTGGTGACGATGGGCTAATAGATGGTTGTGTCACCATGACAACTGTACTGTCCAAATGATTTTTCTTGTATTTCTTGCTCCATGTTGCACCAGATGTTTATCTCTTTATTTACTTTTTGTGCAAACATTTCAGCATCTTGATAGTAACGATTCACATTGCATGTTTATCAGCCAAGCACTTTAGATTAACTTCGGGTTGTAGTTTTATCCAATAGACCACACATTTTATAAAATGCTAAACCAGATGGAATATGTGTAATGCTGGTCCCCTAAAACAGCACCAGAGCTCCATTGTGTTTCTGCGTGATTTTATTGCACAACCATCATACATTAATACTGTTTTACAGTGAGTGTTTCCAAATTATAATTATTGAATGAAAGCAATGTGTGAGCTGTGCCATACAGACTTAGGCCTTATAAAGCACCCTGTAATTGCTCTTGTCAATTACACTCATAAAAAAAGCTTAGTAGCCATATTTTGCGTGCCAACTGTACCTTACAGACTTGAGCGTATTTTGTAGCAGAAGCTATTTCATTAATTCTAGCCACATGAGCACATAATAAAAATAAAATCCCACATAAAAATCAAAAATGTTTTTTGTCTGTCAAAACAGGTAAAGCAATAACATAGCCATTTTGGCCTCAATTACAAATCTGTTTGTTCATTAGAAGAACAAAGAATTGGAAAGGGAATCATAGCAAATTGAACAATTCCGATTCCTTTTTATGATTCCGCTTACACAGATATGTTCTATTGTGAACCTTTAGGGAAGATAAAAGGCAATTCAGTTGCCAAATGCTGGGATCATTTCTATAGCCTGTTTAATTTTTATTTCAAATACATTTCATTCATTCCTTTATTTTAATAAAACCAGTGACAAAACGTCTCGGTTACATATGGTAACCCTCGTTCCCAGAGGAAGGGAACAGAGATGTACGTCATTGCTGACGTCGTGGGGATCGCTTGCGAATCTACTTCGAGTGAAACTAAACGAGCCAATGCAGATTGGCATGCGATAATTACACCAGCTGCTGTGCATTGCGGCGCAAGGATATAATGAGCAGCATGTGTGTCACATTCTTGTTTTTCCGCCGAGGAGCCGGACTTATGACTCGGCTGTCCAGCGGAAGCTCAGTACGTGCCCTGTGGCGAGGGCACATACATCTCTGTTCCCTTCCTTGGGTAACGAGGGCTACCATACGTAACCGAGACGTTCCCCTTCGTCAGCTCACTATGACGTATGTGATTGCTGACGAATGGGGATATCTACCAAAAGGCCACGGCTGCTGGCCCTTCCAGCGCTCCGCTTCAGCCTCCTGGCCTGACCGCAGTGTTGGGCAGAAGTTGGAGCTCTAAAACGAGAAGGTCAGTCACTGCTGTTCCGCACTTAGTGTGACTTATTGGGTAACGCTGGGAAAGCGTGCCCTTGGGGAAGGGAACGCTGCGGAAGCCACGTTCTACCTCAGAGGGCGGCAATGTGATGGTTACACATATGGACTAGCCAAGCAGAGACATGTCTCTGGGGTGGTTCCAGCCTAGTTATAGGGGGTTATACGGTTTCGGGCAGAAGAAGGTGCCGTACATGCTATGGTAACCTCTTCATGGCACTGGGGGTACCAATCGTCGAGCCGCAAAGATTCGGGACATGGTGGAGGGTTCCACTCAAGGCCAACACTAGCCGTGAGCTCTGGGTCTGACTGAGGCTCCGCAGCCGAGTCTTCATCCCCAGATGACATTAGCTCACCCTCCGATGTAGCGGCCGACATTTGATCATCCAGTGGAGCTCCAAAAGAAACGACTAGGACCACAGCTTTTGATAATCATAATTCACTGGTTATACTGTATATTTTTGATTCACTAAAAAGTACCAGCTCTTACAAGACTTTTGCTTGGGTATCTGTCATTACTCGTCACGCTGTATGTTTTTTGACTAAAAAGCTACTAAAAAGTAGCGACTCATAAGAGTCATTAGCTCTGGAATAAGGCACCACTGGCCCACTATATGTTTTTTATTAAGTAAAAATTACTGGATCATTAGCTCGGGAATTGGATTTCACTGGTCACACCATGTTTTCCTTCACTAAAAAGAAAGGGCAGACATATTCACTCTGGAATCGAACTTATCTGGCTGTGCTGTATGTTTCACGCTGAACATTAATGCCAAGAACACTTTCACTTCAGTTTCACTTTCCGTTCGCACTATAGCATGAATGGAGCATGAAGAATGTGCGCAGGAGAACAGTTAACGGACCGAACGTCATTAAAAAAATACGGTTCTGTTATTTTTTTATAAATGGAACCGCGGTTTTGAACAAGTACTGGTTTCTCGGTTTCCAATCCTACTCGCAACTCTCCCGGGGCTGGTGTTATGCACACAAACCACAGTTCAACGCTGTCTTGTCCTCCTCAATCTAAAACAAAGCCCATCATCCTAAAACAACGCTGACCCCAGCAACTCGAACAGCGCTCTAGTCTTAACATTCTATATTCAAGAATCTATGTGGTTACAATGACGCCATGGGCTATTGACATGGAAAAATTTGCAAGAATTCTTTATGACAACAGCTTCTCTTTTACCGCATGTTAAAACATGAGGGATGGGAAAGAGAGGGTGAGATGAACCTTTAGTGCCAAACATAAAATGACTGATAAGCTTTTCACGAAGAATTGAATCCAGAAAGGAAGAGAATCAACTCCCAGTCCTGGTCCCAGTGGGGTTTGAAAACAGCTCCCAAGAGCAATAGAAAAAATCTATTTGCTATCTTCGCTCTGCCTTTCTAAAGCTGTGATTCTGGCACCATTTGGTTGCAAAGCAGGCCTAATGGCCACTTGCCTCCTCTGATTTTCCATAAGTCGTTCCCAAAAGGCCACAAAACATTTCATTGCATGCTGGGCTAAAAACGTTAGAAGTCGAGGTACTGTGCAGGGTCCTTTACAGTCTGGCAGAGACCCAATAATCAACCCAGAGAAGCAATCAACCTGGGTGCCAGGGTCAAGGTTCACAGTTGTGTTCATAGTCCCAGCAACTGCCCTCTCACAGGGTGGTACTCCTGGATTTCTGGAACGATTCACAAATAGCAATTTCTTAATAAGGTAGGCATTTTTTAGAGTTCAGTGCTAAGCCACATTTTAGTTAATCTGTTACAGCTCTGTAAATGCTAGTTTTACTTTGGGTGTGGACTTTTTACAGTCGAGTCATAATATTCACATTATATACTAGACATATAAAGATTAGCATGGTCATTACAAAGAATGAAAAAGGAAATATTTTTAGTTTTTACTGTATGTTTGGACCATGGCATGCTCACATTTTCAATTGTTTTGTGTTTTAGACTATAAATTATACAAATAATGAGAGTACTTTTTGACATTGGTATTTGTATTATTTATGAACTATGCAGCATGTAAAGGGATAGATTAAACAAAAAGGGAAATTTGGTTAATATTTCTGTCAGTAATCTCCTTCATGTCATTCCAAACATTTATGACTTTCTTTCTCCTGTAAATCACAAAGGAGATTTGTTAAGCATATCTCGATCACTCTTTTGAATATAATGAAAGTGAATAAGAACTGGAGTCGTCAAGCAACAAAAATGACAAAAAAACAATCATAAAAGTAGTCGAAATGATTCATGCAATACCTTTGTGAACAAATTGTTCTTTTGAGTCAGGTCTTTGCAATGAATCAGATGCAATTGATTCATTCAGAAATCAGACCTATTTGGTCCTCGAATTCAACTCAGTGATTTGACTCAATCCATTTGCAGCAGTTAACAGTTGATTATCAGTGAATAATGACTTTTTGGTCTGTTAAAGATACAAAGCTCAAATGTGTGACATGAGTATTTTATGTATAGCTCACAGCTTGTATATATTTAGCTCAGAAGACTATATTGAAATATGTGGACCACTTTATTGATTCTTTTATTGTGTGTTTGCAAACTTTCTTGTAACTTTAAAGTTCTGGGCTCCATTCATTTAATTGCATGAAAATAAGCAACCCATTTTTTCACACCGAACCACAGAACAAAAGAAATTCACACATTTTTGGAACAAGATTACTTTTCATGTTCAGTAGAACTGTTGCTTTAATTAAAAAAGTTTTCCATATCCATGATCGTCATGTGATCACATGATGAAAAGTGTCCACATTTTGCAGAGAAATATAGAATATATAAGAATGAAAAGTGAGTGACGAAAAGTGAGTGACAAGACAGACATCACTGTTAGTTTTTGGAAATGTCACAAGTTCAGGGCAACAGAACATTTGGCTAAGAAAATCATTATTTCAGACCATATTTCTTTTCACTTTAGTCTTACAGTATGTCTGGAACATGCCCTCATCTTTTCAGCTATTTCACTATGGACCATTAGCACGTGAATGGAAAGCCAGCATAAACAAAACCAATCTTAAAAAAACAAAAAACAATCCCTGTTCAATTGAAATGCTCTCATGTTTGGCCAGGGCGCACTGAGTGGAAGAGGCAGAACTCCAGGGACTTTGCAGTAGCTGTTTGAATCAATTCTGAATGAATATTAACATCAATTATTGGAGGCTTTAGAAGATATGCAGTAATTGTTTCCTAATATATGTAAATTAGTAAAAGTAAATCGAGAAAGGTGTGAATTAACGGCACGTTTTTTATGCAGATACTTCAACTCTGCTAGACTTGCCTCTTTGCACTAACCTCAGTTTCATCCCTCCTGTCATTCTCTTCCTGTCTTAAGTTTTTTTTTTTTTTTTTTTTTTTTAATGGTTCTTTGCAGGACCTCCCAGTCTTTCTCTCAATACTTTAGCTCCTGAGAAATTACGAAATATTAGAATGGCTGTGCATTTCTGGAATTAAACCTTAAGCTTGTCTGAACTCCAGCTTAACAATAAATAAAACATTCATATTTCAGGCCACAGAGAGGTTTTCACATAAAATATCATCAGCGTAATAAAACTATTTCAGTTCTAACCTCAAATCAAATATGTGTGGCAGTAAAAAAAACATCTCCTTGTTTGATCTTTGAGATGTAGAGTATCTGATTTCTCATAGTAGTTTAAAAACAGAAAGTAAAATATTGGGAACATTTGCAAAAAAAAGAAGTTAATTTAATAAGATTAAATTCATACAATGGCTATTAAAAATAATCATTTATTTCATAGAAACCAGTTAGAAAAATACTTGAATTCATGTTCTCGGTAGCTGGAAATTCAAAGCACCCTGGTTGGAGGCCCTGCTATTAACTTACGACCAAAACAAACAGCGAACGAAGGGAAAAAAATCACCTTTGTAAAAATGTAAAGCAGAGACTGCCAAGTCGAACGTTTTTGCTGTTATCACAATAAATCACATGTGAAACTTGGACAAGAGAGAGCACATAAGCACTGCCTTTGTTTTCTATTCCACTTAGAAAGGTCGTGTCTCAAGAGGAATATTAATGCTGAGATATTACTCAGGGTGTGTGTGTGTGTGTGTGTGTGTGTGTGTATGTGTGTTCGTGTGTGTGTGTGTGTGTGTGTGTGTGTGTGTGTGTGTGTGTGTGTGTGTGTGTGTGTGTGTGTGTGTGTGTGTGTGTCTGAGCGTGCGTTAGTAATGTGCGTCTAAACGATGGAGACGAGTTTATGTGCTAAAACGCAAAAACTGATTAGTCCTCTGCTGCCAGTGTGTCTATGAGGTTATTTGTACTGCACACTTACATACATATACATGTTATATGGAGGTGTGTGTGTGTGTGTGTGTGTGTGTGTGTGTGTGTGTGTGTGTGTGTCTGAGCGTGCGTTAGTAATGTGCGTCTAAACGATGGAGACGAGTTTATGTGCTAAAACGCAAAAACTGATTAGTCCTCTGCTGCCAGTGTGTCTATGAGGTTATTTGTACTGCACACTTACATACATATACATGTTATATGGAGGTGTGTGTGTGTGTGTGTGTGTGTGTGTGTGTGTGTGTGTGTGTGTGTGTGTGTGTGTGTGTGTGTGTGTGTGTGTGTGTGTGTGTGTGTGTGTGTGTGTGTGTGTGTGTGTGTGTGTGTGTGTGTGTGTGTGTGTGTGTGTGTGTGTGTGTGTGTGTGTGTGTGTGTGTGTGGAAAGGGAAAGGAACTCTGGCCAAAAGATCGATTGGTTATGTAGCGACTGATGATACCCTGAGGATGTCAGGGTAATAAAGTGTTGCTTTCCTAAATGTGTCCTGGGCCTCTGCTTGCATGTATTTTTAAGGTCAAAACAAGTGCTGAACATTCATTATATTCACCATTTTTATATGTATTTACAACTTCACAATAACCAATAGGGAGCCTTATTTTGTTTAAACACAAAGCGTCTGAAATTATATGATCGATTGCGCTTTGGTATTTCAATAAGGTTGTGCTGATGCAAGACCTATAAATCAAAGAAACAACAGAACTGCAACAGAAAACACAGTCATTTGCCTCCCACACAATATTTGAAGAAGCTATGAATTGATAAATGAGAAGAAAAGTTTTTTTTTTTTAGAAAGAACAAAAAATGCTGGCCTAAAATACACATGGATACATCTTTAATAAAATTATATAATCAGGTATATGTGTCAATCTCTATAACTCTTCAATTAAAACATTATTTACTGCTAAATATGACATAATTTATGATTAAATATGCATGAATTGAAGGTAAAAAAATTGTGGAAAATCAGCTGGTGCATTTCCAGCTTTATGTACGTATCATGTTAAATCTTCGTTCTTGCCAATTTCACCTCTTTTCATTTATCTCCATACACTCCAGTGTTCTCCAAAAATAAAACAAAGAGGTGAAGAAAACCTGACCTGCCATTTTTACAGGCTACTTTGCTTCAGAATGGAGCCCAAAACGTGTCATTCTGACGATTCTGAATATTTGGCCATGTTTTTTTTTTTTTTTTTTTTTTTTGTGGGTGTGGGAGTCCCTGCACCCACATTCAGCAGAACAAGACTTTCTTTATTCAAGTAGCAGACTGTTTTCCTGTACTGAGGAACAATTAGAAAAAAATTAAGGTTAGACCAGTAATATTTTTTTTCAAACAAATCTTTTTACACATATGCCACTTTTTTCTTCCCTTTTAAAGCACAATTTATTAAATGTTTTGTTTTAATGCCCTTTCTTATTCTAAAGACACCAACTTCAGCAGTTTACAATCATTAATCGAGTATTGTGAAACAAAGAAAAAAGGTAGATACATATTTCATTAATTAAAGGGGAGCGTGCAAGCTACCGTGTATGCACAATACTTCAGAGTCTGATCACCTTATTTTATTACAAAACTGAAAGAATACAATACAAACAACAAATAACATTAAAGAGTATTAGAATTAGACAGCTTAAAATATTAATTAGGCTAGCCTACAACTAACGACTTTGGAGGTAATAGAATTAAAGGTTTGGGGGGAAATGTATTAAACAATAATGTTTGCATTTTTTATACATTTAAAAGTAAAATATATAATATAAAGTAATATATCCAGCCCACACGATTATTCAAAAATAACTGCTTGATCGTAAGCGAGTCATATCCTCCGTGTTTGAGTGCAATGATTGGATAGCATCAAAAAAAAAATGGTGGTAGCCTAATACTGTCACAGTCCTCGTCTGCACCTGTCTGTCCTTGTCTGCACTTCACTTCCCAGAATCCTCCTTGTCTGCACACCTGAATTCACTCCCTCAATCATCCACCTGTTCATCGTCTTAATCATCTGTGTCACCTGTCCTCATCTCGTTAGTATCTGTATTTAGTTCTCTCTGTTCAGTCTGTCTGGGTTGGTTCTAGTTTGTCGATGTATATGTAAATGCTTGTATATGCATAGGTGTTTGTGAATATCCTGCCTGTACCTGGTTTTGTTTAAGAGTAAATCGTTTGTATTGGAGCTCTTAGCCTCAGCCTGCCTTCATTACACTCCACACCGTGACAGAAGAACCGACCTCAAAAAGATGAGCTGGGATCTTGCTGAACAGATCGCGGCGGTGGCTCTAGGTAGCCACGATCTGTTTGAATACACAGATAGGTTTTATCTCCTTGCAGTCACCTGCACCTTGAGCGACGAGGTGATCAAGGAGTGTTACCGGCTGGGGGCCAAGGTTGTTGATCCGAGGGAGCTCCCAGACCTCTCCGGTCTGGACTGGAGAGAGGCGCTCTCCACATGTCTGGAGAGCTTCCTTCCGTGGCATGCCATGACCGTCCAGCCGGAGCTTCGCGTCAGCCACGTCCAGCCAGAGCTTCACGTCAGCCACGTCCAGCCAGAGCTTCACGTCAGCCACGTCCAGCCAGAGCTACACGTCAGGCACGTCCAGCCAGAGCTTCACGTCAGGCACGTCCAGCCAGAGCTTCACGTCAGCCACGTCCAGCCAGAGCTTCACGTCAGCCACCCCAAGTCAAGGGAACCGAATCCCGAGTCAAGGGAACCGAATCCCGAGTCAAGGGAACCGAATCCCGAGTCAAGGGAACCGAATCCCGAGTCAAGGGAACCGAATCCCGAGTCAAGGGAACCGAATCCCGAGTCAAGGGAACCGAATCCCGAGTCAAGGGAACCGAATCCCGGTTCCCGAGTCAAGGGAACCGAATCCCGGTTCCCGAGTCAAGGGACGACCCGAATCCCGGTTCCCGAGTCAAGGGACGACCCGAATCCCGGTTCCCGAGTCAAGGGACGACCCGAATCCCGGTTCCCGAGTCAAGGGACGACCCGAATCCCGGTTCCCGAGTCAAGGGACGACCCGAATCCCGGTTCCCGAGTCAAGGGACGACCCGAATCCCGGTTCCCGAGTCAAGGGACGACCCGAATCCCGGTTCCCGAGTCAAGGGACGACCCGAATCCCGGTTCCCGAGTCAAGGGACGACCCGAATCCCGGTTCCCGAGTCAAGGGACGACCCGGTTCCCGAGTCAAGGGACGACCCGGTTCCCGAGTCAAGGGACGACCCGAATCCCGAGTCAAGGGACGACCCGAATCCCGAGTCAAGGGACGACCCGAATCCCGAGTCAAGCGACGACCCGAATCCCGAGTCAAGCGACGACCCGAATCCCGAGTCAAGCGACGACCCGAATCCCGAGTCAAGCGACGACCCGAATCCCGAGTCAAGCGACGACCCGAATCCCGAGTCAAGCGACGACCCGAATCCCGAGTCAAGCGACGACCCGAATCCCGAGTCAAGCGACGACCCGAATCCCGAGTCAAGGTCCGTATCTAACCAAGTGAGTGCATCAAGCCCAGTTCTGCGCCTCGCTTTGTCGGCCCCGCTTCTGCTCTTCGCTCAGCCTATGTCTTTCAAGCTCCGGGAGGCCTTTCCTGAACCCGTGGATTTCCCCAAGTATTTTTTTGGGGGGGGCCATAGGCCTTCGCCTCGTCCGGCTCCGCCGTGGCCGCCCGAAGGGTCCTCACCGCCGTGGCCGCCCGAGGGGTCCTCACCGCCGTGGCCGCCCGAGGGGTCCTCACCGCCGTGGCCGCCCGAGGGGTCCTCACCGCCGTGGCCGCCCGAGGGGTCCTCACCGCCGTGGCCGCCCGAGGGGTCCTCACCGCCGTGGCCGCCCGAAGGGTCCTCACCGCCGTGGCCGCCCGAAGGGTCCTCACCGCCGTGGCCGCCCGAAGGGTCCGCACCGCCGTGGCCGCCCGAGGGTTCGTCCTGCTCCGCCCTGGCCGCGCCCACGTCCTGCTCCGCCCTGGCCGCGCCCACGTCCTGCTCCGCCCTGGCCGCGCCCACGTCCTGCTCCGCCATGGCCGCGCCCACGTCCTGCTCCGCCATGGCCGCGCCCACGTCCTGCTCCGCCATGGCCGCGCCCACGTCCTGCTCCGCCATGGCCGCGCCCACGTCCTGCTCCGCCATGGCCGTCTGTTCCATCCTGGAGTCCGTCCTCCTGCACCTGGTCCGCCTTCCCGTCCGCCTTTCCAGGATGCCCACCCTCCCACCCCTGTTCTACGGCGTGAGGTCACGCCTACCGGGAGGGGGGAGTAATGTCACAGTCCTCGTCTGCACCTGTCTGTCCTTGTCTGCACTTCACTTCCCAGAATCCTCCTTGTCTGCACACCTGAATTCACTCCCTCAATCATCCACCTGTTCATCATCTTAATCATCTGTGTCACCTGTCCTCATCTCGTTAGTATCTGTATTTAGTTCTCTCTGTTCAGTCTCTCTGGGTCGGTTCTAGTTTGTCGATGTATATGTAAATGCTTGTATATGCATAGGTGTTTGTGAGTATCCTGCCTGTACCTGGTTTTGTTTAAGAGTAAATCGTTTGTATTGGAGCTCTTAGCCTCAGCCTGCCTTCATTACACTCCACACCGTGACAAATACAATGCATAAATAACAAAATAACATTAACATATCACGTCTCTCATATAAAGTTACAAAATAAAATAAAAGATGATGACATACATATGGGGTATCATATGAGTGTAAATAAACAGTTTTAAATATTGATGTTTATTGTGAAGTTTTCTAACTAAATTTTAATTTTCTTCTCAAAACTGGCGTCTGTCTATTGACAATGTAGGCGGAAATTCGTTTACACTACTGATAAGGATGTGACGACACGCGGACTAAAGGATAAGGTCTATAGATTTTATTCACAGCAGCGTCATCTTTGAATTTTAACACAAATGACAGCGAGGCTGTGATATAGCCTACATCTCTCAAGTGGATTGTAGCTGTTACTTAATGTTTTACTTTTATTTTTTTATTGTTCTGCTGACTAAATAGGCCTACCTACAGCAAAAATAAATTTCCAAGAAATTTCAGTTGACTAAAAACTTCAGACAACATAACCTGGAAAAATATAAGTGATCTAGGAGCTTTATACATGCATGGACATGTTTGACCATTGACTTTTGCAGTGTCTTGTCGCTCTTGGGCATGCTGCATTGCAAAAACACAACGATCAAGTTAAAACAAGTTCAACTTTTAAAGTGGCGTCTCTGGACCTTCCGTTTTCTTTTTCTTTTTTTCACTGACATGTGTCTTGGACTTTTAAATGCAAAAACACAGTTAATGTTAATGATTCCTTAAAGTCGTCATGAAACGGAAGTTTCAATAGTCTTTTTTTTCTATTGTGATGTATATATGAGTGAAATGGCTTCTCAAACAAGAAAAAATGTAGGACGGACCTCAATTTTGTCCAAGGGGAATTGGGAATTGAGGGGAATTCACGCCAAAAAAACATCATCAGAGAAGAGATGTCATTCCAAGGGGAAGGGCAAGTTAATTTGAATACAGATTATGAGGGAACATGAATTAAAAGATAATAATGTGCACAGATAAATTATTTATAATAAATACTGCAATATTCCATAAAAATCTTGATATTTGTTAACTGTTAAGATATTCCATATCTTGGTGATGGACATATCTTGGACTCTATCTGGTGATTCTATAGCCATCTCATGCCATATACATGAGACTGTCCATGAATGTTCTTGACAATGATTTTTTTCGGGGTAGGTTGCCAGGTCTTTCCCCACATAGCTTGGGACTCACACCCAGACCATGCAAGAACATGCAAACAGAAAGGACCCTTGGGGACCTCCTTGCTATGAAGTGACAGTGCTATCCACTGAGCCACTGTGCCACGACCCATAGCCTCACATACTGTATAAGCTGCATTCAAAATCGCATACTTCCCTATGTAGTAGGGGAAAAACAGTATGTGACAAAAGTAGTATGTCCTAATTGACAGTACTCACAAAAGAGTAGGCAAAAGACCTTCCGGCAAGGTTCTGAAGTGTGCATACGATGGACACTTTACTACCCCATGAGGCTACTGACGCTGGAAGGTCACATGATAATGACAACATGGCGAATGTAGTATGTCTGGATTACATTTATACTACACACATTCATACTAAATAGAATTTACTTTTTTAGCAGTTATGAAGTAAATACTTGTTCAGAATAATACTTACTCAAGAGAGTATGTGATTTCAGACCAGCCATAGTCTTTCACGTGATACATTAGTGATGCATTTTCCACACTAGAGAGCACAGAGGTAAACCTTCTAAGAGCTACTTCGTACCTTAAAGTTTAAGTGCATCATACACACTTTTATCCCTGTAGACTTGCACCAGCTGCAGCCTTCCTTCAAACCAAGACTTCTGTGAATTCTTATTAAAGCTGGTCACAGTGCTCCAAACAGACGTGTGCAATTTACCTCCTCCCCAGACAAGGTCTACATTACACTCAGTTCCACGTCTTTTTAATGTCTTTCTCTATAGGCCATGCCATTCATGGTGAAGTTAGTGGGCCCAGGACAGTATACACACCCATGAAGTCATGCTATTTCCAAACTACCTCTTACTGATGGATGTTTTATTTCCAGGTCTGTAATTCTTTTCATTCTCAGAAAGGGAAAATCGATCTTTCCTTTAAGATACTTGAAGATAACCAATTAATTATTTTCCTATATTCCTATAGGAATATATTTCCTATTTCCATTTTACCCTCATCAGCTACAGCACCACAGAAACATGATAACATTGCTTGGGGACTTTATATGTTTGTACCTAATATTTGAAACATTATAAGAACCAAAAATGACTGGAATATGATTAATGGCTGTTAACAGATAAATAAGTTGGCTCAATTATCTCTTTTTTTTTACAGCAAGGCAGCTGTATTCAGATACCTAAAAGCATGATGTTCTTATTATACTATATATCACAAAATGTATCTTAAAAAAAAAAAATCTGACACAGAGCTACTAAACCACAATCCGACCAGCTCTGTTTCCCACAAACACTAAACATAGATGAACCTAAAGTCTGCATGTAACCTCCTTGGAAAATATAGTCAAATTCTGCAATCTGAGCATGTAATTTCTTTTAAATTAAAGTTCCATTTAAATGATTGACCATTCTTATTTTTTATGGAGTAAAATTATTTATCTGTGCACATCGTTATTCTTTTTGAATTCATAATCTTTAATCAAAATAACTTCCCCTCCCTCTTGGATCATCATTTCTTCTGTTCTCTGATGACGTGTTTACTGGTGCTACGGCAGGACAACCTGTCACATGACATGACATCACAGCAATAGCAAACCACAACCATCCAATCAATTCCCGATGGACAGAATCAAGTCCCGCCGTAAATGTTTTCTTGTTTGAAAAGTTGTTTCACTTGAAAATACGTCACAATAGGGAAGAAAAGACTATTGCAACTTATGTTTAATGTTATCTTTAAATATTTGTTTAAATAATTAAATAACAAAACTGAGATTTAAAAAATCAGCAATGTCCATATTTTACCCTATTTTAACCATATTTTTACCTCAATAAAGTTCATTTGGAAAATACCTTTGAATGACACACTTCACACGATAGTTACTGTATGTTTTTCAGTTTTCTTTTGCAAAATACTATTGTAGAATATTTTGTGGTGTTTTCAGGTAATCAGGCATCTGTTTAGCAGACTGAGGACTAGAAGGTGAGTAAAGTATGGTCATGTCTGTACAGAAGCTCACCCTGCATCTGACCCGAATGCCTCCTCATGATATTCACATAAAAGAAAAGAGTGATGTTCCAGTATGGAGATGCAGGAACTATTTCTTTCATTTAGCAAGATTTATATTAGCCACTGTGCTTGGCTTAAAAAAAAAGGGGGGGGGGGGGGGATATTTAACATACTGTTTAAGAAGTGATCTGTATTTGGCTGAACTATAATATTAGCAGGTCACTGTTCCATATGGTAACCAGACATGGACTGTTGCGGCTGCTGCGGCACAGGCCAAGAAGCAGAAGAAGAGAGAGAGGAGAGTGGATTTGAATTGAGGATGATAATTGCAGAGAGGAAAAACACTAGAGCTGGAGCAGGTTATGACCACGCATCAGCCAGTTCCATTACTAGAGAAGAGTCTTTTTAAAAAACTGGCCTGTGTGTGGGTAAGTGAATGCACACAGACTCAGTTCAAAAGTTATTAGCTGTCATTCTCACAGACAAATTAGAATGGAAAATTCTACCATCGCTGCAAGTGGTTTGACCGCCTTTCTCTGTCTGTGCGAGGCTTGAACTTTAAAATCTTTTTTTCTTCAATCCCCCCCCCCCTTAATCCTTAATCCCCTTTTTTTTTACTTTTCAGTTTTCATTCATCTCAGTTTCTCTCTCCCTTTTTTAAATTATGATGCAGTCAGGAACACTTAAAAAAGTTAATTTGTAACTATAAAAATATTTCAAACTATAGCAGTCAATTTGTTAACTTAACTAACAGCTAAAAACTTTTGTTCATCTATATGAACATAAATATTTCTGTCAAGGAAACTAAAGATTGTTTAGCGTTTTGCAATAAGGAACTAGAAATCTCATTCTCATCATGTTTGATTTTCAAAGCCCACTAAATGACGTGGGCCTTATTTACCTCATAAAACTAGAGGAAAATATATTATCCTGTTATACTAATATGAAGCAGCAGCAGTATAAATTAAGACGGATAAATGTTAAGCAATGCTAATATTTAATTCATAATTATTATACATAAGCTGCAATGCCTGCTGGGAACTTGCTAAACATTGTGCAACGTAAAATTGTTCGTTCAGATGAACACAAAATAATAAACTGACACCTCCTGCTAAATTTGATATATGTATATTTTTTACATTGCATTACAGCATATTATTGTCTTGATTTTTCACAGTTGTTTTACCCATATTTTGAGTTATACATTGCATTGTGTTGTGTTTTAGTGTTGAAGGAAATGTCGGGTATGGAAAATAAGGTACTGATTATTTTCTGCCAGGACATTATCTGGTTTCTACTGATTTTTTTCTTACAGTAGTGTATTTCGGGCCCCGCATGACAAGGACAGAGTTTTAAGCTCTGATGAAGAAATCCGGCTCGACCAACACAATAACAAAAAATAGTTTTATTTTATTACAATTATTGACTTAATGCATATATGTATACGGTCGTCATCTCTCTCACAGTAATAATGATGACTTTATGTGAAAAATTATGAGGTTGTTGACTTTCAGCTCACATTTATTATTGTCTCCATCTGTGCCGACATACAGAGTTTGAAGTCTTTATTTATGACTGATCTGATATCCTTAACATTTTTCATGCCAAGATTTTGTATTTCTTCAATGACTTCCATTTGTTTCAGTCAATTGTCCTTTACAGGTTGAAACCACACCCATAATGTATAAAGTAAAATCAGCCATTAAAACTCCACAGCCTACCACAGGTCCATCATTCTGCTATAAAATGTTTGATAAATTACAGTCTCCCATCAGGTTTGAACCACAAAGGCTGTCCCTGTAAGGATGATTTATGGCTTTTCCCTTTCTTTCACGTTCTCCGTTCTTTCTCCACCACTGACAGAATCCCTCTCTTGGATGGTCACACTTCCAGACCACACTGTTGTATGGATTCAAACTCCTCCTGAGGGCCCTGTAAAAGCCTTCCCCGAGTCAGATGTGGCTTTGTTTGATTTCTTGCTTCTTTAAATGTTCCGAGACGTTGTGCATCTCAGTGGTTGAATCCATTTGGTCTGGTGATTTGGACTTTGCCCCCATCCTTTACACTGTGTGCTAAATGTGTCCTCCCCTTCAACTCCAGTTGTGTTTGGAAAAATGAAATAGTCAAGAATGAAAAATGAACATAAGATGGACACGACTGCAGACTTTAGTTCACCAGATAAGAGTGGTTGAAGTGTGTGTAAATGGAGGGCATTAGTAAATTCAAGGATGTATAAAAAGATTATGTTAATAAAACCATTTAAATGTACTGTACCTGTCTGAAACATTTGATGTTCTATGAGCCAAATGCATTGCTTGACAGTCATTGTTTGGTTAAAAGTCATCTGTTATAATCTCAGAGATAGTTGTCAGTGGCCTATTTGTAAAATTAAGATTGCACCTGCAGCGATTAATTAACTGTGAGTGCATTGAAGCGTTCAATTTACCTACTGCCCTGGCATAAAGGTTTCTATTTACAACATGTTTTTTAGAATTTGTAACCAATCACATATCTGTTGATGTGCGAATGCAATGACCAATCAGAGGCATTTAAATAGGTCTATAAGCTCTTAAGCATTTGTAAGACATGGTCACATGCACACTGCACACGCTCTCAAATGGCCAAGACCTCAAACGTGTGGGTATTTAGACAAGGCATCTGATTCATCTGGTGAGTCATTTGAGAATCATTGAAAAATGTGGTGATGACGTGCAATGTATAGGCTATTATGAGAAAATTAAATAGTTTTTTTTTTAACCTTTTTGATGCATGTAAACTTTTTGTAAACAGCAGAGCCTTTAAAATAGCATAATAGGGGTAGCCTACTTTAAGCATATACTTTTTTGTTTATTATGAAAAGCCAGCTATTAGTAATGAAACTTTTTTTTTTAAATCTAATATATGTAGCCTATATTTTTAAAAATTTACCAAAAAAAAAAAAGATAAAAAAAAAGAACTGTAGGCCGCCGCCTACTGGTTTTGGAGATCGTCACAGAAATTAAATTGGGTCATAGATTCAGTCAGTTCACTGATTAGCCTAGGCCTACTACGACCAAATCAAGTCAGAAGTCAGTTAAATTGCGATTTTAAGTCAACTATGATTCTACGGCAAACTGAGAGAATTCCCCCCCCCCCCCCCCCAGAAATGTATTTAATGACTCACAAACGACGCCCAGTTAGTTCTGTTAGAGTTTGAGAAGGATGTAACATTAATGCACAACCGAATGGAAGGATATTTTGAGGAAGATCCCATGGGCGTATGTGGAGCCTGCAACTAAAGGTACGTTATGCGGTTTATTTCATATTGTGTAAGCCGATTCAGCTTTAGGTTTGACTACATTGAACTAGGTAATTTACGCGTATGTCGGATATTGTTGCTGTTGTGAGTTCGATAGGCTCTGGTAGTTTTGTGTTTAGTGTGTTCAACCCTGTGTTGAAACTTGGCCCACAACGGACGGGCAAACGCGCCATTGCGCGCGAACAACATGTGCTTGGAGGTTGTAATGACGGCGGAATACTGTGCCTGTGTGTGTTTATAGTCATAATTTCTAGAATTTACTATTGATCCAAACATATCCTGTGAAAAATGATCAATGTTGCACCTTTATTTTACGAAATTAATGTTCTAGTTTGACATCCCCCAACGATAACAGGACTCCTAAGTCTAGACCAGATTTAGAGGATAGTTAGCATTTGAGAATGCTTTTGAATTAATATTCCTCTTTGGGTTCAAGGAAAGTTACACTGCTGGATTTTCTCTTGTGTTGAGAACTTTGCAGAATTCCATGTGGATCCATATGCCTCTTTTCTGTTCCACCTGTCATCACTCTAGCTGCATGCAGCTTTCAAACCCACATCTTTGATTAATGTTCATATACAGTTTGCAAAGTATTACATTTCCACTATACTGTCCAAGATACCTGAGACACAAGCGCCTGTTCTCGATTGAACACTGCAGATTTAGAAAGAACATTGTATGAATGTTTTTTTCCCCCATTTCTCTCTCTCACCTCTATTTTTTAGTTATTTTTTTCCTCTCAGATATCTTTAGTCTACCAGTTTTACCCTTCTTGAGGTGTGCCATATGTTATTGATCAGGACGGTAGTCAAAGAGGGCAATTTTAGGTTACTAGAACTCACCCGTGTGTTGTGCATTTAGAAAGAAAGTTTTACAGGTACTATGGTAATACAGTATTCTATGAATGGAGCAAAGTCTAAAACCCAATTTATACTTCTGCGTTGAACTCACGCTGTACGTCATAGGCTGTGTGTAACCCTTCGGCGTACCATGACTTGCACAAACCCTTTTCTACAAAAATGTAACCACCATGTAAAAAAATTTAAAACCAATACGTTGTCTATAGCGTAGTGGCTTCGGCGTAGGTGCGACGCAGAAGTATAAATCAGCCTTAAAGGAACACTACACTTTTTTTTTAAATAGGCTCATTTTCCAACTCCCCTGGAGTTAAACAGTTGAGTTTTACAGTTTTTGAATCCATTCAGCCGATCTCCGGGTCTGGCGGTAGCACTTTTAGCATAGCTTAGCATAGATCATTGAATCTGATTAGACCGTTAGCATCTCTCTCAAAAAAATTACCAAAGAGTTTCGATATTTTTCCTATTTAAAACTTGAGTCTTCTGTAGTTACATCGTGAACTAAGACCGACTGAAAATGAAAAGTTGCAATCTTCTTGGCTGAAATGGCTAGGAACTATTCTCATTCCTGTGTAATAATCAAGGAACTTTGCTGCCGTGCCATGTAGGGCTGCGCGATTAATCGATTAATTTATGCGCAGCTTTTCAGTGCAGTGCGGCTGACCAGTAGTAAATGCTGCTCCATTTGAACGCCAGAGGGCGCTCTCACGCAGACACGATAAATATGCCCCGCCGCAGAAGTACAATATCATTCCACAATATCACAATATCACCATCATTCCAGGAAATCCCTATCGCTGTAGCTGAATAAACCGAAGATTGAAATGCTTTGATTAAACATGACCTTATTCTGTGTAAGAAGCCACATGATCTCACAAATTATGCTCATCTGTGGTTTTGAAGGGAGTTTGGAGTAAATGCATGTTATGAAATGTTGTCTTTTGTTGGACAAGAGGTTCATAAATGCTTCTCATGTTTGGAAAGATGTTTGACTCTTGTTGCTTTTTCAAATGTATGTTATAAGAGACTCACACTCACGGTGCATTCAGATGGAGCAGCGTTTACAGCAATGACGAGCTGCGCATAAAAGATAATCGCAGCCTATGCAATTTCAAACTCGCGATAAGCCATCTCGATTGAAGTGCGATAACATGTAAATTGCAATTAATCGTGCAGCCCTTGTACCATGGGTGCCGCAGGCGCAATGATATTACCCATGGTACTGCTGCAAATTCGTTGATTATTACGAGGAATGAGAGTATAGTTCCTACCAATATTGTCCTAGAAAATTGCAACTTTTCATTTTCCGTCAGTCTTAGTACACAATGTAACTACAGAAGAGTCAAGTTTTAAATAGGAAAAATATCGAAACTCCTTTAAGTGCCATGGCATGCATAATGTACAGTATTATATATATATATATATATATATTTATATCTCAATCAATCAAAGTATCATACCATTTGATACTTTGATACTTAACATAGTACTACAACCACAGTAATATTTGTGCAGAAACACGGCTAAGGGGCATGAACTTTAAATGTTTTCTAGTTTGTCTTACACAACAGCAAACAAAATCAACTTTTTTTTGTATTCATCTAATTGAAACGTGTCGCCTATATAAATAATAATAATAATCCAAATAAAAATCCATCATCATCACATGATGGGCCAGGTGGTCATAAATCAGAATATTGATTACGCAGTTTCTCCTAGTTAAGCCTATTTATTTTGCTACCTTAACATGCATGAAAATATTGTTAGTTTTATTTTATTATTTGCTTTTAGCATTATTCACAATTTTTTCACAACTCTTTCGGAACAATCCTGAACTACACGATTCTGGATAAATTGAGTTTTTCTTTTGTTTTATTTCAAATAGAGATTGCGATTCTCCCATGATTCTGAACAGATAAAAAAAAAACGTAATTTACTAGAGGTTCTGACAATGTTAATTGCTACAGTCATTTGAAAAATGTTAAATAAATTAATAAATCATTTTGAATGAATAATTCAACGCCTCACTCATAAATACTTCACTTGTTTCCTTACTGATGAATCAGTTTTTAATGAATCTCTTGAATGAATGATTCAATGATAAATATTTTTTTTTTCGAAACGATCCTTTTTTTACTTTTTTAGCCAAGTTACTTTCAAAAGTTGATTTGCTCTATTTTGATCGCTGCTGTAGACATAAATGTTTAAATCTGAACTATAAACTTTATCCAAGTAATTCTGTGATCATTTAAATTTGTAACAGAAATAACAATACTGTGTGGTTGAAAAGACTGTTTGTGAAGCTGTTCACATGACAACTGCTCTCTCTGGGTCAGTGGCAGCGCCGGAGAATCATAAGATTGAGAGGTGTTTTAATCAAGATCGCAATATTTTAACGATTAACCGTGCAGCTCTACTGTGACCCATTTTTGGGTCACGAAACCATTTCAGAAATACTGCTCTAAATGATCATCTCCCTTTGATGGCTTTCCAGGCATCTGGATCTCACGTAGTTCAGTCAGGAAAAGTGTCCAGCTCCAGCGGCTTGATCTCGTTTACTCTTTATTGGTACATTGCTTCACACAGGAGGGTCTGGAGGTGAGGAATGTGACACTAGCAGTAGAGAGCACAACATTTGCAGTTATTCATTTACTCACTTAGGACTCAGTATATTTATGGAGCTGTTTATACTTGCAGCTACCGGTGTTGCTTGTACTCCACATTAGCAAAGTAAGCAAACACTTATCCTCAATCTAGATACTAAATGTTGTTAATTCCTTTGAAAGGTGCTCATGTGGGTTACTTGCATATATCATGCGTGAATGATTAAAAAAAAAAAAATTCTCATTGCAATAGTTACAGTAAATCTGGTTGTTAACTTCTTGACACCCACAAAATTCCCACAAATAGTCAACAAGAACAAATTGTACCTTCATTAGTGGCTGGAGCCGGTCAGCACTTCTTTTTACTGTTGTTTTACCATTCTTCCTTTTTATTCACCTCTTGTTAATGTGGTTTGTAAAATGCATATGATAAAATACTACGCCAATAGGCAGTAATTAGTCGAGCTATATAGTTGCAGAGTTTCAGTTCATAGGACTGTTGGATGGGGTGGTGCACAGCAGCTTTTATGACCTAAAATCTCATCCTCACACCTGGATGTCCAACCGAAGGACAGATTTGCAGATTCTGAGAGACGTGTAGTTCTGAGTGCCCTGCAGAGAAGGACTGCTGACCCTGCCATGAACCGTGATCTGGGTTTGATTAAGAGGGTCCTTTAAATCTTTCTCGCTAACAATGTGCTCAAGGCATGTTCTGCAGTAAAAACTATTTTTTTCAGCATTCCCTGTTGAGTTCAAAACAACAACCAGAAGGCCAAGGGAAGAGAGGAGAGATCTAAAAACACAAAAGGCGTTCTACCAATGAATGAATTCAGTACAGGGTGGCATCTATGAAGGGGGTACTAAAGAATTTACAAAAGCTGTTGAGGGTTGAAAGTGAGATCAAGTCCAACTTGAGTCTAGAGTCATAGAAGTTTTATCCTATCGTTTAAGGGGCTGTATATAAGTGTGAGGTAATGCTTTTTTTAACTGACTCTCACACAAACTGCTATTAGACCAGATGGATGTCAAAAGTTAAGTCTTCATTACTGTAAATATTTTAATTACGTACAGCTCTCTGGAAAAATTTACTCTGATTGGTCAGTCACAGAATTCTGTGGTCAAATTTTATAAAACGGTGATAAACTATATAGACCATTTTGGCAATTGATTTTAGTGGCTCTCATGTTACTGACCAATTTATTAGATAATAAAATTAATTTTAAAATAATAAATATTTAATAAAAAAAATATTTTGGTGAGTTGAGCTTGACTGAAATAGATTTTTGGGGGCCGAGACCGATATAAGGGAGTAAATAAAAAGCCCGATATTTATGTGTATATCATAATACAGTAACAATATTATTTATGTGTATATTATAGTACAGTACCAGTCAAAAGTTTGGCCAGACTTTCTCATTTGTGTGTACAAACTTTTGACTGGTACTGTATATAGAATACAGTATAAATAAACAGAGTATATATAATTTTTTTTTTTTTTTTTTTTTTTTGCAATGATCACTCAAATGTGGTGATCAAACTCTTGTGTGACAAAGATATGTAATGGAGGCAGGGTGAATGATATGATACATTTGAGCTGTAACCAAACTAGTTTGCATTGCATATTATATTCTAAACACTGTTGCATAATCTTCTAAAAACTACTTTGTCTTTTTATTTAGTCACGTTATATAAAAAATAACTTCTATCAATAAATATATCAAAAGTGTCACTGGTAAAACCTTATTATCTTCTATTATTAATTATTAATCTTAATTCCTCTACTCTCTACCAGTGGTGGAAGAAGTACTCAGATCTTTTACTAAAGTAAAAGTAATACCATAATGAAAACATGTTTAATTACGTATGTACAGTACTTTTACTTAACTACTATTTTAAATAAGAAGTCGGCAAAATGTACTAAATGTGAAACTACTCATTATGCAAAATGGCCCTATATAAAGTGTTTTACTTATATAAATTATTGGAATATTGCTTGATGTTGTAGCGTTATAGGCAGAATGGCCGTTGTCACTCGTGTCGCAATAGTAAAAGCTGTTTACCCTGGACGCGACAAAGCGCCCGTTGCAAAGTGCTTAAGTGAAAGGGTTGCCTGGTGTCATTACAGTAACCTGGGTCACCAGTAGCAAACAATGGAGCCTCCTCTGCTGGACAAACTACGTAGTTACACAAGTTACAACTATTTTATCAGCGTTATGTTCTGTGAAAAAAGCTACACGCCGATGCCGATTTATCTGCGACATGTCGGCCGATAAAATCTGCTTACTGATAAATTGGTTGGGCTCTAGTGAGTAGCCATGTTACAAGTAGGGTAATGTCAAGTCATCTGGTCATTATTACAAGTTAAACCCTTCCGAATACACAGGAGGATACAAGATACACCTGTTTTTTTTTTTTTTTTTTTTTTTTTAAAATAATGAATAGCTGACAGTTGCTGTGTCTCATTTCGAAGGCTGCGCCCTCCAGAGGTTGCATTTGTTGGCTGCATAGGTCATTTAGCATGTCTCATTTCGGAAAAGGCCCTGTCCCAAATGGCACACTTCATATGCACTTTCGGTCTTGTAGACTGTGTGCGAGTGTCCGTTAAGTCCATGAGTCTGTAAGGTGTCCCATTTGTCATTTTAGGTTTCAGAAGGTTTGCAGTTGATATGCTGACTGATCCCGGTCCCAGTGCAGCCCGCACTGATGCGAGCTACGTAACAGACTACTTCCCGACAATCAAAGCAGTGTTACGTCACAAAAGTGCGGACTCGTAGGAAGACTGCAAGTGCTTAGGGTGCCATTTGGGACAGGGCCTAGCCATTACATTTCAAAAGTAAGAAAGAAATCACAGTAATTTACGCCTCACAAGGAATAAGTTAAAAAAAAAAAAAATTTAATTAGACCTACTCCACTTATATGTGGCCGAAAAGTGCAATCTACGGAGGGCGCAGCCATCGAAATGTGACAGTCAGGGCCGTGCAGAGACCTTTGGAGGGGCAGGTGCTCAAAGTATAAAAGGGGCACATGGAACAAGGCTTTAAATAAGGCTGTGCTCAAAAGATTTACACAAGATTTATATAATGTAAATAAAAACAAGCAAACGGAAAAAATACAGCAATTAATACTTTACAAGATTTTTAACATTAATGTGATACCTGTTCTGGTAAATTCTTACTAAACTCCTTAAGTGAGTTTGCTGCCTGTTGCTGCTGATACTGCTGGAGTTGCTGCTGATACTGCTGGAGTTGATCTGAGACTTTAAACATTAAAACAAACATATAGGAGATATACTAGCTGATTAAACAACTGTTATGTGACCATGACAAGATGTAAAGATTACTGACAGTGTTTGGAACTGGCTCACTAGCTCACTGACCTGCTGTAAAGCTGCAGCGTCTGCCCAGGCTGACTGCTACAAGAACATAAGAGGGAGATGCTCACAGTGGCTGCTGCACACCAAGAGCTGCAGGTAGAAAAAAAGATACTTGTAAGCCTTACCAGTGTTGTGGTGATTATTTTTAAGGCACTCTACTTTTAAAAAAAATAAATACTGTAATAATAATAGTTCAAAGTATGAATAGTTTTTAGTCATAACATAAAAAGACCAGAACCCTAGATGCCCGTAAAACTTTTCTCCCTCAAACAGCAAGCACGTTACTTCTACAGGCTACACATAGCAATATAAACAACATCTCTGCATGCTCTCTTCACGTCTTTCTTGTAAAATAATAAGTAAACAAACATCAAAATCACTTAGCTGAGAATGAAACACCACTTACCAGCAGCTGCGGTGTTCAGATCAGATTCAACTTTATTGTCATTACACAAGTACAGGTACAAGGTAACGAAATGCAGTTTAGGTCTAACCTGAAGTGCAATAGCAGCAAGTGCAAAATATACAATGGTTGCATAAGTGCAGGACATGAATATGTATTGAATATATATAAAGATAACTATTACTAAAACAGAATTTTTACAGATAGGTATGTACAATTAACATAATAAACAGATGACCATTACAGATGACTATTATTGATAGATATAATGAAAATTAGGCTAAGATGAGTAGTATAACAATAGATTTAAAATAGTGCAAATAGAAAAAAATATGGACACAAGCTATCCGAGTAAAAGTGCAGTGAAGAGTGATTGAATTTTACAGTTAAAATACGGCATTGCAAAATGCATATATAAACAGTTGGTACTGTAAATAAACAGTCAGCAGTGCAATTGAGCATAATCCTGTTAAGATAAAGTAGTGCAAGATGCATATGTAAACAGTTGAAGATATCCTCTGGTAGTGCACGTGAAATTAAAAAATGCGCGAGGAATCGTCCCGCGTGAGTTTGTCAGGTGAAAGGTCACCATTTGGGTGTTTTTTTTTTTTTTTTTTTACAGCTAAATTATTATTCATTAATTTTACTAATAGTTAGATTGGGCAGGCATCCACAAAAGGGCCTTTAAGTACAAAAAAGGAGAGGAAATTTTGTAGGAATGCACGATATTGGATTTTGGCCGATATTCGATATGCCGATATTTTCAAACTCATTTTGGCCTGATACCGATATATATATATATACACATTTTTCCCCTGATATAAATTTTGATTTTACTGAAGAGAAATCAAAGAGAAGTCTCTCTCCTGTACTACCTTTACCTTATCACACTCATGTTGTAGATAAGGCAACACAAGACAAACAACATTTGATTCTACCATAAATATATCATTTTACAAATGTAGAGAGACATTCACCCCTGAAAAATAAATTATTTCACTTAGAATGAATGAAGAGAATAAATTATATGCCTGTGCCACATTTATTTTTAAGTTCAGACTTCAAACTTCAGTCCTTAGGAGTAAAATAAATAAAAATACATTTTTAAATAAAAAAATGTAGCCATCATCTCCTACTTGAACAGGTCTGCCAAATGCTTCCCATACATTGGTCAAGTGCACAAAAAAAGCAGCTGTAGTCCAGACCTACTCTTCAGACCCACTTTAAAATATAATCAAACTTAAAACCAAGCTACATATATTATCTTGTAAACCACAGACAGTCCTGTAACAACTCAGTGACAAACAGTGTGCTCTGTATTGCAAAAAACAGACATTTTATCCTTCACTTGAACTTGAGTCGTACAAACCTTTTCAGTCCAACTAACTAGGTTGACAACTTCAGCTGACCAGTAGGCTTCTGTTCAGCTATTTTTTTTTAATACCAGAGGAAGATTTTTTTTTCACAAAAATGAGCACCTCTGCTTTTTCACCGTCCATTCGATTTCTCTTTTGGTCTATCACATCAGAGGCAACGCTAAACAGCCGTTCACTGTCAACACTTGTGCAGGGCGCACACAGGTACTTGCGTGCAGCAGAAGCGAGGGCAGGGAAACGGGCCTTGTTGCATTTCCAGTACTCCAATGGACTGTCGTTCCTGGGAATTGTGGGTTCGGCCAGGTATGAGGCGACCTATGAAGTAACAGAATGATTACTAAAATCACTTACTGATTTTTTTTACTTTATGCTTTTTAGGCATTAACAGAGCACTTGTTTTTTTTATTTATTTTTTATTTCAGAAATCAAACAATTTATTAGTTGCAAGTTTATTATTAATACACAGGCCGCATTATGATAAATAGGCTATTATGTATGTTATGACATTGCAGAATAATAATCGAGAAAGTTACATTAATAATTAGGATGCTTTCAGTCCTAAAGTGAAATATTCAAAAAAAAAAAAAATTTAAAATAAAAACTACATTTGTGCATGTTTGATGCTTACCTGTGATGCGGCCTCGGTCTTGTCTTGCTCCTCAAAAATGACATTTTCCTCCAGAATTTCTTCATACATATCCAGCAGTGATCCTGTTCGGGTCCTCTTCTCTGGGGGATCCTCTGTGCTGACATCTGCACTGCCGTTCATGTCATTCAAAACTTTGAGCAACAGGACGCGAGCACTCCTTTTTTTCCACGTCAAAATACCTGTCTTTGTAGCGGGCATCAAGCATGGTTGCAACCGAATAAAGTGCCTCACACTGCACACCGTTGAAGCGATGATTGACGGCTTCCAGCAGGGTAGTTTTGGTGGTCTGCACGCCTCTGTCCGTGTCACTCGGCCGGCCAAGCAGTCGTGTCAGTGCCACAACTGCGGGGATCACATCAGCAGCAGAGGCCTCTGCAGAACTTATATCTCTGGTCAGCTGCTCAAAGGGGGTGAGAAGTGTTATCATATTTTCTAGAATCCCCCACTGATTTGCCGTCAAAGTTGCAGGAAGTTTAAAATCAGCGGCGTAAGCACCTAGTGCCCTCTTCTGCTCGACCAAGCTTCGCATCATATAAAATGTCGAATTCCATCTGGTAGCGACGTCTTGTTGAAGTCGTTTTGCGGACATTCCGAGCTCTTTCTGTACATCCCCCAGCCGACTGTATGCCAGCTGGGAGTGCTTGAATTGTCCAACTATTCTCCTCCCCACCGCCACAACATCCGCCACGCTGCGCTGAGACAGGACACGTTCATGCACTGCCAGTTGCAGCGTGTGTGCCATGCACGGTAGACTTGCCACACCAAGCTCCACCATAGCTTTAGCCATGTTACGGGCATTGTCACGTAGCACGACATGCACGCGTTCTCTTTCTATTTTCCATTTCCCTAACATATTATCAAACGTGCATGCAATTGCAGCTGCTGTGTGAGAACCGGAGAATTGCTGCGAGTGTAGGACAGCTTTTTTTAATGGTGAAGTCTTCGTCTATCCACTGGGCAGTGAGGCTCAACATGCTAATAGGACTCACGTTTGATGACCAAATGTCCGTGGTAAAGCTAATGTGACTAGCGCAGACAAGAAGCTTTTCAATGTGACTGGCAACCACACTCTGAAATTCAGGTAAGGCCACATTAGAAAAGAAGCGCCGGCTAGGCATAACATACCGCGGCTCTAGGTGCATCATTAGCCTGCTGAAGCCAACGTCTTCCACCACGCTGAACGGCTGGTTATCAAGAGCAATAAATTCAATGATTTTTTTTTTTGTTAAGTTCTTTTACCTTTGGATGGTCGCTGCTGTATTTTCTAGCTTTGTCAAAGGACTGAAGTAGGCTGATGGGTTTTTTTTGCCTGCGTTTTTCCCTCCTTACTTTTCAAAAAGTCCTGGTGCTGCTCAGGATGACGGCTTTTAAGATGCGTAATCATGTTTGTAGTGTTGAACGAGTGTTGTTTTGCGCCTCCTCGCATTACTTGTGCTTTACAAGTACTGCAAATAGCAAGTTTGTTATCTGTTTCACAGATCTCGAAATATCTCCACACAGCTGATATGTTGCTGGCGCTCTACGTTCGCGGTCGTCACGTGCGCATAGTAAACCCGCCACCTTATCGGCAAGGCTCATCGGCAGAAATATTAATATCGGCCGATGATGATCATTTTAAGCTTTTATCGGCCGATACCGATGTCGTGCCGATATCATCGTGCATCCCTAAAATTTTGTCTTGACAAGTAAGGCAAATTACTTTCCTGAAGAGCATTTTTGTAAGCCCAAAGTGAGCAGAGCCGGCCATCTTGGTAGCGTGTCACCGCATGTCACCCCCGAATAACCGAAAATGAGAAAAAGGCGGGATTAGCTGAGATGATGTGACGGCCAACACAAACAGACAGCAGACAAACGGCTAGTAGTGACAGCAGCGGCAGTCCACCTGTCACTCAAGTGGCCACGCCCTTAATAATGCAGAACTTTAAGGCTTAATATAGTGATACACCGATGTGAAAATTGTGGCCGATACCGATAACCAATATTAATATTGCTGTTATGGCCGATACCGATATTTACCGATGTCGATATCTCTATATAGAAAACACATTTTTATGATAATCAAATAAAGAGCTATTTTGCAAAACTCTTTTTTTTTTTACTTTTGTAATTTATTTTCAGAAATGACTGATATTGGGCACCTTTACCTGTGTGCAAAATATGTCATCAGATTTTCAGAAGAAAAATATAAAAATACATTTTTATAAAGGATATATCAAGTGTGTCCTGAATTCACACTATGAATAAGCCAACCCTGAGTATTCTCAATAAACATCTAACTCACAGTTGAGACCAAGTCACTGTATTCTGTGATTATTGTACAACAGCTCAAAACTTTAAAGTACAGTACTGTCCTACTAAGGCAAAAGACCTTAACTTCTATTTTATAGTACAGTGTTATGATAACACTTAAAATGTAAGCAATATTAACCCTATTAGACTCACTATGAAAAAAATGACTTCACATGTATAAACAAGAAGTTGAAGTAGTGAAATAGTTGGAATGTCCTGTATGAACAAAATGACAGAGTATTATGATTCCACTGTTTGATCGCGCCCGCACCTCTCTCTCGCTCTCTCTCTCTCTAGCTAAAGGCTACCGCTAGCTATTACTGGAT
Organism: Meda fulgida; assembly: GCA_030578275.1. Classification (NCBI taxonomy): domain Eukaryota; kingdom Metazoa; phylum Chordata; class Actinopteri; order Cypriniformes; family Leuciscidae; genus Meda; species Meda fulgida. The sequence continues at coordinate 39,177,383 of CM060622.1, forward strand.
TTTAAAGATTATCTTTTTATGCACCTGTGTCGTGTGTCATTCTTGCCTTAATCATTTATTTTCACCATCATTTTCCCCCGAGAGTATGCCATTATTCAATAATCTAACAATAGCAATCACTATGAAACATGTTGGCTAACTTACCTGTGTGTCTGAGGTGATTTAATTGCTACATCATAACCCTGTAACTCCAGCGTGAAAATACTTTGATGGTCGGTCAGAAGGCCGTTCATGTCATTCAAAACTTTGAGCAACAGGACGCGAGCACTCCTTTTTTTCCACGTCAAAATACCTGTCTTTGTAGCGGGCATCAAGCATGGTTGCAACCGAATAAAGTGCCTCACACTGCACACCGTTGAAGCGATGATTGACGGCTTCCAGCAGGGTAGTTTTGGTGGTCTGCACGCCTCTGTCCGTGTCACTCGGCCGGCCAAGCAGTCGTGTCAGTGCCACAACTGCGGGGATCACATCAGCAGCAGAGGCCTCTGCAGAACTTATATCTCTGGTCAGCTGCTCAAAGGGGGTGAGAAGTGTTATCATATTTTCTAGAATCCCCCACTGATTTGCCGTCAAAGTTGCAGGAAGTTTAAATCAGCGGCGTAAGCACCTAGTGCCCTCTTCTGCTCGACCAAGCTTCGCATCATATAAAATGTCGAATTCCATCTGGTAGCGACGTCTTGTTGAAGTCGTTTTGCGGACATTCCGAGCTCTTTCTGTACATCCCCCAGCCGACTGTATGCCAGCTGGGAGTGCTTGAATTGTCCAACTATTCTCCTCCCCACCGCCACAACATCCGCCACGCTGCGCTGAGACAGGACACGTTCATGCACTGCCAGTTGCAGCGTGTGTGCCATGCACGGTAGACTTGCCACACCAAGCTCCACCATAGCTTTAGCCATGTTACGGGCATTGTCACGTAGCACGACATGCACGCGTTCTCTTTCTATTTTCCATTTCCCTAACATATTATCAAACGTACATGCAATTGCAGCTGCTGTGTGAGAACCGGAGAATTGCTGCGAGTGTAGGACAGCTTTTTTAATGGTGAAGTCTTCGTCTATCCACTGGGCAGTGAGGCTCAACATGCTAATAGGACTCACGTTTGATGACCAAATGTCCGTGGTAAAGCTAATGTGACTAGCGCAGACAAGAAGCTTTTCAATGTGACTGGCAACCACACTCTGTAATTCAGGTAAGGCCACATTAGAAAAGAAGCGCCGGCTAGGCATAACATACCGCGGCTCTAGGTGCATCATTAGCCTGCTGAAGCCAACGTCTTCCACCACGCTGAACGGCTGGTTATCAAGAGCAATAAATTCAATGATTTTTTTTTTGTTAAGTTCTTTTACCTTTGGATGGTCGCTGCTGTATTTTCTAGCTTTGTCAAAGGACTGAAGTAGGCTGATGGTTTTTTTTTGCCTGCGTTTTTCCCTCCTTACTTTTCAAAAAGTCCTGGTGCTGCTCAGGATGACGGCTTTTAAGATGCGTAATCATGTTTGTAGTGTTGAACGAGTGTTGTTTTGCGCCTCCTCGCATGATCGCGCCCGCACCTCTCTCTCGCTCTCTCTCTCTCTAGCTAAAGGCTACCGCTAGCTATTACTGGATTTTAAAGATTATCTTTTTATGCACCTGTGTCGTGTGTCATTCTTGCCTTAATCATTTATTTTCACCATCATTTTCCCCCGAGAGTATGCCATTATTCAATAATCTAACAATAGCAATCACTATGAAACATGTTGGCTAACTTACCTGTGTGTCTGAGGTGATTTAATTGCTACATCATAACCCTGTAACTCCAGCGTGAAAATACTTTGATGGTCGGTCAGAAGGCAGAGTGCCGTAACTTGCCACCTCCAGCACCTGCTTCAGCACATTTTGTGTGTAATGTATGCGCTGTGCAAAAACAAACATCCCTGCCCCCACATAAGCCTACACACACGTCAAATACACAGGAATGATTATCGGCCTGTTCACATCGGCCCTATTTTGACATCGGAACGATACCGATGTGTAAAAAATTGACCGTATCGGCGGCCGATATATCGTGCCTCACTAGCTTAATATAATTTAAATGGATGAGTTATAAAAAAATTCACGCCCCTCATAGTTGTCATGAAGAGCAAAATTAGCTTTACAGACCTAAACCACTTTTTGCACCAGGCTGTAAACATTTTTTATATATAGGGGGTATATGGGATTGACTCTGTTTTGCAGCCTGTCTCTAGCGGCCAGTTGATGAATTGCAGTTTAAGTCACTTCTAAGTTGGTTTCCAGAGAGATACGGAAGGTTGCCGCTTGGTTTTAACAGAGGATAAAAGTACTTGTTTCAGTCATAAATGACTCGATGATTTGCCACAAATCTGTAAAATGTGGAATGATTCAATGACTCAATCGAAACTAGGGATGCTCATATTGACTGTTTAACTGTTAACCGAAAGTAAAAAATTTGACCAATTAATACTATCAGTTGAACGTTTTTTATTTATTTGTATTTTATTTTAAGCTTTTTTTTTTATTTCTGAACTCACTGGGCGTGTTGACATGCGCAACCACACGCGCCAACAGACATATTTCGCTGAGCAAGCAAAATGAAGCAAAAGAAATGAAGTAGCTAGCCTACTATGTGGGACCATTTAGACAGAAAGGGCGACAAAGTTACTTGCAAAATATGCTACGCGTTGTTAAAATAAAGCAGTAGCGCAACTACAATGCAATATCACTTGCGAAGCAAACATCCACAAGCAAATGAAAGGCGCTTCCCGCAGCTGGCCACTCTAGCGAGATGTTACCTCTGTATTCCCAACATCAGCTGTGCCACCGGAGACGGTGTTTTCTCCCTAACTGTCAACAGGCTGCGCTCCAGACTAACCCCACATCATGTAGACATGTTACTTTTTTAACATTTGTCATTTGACAAAAAAACTTAGTCTGATGGAAAAAGAAAATGCCGGTTTTTCAACGCTTCAAACTGATTCAGTGTTTTCTTTTTGTCATCTTAATATGTTAAATATTTAAGTTAAAACTATATATTTATTGTAGGCCTATTTAATGTTTTTTATTTATATTATTGTATTCTGTTTTTCTCTGTTGTCACTGTCAGAAATGTTGCAGGTGCGTGAATTTTATGTGAATCCAGAATCCGTTGTTGATCTGTTCTGCATGTTTGCACGTTAAAATAAACCCGTGATATATAATTTTTTTTTTTTTTTTTTTTTTTTTTTTTTTACTGGTCACAGACACTCGTCAATTTTATTTTTTACTTAATGCCAATTCAATATTATAATCTTATCAGTTAACGGTTAATAAACAGATAACGAGCGGCGGTTGTCGGTCGGGAAAATTACCGAAATGAGCATCCCTAATCGAAACGGGTGATTCAATTGCTCGCTCAGAACATGTTGACGTGACGTGTGGCTACCTACTGGGGCAATGATGTAACCTGCAGAAATGGCCACTGGATTAACTCATCTTTTTGGTGATTTACTGGGTAAAACCCATGATTTACTCACCCTCAAGTCATCCTAGGTGTATATGACTGTGGCGAACAGGACGGCCGAGGGACGTGAGAGAACGGCGCGAGGCCGGTGGTGCGATTGCTAATGAGCAACACCTGTGAAGCACACCGGTCTCGCATCTCTCACGGAGGAGCGGAAGCATAAAGGAGGAGCGACGACGTTGATGATCGAGAGAGGAACAGGCCTGTGTTTTAGTTTTTGTATTTGTATTTTATTTTAGCCAGCAGTCGTCCGCGAGGGGCTGCTGGCAGTTCGTTGTGTTTATTTTCGGTAGCCAGCAGTCGTCCGCGAGGGGCTGCTGGCGGTATTTTGGTTTGTTTGTTTTGTTTTAATAAAGTTTATTTGATTGTTCGCCGGTTCCCGCCTCCTTCTTCCCTGAACATTGTTACAATGACATTCTTCTTTTTGACGAATACAATCGGTGTTGAATAAAAAAATGGCCTGGTTCTTCCAAGCTTTATAATGGGAGTGAATGGGTATATATATATTTTTTAAAGTCCTTCAAAGTGCATCCATCCATGATAAAAGGGCTCCACATGGCTACGGGTGGTTAATAAAGGCCTTCTGAAGCGAAAAATATTTATATTTAACACGTTACAAAGTAAGTATTTTAGCTTCCGGGAGCTGTGTGGAGCACTTTTATGATGATAGATGCACTTTTATGGACTTCAAAACAGAAACGGTCATTCACTGCCATTATAAAGCTAAGAAGAGCCAGGACATTTTTAATATAACTCTGATTGTATTAGTCTGAAAGAAGAATGTCATATACACTTAGGATGACTTGAGGGTGAGTAAATCATGGGCTAATAAAAATTGTGTGAACTATCCCTTTAAGTCTGTCTCTCTCTCTCTCTATCTCTCTTATAATATAGTTGCATGGATTGATTCTCTGTAAAATTTAAATTTGACCTTTAATTAAATAGATTCAGTGCCAATACTGTAAATGTGACCTTTGTATTGGGATAATTATCTGATTGCATATCCATCTTATTTTAACTCAAATGTTCTTTTAAAAAGAGTTAGCGTTGCTTTGTTCAATTCTCCCCCCATATAAATTTTCTTCAAAAGTCCACAAATTACTTCAAGATGACCTATACAGATTAAAGAACCTAATTAGGCCTGTGGCTTCATTTACCAGAATCACATTAGCTAGTGAAGACTTGAAACAGCAAACATGCTGTTTCATCATTACCACAACAACATATCCTACGAGCTGAGAATCGATTTGAGGGGATGAGTTCAATCAGCCTTCAGAGGAGCTTTGAGAGGAGACCAAACCAGACTATGGAGATGTGCTTGCGTTGAGAGAAAGGAGACTCCAGATTTCGCAATGGTTGCAACATCTGCAGTCAATGAAGCATTAAACCTGAAATTTCCAGAGCCCTGCAGGAAGAGAGGACACAGAGAGAGAGGGAGAAATGCTCCAGCAAGGAACCTTCATCCCCTGAAGTTATAAAACTGGTTTACATTTAGGTTGTGGTGCTGACCAGTGTCTGCCCTCGTCATGCCCTCCTTTCATATTCTTCGTATCATACTGTACAGAAAATATCTTTGGAACCAGACCTTTCTATAAAATATTTAAATATTTTAGAATTCCATAGTGTCCACCTTATTTTTAACATAAGAGACAAGTGGGTTCGGCAGTCCGTTACGCTACATCAGTGGTTTCTAAACTTTTTAGAGTGGCAAACCCCCTGAGGCATTTAACATCCTTCTGCGTCCCCTCTCTCTTCCACTTAGGCTATGTTTACACGGAAACAATCTGAAGAGAAAACGCAAAAGTGGCGTGGTTTTTCTACCACTACAGCCCTTCTTAAATTTACTGATGTGTTCTTGAGTTTTGATAATCGTATGTGTACAGGTGCATTATTTTTAGATCTTACTAAAGCTTTCGACTTAGTTGATCATTATTTACTTCTAGTCAACTGTACTCTCTTGGTTTTTCTACCTCTTCTTTGCATTGGTTTAATTCTTATTTACATAATCGTCGCCAGTGTGTGTCATTTGGGGGCAGTTTGTCTCACTCTACAGGCATTGAAAGAGGAATTCCTCAAGGCTCCTCTTTTGGGCCTTTATTATTTTCAATATTTATCGATGATCTTCCGCGTAGCTGCACTGGATGCAATATTCAACTTTATGCTGATGACACAGTCATTTATTGTTCCAAACCTAATATCTATGACATCAGCACCACATTACAAAATGGTTTTGATTCAGTTCAGAGGTGGCTATTGTGTAATAAGCTTCTACTTAACAAATCAAAATCATTTTCAATGCTTTTTAAAACAAAACAGAATTCTTCTCTAGAAAACTCACTAAATATTATATCTTTGGATCAAACTCCGATAAAACATACTAGCCAGGTTAAGTATCTTGGCCTTTGGCTTGATTCTGATCTTTCTTTTAGCACTCAGGTGCATAAAATAACTAATAAGCTTAACTGCTCACTCAGAATTTTATATCAATCAATTAACTGTTTTAACTATCATGTCAGAAAAAGAATTGTTTCTCAACTTCTATTGCCAATATTGGATTATGTTGACATAGTATACCAAAACACTACTGCTTCCTGTCTTCAGTCTCTTAATACAGTTTATAATAGCCTGTGTAGATTTATATTCCGCTGCCCCTACAGAACACACCATTGTGAAATGTACCATCAATTGTCCTGGCTGACCTTATCAAATAGAAGGCGTTTTCATTGGTTACAGTTTATTTTTAAATGCATTTATATGAATTACCCTGCTTATTTAAAACCGTATTTAATTCCATTTAGGTCATCTTATAAATTGCGTCATAATACCCAAATTTATTTTTACACTCCTCAGATCAATAAAGAAATAGGTAGATATGCATTTCAATATAAAGCACCGTATGATTGGAATAAACTTCCAATTTCATTTCGCTTTTTAACCTCTTTTCCAACATTTAAAAATTATTTATTGCAACATCTTCAGAATACGTGTGATTGCTTTTGATTAGTATGTATATATATATATATATATATATATATATATATATATATATATATATATATATATATATATATATATATATATATATATATATATATATAAAAAAAAAAAAAATTATATTTCACTGTAACCTATTTTTGGCATGGTACGTATATATTTTTGTCTATTTTACTTGTGTTTAGATGTGTGTTTTGGTACATATGGTATTGTTTACTTTGTTTAGGGAGGAGTATGTCACCTTTTGGGTGTCTTGTATGAATGAATGTCCTGTTTGTATGGTTTTTGGTTTATATACTTAAATACTTACTATTACTGTAATGCATGTTTTTTTGTGTGTATTTTTTTTTTGTTTTGTAATATGTTATTGTTACGTTTATTTGACTGCTGCTGTAAGGTGAATTTCTGTATCCCGTTTCCCCTCGAAAACGAGATGGCTCATCTCAAGGGGCTATTCCTCTTCAATAAAAAAATGTCAAATAAATAAATAAAATAAGGTTGATAGTTTTGTTGTATAAAATTAATTATGGTATTCTATTGTAAATATGCATCTTTCTTTATAGTATATTTACAACCAGACAGTAAATTTGACTAATTACAATTTAATTAATTTGATTATAAGAGTAATATTTTTGAAATGTTTACTTGTATAGTTTTAATAAATATTAATAAATATTAATGTTCACAATAACTATGATATTTAACGAAGCAGAGTCGTTCAAAACTTTCCAGACTTTGGCCTTTTTTATGGCCGTTTTAAATGATTGTTGCAGCTTTTTTTGTTATGAGTGACCATTTTAGTATTTTAGTTTTAATTCTCTTTATATATATATATATATATTTATTTTTTTTTATTTAATTTTTACAACTACTGTTGTGTTATTAAAAGCAAGGTTCCTCTTACTGGAATTTCTTAACCCTCTCACCTTTGTTCTGGCACTAATTGTACATCAAGAGGAGTTCTGGTAGACCCCTTCTGTTGATTTTTCCATCAGACTCCCCAGGCTATTTCTGAACCCTTCCACTTTTTTTTTATTGTCTGCGCCTCATACTAATTTCATCCCCTCTGATCTCTAATTTATTCTATGGAGTGGTCACTGAAAAGATCCAGGTCCGGAAGTCTGACCTTCTCTTCAAGTCAGCTGTGACGCTTCAATCCGTCATCAAGAGGCCTGAGTGTGCTTTGATGAGGAATCCTTTATGAATAGCAGAATTGCTTCAGTATTTCAAGTTAATCAAATATCAGAAAGTGGCTTTTGGATGAAACTCTCCAGTGTTTGTAGACTCGAGCATCATTTGACAGAATAACAGTCAACAACACTGAACAACAGACGGTGTTGTTCAAAAATGCCATCTGTGGCCTTAGCTAAAGGGTGGGCTTCTGCAACACTGGTGCCTGGCGCTCCATTGCTCTCTTCATTTCCATCTCCCTCAATCCTGAAACAGGAGGAGGAAAGTAAATAAGTCAGAGCTCTCAAGGATTAGGTCATCAGTGCCTTGACCTGCTGCCAGCCATAATATTGTGTTGTGGTTTCATTACCGACCCAATCAGAGCCATATAATTAAAACATTCCATTCGTTTACTTCACTCGTCTTCCATTCCTTGCTTCACTTAAAACAGGGATTGTAAATCCTCAGTGCCTGATGCCCTGTGTTAAATTATGTTAAGAGCATTAACTGATAGCTCTGAAAGTAATATCTGTAAATAAAGGTTGTGTGTCTTAAAGCTTCTATCTTATCTAGATCTATGATGTCACAAGGAATAATTTCTTCATGTGACTCTGTGGTGAAAACGTTTCATAAAACACTTAACCCCATTTTTATCTAGTATGGACTTTTGCGCTTGGCTAAATGATGTACTTCAGATTTAAAATAATGCAACTTGCTTGTTGCAGGTTATGCTTTTTTACAATTTGCCTAGTTCTTAAAATACCACTTTAAAGTTTGAAAGATTTTATCATCCGAACAGCTTAAACAAATTCATTTGAACGTTTTATTTCCCACTTACCCAGTTGATCTGAGTAAGCAGTGGCTAGTAAACATCTGCTGGCTGCCTTTGACCATTTCTCCTCAAACAGAGGTCCAAAGCAGACATTTAACCACAGAGCAGCTTGAACCAAGGAGTCTGGTAAAAAGTTTATCAGACACGAAAACTTCTTAACTTATTTCAAATTTATATACATCAAACATACATAGGAGACTTTTAACAAAATTTGAAATCTTTATTTTTTTAACTTTAATACTTTTTTTTGGACTTTCAGTTTCACTACCGTTTGAGGTCAGTAAGATTTTTATTTTTTAAGATAGATTTAATCAGTAAGGATGCAATATATTGATCAAAAGACAGATTTATAATGTTCTATTATAGACAAATGCTGTTCTTTTGAACTTTCCATTCATCAAAGAATCCTTAATTTTTATCATGGTTTCCACAAACATATTGAGCTACACAACTGTTTTCAATTGGTAAAATGAATTTTAACCTTGTGCACCAAAACCGCATATTAGAATAATCAATAACACTTTTTTGATGGTCCCTTTTGAACATTCTGTTTACTATAAGTAACTTCGCAACTACATGTACAACTAACTCTCATTTGTCACAATTACGTATATTGTGTTTAGTTGTTTTCTGTCATGTCTGTATTAGTTCTCATTAGTTACCATTACCATGGTGTCTGATTAGTTTATCTCTGTCCAGCTGTTCCTGCTTAGTGTCCTCATTTGCTATTTGTATTTATACTCCCTGTTCTGATCAGTCCTTGGCTGTTATTGTTTGCGTGAACGTGGTCATTATCTTCCTGAGTTTGTTATTAAAGACATTGTATCGGTCACCGTCTCCTTCGTCGTGCACTTTCTAAGCCACCCAACCTGTAACACCATTAGAGTATTAGTAGACTGTCTGCTTAATATCTGCTAACTGTTTGTGATGGTCCTCCAACAGACATTCTACTGACTGTAAGTAACTTTGTAAGTACAAGTCAACTTATTCTAACCCTAACCCTACCAGTCTACTAAAACTCTACTAATACTCTAAAGCGAGTTACATGTGAGTGCAATAATGTTTGTGGCGTTTCCTAAAAAAGAAAATTGTCATTACTCAGTCACGCCATTCAAAATCTGTATGACTTTCCCCGTGGTTTCTTTTTTTTTTTTCTTTCTTTCTTTTTTCTTTTTTGTCTAGATACAGTCTATACACTGAATATCAGTGGGGTCCAAGAAAACACTGGACCCCATGTGACTTTGATTGTATGCTGGATCCAGGCCTCATGGGCTGTTGGGGTGGGATCAGGTTGACAGGGTATAAGTGGAGTAGGATTTCAGAGGCTTTACTATGTGTGTGGTGTGATACAGCTCCAACTCCACCTGCTCATCTACACCACATTCCTGGCAGCCCCTTGCATGTACTGTACCTTTCACCATCTCTGGAGTGCTGACATAAGACAAAAAGATAAAACAAAACCATGCTCTTAGTGATCAAAGAGGAGTGTTTGACTTGAAATACTTTGGTTGTAATGAAACCTTGTTGTGATGAGCTGTCTTGATCAGACTTAGCAGGTGGGTAGTAATATGCCAAGATGATGAGTGATGTAAAGATGACTTGCCCAGGTGTGAGAGTCAGATATAGGTAGTTGAGGAGAGGACCCAGGACTGTAGAGCAACACAGAGGTCAATCTTTTCTTATTAGCCTTCTGGTTTAGGAGTTGACAGGTGACATAAAAATATTATATTTTTGCTAATACTTCTTATCAGCCAGACTGTCAATTGGAGACCGTGTGATTACAGGGTCTGTAGATGTCAATAGACACCACACAACTCTTAGCGTAGACCAGTGTCAAAAAAATTAATAAAATCCTCTTGGGACTGGTTGCTGGAAAGGATTTAATAAAAAAAAAAAAATATTATATATTTTTTTAGTCTGTTGAAGACAAAGGTCTGAGCCAAAACAACAGATTGGCTTGTACTGCTCAGCTCATCTAGTTAACATACCATTTTGATTTGAAGTTCCTTATATTGGTATTTGATGAGCACTGCATGTTTCAAGCAATTGTCCTTTGAGACCTTAGCATCCCATGTGAACTCTTCCTGCACTCACCATTAATTGAAATTGACTTTGGCGTCGTTGATTTCCTTCATCATTTTGTTCTATTCCTAATGAGAGCCTTTTGTTGTGGCTTTTGGCTGCAGGATTGATTATTTATATATTTATTTCTTATATATCACCCTTCCGAAACCCCTAATAATTGTGTTGTATAAGAATCCCACAACAAAACCACAGTTTGTAGGAAGGATTCGCATTTTGACGTCAATGGAAATGTGTTTCCTGTCTTTACTTTGGCCTGCCCAGTCACCATAATGGTGGTGGGAGCTAAACTAGAAGACAATAAAAAAGGATTCTCACCACACATTCATTATTTGATATGCATAGAAACAAATGCAAAACATTTAACATAACATTTATAATTTGATGGAAACTCTAGTTTAAGGTGGTTGTGTGGTAATTACTGGTTTTTTTTTTTTAATGAATTTCTTTTTTTACCATTAAAGAACATTCCTGTTCATTGCAAGTCTTTAGCTTCGATGCATCATTCATCCTAATCCTTAAACTACAGACATATTTGATTACAAAACCAATTGACAATAGAGGATTTCTTGTTGTCAGGAAATGGAAAAGCTAGCAGGAGGTTTGTCTGAAAGGCTGTCACCATTAGCCGAGAGGGTGGAGCCTAGGTACTTGAACTGCTCCACTTTCTTCAGGTCCTTCCCATTGATGGTGATTGTGCCGTCGGTTTGGGCGCCACCTTCCATGTATTCCGTTTTATACAGGTTGAGCTTGAGGCCGCTTTCGCCAAGGTGGTCGTTCCACTGCTGCACTTGGACGTTGAGTTCCCGGCGGGTCTCTTTGGCGAGGGGGACGTCGTCAGCATACAGCAGCGTCCATGGGTGGTTCGTTTGGATGTCGGCTGTTGCTGTGTCCATGCAGAGGATGAAACGGAACGGCGATAGGGCTGATCTCTGGTGTACGCCAACCCAGATGTCAAATGGTAGCGAGGTTCCCACAGGGCACGGGACGCTGCTTGTGGTACCTTGGTAGAGGAGTTGGGTCCAACGCACGTACTCTTCTGGGACTTGCGGTTGAAGTGTTCGCCATATAAGGTCGTGGGGAACTCTGTCGAAAGCTTTCTCCAAATCGAGGAAGGCCATATGGACCGGTATGTTCTTCTCCCTGTGCCTCTCCATTAGCAGGTTGGCGGCGTAGATGGCATCTGTGGTTCCAGAGCCCTTGACAAAACTGCATTGGTTTAGCGTGATACTGATGATAGAGCGTAGGCTGGAGTCCAGGATGCGCTCTAATATTTTCATCGTGTGACTTAGGAGTTGGATTGGCCGGTAGTTGACATCCCCTTTGCCTTTCCAGTTCGGTACCATGGTGCTAGTTGCCCAGGCTTGGGGGTGGCTTGTTAACTGCAATGATTTGGTTAAAGAGTAGCGTGAGGATTTTTGGTATTGGGGGGTGTTGGAACTCTTCATTGGAGATCCCGGAAAAGTAGTCACACCATCGCTGGAGAATGGCTGGTGGGTCCTGCAGCAGACGGTGGTTGACGTCTTGGTGGTTACTTGGGAGATGGCTTGTGTAGACTGGTGACGGGAGCTGGCTTGGCGGTATATCTTGTTTGCCCCCTGTGATGTGTCCAGCTTGTCGTACAGCGGTGGCCACTACCCTTTTCGTCGCAGACTTGAGGGTCCTGTATCGGTCGAGGTCAGCCACTCCACTTCTGATGCTCTCTGCACACACAAGGTCTCTTGCTCACTTTCCCTCTCTGCCGTGCACACGCTACGCGGTTTGGAGCACAGTCTCTGTCTCGCATGCACGCTCGCTCTAGATTCCGGGAGATTTTAACTAATTTACGGTATAACTAGTCGATCACAAGTGGCTCAACAGGTAGATCTATAGATAAACCCACCTTTCAGGCATTTGACTGACTGGGTTGACACTTCAGCGCGAGAAATGGGGGGTGTGGCGTGTGAGCGTGTGAAACCAATCAAATACGTGTGTCTCACGGCCAATGTGTGAGAGTTGGCAGCTCTGCATACATCACCTTTAAATCCCAAGAATCAATCTTTTAGTCTATTTTCAGTTGATGAATGAACAGAACATTGTAGTGCCTCGCCGCCTCCTATCCAATAAATCTCAATAATCTTTGTGCTTTTTGAAAATGTCAAAGATTTCAAATTCTGTCAATTTTATCATGAATTTCAAACAATAAACACAGTTTTGGTGCTCTTTAATGTTTAAAATTTACTAGTTATAGCACAAAATAAACCTGAATTAAGATCAGAAGGTATGTTGAAAGATGCAGTACAACTTACTAAAATCTGTATAATGTCTCCTGTAATAGCTCAATCAGTCTTTCAACCGTGGAAAGGTTATAAGTCTTATATATCACAGCTTGCTTTGTAAACAATGTCACATAATATTTACCTCAGAAAAGCCATTCAATGACTATAAACTCATCAGTCAGCTAGAAAAATTAACTCCAGAGAAGAGAGGAACATTTTGCTAAATATATGCACTATTCATTCATTTTTTTTAACTGCTCTTCAGTATTTGATGCATGTTTGAATAAGTTTATATTTCAAAAATGAATTGGGGTAAAATCAAAATTATGTAATTGCTAAGTTGGTATTACAACTTTATTATTATAAAACCTTGATTGTGTGTAATTGAAGTGTTTGTATACAAATCAGTTTTTTTACCTTCATAATATTGTAATGTAGTAACAATTGACTCCAGTTTACAGAATTAATTGAGATTTTATCCTTGCGAAAATTTGCCACGTACTGTACTTCACATCCAAATGTATGTGAATCAAAATGTAATCGTATCCTGAAATTTGTGTCAATAACCAGCCATATTAGAAATGCTCATACATTGGCCAAATCATGGGCTGCAATATGTAGGCTGCCCTCCATATTGGAAGGGTCAAATCTGGTCCGTGGTCACTCGAGCGCAAGTTGACTGCATCTGAAACCTAGTTATTCACATGTAATAATAAATACCTATATCTATAATAGACATTAGCAAATTATTTTCACAGCATTTAGTTTTATGTGATAATTCTGCATATGGATAATATTACATTGAGTTGTCGATAAAACAAAGCAGCACATTCTCACCTCTTAAAGGTTATTCCGTTTTGTCTGGAATTTATTACAGCCATGGGCTACACAATGCTGTGACATTTTCAATGAAAATCATTGATTTGTTATTGTGAGTGATGAACAGTGTCATGTTAACCGTTCCAAGATGGCGGACACGTTGACGTTTCTGGAGCGGTTGAATGTGGCGTCTGTGTATACATATCTATAGAACTGTCCCTTTAATAATGTCTTTTTAGGTTTATCTCAGTTTGAAAACTACTGCAGAGGTCTTGACTAATATAGATTTAAAAGTGAGTGTCCATGTGTGTTACTCTTTCCCATGAGAGAAATCTGGCAAGGGTCAACGATAGGTTAACACTATACCCATGTCCTCATCAGCACTCCATTAACAGATCTGTGTGTGTGTTAGGGTCAGCAATAGGCTGTGTCTAAATCAGAGGTCCACTGTGGTCAAAGGCAGGTCACCAGACGCTCATTAATGTAGACACCAACTCATAATCATAATGTTAACATACAGAACACCCATGCGCGAATGATACCCAACATGCACTTTCCACTCTATGAACATAGTCATTTTGACTGTAAATCCATATAGTAAATGCCGCAACGGATCTATTTAGAGTTAAAACTCTTTGTCCCAACCCCATTTGCATCTGCAGGCTGCATGGTCGGGTTGCACCGCTGAACTTGTGCTGAACATTTTTACTGCACCGCCACCAACCTTGCTCCGCCTGTAAATCTGACAGAAAATTTGTTTGGCCTTTGACCCATGGGTGTCCCTCATGAGGCTCATACAGCCGGGGTCTGTTAAAACTATCACAGGGGAGGAACGCTCTCTCTGCATGTGTGTATAAGGACTAATGAGAGACTGGGGCCGTTTGACTCGAGCTGTAAATCTGTAACCCCCCCCCCCCCCCATGTACGCATACACAAACGGATATACACATCGCCATCGTCCTCTGGCAGAATTTCACAGGCCTCTGTGCTTTAAAATAATGGCTTGTGTTCTCACAGTAAATACTCGCTATAGCTCTGTTGTGGTATGTTTTTGCACTTTTCACCCTGTTCTCATTAGAAAAAAACGAGAGCGAGATGAGGGAGGGGATGAAACAGCTTGTTTGGAGAGGTGAAGAGGTCATATTTATGGAAGCCCGCAGCCGTGATTTTTAGGTCTGAGTAATTGGTTAATTTTTAACAACTGCTCTGGTAAGTCTAACCAATCGTGTTGTAATAATCCTGGTTAAAGCAGTTGACCTCTGATCTGAGTGGCAGGCTGCAGGGCAGCTTTCTGTCTCTTTAGGAAGTGACTTTTTACCGTCAGAGCCAATGTTTAGTGTATTTTTCATTGACTGGGCCCATAAACTTTGCTGTTATGAGAAGCAATGCGGCATTTGTAAGCGTTCACTGCATGCAATGTTAACTGCGGTCATAAATGTCTGAGAAAAATATACAGAGGGATTTTGAGCCGTGTACAGGATGAAGCTGTGTTGTGGGGGCAAAAGGTCTCTGACCTCAAGGCCAAGTGTTCCTTCCAAAAACATGCACTCTTACACTAATGCCGTTGTAGATTTTACAGAAAATGACCCTCGTTTTACAGTGGTGGGAAGTTTTGTGTCTCCCACACATCCGGAGCAGAGTGACACGTTTAAAGAAATCCTTTCCTTTTCCTCACCACTGGTATGTGCTTTTTTTGCTACTATTTGAGTATGTTATGTTCTTTCATCATTGTTTGCCTCTGTTCCCTACTGTAGTAAAGTTGATATAATTATTCAGGCATTCCCAAACGTTGCCAGGCATTTCAAAATCCCTTTCACTATAAATGATTTCAGAGAAGTAAAATAAATCAATTTTGAATTTAAACTCATTTTATCCCTGGGCTGAATTAAAACAATAGGGTTATTTGTTGTAAATTGTGTTATTTATTATAGGTGCCATTTAGGTCTGTTTTAGAGAATGAAAGAATTATTGACAGCACAATAAGCTACATCATGCACCTCTTAAGTTTCTACAGCTGTCTTATTTAGCCCCCAACTAACCAACTTATATTCTACTGTATAAATGTTTGAGCTGCCTGTTTTTAATCTACTCACTGAAATACATAATACAAAATGTACTGTAAGATGGGTAAAAAAAAACTGGTAATAAATTTAGTAATTGGTAGTATACATGCTTAATAAACATTGGTTATATGGCAATGACGTTCAATTCGTTTACTTTAGCTTTTTGTGTATTAGTGCATCATGAACTAATAATGAACAACATTTTTTACAATTATTAATCTATATTTGTTAATTTATAAATATGCTATATTTCATGCAATAGTTTTATTTAGCAAGATTGTATTGCATTGCTCAAAAGTGACAGTTAAGCCATTTATAATGTTACAAAAGATTTCTATTTCAAATAAATGTTGTCCTTTTGAACTGAAAAAAAAAATACTGAAAAGAAAAATGTGACCTTTTTTTCTACAAAAATGTGAACGAACTGAGGTAGAGTAAGTACAAGTGGACTAAAGTAAGATGTACATTTTATTTTTATGATTTGTTTAAATAACAGTTTTACATAACTATAACGTTGTCACACTTGGCTAATGCTAACACTGAACATCTTTATTTTCAGTAAAGGTTATTTTTTTCAAAATCATGTTTAAAGTATTTCGAGTACGTTTTGAACTGATTAAACCTAGCTTGTTGCTTTCCTGTTTTGGTCATGAGAAATAAGAAAGTATCACACCGTTACAGGAAACAGCCGTTGCACTTCCAGGAGTCTTTCAAACTCCGTTAACCTCGAATCTGTCAAACGTGTATCATTTTTGACAGACAATAACACATTTCTCAGCTCATTTGAGAATGGATGTGCTTGGGTGGTCAGGGACCTCTGTGGATCGAACACACACACACACACACACACACACACACACTGTCATTGCTGTCTACAATACATTGGACTGAAGACTGACCGCAGGCTGCATGAAACCACTGACCGGGTTGAGTATCCGCCCTCAGTTCCTAACCAGTCCAAACCAGAAGTTGAGCCCAACAGCAGCCGGACCGGTGCTTCTTAGTAATTCTGACAGGCACTAACTCAACCCAGTTAGACAAGATCACTTACTCTGATCATATTTCTTTCTCTCTATTTTGGAGAGAACTTTTAATTGTCTCAGTGCAACTTTTGTATATGAAGTATCATTTGAATGGCTTGATCCACACAGACTATTTTGTCATGATGGCCACTTTTATGGCCATCATTTACACTGCAGTGAAAGACTCCTAGTGTCTTCATAAAAGCTTTACCTGGTCAATGGAAAGTCATGGAGGACAGAACACGGGTAGAATGAGTAAGCCACAATCATTGCTGCTTTTTGTAATTAGAGTGTTTATGGATGATATAATATAATATAATATGCTGTAAAGCCTGTTAACCTGCCAGGCTTATTCATTTGAAGAAGTAAATATTATGTAAATGGTTCCATCTTCTGACATTTTAGAGTGTGCTTGATGCTTTCAGTGTGCCGGTGATATGAAATGCAGGATGTAGGGTACGATCAGAAATTTCATTACATTGCATAATCGTACATTAAACATTTGAATTTATTACACTGACAAATTTCAACTGTAATATGGTGGTATTATTATCTTAGTCTAATTAATAGATGTAGATCCCCTCCATAGATCCCCTCTATGTAACAAACGTATGTTCAAGTGACTAGTGCATAAGTAAACATGACTCTGATGAGGAGACCCGTAAGCCGGCCTCACACCCTTGCAAGGAAGTTTTACAGTCCTGTTAAAAATGACTAAGGGGAAGAAAGAGATGGAATAGAAGAAAAGAGTGGTGGGGGTGGAAGAGTCAAGGCTTTCAGTGGCCTTCTGGGACTCACTTACTGCCAGTGAATTTCTTATAGCTGCCTCAGGAGAGGTGTATTAGGTCCATGCAGAAACAAATGTATATATATTATAAATAATATAATAAAGAAGTGTCCAAATTCTCTGTATGGTTCTCTCCAGATTACAATACTTTGTTTCCTCTTTGCTTCGCCACATATTTCCCGGATCACAGCCCTCAACCGCCGTGAATGTCCAATACCCTAGTGATGGCCATTACCCTTGAGTTCACGTTGCATGGGCCACTAAAGCCTCCTGAATGTATGCTTTGGACAGTAAGGTGTGTTTGACTTCAAACCCACGTCATCTTTCTTCTGTTAGACAGAAGCCTGGCAGATATGCGTTCTGATTCAGACTGATATGAGAGAAAATATTGAGCCTGGAGTTTGACCAGTCTGCAAGAGATGACAGTCTCCAAGAAAATTGTTGAAAAACTCAAGCTTCTGTAACAAGCTCCAAAGAATTCTCCCTGACCTCATGAGCTCAATATCAGACAAAACGTTTCTGTTCCTAGAAGGACGGTGCTTCCAATGTTTCATCCATCAACTGCTGATAGATGACAAAACATGAATTGTTTGTAAAAATCTTTTTATTTTTTACTTTGCAAAATGGCTTATTTGTACCTTTTTTTTTTTTTTTTTACCCTCATTTCTTTTTTTTTTACCATTTATCAATCTCCCTGTAGCATTTATTAATTAGCTCCAGCTGGAGAACATTCACCTCTCACCAGCTCCTCTTGTGCCGGGGTGTTTCCTCTTTAAGTGCTTTAACATGCATGTTGTGCTCCCGTGAAAAGCAAGTTACACCTTGCATGTATTGCACACGACAGCATTCTTGGTTTGAAATTTTGTGAAACTTTCACACACCAGCTAGTTCGGATTCGTTTGCACTCCGTCATATTTCGCGCTGTGTTTTCTTTTACCGCAATAGCATTTGTAAGGGCTGCATTACACTCTAGCGCTACAGCACCATAGCGGTCAAATCGCGATATTGCAGGCCCTTACATTAGGTCACGTGAGATCAAACGACTACTCGACAAAGATATTTTGTCGACAATTTTTTATTGTCGACGTTGTCGACAATGTCAACTATTCATTTCAGCCCTATTGACTACTGTACTATGCAGTGATGTCAAAATGTTTACCGTGAAAAGAATGTTTGATGTTGAAATTTGGATCCCCATTACTTGGCACACAGGTTTTAAAACTAAAACCGTTGCATTAATTTGTATAGTGCTATATTATGTCCTGCCTGGATTTTTTTGTTGCTTTTGTCAGACTGGATATTTCTGTTTACTAAATGTTTGAAAATTTAGCATGTTTTTGTCCGTTTATTCAATAGAATTAAGGAAATGTAAGATAGTTATATAAAGCAAGTAACAACAATTTGCCAGGGTTCTGTCACTTCTGTCTGGGTTATATTCTGGTTGGTGACAGAGCTCTGACATTCCCAATTTGTCCTGTGTTTGTTTAGTCTGGTTTATTGTGAGCACATGGCTTGTCTTGTATTCCTTGTGCCATGTGCTCTCCTGTCAATTGTCTAGACCCTCCCAACTCGTTACCTGATAATTGATTAATCTTCCCCAACTGCTTTGTTTGTTACCCTCCATTGTTTGCTCCCTATTTAGTCTCCCTGTGTTTGCAGTCCTGTGCTGGTTAGTTGTCCATGTTTACCTCGTGTTTCCTGTTCCCGCCTGAGACCTCTCTTGTTTTCCCCCCACGGAGTAGTTTTTGTTTGTAGTTTTGGTTTTGCCTTTTATTTACTTAATAAACATCCTTATTTCCGCACTTGTATCCTTGCTTTACTTTTGACCATTCCGTGACACAATTTATTTGAAATGAGTAAAGTTCATTTAATACACAATCTTAAATCACAGTTCATCAGTTCACATAATTATTTAATTCATTAACGTCAACTGAACTTGGTGAAGCTTAAATAAAATGTTAACTTTTACGTTGGATTTATGTGATTAATTTGGATGGAAAATTGACATGTAATTTAAATACATACATTTTAACTTTTGGGGTTTTTAACTTTTAATTTTAACTTTTTTTTTACATTTGAGCTCCTGCCCCTGAGACACTCTGTACGGCTCTGTATACATTGGATTGATTTAAAAAATGTAATGTACCTGAAGTGTGCACCAAACACAAGGAAAAATACAAGTATCGGATCAGGACTCCGTGTCGGCAGATATTCAATGACTTGGATCAGGGACACAAAAAACTTTATCGGGACATCCCTACTTATAAATTGCTAATATAATATAAACAATTGTTATAATATTGATTTGAAACAAATGAAATTATATAGTGCAAATAATTTATTCACATTAATTTGGAGTGTATATGTGTGTATAGATGAATGGAAAATTTATATACACATTTAAATACGTTTTGATTTATACACACACAAACACACAAATACGAATAAATATGAACAAATAATTTACAGTATATGTGAGTGTTCGTGTAATATACAAACATTCTCCAGCACATTTTGCACTCTATACACTCTCATTGTCACGGTTCATGGATCCAGTGTCTCTCTCTAGTCTCGTGCTTTGTTGTTTACATGTGTGTGAGTGGGTGTGTCCGGATCGTCACAGTTGATCAGTATCCAGCTGCGATCACTCACCAGTACCAGCTGCCACTCATCTCATCTCCTATAAAGACTTACCACTTTCTCATTCCCTTTGTCAGATCGTTGCATGAAGTCTTTGTGTTGCCTGGTCCTGTCGCGTGCTTCCTGTCCCGTCTCGAGTTCCAGTTTTCGTCGTGTTGGATTTCGTTTCGTGTCTGGATTACGTCGTCACTCTTCAGAGCACCCTGCACTTCATCCTTCACTCCATGTCTGGCCATCGAAGTCCCTGCGCCACCGCCTGCATCACCTGGACTTTTCTTCATCATCATCATCATCTTTATTTTCACTATAATAAAGAGCCTTTTACTTGCATTTTGTGTCCTCGTTCCTAACGTAACAGAACAATCTGACCAAGAATGGATACAGCAAGTACACCAGTGCCGACCATGGAGGACTGTTTGAGTAACAGTATAGCTCATCTGGACATTCAAGAAAATAATTTAAATGATACTGGTCGCGCTGTTCAGGCGTTAGTGGCGCAGGTGTCCGAGCTCATCTGGCAGATCCAACAGCTACGAGCTCCCACTGCGCCACCCACACAGGCCGTTCCCCCCACACCATCGGAGAGCCCATCCTAGTCGGAGCCACGCCTACCAACCCCAGAGCCCTATTCAGGTGATCCAAAATTTTGCAGAGCCTTTTTAACCCGGTGCTCCATGCATTTTTCGCTCCAGCCCAAGACTTTCCAGACTAAGCGTTCCAAGGTCGCCTTTGTGCGTCGCCTCCTGACTGGGAGAGCGGCGTTATGGGGAACGGCGGTGTGGGAGAATGAAGATCCATGCTGCACCTTGTTCCAGGAGCTCTCCGCTGAGATGAGAAGAGTTTGACCAGACGGCCAGCGGAAGAGAAGCTGCAAGAATGCTGGCTGAGTTACGTCAAGGAGAAAGATCAGTGTCGGACTTTTGGGTCGAGTTCCGGACCCTAGCAGCGGAGAGCAAATGGAACGAGGAGGCGCAGTGGGACATGTTCCTGCATGGGCTGGCTGACTGCGTCCAAAGAGAAATCTATGCTTTGGACCTGCCCCAGTCTATTAATGAACTCATCGCTTTAGCCCTCAGAGTTGATGCCCGACTATCCCGAGTTGGTGGCCACGTCATGAGTAGACGCCCTCTGGCAGGAGCAGAGGGGCCACGAGTTGGAGGCGGGGACGCGGTCAGCCCCGTCGACGATCACGAGCCCAAGATATCACCCTCATCACATCAGGCAACCACATCAAGATCATCTCTTTCTATTTCCTGAACACCCCCCTTGCACCCATTGTCCTCGGTCACCCTTGGCTCAACCGGCACAACCCTAGAGTGGACTGGCAGCTCAAGTCTGTGTCTTCATGGAGTAATCTGTCATAAGTCTTGTCTAGTGTCTGCCTGTCTGTCTATAGGGAGGCTATGGAGAAATATATTTCTGATTCTCTAGCAACAGGGTTCATCCGCCCTTCCTCTTCTCCAGCAGGGGCGGGGTTCTTTTTTGTGGGGAAGAAGGACAGTTCTCTGCGACCTTGTATTGACTACTGGGGGTTGAACAACATCACGGTAAAGAATACTTAAACTTTGCCGTTGATGTCTTCAGCCTTCGAGAGGTTGCAGGGAGCGACAATCTTCACAAAATTGGATTTACGTAATGTCTATCATTTGGTCCGCATCAGGGAGGGGGATGAGTGGAAGACCGCGTTTAACACCCCCAGGGGACACTTTGAATATTTGGTTATGCCTTTCGGGCTTTCCAACTGTCCAGCGGTCTTCCAGGCACTCGCCAATGACGTGCTGCGAGATATGATAGATCAGTTCATTTATGTCTACCTGGACGACATACTGATTTCTTCCTTCTCTTCACGTGCAGCACGTCCGACCAGTGCTTCAGAGGTTGCTAGAGAATGGGCTTTTTGTCAAGGCGGAGAAATGCAATTTTCATGCACAGTCTGTTTCATTCCTAGGATACATCGTGTCGGTTGAGGGAATGCGCATGGATCCTGAGAAAATCAAGGCTGTAGTAGAGTGGCCAAGTCCAGAGTCTCGTAAGGCCCTCCTGAGATTTCTGGGGTTCGCCAATTTCAACAGACGTTTTATTCGCAACTTCAGCCAACTAGCCGCACCTCTGACCGCCTTGACCTCCCCCAGAACGACGTTCAGGTGGTCAGACGCAGCCGAGGCTGCGTTTGCCAAACTGAAGGGTTGCTTCGTTTCAGCCCCCATTCTGACAACCCCTGATCCATTACGTCAGTTTGTGGTGGAGGTCGACGCGTCAGAGGTGGGGGTAGGAGCAGTGTTATCCCAGCGCTCTCTTAGAGGACAAGATGCATCCTTGCGCGTTTTTGTCTCAGTCTATCTCCTGCCGAACGCAATTATGACATTGGGAACAGGGAGTTGTTGGCAGTCAAGTTAGCATTGGAGGAGTGGCGTCACTGCCTAGAAGGGTCGGGGTACCTTTTATCGTTTGGACCGATCACAAGAACTTAGAATACATTCAACTGCTAAAAGGTTGAACTCCAGGCAGGCTCGGTGGGCACTTTTTTTCGGTCGTCTTGATTTCTACTCTTTCGTACCGCCCGGGTTCTAAAAACATCACACCCGATTCTTTAAAGTGCATTTTTGATCGTTCCGAACGCCTGTCTACTCCCGAGTGCATTTTACCAGAGACTCTATTCATCTCCACACTCGTATGGGAGGTCGAATCGAAGGTCATGAAGGCCTTAGAAGGGGTAACGCCCCTGGTCGGTTGCCCACAAAATTGTTCATTTGTGCCTGAGGGTCTGAGGTCCAGCGTCATTCAGTGGGGGCATTCTTCCAATGTGGCTTGTCATCCAGGAGTTAATCGCACTAGGTTTTTAGTCAAACAACGATTCTGGTGGCCTCTCATGGCTCGTGACACCAGTGGCACAAAATAAGCAAGCCAAAACAAAACTGTGAGTAAGACCTCTAATCGACCCCCAGATGGGTTACTCCAACCGCTGCCAGTCCCTTCGAGACCCTGGTCCCATATCGCTCTAGATTTTGTTACCGCCCTCCCACCCTCCGAGGGTCATACGGTAGTTTTGACCGTAGTGGACCGGTTCTGGAAGGCGGCTCATTTCATTCCCTTGCCCAAATTACCCTCTGCCAAGGAGACAGCGGCGATTGTCGTTGACCACGTCTTTCGGTTACATGGCCTACCGACAGACATGGTTTCTGACAGGGGATCCCAGTTTGTGTCCAAATTTTGGCGAGAATTTTGTAAGCTTCTGGGGGCGACTGTCAGTCTGTCCTCAGGGTTCCACCCCCAGAGCAATGGCCAAACAGAGAGCCAACCAGGATTTGGAGAGAACGTTATGATGTTTGGTTTCCAAGAATCCTTCCTCATGGAGTCAACAACTTTCTATGGTGGAGTACGCCCACAACACGTTGCCAGTGTTATCCACGGGCCTATCTCCGTTTGAGTGTAGCGTAGGTTACCAGCCACCAATTTTTCCTAGTCTGGAATCCGAGGTTGCGGTCCCCTCTGCTCACGCCTTCGTCGAGGTGTCACCACACTTGGACTAGAGCCTGTGAGACTCTTCTCCACGTGGGGTTGCGCACCAAGGCCAAAGCCGATCGCCACTGGTCTAGGCCCCCCGTAAAAGTCATTGGTCAAAAAGTGTGGCTTTCTACCAAGAACATTCCTCTCCACTCCGTGTCTAATAAACTTGCTCCCAAATTCATTGGCCCGTTTACTGTCACCAAGATCATTAGTCCGGTGGCAGTCCGCCTCAACCTTCCTCCAGTGTAAAGGAGAATTCACCCCGTGTTTCATGTATCCAAAATTAAACCCGTATTTCATTCTCGCATTAATCCGCCTACCCCGGTTCCTCCCCCGCCGCGGCTCGTAGATGGGGAACCAACTTATCAATCGGTCAATCGTGTGCTGGACTCAAGGCGGAGGGGGCGCGGATTCCAGTACTTGGTGGACTGGGAAGATTACGGTCCAGAGGAGAGAAGTTGGGTACCTGCTAGAGACATTCTGGATCACTCCCTCATCGATGATTACAATCGACAGGTAAGGAGTCCTGGGAACGCCAGGAGGCGTTCCTAGGGGGAGGGGTACTGTCACGGTTCATGGATCCAGTGTCTCTCTCTAGTCTCGTGCTTTGTTGTTTACATGTGTGTAAGTGGGTGTGTCCGTATTGTCACAGTTGATCAGTATCCAGCTGCGATCACTCACCAGTACCAGCTGCCACTCATCTCATCTCCTATAAAGACTTACCACTTTCTCATTCCCTTTGTCAGATCGTTGCATGAAGTCTTTGTGTTGCCTGGTCCTATTCCCGTGCTTCCTGTCCCGTCTCGAGTTCCTGTGTTCCATTTTTCGTCGTGTTGGATTTCGTTTCGTGTTTTTTTTTAATTATTTTCACTATAATAAAGAGCCTTTTACTTGCATTTTGTGTCCTTGTTCCTAACGTAACACTCATATATGGGTAAAACAGCATGTTTCAGGGAGATTAACTAGCAGTAAATCTCTTTATTAGAGAATGCAATACAACTAATAATAGTAATAATATTAACAATAATAATATAATTACAGTAATGTGATTTATTTTCGCATAGAATAAAGCTTGATCGAGCTTAGGCTGTTTTTATTATTGTAACAGTATTACGGTCTTTTCACTTCTCTGTATTTTGTTCCATATTCATGAAGACTTACAAAAAGTGATGTTATGAAGAAAATCATGTCAATTACTTTCTCATTCTGTAAATTAAAAGGTGAAAATTAAAAGAATGTCTCTGTCAGCTCAATTGTCATTTTTAATTTTTTTTGAATACTTATAATAATTGTTTGCAGATAAAGTTTGTCTGTAATGCAGCTGATTAGTTTTATTTATTTATTTTATTGAAAGAGAACAGAATATTTAAACAATGCTTATAGAGCATTTGTGTGTGTGATTTGAGTTGGACCGAAATCTGAAAACTTAAAGAGAGAATGACCTGTTTAGTTGGCTCAAAGTTAATTAAAACAACCATTTCAAAAGCTAAAGTGATTTTCTTTTTATATTTTAGTTACAATATGTATAACTCAGTGTTTTAAGTAATTGAAAAAGCTGAATAATCGTTCCAAACTTACTGATTAGTCTGCGTAATAATCGGTGATTAGTCGATTAATCGTTCTAATAATCGTTAGATTAATCGATTATCAAAATAATCGTTTGTTGCAGCCCTAGTAATCAATTTGTGCTTCTGATCTGGAACTTGAAACACGAATGTAATTGGTACCCATCTTCCTATTTGAAATTTGAAACACAAAAGGAAAGTAACCTTCAGAATTATATTTTTATTTACTTTTAACAGGTGTAAATTTGTTTTTAACATATAACACGTTTTTACATTTCAGGCCATAACTAAGCGTCCTACTTACTGCCTCAGCTGCCTGATCAATTTATCTATGGAGTATGTTGCATACCTAAAGACAGAGGCGGACAGAGTACACAGCTTCATTACTTGAGTAAAAGTACAGATACCCCTTGCTAAATTTTACTCAAGTACAAGTAAAAGTACTACAGTCAGATGTCTACTTAAGCAAAAGTACTTAAGTACTTGTTTTTAAAAGTACTTGAGTATCAAGAGTACATTTTCTAAATATTGCATTGCTACTGCCATAGTGCTTACATTTATGTACAGAAACCTCCTGCATGGAGTTATGAAAAATGTTAATACCTTGGAGAATGTAAAAGGAATTTAAAGTAAAATCAAGTAATTTTCATCTTTTTACCATGTTGCTTTATTTAACATTTAAGAAAATTTCAAAAAATTTAAATAGTCTGGCGATGTGGGGCCACGGGTTGGCACATTCCCGGGATGGACCTGCTGCGTCTTCATCCATTGTTTCATCCATGGTTTCGTCTCTTATCTAAATCTGAGCATGGAGTTGACTTTGGGAGGGAAACAACAAATTGAGGGTTGATTTTTCCTCTCAAATGTACTTGAGTAAAGTCATGAGTACTCCCCAAAAATGATAATCGTGTAAAGTACAGATCCCTCAAAATTGTACTTAAGTACTGTACTCAAGTAAATGTACTCCGTTACTGTCCGGCTCTGCCTAAAGAAGATCTCCCCCAAGAATGTCCAATCTTAGTTTTGGTGGTGGACTAAGTAGCATTCCACTGTTGCTAAACTCTGTCTGCTCTCTGAAGCTGAATTTCAGCAGAACACAGGAACTAAAAATAAAAGGCCTAGAACCGTTCTTGACTATAACAGTCTTCTCGGCTCTGCTGCAAAACGAGTCATCAGATAGGTTCCTGGACTGAGTCAATAGCACTATGGCTAACATCACGAGTTTCAGAGCTACAAAAGCAGGACTATGGTGCATTAGGTGCAGTCTCTTGCATGCTTGAGTTAGTGTCATCAGTCCGCCGTAAAATTCCTTACAGGGCATCGCTGTCTTGAAAGTTTAAATAGTTTTCAATCTCCCTTCAGTTGTTGGAAACATCTAGGCAAGAGGTGAATGTCCTATTCACTGAAACATTTCAATTTTAAGTGCCTGAACCTTTGGGGAAAGCTTGCCATCCAAATTCATCAGTACCCTTTGAATGAATTCCAATGCGAATTTGAGACTCTGAGGGTAGCTTAAGTTGATAGCGTAGATCAGTCCGAACAGCATCACCAATCCAAAGGAAACACTCTTTAAGTGCTGTAGCAGCTGCACACCCTCTATCACTACTCCAACATCCTCTGGCTCGTCCTCAGCACCAGCACCAACACATTCTTTACGGATCACAAAAAGCCTCAGTGGTCTCAGAAATTCCTCTCATTGCTTCCTCAGGATTGCAGTCAATCAAATTATTATTATTATTTTTATTAAATGAATAACACCTTTGTTCAGTTTTACTGGAATATTGGGTAACATACAGGCTGGCAATATGTTTAGGTCATTACAAAAAGTGCATTACAACATTCGTCAAAGAAATTGAGGTTTGTATACCGGTATGTCCTCATTGAGGTACACACACAGACTTTTTATGACACAGTCTCGTTTGATGTTTATGTCATCACACTGAAAATGACAATATAAAAAACACTGATTATAATATATTTTATATATACAATATTTGTAATCAATATTTGTAATTATAAAAAAATAAAATCCAGTTTACCACACCTTGTCTGCAATTGCCATAATGTGTGATATCTTCTGTCCAGATTTATAGTAATTTACAATTTATAAATAATTATATGTAAATATTAATAACACTATTTACTGTAAACAGTGCAGGCCACCTGGTTTGTAAATCAGACACTAATTGTCCTCAAAGTGCAAGGACAATTACTGCATACACAAGGATGCCTGAACCTCGCCACAAAATGTCCATGTTTAGGCTTAGAATGTTTCAATAACTCATACCTACTGATAATTTTGTGCCACACACTTTACATTCCCACATTCCCAAAACTCACATACCTGACATTGCAAAAGTGTGATGTCTGTTTTTTTTTCTCTCTCTTTTGAAAGAAATTAAACAAGTCAATTTAATTTTATTACGAAGAAAAAAAATACACATACCATAATTTAGTGATTATTCCAACATTTCTGGCTCCAGTTTGGCACAGTGTCACATCTATGAGGACTCTGAAATAGTAAAGGCATATAGTTTTATTTTTTTGTAATGAAATTACAACTCAGCATGAAAAAAGAAATCATGTTCCACTTAATGGAATCCTATAAACCTTTGCATGTAGATAACTTTCATATACGGTCGATTAAGTATGTTTGTGCAACGTTTTGGCTTACGTCGAGATGACAAGTTGTTATTAAAAAGCTAGTTTAGCCAGTGCGCAGGGGGTCATCGTCACCGTACTTGTGTCCACCAGACCCTCGGGAGGTGTTCCCAGTTTGGCGAGTTTCACCATTTTCTCCAGGAGCTGCTCCTGGATGACGGCCGCTTTCAGCAGTACTTCGGCCTGTCCCGTTTACAGTTTGATGACCTGTTGTCCCGCATCGGAGCGAGGATCACCCTCGGCCTCATCCACCTAATCTGTCATTTATTTTTGTTTTTGATAAAAAGTGATTAACCTGTCCTGTTTTTTTTTTTCTCTCCTCACACAACACTGTCCAGACACGAACTATGTTCTTATGCACTAAAGTCTGTTGGTTGTCTTTACATTAGAATAATGTTTCATATAATCTAGATATGGATTAAATAGCATTCAATACAAAATATCTCATATATTTAAATCAAGTTTTTATGTGATAAAATATTTGCTTTGTTGTGCATTAGAACAGAATAGAATAGAATAGTATTTTTATTCCATTTAGTCATATTACAAAATAATTTGAGGCATCCAGATTCTGCACCACATGACAGCAGCAAGCAGGCTCCTGATTGGTTAATGTGGGACAAATTGATGGCAAAGTTCAGATTTTTCAACTTTTTCATTTTTCATTTTTCAGATTTTTCAGCATCAGTTAATGGTTTTATTTGGTGTATTCATGCATTTGACACGAATTTGCGAATTCGCGTCAAACGCATGAATGCCCCGAATAAAATGTTTTGCGCGTAATGCGCCTATTGCGCCAGACGCTCAATTCGCACGAACTGAACGTGCTAATGAGGCGAATTCGCGTCTGCCGCGCTAAATGCCTGATTCGTGCTGCAGGACCTTTAGATGCGCGTAAATGCATTGACTTAACATTGAAATCACTCGCGCCAGACGCTCTATTCGCGTTTGGTGTGAACGCACCATGACAGATGAAGATGTAAAGAAAATGAAAACATACTACGATAAGTACACCAAATATCTCACACCGAAGTGTAACCCAATATACGTAAGATATCGTTTTCATGAGAAAACGCAAGGAGATGGGGAAACTTTCGAACACTTCGTCACGGAACTAAAGCTGTTAGTTAAGGTCTGTGGATACCCCAACAGAGACAAGATGGTGCGATACTGCATCGTTTTCTCTACAAACTCACCGCGAGTGTAGGAGAAGTTGCTTCGCACTCTCATGAGCTAGCACAAGTCCAGCTTAAAAAGATGGTTGGAGGCAGAGACTTCAACAACAACGCTGTAGACGTCATAGGCCAAAGACCGGAACACAGACGAACACACTGGCAGACTGGCAAGCTGAGAGACTGGCTGGACCCCAGAGACCTAAACGCGATACAAAGGCCCCACTACCCCTTACCAACTTTAGAAGACGTCACCACAAAGCTCGCCGGAGCGCAGTACTTAAGCGTCCTCGGTGCCAGATCAGGCTATTGGGTCATAAAGCGGAGTACAGAGTCATCTGTCTTTATTCGGCTGTAAGCGTTTTCACGAATACATGTACGGCCGGAGAGTGATTGTAGAATCCGACCACAAACCCCTAGAAGCAATCCTCCGAAAACCAGCACCACCGCGGCTACAGAGGATGATACTACAGCTTCAGAAGTACAACATCCACATCATCCACCGCCCCGGAAAGGACATCCCAGTGGCCCACACCTTGTCCCGGAAGTCCATCGAGCACCAAGACAGGAACATTATGGAGAGCATGGAAGCACAGGTACACAGACTCATAAGTACTGTTCCAGTGAGTGACAGCAAGCTACTAGAGATCAAAGACGCGACAGCACAGGATGTACAGCTCGCTTCTTCTTTGATCCCTAGCTGACGCTTGGTCTGCAAAGGCTCCTAAGCCCTTATGCTTGCTGTGGGTGCCAATGGTTGTCGAATCTCATTCACGAGGCGTTTCGATGCGGGACGATCCAAGGCGGTCGTTCTGGCTTCGTCGATATTTAATCTGCGATTTCTGATGTCCTCCTCAACCTGTTTGAGCCACGTTTTCTTTGTTGCCATTCGCTGGATTCTCCACTGGGAGGGTCGGTTATGCCAGAGGAGTTGGGGTGGTAGTCGGCTCCCACTGATTCTGCAGACATGACTAAACCATCGCAGTCGTCGTCTTTGGATTTGTTCCTCGATCAGAGGTTGTTGTTGGTATCTACGCCGGATGTACTCATTTCGAAGGCGATCTTGAAGGTATACTCGCAAGATCTGGCGCAGGCATCGCATTTGGAAAGCTTTGAGTTTGTTTAGGTCCGCCTTCAGCACCGTCCACGTTTCGGATCCGTAGAGTAGAATCGTCAGGATCAGCGTCCGGAACAGGCGAACCTTGATCGGGATGGAAACATTGGTTCGCTTCCACAGGCACCACTTTAGCAAGGCGATTGCTGCGGTTGCTTGGCCAATTCGACTGTGGATCTCCGCCGTAGACGCAACTCTCCTCTCTTCAACCATTGAGCCCAGGTATTTGAACTTCTGAACTTGCTCAATCTGGATGCCGTCGAGGTGCACGTCGGCCGGGGATCCATCTGTTGTCAGTACCTTCGTTTTGTCAGCGTTAATTTTCAAACCATATGATTGAGCAACGCGGGCGATCTCGTAGAGAATGTCCGTGGCTTCGGCATTGTCCTCGGCCAGCACGCCACTGTCGTCGGCAAACATAAGATCCGTTACTGATGAGCCATTTTCATCGAACTGGACTCCTCGCCTACCCTCGAAGAACTTCGACAACCATGTTGAAGAGCAGTGGTAAGGCAACGTCTCCCTGGCGGGCTCCAGTGCGGATGGTGAATTCAGCAGATAGCTCGTTTCGGATGCATATTTGAAGCTCGCTACACTGACGAAAGGAGGAAATGCCCGCCCAGCATCCAGGAATATTGGAATTACCGAGATGACATTTCCGAGATGGATGAAATACGATTCAAAGGCGAGAAAATCATAGTTGATTCAGCGCATACACGCAGGACACATGCGCGTGGAGAAAAGCAAGCATTGAGAGCGAGACCTCCTGTTCTGTCCCGGGATGGGCAAACAGATAGAAGCAACAGTAGAGCAGTGCAATATATGCCAGGAACGATATAATGCCAATCCCAAAGAACCCCTGCGGTCACACAACATACCTGAGAGACCATGGCAAGTAGTAGGTACAGACTTCTTCACATGGAACATTCAAGACTTCATCGTCATTTAAGACTACTACAGTAGATTCTTTGAAATGGGCGGCTTACAAGCTGCACCTCACCTGCAGTAATCACCAAACTCCAAGTCCGCATTCGCTCGTCATGCAGTCATCAGCGACAACGGACCATGCTACAGCTCTGAGGAGTTCCGCCGCTTCGCAAACGCGTGGGACTTCACCCACACCACCACAAGTCTGCATTACCCACAGAGCAACGGCCTCGCCGAAAAGACTGTCCAGACAGCGAAGCACATCCTGGACAAGGCAAAAGCTGGAAACACAGACCCCTACCTCGCTCTGCTGGAGTTCAGGAACACAGTGGACAACCTCCAGTCGCCTGCCTAGCTTCTGATGAGCCGACGACTTCGACCAGCAGGAATCTACAGCCACAGGTAGTACCCCAGAAAGCCGTCTAAGATAGGCGAAAGGCATGCAAACAAGCATACTTCAACAGAGGCACTAAGCCACTATCTCAAGATGTGAGTATGGGTGTTAGTTGAGGTCCAGCAGTTGCTCCCTCCCAAGCACAGTTTGTTACCCATGATACTGGGCCAGCAACAGCAGAGCCAAGGCAATGATGATAATTTCAGAGGAGGGGATCTATTACTAGTAATAGTTTTACAGGTCTTTCTGCTTTTAGGCGTGCAAATGGTCTATGCACTTACTTTCTTCAAAAATAAAGTTAGCAACAGAAAAAGATGCTGCAAGTAATTCACTGGTAATGGAAAAGCTTTACTTTGAACTGTTGAATGCAAGAAGTTTAGGTCTGACTTTAGTATTCTGTGCCATAAACTGTTATATTTGGCACTGCCAACGCACATAACATAAAATACTTCTCAAAGAGTCTTTGTTTCTGCTTTTATGCCATGAAGTACAGATTGTCATTCTGAACTCTTTTGAGCTTCAGCATGTATGATTCTTTTATGAGTCAACTTGTCTGTTTCACTTGAAGCTTTCACTGAAATGTTTTAGGATTCTGACTTGTGCAATTTACTTTCTCTGTGAAGTTAATAACAGAAAACAGTGAAAAGAGTTGAAAGAACATGTGGACCTTTAAGATATCTGAATACATACAGTATATGCAATGGTAGCGCGTTTCTCCACATTGTTTCCAAAAAGCCGTCAGACATGATTAGTGTGCTGAGGCGAGTTTCCAGAGGCTTCCCCCAACTCAGTGATACCCTGCAGAGAGCCTGTCTGAAGTTGAGGAAAAGAGTGAGCTCTTATCCCAACCCAAAGACATAAACAATGAATCTCCAGAATCACTATTTTGAAACTGTGAAGTACAGTGGGAGACCACTTTGGAAACCTGACCTTCATAATCTAATTTAAACCTGGATTTTTTTTCTTTACACATTTAAAACAAATATTTAGGATGTAAAATGAAAAAGTATATATTATTCTGCACTATTTATAGGTCACTAATCAAATAAACACATTTATGATCTCATTAACTCCTTTGTACAGACAGCAAGGAGACAGTGAGTACTAAGACATTCATGTAAAATTTCACTCAAATTATGTTAATAATTTGTAATGGGAAAAAATGCAGTAAATCAGAAAAGGGCAACATAGTATTTTCACTAGTGTCTTTTGGATCCCTCTGTATATTTCTTAGTTTGTTCATCCCTTTCTTTCACACATCTGGAATAGTCTGTGGAAATAGGAAGGGTAAGGATTCATGAGTTAGAAGTCTGAGTCCTCAAGATCTAAGATGAATAGTGTTTATTGTAGCTTGGCACATCCCGTCCCTCTCAGTCAACAACGTCTTTGTGCTTTTACAAAATATGTGTGTTCCATGGATTGTTGCAAGCTGGAAATGTGATATTACTCAATTCTTTTTTCTTATGCTCCCTTTACTATCTCTCTCCGTCTGTCTGTGTCTCTCTCTATTTTTTCACCCGCTGCCCTCTCCACTTGTAATTATATGTTAAAATAAACACTAAGCCAAGAGGCCACATCACTCGACGACAAAACGAACAACAAAGACATTCCCTCATTGAGTCAAAACAATGTGGTGAAAAGCTCCAAATAATTTGTTGCTTTCTGGAGAGGGTTTGTTCTGAAAATAAGTGAATTTATGCATCAGTATTTAGCATAATGATTCACATGTTCTAAGCGTGAGTATGATTGAATTGCAGTAGACAATGATACATAAGGCTGAAACAGCAGGATGTGTACACTGGTAACCTTTTACAGTGAAAACTGTCTGTGTAACTTTGCTCTACTGACCCTGAAATGACCTGTGATGTCATTCTACTCCTCAACAGACAGATGAAGATGGATAGAAAACTGACCGGCTGTTATATAACACTGTTCAAGCCACAGCTGTGCATTTTAGCTTACTCTCCCTTTGATGGTTTCCACAGCAAACACCTCAAACTACGTCACAGCTCAATTTCGTCCACTCGCCTTGCCTTGATCGTCATCACCCCAAACCATCACGTTGTTGGTTAGTAGGATATTTCCATCCAGTGTGACGTGAAGAACCAATTTTAAGTTTCTGGGTTAAGCATTCCGCCTGTTTTCTTGCTGTTTACCCTGAATGAAAACTAACCAGAAAAATGACAGAATCCTCTGGGCCTATCTTGGAGGATTGCGCTCATATCAAATTACCAGTCACCGAAGTTTTGTTTACCGTCGTTTGAGTGGTTGTGTGGCTTTGTCGTATTAAGGTCTCCACGTTGCATCAGAGGATGTCTCTCTGTGGAATTGAGGGAAGGCCCCTGTTCTCTTTCCAAAAGTGGTTACATGCACTTGGCAGCCCATGAACCCAGTAGCTAAGAGCACATGCTAGATTTTATGTCCTTGACTTAAAAAACAAAACCCATATTGATTAACTTGACTGCATCAAATTACGATGTGGCTGCAGTGTAATTATAACATTAATCTTCTTATTTACCTCTAGTTCTCCTGGCTCTCATTCTGTCTTGTCTCTCACACTTTCCAGACGTATTCTCAGTCTAAAATTTTATAAAAGCCTGATGATGTGAATGCCTTAAAAAGACTTGATGTGTTCTTAATGAATCAATAATCTCTGGTAAATGCTTTAGAAAATTTAGAAGAGCTTTTTGACTACATTTGTGTACTTGTGTGTGTTGGATCTCTTAAAGTCCTCTCTCTGTTTTAATTATTTACGTTACATTACATTCTGATTTTAATTTGTGCAGCCTAAAATGAACATAGATTCTCCATCTTTCCATTATTTCACCCTCTCTCTTACCACACAGACACATACTGAGATTTTATAAACTTGGACCAAAGTTTATTTAGATAGCAAAAGGAGGCTTTGATACATACTAGTGTCAAAGTCTTCAGGACAAGTAAATAAAAATAGACAATCAGCCACTGAGTTTAAAGATATAAAACAGATTCTGAACACTACATCCTACTGATTATTATGCATTCTCCATGGTAACATGAACATGACCATGTTCTTTACAATCTCTTCACTGAAATGTATAGGTAAATAAATATATAATGGCTACAACACATTTAAATTATCAGACTGCCTCGTTTTCCCAGTAGCCAAATTTGGTTTTCGACCACATTCTTTTGATGGATTGGCTGAAGCCACTCTTTCCAGTTGCCATGGAAAATCTCTTCAGCTCCGAGAGGGGAATAATACGCAGGGAATAAGTGGGGGATGACATCAGGGAGAGTAAAATGACCTGTATGAAAACATAGAGGTTGTCCTTTTTTACCATGAGGTTGTCCTTTAGCTGTTTGGTTCATCTTTGAAGTGGTAAGTTTTAGGCAAAATTCCACCAATGGCATAAGGACTTCCGTGGGCCTGTGTGCCCGACATGGAGGTGCTCCACAGGGGAAAGCCTCTGCCATAGTTCTGGCTCTGGTGCCCTGGACAGCCGTCTCAGTGGTTTGTGGTAGAGTGCCATGGCAGTGAAACCGCGGCGAGTGTTCCCGCTCCCACATAGTTTCTGGTCAAACTGAAACATTACAGCCCAGAGAACGCTACCAGTCTCCACCAGACAGCCTGCATGAGATCAGCACTGAAAACATGCGATCATGAACCCCGCTGCACAAAGCGTTTATGAATGTGCGACGCCATGGAACACAGCATGTGGTGCTTTGGTTGTATTTTGGGTTGAGCAGTTAAAAGCA
The DNA here is from genome assembly GCA_030578275.1 of Meda fulgida. NCBI lineage: Eukaryota > Metazoa > Chordata > Actinopteri > Cypriniformes > Leuciscidae > Meda > Meda fulgida. Next base: position 39,212,624 of record CM060622.1, read on the forward strand.
GTTGAGAGGCTATATCATGTTTGTCAAAGCCACTCCCATGTTAGGGCTGTCATGGCATGAGATCAACGACAAAAAGAATCAAGTTGTATGACGAACAATAAAAAAAATGACTTTTTTAAATGTTTTTAATTATTATTATTAATTATTTAATTTTTAAAAATCGTTTATTACGATTTGATGATTTAAATAAAACAAATTAAAATGAATAGGAATTAATGAATATGTCAAAAAAAATTGTCTTTTCTGGACAGTTGGGGAAAATCGTAATGTTAATTATGGAATAAACATTGCATGACTTTTGAACCTTTAAAACTGGGAATGAGCAGTGTTTCAATAAAGTACTTAAAGACTGATTTTGCATATCAACGGATCTATGTTTATGGGGAAAAAAAGGATTTTGCTCATTTCAAATACTAATAAAGTAGGCCTCAATTTGATTTTTACTAAACACATAGTCTTGACAACTAAAATAATATTATGTATAGAATTGCATTTTAATTTAAAGGCAAAAACGATTTAGTAAGATTATTAAAGCGTTAATATTGTGTTGTGCTGTCCAAAAATCATATCAATTATTGTATTTCAATATCTATATTTTCTCCGCTCTCGATATGACCTCTTTTTTTGTTGTTACAAGTATGTGTATATGGGAATAGCTGAACGTCAGTGTTTATTTTATGCAGAGAGTTCAGTTCATGTTTGTTGCCTGGGGTTACCATGACAGCCATCCTCCTTGAATTCATCTTAAGTAGAAAGAAACCCTTTCTCTAAATCCTTTGTCATTTTTTTTGCCAGATTCAGATCAAAATCATATGTGGATGTGATTTACCTTGACCTAGTGGAGACTGGAGACCAGGCCCGTACTTTCGGCTGCGTAGCCCAGAGCTGCAGTGTTACTCAAGGCTGTTGACTCTTTTCCCTCTTGGTTCCAAAAAAATCTTGACACCGTTGAATGAGGCCTTGTTAAAGCTAATGCTTAATTTTATTCATACTTAACCTATTTATGTAACCTTTCTCCAACCAAGCTGTACCCTGAGACGAAAGATCATTTTTGAAGGAAAGACCTTGCAGCGTTTGGCAATCCTAATCTGGCAACGAAGGCAATAACATATTACATAAGGAGCCACCATTACTGTTGTGGGCTGTTGTAATTGATGTAATTGATGTTTTTGACCTGAAGTGACTTGCATTTTCAAACAGTTTAACTAGCAAATACACTAAGGCCTGTGTTTCAGCACAATTTAATATTCAGAAATAAACTTTGCTAATCTTAGTACTCACAGACTGCAAATAATTCAGTGTAATAGAGACCACCAAATGGCATATATCTAATGTGCTGACTGCCTTACAACACTAGAGGTCTGTAGCAATAAATTAAGCCTGAACAGCAACACGCTTTGTAAAGAGAACCACAAGTGGCCCTTTTATCCAATTCCATTGAGTCACCATTGCCAGTAACCAATACAACAACACAGCAAAACAAACTGGGAGCTGCCATGTTGTAAATCGCAGCCATCACAGAAAAAAAAAGTGAAAGTAGTTCTCCCTCCAAACTCAAAGTGTAACATAAAGGCAGGCCTGGAATTTAGATGTAATTATAATTGTCATATGCTTTCCATCTCTCTTGCACACCCATATACAGTCGTGCTCAGAATTAATGGTACCCCTGGTAAATATGATGAAAAATGGCTGTAAAAAATAAATCTGCATAATTTATCCTTTTGATCTTCCATTCAAAATATTGGCAAAAATCTAAACTTTCATTGAAGTAAAAGAATAGAAAGTTGGGGGGAAATCACATTATGAAATAAATGTTTATCTCCAAAACACGTTGGCCACAATTATTGGTACCCTTTTATTAAATACTTTTTGCAATCTCCTTTTGCCAAGATAACAGCTCTGAGTTTTATCCTATGATGCCTGATGAGTTTGGAGAACACAGACAAGAGATCAGAGACCATTCTTACAGAATCTCTCCAGATCCTTCAGATTCCCAGATCCATGTTGGTGCTTCTTCTCTTCAGTTCACTCCACTCATCAGGTCTGGGACGGTCATGGTAGAAGCTTCATTTTGTGCTACTTAACACATTTTTGTGTTGATTTTGATGTTTGTTTTGGATCGTTGTCCTGATGGAAGATCCAACCACGGCCCATTATACGATTTCTAGCAGAGGCTGTCAGGTTTAGATTTTTTTATCTGTTGGTATTTGATAGAATCCACGATGCCATGCATGTATCTGAACAAGAAGTCCAGGACCTCCAGCTGAAAAATATGACCACAACATTAAAGATGGTATATTAAATTGTACACATGGGGTACTTTTTATCCTTGTGTGCACCAAACCCATCTTGCATGTTTGCTGCCAAAAAGCTATTTGTTAGTTTCATCTGACCACAGAACCCTGTGCTGTTTGAAGGTCCAGTCATGTCTGACAACTGAATTTGCTGGGGTTTGTTTTTGGATGAACAAGGAGGATTTTTCTTGAAAACCTCCCAAACAACATGTGGTGATGTAGGGGTTGTTTAATTTTTTTTTTAATAGGCTTTCTGAACCCAAGACTCAACTAATCTCTGCAATTCTCCATCTGTGGTCCTTGAAGAGTCTTTGGCCACTCAAACTTTCCGCCTCACCATGCATTAAGACAATATAGACACACGTCCATTTCCTGGCAGATTTGTAACATCTTTAGTTGATTGGAAGTGCTTAATTATTGCCCTGATGGTCAAAATGGGGATTTTCAATGCTTTTGCTATTTTCTTACAGCCACTTTCTATTTTGTGATGCTCAACAATCTTTTGATGCACATCAGAACTATATTCTTTGGTTTTATTCATTGTAATGGATGATTAAGGGAATTTGGCCTTCGTGTTTCCTCATATTTAAACTCCTGTAAAACAAGAAGTCATGGCTGGACAATTTCATGTTCCTAGTCACCCTGGTGTGCAAAAAAAAAGGTAAATATGAATGGGAATATACTTCAGAGATATTTTACTGGTAAAAAATTCTAGGGGTACCAATAATTGTGGCCAACTTGTTTTGGAGAAAAACATTTATTTCATAATGTGATTTCCCCCCCACTTTCAATTATTTTACTTCAATGAAAGGTTCGATTTTTGCCAATTTTTTGAATGAAATATCAAAAGGATAAATGATGCAGAATTATTTTTTACAGCCATTTTTCATCATATTTACCAGGGGTACCATTAATTCTGAGCACAACTGTATGTAAAAAACAACTAAACCCAACCATTGATTTTGGGGTAAAGGCTGAGACCTATTTAAATCTAAAATTCACTGAAGAAAATTTCTGTCACTTACCTGCACTCAGATATGTTCTGGTTGTAGATCTGAAATGATCAGAAGAAGATCAGTATGAAAGAAAATATAGATCCAGCGGTGCTTGGTTCAGAAAGAGCAACGTCTGGCCAATTTTTTCCAACACTCTTTTTTTCAACCTGAAAAGCAATGTCTTTGCACTGTTTCTCACCACTCTCGTAAAATTATTTCACCACACATGGACACACACAGTGATGTGCATGCACATCATTTTTCATTTATAATTTCGACATAATTGGTCTCTAGTATGTTTTTATAAAGGCTTGAAACCAGAACACAATGTGATCTCGCCCTCCATTTGCCAAGAGACAGGCATACCTATCTTTGCATTGATGAATATCATCAGTGTTTGTGTACTGTATGTCATGGCAATGCATAATTAGATATGATGAATTAAGTCAGCCAGATGGATGATCTTTCATGGCAGAACATCTTGATCAACTGAATATCAGTTTTTCATATTATACTGTATAATTCCTAAATTAAGCATTTAAAATGTTTAGTTTTAATTTTTAGTGTTTATATATATATACGTTTTTTTTTTTTTTACAAAATAATACAGCATTTTATTTAGAACATTGGTAATTTGTTGGCCATTTCTTGAAAATAATAATTGGCTTGTTGGCATTGGCCAGAATTTTAATAGCAGTGCATCCTCTTGAAACAATTAATTATATTTCTTTAGCACATCCTAAAAAACAGACAATGCTATATGTGCTGTTATAAGCACATTGATCATTTGTCCGCTTATATTTTTTAAAACTGCATGTGACTGGGTTTAAATACAACATCCGTGGGCACACAATGAACACCAGCAGATCCAAGCACACTACAATAGATAATCAGTAAGAGGCTCCTTGAGTACAAATAGCTCGCCAGTTTTTGACTGCATCATACACATTCAACATAATGCATTTACATTTACCCAGCCTGAGAAAATATCATAGCTCCACTTTATTTGTACTTTCCTAAGTATCTATGGGTTTTTCTTAAAGAAGTATGATGTTTTCATGCTCTAGATCTACTTTTCTCCACGTCAGGTTAAGCCTTGACATACAATCATAATTCAAATATGTCTTGTGTGTGTGTGTGTGTGTGTGTGTGTGTGTGTGTGTGTGTATATATATAATATATAAATATATATATATATATATATAAATATATATAATGCGTGTCTCTGTCTGTGTGTACTGTAAGTAAATGGAACTGGGATTTTTGAACAAAGGGGACATTCAGATGGTGCCATAGATGATCACTGCCGGGGATGTTAAGCCACCGGCGCTGGAAAAAGTTTGAGATCCAGAGCACAAAAGCAGGGGTGTGGGATCTTGCGGTGTGTGTGTTGCACGCTGATAAAAAGGGAGAGAAAAACCTATACAGTTTCCAATGTTTTTCAGGCGCAGAGGCTCACTTGCACTGCCAGTTTTGTTTTGTCATGCAAGTCTGACAATGTTGAGAGATTGTGCTTTACTGTGAAAATAATTCATTAATTGGGTCTTATTCAGAATCGGCCCTTGAAAAGTCCAGTACAAACGTTACAATAACATCTGTCACAGTTGCTAGGCGACAAGAACAGTCCCATTTAACAACGTTAATGTTATTTTTCAGATGTGCTCGTATCTAACTACTATATCAATATAAAAGGTATTGCCATTCCACATAATTTAAAAAATAATAATAATAATTTTACAAACTCGATATATCGCCCAGCCAGGTGGATGGCATTCTCCAACAGGGGCTCTCGCTCGGTTTCCCTCTCTGCCGTGCGCGTGCCACACAGTTTCTCTGTCCCGCATGTGCGCTCGCTCTAGATTCCGGCAGATTTTAACTCATTTGCGGTATTACTAGTCGATCACGAGTGGCTCAACAGGTAGATCTATAGATAAACTCATCTTTCAGGCATTTGACCGACCGGGTTGACATTTCAGCGTGAGAAGTCGGGGGTGTGGCGTGTGAGCGTGTGAAACCAATCAAATGCGGGCGTCTCATGGCCAATGCGTGAGAGTTGGCAACTCTGCATATCAGTTATGGCAACTGATTGGCCAGTGAAAAAGTCAGTCAGGAGAAGGTCAGAGGTAGTGAGAGAAAAATTTTTTTTTTGAATGTTGTTGGCAAATGATTTATTTGTAAATATAGTCAGAATTGCATTGTTTAAGTGTTAAGGGTATGGTTGCACCAGCCTTTCTTAAGTTCTTTCTTAAATTGGAACGTGAAGTGCACACTAGAGGCTTAGTAACTACTAGCTAGTAGTAACTACTAGCTACTCTGTACTTTGTTCCGTTGCACCATTTGTTCGTAAGGTAGAACGTAGCTTGTAGGTCATAAGCTCTCTGTAAAGTAATGTGTAGTCGCATATGACGTTTAGCCTCGATGATCCAATAGCAGCCTTCAAATACGTGAGCAGATGTCGTGTTGAAATGCCATGCATTTCAGTTTATCCTTCACTCTAACTTCTTTTGCCGGTAAAAATAAGTTTCCATTAAATACGATAGCCTACTTGATCATGAATAACATAAGTGTGTTTATATGTAAATAACATTCAGAAACTTTATTTGAAATGAAATTAATAAGGATCAATAAATAAATATTGATACAAAAACATAAGAAGTTACGTTTATTGATTATGACTGATATTTGACATGCACAACATGGACCAATGCACACAGCGGCGGGCTGTTTAGGATGGGTTTGTGTTAAAGAGCCTCTCTCTTAAAGGGGCTATATGTAGTTTTTAGCGGCCTCTAGCTGTGATGTTTCAGATTGCAACCAATTTTTACAAGAGCACTCGTGCTCGAACTCATAGGCAATACCGTCTATTACGGAAATATCTCGGCAAATACTCGTAATTTTTGGTGGTGTTTTCGCGGAGATATTAGCCGAAAACCATCAGGCGCGCTGCAAAATTGCGGACGCCAGTGACGTCACAATCTCAGAAGAAAATCTCTCGTATCTCTGGAAAGCGAAGACCCAGAGAGCTCAAATTCGGGGGAGGAGGAGTCTTGGGAATATTCATCAAAGATTGACCGAGATATAAGTCGAAAAACGTGCATTTGACTTGACGTAACTCCCTGACCGTCTACAAAAAGGAGAGAGGCTCGAGAGCGCGCATGCACGTCACATCCGATGGATTTCGCGCGATAAATCCGACCCGGAGCCTTCACATAGAAATAGGAATACTGGCCTTCAGAGGTAATAGCAAAACTCGACAATTGGATCATTGTAATGTGTGATTACAACCCCTTCACACACAGGCAATAAAAAAAGGATTTGTTTTAGTAGAAAAGTTACATATAGCACCTTTAAAATGTAAGCGACTGTAAATGTCAGCATTATCATATGTCTAAAGAATTTATGTCTGTCAGGTAAAAGAAGAGCTTATTGATGCAGTTCAGTCTGTCTGATATTTTAGTCCAACCGTTACTCCTGAATTACTAGGCTGCCGTAAATATTTAGTTTAACGCTTGATCGCTATAGCAGTGAATCGGACTATTCATGTTACCGGTGAGAAACTTTACTCAGGTTCATCCCTTACATCGGCGAATGTGAGAGCATCAAAGGTCATCTAAGCAATTGCCAAGAACTGTTAGTGCATCGATCGAGAGTGACAGAGCCGCGGAGGAGGAATCCGGATAGTGCTCCTAATCGCTGAGTGGTTAGGAGTTCCTCTGGCGTCGCTCACGGAGTTTGCTAACTGATGACAGGATCACATGGATGGATCTGACGGGTGACGGAAATCATTAACTCTTGCCACTTACACTCAGGTACACTTTGTTTATTTAAGGTCTAATTGTGCTCTTATAGAGCGAAGCGGCCATTTTGTGTTTCACTCGGTACGCATGTGGTGGGCCCACAATACGTTTTTTTTTTTTCAATTGATGAATGATACACAGTAATGGTTTAATACTCTGTGATTCATTGAGTATATTATTATAGGGTTACAGTTTGTATTTCTGTGTAAATAAGTAAAGGTTCATTTAAAGAGTGATTTATTGGAAAGTTTGATGGAAATTTAAAAGGTTAACCCTTTAAGTGCCCGCTGTTTGTAGAAAGGAGACTCAATCAAACACTGTATTTGAAAATACCAGTTTATTCAGAAGTTGGTTGAACAGATTTTATTCATATTTAATTTGATTAATTGTTGTTAATTCCTTCTGTTTATTTTCTTTTAAATAAATTTGTTGTATATTTCAGTTATATAGTGTGGTCACAGATAGGTAGCTGTAATTGGTTAAAAGTGTTTTTTTTTTTTGCAGAGATCTGAGTTGCACTTTGTAAGAAGTAGTGTAGAACCAAGGGTCATAGATTGATTCTAAGATCACATTGAGAGACATATAAACGAATCTGGGTTCAAGCGTCCAATATTTCAAAGGGTAGATACACCTTGGACAGTAGAGGGCGCTACAGTTATAATGTTATAATCAAATAAACGTGCTGGTCGCATGTCTATGCAAGGAGGGTGCGTGGAGGTATGGAAATACATAACAGACCGATAGCCGATAGGACATCGTATCGGACTGAATGCCGAGATTGCCGGACCGAGATTTCTACAGACGATACATGTCCGTGTATTATTTAGACCACTTCAATTATTATTTGCTATCAAGATGTGAATAGAGTTTCAACCAGAATAACAAACAGTGTTTATGAGGGGAAAAAACTGCCTACCCTACCTTTAAAAAGTCTTTCAGCATTGGTAGAATTGTTTCTATGATTAATTACAATATTAAATGATCTTATCTTTTGGCAATGGAATTGATTTTTAGTTTTTGTCTCCAAATATTTTTTCCTCAAAAGAGGGATCAGAGCTGGAATTGTAATAATTACATTCCTTATCATTCCCATTCATGTTTTATGAGTGGTGTTCGAGTCAGTCTGAACAGCGTCTATAGCAGATTTCTGGTGTGTACCCCCATATAACTGCATATTTCCCTTCACTAGCCAGGTGTCGCTGAACCCTTAGGCTATGTAGCAGTGGGGTATTCAAAAGCAGGGGCCCAATGCCCGAACAGGCATCCCACACTCATCCCCCTCTGGTCGACTACGGGGGCCAAAGGAAGTACCGCACTCTGTGTCTCCACACTGTACACCCCCTCCAGAACCCCAAACTATGTCCACATTGGATACTAGGTTCCCTCAGGGCATGAGGGGCAATTAAGCTCGGTACAGACGCCTTCTCTTGGGCTAAAAAACACCCTGGTACCCACAAAAACCGGCCCCCGCAGTGAATGGTATTTATTTGACTCCTCACATATGTAGACACATTCTTGACTAAGTACATTCTCATACCTTAGCCCACATTCAGCCCTGCCTCTCACACCTGGAACCAATGTGTGAAAGACCAAATGAAGAAAGGTATGAACAAATTAATTAACAAGCACGTGTACAGAGAGGTAATGAGTCACTTTATTGAGCTTTATTAATTCACATATGTGCTCACACATACATCATTAGAGCCACCACTCTAATGTCCCTGGTTATTAGAGCTTCATCTGAACAGTTAAAATCAATATCGAAGATTAATTCACATTAATCATTACTTTTCCAAATGTTTTATCCCAAGCATTGGTAAAGAATTGAGATCAGTTAGTATACATCTATTGTGTATATTTGTTTGTATGAATGTCTACAGATACAGAGGATTTTTGGTGCGTACACAGACATTCCAAGTCTCCCGGAAGTTTCTTAGGGATACTTAGGGGTGCTAAGGGATACCTCCCTGAAATGACTTTTTGCAGGTTGGGATGTCTGTGTACATGAATAAGTTTTTGTGTGCAGGAATCATTAGGCGTCTATTTTATTGACCTTTTATGGGTGAGCATAACAATTATTGTGTGGTAAGAACATAATGTTGTTTTAATTTAATGTTGGGTGACTACAAAGAATGCAACCATCCTAAACATCTGCTCCGTAGCTTTGACTGAACTCATCTTGTAAACAAATAAGCTAGAGGCTTGCTTCAGAGGACATTTAACAAGTCGCACCAGACCACGTGTGGATGTGTTATTTCTTTTTTATTTGCAAAAATGTTTCATATGATTAGGCCTACATCTGCGCTTCTGTCTTGTATCTGTATATGTTTGCACTATTTCTCACCGTCAGTCTGGCTGAGGCTCTCTATATCCTCCTGCATAGTTTCAAAGCAAGTACTGTTGAGCTTCTGTTTTTGTTTGCTAATCAATGTTTATATGTGAATAGCCTAAATTAAATCCGTTCATCATAAACACGACCACGTCTCTTCAGAAACATGTTACTTAATCGCTTGATTCATACAGTATTTATTAGTTTTACAATCTCTTTATGAAGTTGATGTTGATGTAGTTTATGTAGTTGCGTAGTTGTCAATGCAGGGACTGAAATTGCTCAGATTTCATTAAAATATATAAAAAATAAAATAAGCACCGAAGTGGTAGTTATGTGGACTCAATGGAAGGACAGAAATCTCTCAGATTTCATTAAAAATATTTGAATTTGTGTTCTGAAGACGAACGAAAGTTTTACGGCTTTGGAACGACATGAGGGTGAAATGATGACAGAATTATCGACTCGGAAGGCAAGATGATATCACAATGACATTTATTAATTAATAGACCAGAAAATGAAAACAACAGTATTGGATGGTAAAGTTCATTGGCGTAGGCCCCGTGGGTAAATTTGTGGTAAAAAAAAAAAAGTTAACAACAGCCTTTAAAATGACTTAAAATACAAATATTTAATAACAAGCAATAATAATGGGTTCAGATAAAGTATCAAAGTGATTATATGGGTTTTATTGAACAACACTTTTAATAAACTAATATAAACAGAACTTATGTACATAAATAACAAATGCCTGCAGAGGGCGCCAGCGGCCTGGTGTTAGTTGTTGTTACACTAAGGCATGATCAAATCCTTGTTTAATATTGGCCTAAACATTTAATTCAAATGTCAACTTAACCTTTAATATTTGGTCACTTCTGTACGATAGAAATGCTACAGCCACAGTAATTTTTTGAACAAGAACATTTGCACATTAAAACATGCAAACTCACAGCAAGTTTTTAAACTTTTATTTTGAAATCGCGATAAACGACAACAATTCGCATATTTAGAAACATTTCTCTATTCTCCTGTGATGTCGTAGATTTACAAATTAGTCATGTTGCAAATCTTATGTGATGGCACACACTGCGTTTCCAGATGCACAATACAAGCCACACAAACAGCGTTTACTGTGAACGGAGCTGATGTAATTTTAACATGTAATCTGCACGCATGTAAGTAAAGCATCGTGCTTCTCTGTGGAAAAAAAACAAAGGATATATTTATTTAACTGAATCGCAGCCTTTGTGATTTCACAATAGCACTATGCTATATTATGATTGTAAATGGTTTTAAATATATCACATAGCCTTAGAAAACGGTGTAATAATGCGGTCCATGGATTCTTATCTGTGGAACGTGCCAATTCCGGTCTCTTACTGGTTACTCGACACAGGTAAATTGCTATCGAGGATTTTTTAAAATCGAGTACTCTAATCGAGGAATCGTTACAGCCCTATTTTGAACTGTTTATGCATTTGTGTGTGTGAGTGTGTTTGCGTGTCAGGGAATTAAATACACTTTTTACAGTCTTTCTGTACGTTCACACCGCCGCCGACTTGAGCTTCCAAAGCTACCGGAAGTCGTTCATTTTCAATGGCTTCTCTCAGCTGCAAGGAGCGGCAAATCCATCGGTGTCGCGTTTTCAGCGTCAATGAGAAAGTTGAAAGTAGCTCATTTTTATGGTAATGAGCTATGATGCGGTTCAGTGCAAGAAGCGGCAAAACTGCAGTAACCAATTGGAATATACTTCCTTCGCGCTGGCTGATTCCGGAGAAACACACGATGTAAACTTTCGTTCCTATCAAAATTGTTTTATTAACAAAGTTCGGGAGAAGCACGTTCAGATAATTAACACGGGTGGAGAGCACTCAGCAATCATGATTAAAACGCGTATATATAGACTCAGCAGTCTCACCTCATTTCTCTTGACAGTTTAGCAGCGTCCCTCCACCACCCCTTCTCCACTCTTCTAGTCCTAAACCACTTTACATACAGGGGGAGTACTCTGGGTTCAGGCCAAATTCCGAGCTCGGAGCCCTCCCCCCGGACAGCACGCCAAATACGCATTATACTTTATTCCCTTTAATTGTATGTAAATGTGAACTCGTGAAACATTAGTTCCTAGAAAAACCTCTCGTCATCGAGTCGCAGCTGCTGCACCAGTCCGACGTCTTCTCCGCAAATACAATAGCACCAAACACAAGAACTTTGCGATTATCCTTAATGATCCAGTGATACACGTTTGAGAATGAGCGCAACTTTTATTTGAAATATTTACGAACGCTCCTTTTAAGCGGGAATGCAATTCATTTGCTCACGGTAACACCGATTTGACCAATTGCACTAATGCAAATAACTATAATAGCTAATTATTATTTTTTTCGCGACCAAATGTGACCAAAACGGTTATAAAAATGCTGTCATTATAAAAGGTTTCTTCAATGTATTTATTGTTTTTTCTGTTTATTACATTTCATGTTGTGACACTTCTCTTCTCCCTGCTACGTCAGAGCGACCAAAGCGTCACTTCCCCGTACTTTTTGACAAAGCGTCCTTGACAGGGCGGCCAGAGCTTCTTTGATGCTCAACTCGGCGGCGGTGTGAACGTACAGTTTGTTACCTCAGAAAGAAATTGCTAGAACAGTAATCTGGAAATTAACGTAGACTTAAACACTGTTGCTTTCTTTGGTGTATTTTAAGTATGACATTACATTTTTGCACTGGCAATGCATATAAACTGCCATATTTAAATCATGTCTCTGCAAAAATGTAATGTCATCTGTTGCTATAGTTCTCGTGCGGTTGTATTTTAGTACTGTTCTCTGGTGTGTTATATTACTTAGCTAGCTTGTCCAGTGGCCACCCCATAAACTTTACAGCTTAGATGTAATCAAACTGAATGTTTTAATTGAATTTCATTAGCCTTTACAAGGCGCCACACTTTTTTTTTCAACACACATGCACCTCTAAAACAGTACAAATTACACCCAGTAAAGCATGGATATAAACATAAACTTCAATTTAACCACTTAATGTATCTGCTCAAGTATGATAAATCAGTGTAACTGCCATTAAAGTAAGGCTGTAAATAGTTTCAAAAGCAGAAAAGGCTATTGTTTAGAAATGTAGTGATACCCAGTGTTGTACAGCAGACGAGACAATTATTTCTTTTTTTAAAATGTTTGTAGAGTACCTACTTACCCTTAATGTTTATATAAAAAGGTATAAATTAAGAATACCTCTTTCATACTTTTGAAATCAAGTATCTAAACTAGATACAATACACACATTCTAAGTGTTTTTCCACATAAAAAAACCTTCAGTAAAAGGCGGGTTCTCATTCATATTCACTGTTCTTAAAATACACCTTCTGTCCACGCTGCTGTATGGAGAAAGGCTGTACACCTTTGTTCCACCTCAATACCATGAGATGGCGCTAATGCAGTCTTTTGTGCTTTTGTCATGTCCATTGTTTTCACAAATCTAGATGTAATTCCTCAATCTGGAACATTGCTTACTATGCCTTTTTGTCCCTCACATTATCATCAACTTGTTTGTCGCACTGAAAAAAGTTTAATTGTAGTGTAATTTATCTTGAGCCATTTATGGTTTACAGATAATTGAAATTGCATTAATAATTGAAAATAAAAGAAGATAAACATCAGACATATTCACACTGAATAATTTGTTTGGGAAAAATGTAACTGCATGTTTCAAATACAAAGTTGATTGTGAAAGAGTTGAGTAAAAGAAGCAGGGTCAGAGGTCACTATGTCTCCTGTGCACATCTCTCTCTTTCATTCACAGGGTTTAAGTGGTTGTATTATCCTCTAAGCTCTTGCTACCGTGTTCTTCCTTTCTCTCCCATTGCCCTTTAAAGAGTAACCAGAGCCAGCGAGAGGACAGCGGGCATGCGGAGACAAACACTCTAGCCCAAAAAGAGAAAGAGAGAGAAAGACGCTGAATGGAAGGGGAGGCCAACAGCAAATGGGGATGTTTTAGAAAGTGGGGTAGTTAGCAGATAAAAACTGTCTCCAGACTGTAAAAAGATCCTTCCTCTTCTTCTTCTCTCCCCCTTCTTTTGCCCTCCCCCTTTTTCTACAAAAGAAGCACCGGTTTATCTTTGTGCCCTTAATTGGGCTCGGAGACAGAGAGCTACTCAAGGCCGCTGAGACCCCAGACGCCTTTCTACTGTTCATTCATCTCTCCTGTCTTTCTTTCTGTCTATCTCTCTGACCCTTTTGCTTTTGAGCCCTCACTTTCTTTTCTCTCCCTCTCCCCTGACTCCACGCCCTGTATCTCTCTCCTGTCTTCTATCTGTCCCTCAACTTTCCCTTTGTACGGCTCTATCGGATTCTTCGTTGGTGACGTTCCTTTTACTTTCCCTCACATTAGAGAAAGACACACACACACACATACACGTATCTGAAGGACAAGAGATGGAGATGGTTTGTGTGTGTGTGTGTGATACACTTTGCTGAACATGGGAAACTGAGGTGCGACTCTGTAGGTTCACTGAAAGGTTGATGCATTCAAAACCGACCACACAAAGAGAGACCGAAGAAAAGTGATACCATGAAGCATTAATGCAAAAAACTCTTTAACCCCTGTATTTTCCTGTATGGGAATTATTCACCAATTACCTTCAGGAATTTATTAGGAATTTTTGTACTGCAATCTGATGTTTATTACACACAATGTGAATTATCTGTGGTTTACATATTTCTTATTACACCGTTATTAGGACAGATCTTACAGGAAAGCATGGTGTCACACATGCACAAGTCAAAGATAAACAAAGAGTCTTTTAATGAACAAGGAGAACACGCAGGAGAATAAGAGTCACAACTACACACTAACCTAGACAATTCTGGACAATGAAACACAGGAAACTAAGGGCTTAAATAGGGGATGATTAACTGAACAGAAACAGGTTTGAACAGGAATTAACAAACAAACCTAATTAACAAATGCACAGTTGTTCGTCATTAACAAACAAAATAAATCATAATTTTTCGACGCACAGGGCACTTCATTGCTTTCAGTTGTTTGCCTTTTGGCGCCAGATCAAGACACATTTAATTCTTTGCATTTGTTAAAGTAGAAATTATTTTATGAATATTTACATTTTTATGTGGAGCAACTAACCACACTCTAAACCACACTTCTCAACAATATAAAAACAATATGCCGTAACACGCAAATAAAAGTACACTCACAGGTATTTATTGTAAAAACTGACCAAAAGCAGTATAAAAGTATTAGAAATAACTCGTGTTGCATTCCAAGTCTTCTGAAGCCATAGGATATCTTTACGTGAAGAACAGAGTGGATTTTAATGTGGGGGGCGAGTAGACAAAAGTTGGGCTGGTCTGGGGTCAGTTCGGTGGTTTTCAAACATATAATTTTTATAGTCTAAGTGGTTAATAAACAACTCAAGTGTGCATGTACTCCATAAAATCGGTCATCATGAAGTTTCCAAACACACAGGCTGAGACGGCTGGCATTTGTGTTGACTTCGCAGACGAGCACGCTTTTAGCCAATCAGCATGCAGACGTGGTAATTCATGACTGACAGGTTTTTAGCTTGGTACCTTGTAGCTGTATTCAAGTGATCGCTGTGCCAAAGTGTCAGAAATATACAGTAAGTTGTATCTACAGTAAAGAGTGGGCCAACTCTCAAAATGTGGATTATACCTGAGGTTATACCTCTTCATAAATAGGCCGACCTATAACTTAACTCTGAGAGCACAGCTGAATGATTTAATTGCAATCGAATATGGGACAACTCCTCTCCATCATGTGCACACTGGCCTGACCAGGACATCTGCAACTTTTAAACCATCCAGACTGCACTCTACTCATTCCCGACAGTCATTGAGTCATCAGTTTTTACTGAGCTAAGTTCTGCGTTATGTTCCACAATGTATACTTCAAGTAAGACGTACTAGTTTTGTTTGAAGTTAAAGCGCAACAAAAAGTTAAGCGGAATAATATTATTGTTGTTAATTTTCTGACCGCGAATTTTAAGGTGTGTGCAAGGTTTAAGGTCTGTTAATTTCTTGACTGCCATTTGCAAATATTTTATGTACTTAAAAGAAAATCAAGTTTTAATGTTGTTTATATGTCTTAATGTGTTTTTAATATGCTTTAAGACAAACCATGTGCAATTCATGTCAACACCATTGCTGAGCATTTTCTACTTAAAACTGCAGTGAAAAAAGACAAAAACGTGGTTTGAAATCACCGGTGTTCCTTGCGTCACAAACTACCTTGTAACCAATCGCGTCAACGTGCAAGTGGGCTTAAGCATATCATTAACTATGCTCTGAAGCTGGGGGGTCTCAAGAGAAGTAAGGCTATCCTTGTCACGGTAAGACACGGAGATGAACCCAAACAGTATACAATAAGACACGGTTTAATGACAAAAACAGGAAAACAAAACCCATGAGAGGGCAAAACAGATGGAACACAGAATACCTGACTGACTAGACTAAACTGGGGAACAAGAAAACAAACAAGACTTCAAGAGATGCTAACAATGACTAGATGTACAGAGGGTACTCACGATCAACGTATAACAATGAACCGACCCAAGACAGCAAACACAAGGGGATTAAAAAGGAAGACTAATCAAACATAACAGGTGACACGGGTGAAACACTAATGACAGAATCAGGATAACAAGGGGGCGGGGTAACGAGACAACACAAGCACATGACCAAAACACAAGGCCATGTGCTTGCACACAGAACATGGGTCTGTCATGATCCTGCCAAAATACTAGAACTCACAGACCTGATGGCAGAATCATGACAGTACCCCCTCCTTAAAGAGCGGCTACCAGACGCTCCCCAAGGAGACATTAAACGCGGGACAAGACTGACAGAGACATAGACCAGACCCAACAAAACATGACAAATAATAACAGGGGCATACAAGCGTGAACAATGACCGGGTTAGGGTGAAACATCAGAAAAAATAAACAAGGAAGGGGAGGCGGAGGGACAACAGAGTCTTTGAGCGAGAGTCCAGGGTGGGTGGGCGGGACGGTGATCTTGGAACTACAGGGTGTGGGCTTAGGACGGGGGACCCGAACGGACTTGGGTGGAGTGGTGTGAGTAGACGGAGAAACAGTCCTAGGTTGAACCATGACGGGGGAAACAAACGGGAGTCCGGGGACAGTAGAGACAGGGACACACGAGGAGACAGTCCGGGGACTTCTGACGGGGAACATGGTTGGTGACGGGACAGGACTGGGTGCCGCGCTCACGGCGACCGGCTCTGGAACAGCGCTTGCCGTAGCGGGCTCTGGAACAGCGCTTGCCGTAGCGGGCTCTGGAACAGCGCTTGCCGTAGCGGGCTCTGGAACAGCGCTTGCCGTAGCGGGCTCTGGAACAGCGCTTGCCGTAGCGGGCTCTGGAACAGCGCTTGCCGTAGCGGGCTCTGGAACAGCGCTTGCCGTAGCGGGCTCTGGAACAGCGCTTGCCGTAGCGGGCTCTGGAACAGCGCTTGCCGTAGCGGGCTCTGGAACAGCGCTTGCCGTAGCGGGCTCTGGAACAGCGCTTGCCGTAGCGGGCTCTGGAACAGCGCTTGCCGTAGCGGGCTCTGGAACAGCGCTTGCCGTAGCGGGCACTGGAACAGCGCTTGCCGTAGCGGGCACTGGAACAGCGCTTGCCGTAGCGGGCACTGGAACAGCGCTTGCCGTAGCGGGCTCTGGAACAGCGCTTGCCGTAGCGGGCTCTGGAACAGCGCTTGCCGTAGCGGGCTCTGGAACAGCGCTTGCCGTAGCGGGCTCTGGAACAGCGCTTGCCGTAGCGGGCTCTGGAACAGCGCTTGCCGTAGCGGGCTCTGGAACAGCGCTTGCCGTAGCGGGCTCTGGAACAGCGCTTGCCGTAGCGGGCTCTGGAACAGCGCTTGCCGTAGCGGGCTCTGGAACGGGCACTGGGTTCAGCTCCGAAACACCGAACACCGGCCTCTCTAAGATCCGAGCCAGACGCTCCAGATAGTCCCAGCTCAGGAAGGCAGACGGGGCGTGAACAGTCTCTAGCTGGACAGACGGGGCGTGAACTGGCTCTGGCTGGGCCGACGCAGGTCTCCTCTTCCTCCTCCTGATTCGCGGAGCCGATGATGCCTCGGGAGTCGAACTGGGACGAGTCTGTTCTCCAAGCCTCACGAAGCCTAACCTCAGATCCTCCGGGATCACCGGCAGACAGGCAGGAGGTAACGACACCATGGGACCCTGTGACTCCCGACGAACCAAGCAGTCCACCATGTCCCGGAACGGGCGGTGGGCCAGCCTCTCCCGTTCCGCCAGAGGTGGAGGAACTTTGAGACCCGCGATGAGGTAACGGTTAACCAGGCTCTCCGGTAAAAAATTTCTCTTTGCCTCCACGGCCTGAGCATATCCTCTCAGGGACCTCTCTCCCTGGGGAGGGAAAGGAAGCTTGCCCAACTTGCTGTCGTTGATAGCTGACTGCCACCATAGTTCCTGGTCAGCTGATTGTTGTCTTAGTGGGGATGACATACTGTCCGCTGGGTTCAGAATGGGTCGGTTCATTCTGTCACGGTAAGACACGGAGATGAACCCAAACGCAGACAGTATACAATAAGACACGGTTTAATGACAAAAACAGGAAAACAAAACCCATGAGAGGGCAAAACAGATGGAACACAGAATACCTGACTGACTAGACTAAACTGGGGAACAAGAAAACAAACAAGACTTCAAGAGATGCTAACAATGACTAGATGTACAGAGGGTACTCACGATCAACGTATAACAATGAACCGACCCAAGACAGCAAACACAAGGGGATTAAAAAGGAAGACTAATCAAACATAACAGGTGACACGGGTGAAACACTAATGACAGAATCAGGATAACAAGGGGGTGGGGTAACGTGACAACACAAGCACATGACCAAAACACAAGGCCATGTGCTTGCACACAGAACATGGGTCTGTCATGATCCTGCCAAAATACTAGAACTCACAGACCTGATGGCAGAATCATGACAATCCTGGTATATTTTTCTGTTGATATGAAAAACCGGGTACATTAGCAATATAGCGGGTGAATTATGATGTTTATTATATTGTTATGATGAACTATATGCTTTTCTCCACTGACATTATAAGTTGTTCAAAGTGTTTCTAAGGATACTGATTTTTAGAAGGCAGACTGAGATGGCGAATGGAAACATGGTTTGTGAAACATTAACAACACATTATTAGCTGTTTGATAATGTAGTCAAGCAAAAGGCTAACCATATTAATTACCGTTTTGTTTCTGACGTTGTAGAGAATGATACATAAAACGCGTTACCATTCTGATACATCGACTTGTATACAATCCTGAATAATTCACTCTTCCACTTCTGAATCAGTTTCTGGTTCAAACATATGGCGGAATTAAATCAGTATTCCCACTTGCCATTGTGCAGCGTTTAATACAGTAAAGTTGAGCGAGTGGATCTTTGAGTCTGAGCCCTGGTGTGATTGAGTGGAGGTGGGGCTAATTTACATATTTGTGGATCCGCATACTTAATGAAGCAAGGGTGTAGAGTTACATTCAATATATTTAAGGCATGAATACATTTTTTCACAGGAAAAAAACGTTTAAATGTCATTTTGGTGATCAAATATGAGATTTAAGGGGTACAATTATTGACTACAGGTGGACTTAGGGAAATCGTTTCTATCTGTTTGGTTAGCAAAATTTTTTGGCATCTGTTAATTTTCTTTAACTGTATTTGCCATGTTTCGATCCTTTTTCTTGTTGTTTTGTTCTACTGGTAGGAAAATCGATTCATTTTTATAATTTTATTTTGTCATCATTATTTAGTTTTAGGGACATAAATGGTAATTGTACACCTTGGTTGTCATGACAATAGAATTATATGACATTCTTTTGCCAATTAATGATTTGGATTGGTTTTGGTCAGGTTTTTGAGTGCTTTTGGGCTGCAAATCGTCAACCTGATCTGGCAACACTGACAGTGATCGCTTTTGGGTCTTTTCTTCACACAAATCAATCGTTTGGCCTCGGAACACTTTTTGAACAATTTGTGCCTGTAGTTGTACCTGCCTCTTATATCTTGTGTTTTATATTATATAATACACAAATGGGTAGGTTTAGGGGTGGGGTTCGGTTACGTGTTCAAACGTGTCTAAATAGCGTAAAGAAAATAAATGTAAATAAAATAATGCTGGCTGATTAAATTGAGAATCCCACCTCAACATGTCATAATGGTCAAATTATAATCCTGTAGCCTATATGATTTCATCATGGCGATGAACACATTCCCATGCCCAACGTGTCTGTGTAATGATGCCAACGGTTTCTCATTGAAAGCAATGAGTACTCAAGCAATGAGTGAAACTCGGGTCACCGGAGGCGCTGTTGCACTATATGTCTTAAATAAATATACTACTGTTCAAATGTTTAGAGTCAGGACTCTATTTTTGCCTTTTTGAAAGAAATTAATACTTTTCCTTGGAAAGGACAAATTAAATTTGATCAAAAGGGACAGTAAAGACATTTATATTACAAAGATTTCTACCTCAAATAAATGCTGTTCTTTTAAACTTAGAAATGCCTTCAGTGTATTGGTGATAAATAGACCTTATTTGAAAGCCTGTGAGGACATTTGTACATCTGCTTGATCCATCAGTAAAGATTTTAGATGAGCATCAGAGAGAGCATATCTGACATAATGTCCTGATCTTAAATAAAAAAGAAATTTGAGATGCCATGTAGCTAAAACATATCGATAAATTATGTTAAAATATGTTAAATTAGCTGTTTATGATAATTTTTTTCTGTTGAAAGGTGGTAAATGTTGACATTTGAGGCTCTCATCATTTTTCTGCAGCTCAAGCCCCATCTCTAGTTCGCTGTCCAGAGACCTGACTTTGAGTACAGTTTGGAGGGAATCCCAGACAAAAATTGTCTCTTTTTTTGAAAAGGTGGACCAGAGACAAAAAGGAGATGAAGAGAGGAATGTCAAACCGTCCTTTTTTTCCCCCATCTCTCTTTCTTTGGGATGAGGCCAGAAGATGCGCTGGCTGAATAAAATGACTGTCCGATAAGGTTGCATGCGGGAAATCTGTTACCTCCTCAGGTACACATGATGGGCAGCACGGTTGGATAGAAACATGTTTGCGAACATGATTGAATAGCGAGAAGTCAAAAAAGAAAGTTGAAAGCAAGTGATTGAAAGTGAGAAGACAATGGTGTGTGTCTTATGTGTTAAGTGGAAACGCTAAATTAAGTAAAAACAAAGTTCAGATAATAATCTCTCGTCCCTAGATTGAAATGGACAACCTCTCCATGAACTCACCCATGGCCTTGAGACTGACTCTGAGCTTGACCTCTATAATGGTCTGGGAACTGAACAGAAATCTGTCCAGTAATCCAAGTGTTCCTCACGGTTTTTCCTCTGCCATTTAAGCAAGAGAGATTCTAAACAAAAGTCCCGCCACCTTCGGGAATCCTTGTATTTCCCTCCAGCTCCTGAGTGGAGCTTTTCAAAATAGCACTTTAGAGCCTGTTGTGGTTGACATGTCGCAACAACATGGAAATGAATGTTCTTTGTCCTTCAGCCACCTCTGGGAGCACTCGACAAGATGTTTTTGCACTCATGTTTCTAATTTCTCCCTCTTGTAGATTCAATTCAAAAATAAATCAAGACATTTGAACTCCATTCTGTCTAGGTTGAAAGCTCGTTACAAGTCTATTTGGGAACTGTATGTTATCCCACCTGAGTTCTTACACTGAGGCCACACGCCACAGTTATTCTAGAAAGTGTAATTAGCTGTCCATCTGCAGCTCTGAGCAGTTGCCAATCCCTTGTGTCCTACAGGGGACCTGCTGTTTCAACTGACCAATTAAACATCTGGATTCATCCTTTCATTCTGTCCATTTACCAAGTTCTAACTGCTGATTTAATCTGACAGGTATTGGCAAGTGAAATCAGTCTTCATTTTTACAGTTCTTTTTTATATGACAATGTACCTTATGACAAAAATACCTTTTAGATTTAGTCATTATTTCATCGTCACATTCATTAATTTTAGCCAATTTTACTTTGTCTAAAATGGCATCTTATTTTAATCAACAAAAACAATTTAATAATTGTATTAGTTTTTTTAATGTTTTAAATTATTTATTGTCCTTTTTAGTACGTTGTTTTGGAAAGAGCATATTCTGAACATGAAACATTCCTAAGTATAAATATAATAGTATTTATGTAGGCTATTATTATAGTATTATACCTTTTTTTATATTTTCAGTTTTAATTTAAATTTTAGTGCGTTTTAGTGTTATGTGCACGCCATTTTTATTAGTTTAAAAAAAATTATAAAGCTTACTTCAGTTTTAGTAATTTTACAACTTACAAAAATGTATTTCAGTTATTAGTTGTCAAGGCAACATTTCTCATTTTAAATTTTTTAAATGAATATATTTATTTTGTTTCAGCTTTATTTCAACTCAAATTATAGTTTGAATGGTTTTAGTTAACAAAAACTAAACCGCATATTTGTATCATTTTGTGCAGGCACAAGTTGTATTGTATTTTGTGTTTATCAGATTAATTTGGTATAGGATTTGTTTGGCAAAGTTAAGTTTACTTTTAAACAATTATTTGAATTATAGTCTTTTTAGAACATTGCTGGTGCATTGTTAATAGCTTGTGAGGCTATTTTAATATATGTTTTAATGGGCATTTTTCGTCTGGTCTTCTTTCTCGCTGATGAAATCGGAAAACCCTTAACCATTTCCCCAGTTAGTTGTTGAGAGAGAGAGTGAATTATGCACTTGAGAAGATCACCTGTTAAAATCATCATGAAATCAAAATTGACTCTATTTACTTTGTTGATGCACATTACTAGTTAATTCACAGAAAAAAAAATGTTTGTCGCGGTAATCTTTAATCAAAGTCTGAAAATGTACTTTCCCTCTGGAATGGCGTTCCTTCTCTAATGACATCAGTTTGACTGCTTGGGTTGAATATCATTTAATCACTCTCCTCTTTCCGTCAGTCTGATATGAGCGAGGGATAGAGAGGAGGTGCGCTTAAATAAAACCAACACAGGCTCATTGAAGATAGCTAACACTTTTAATCGTTTTCACACACAATTATGATTATAGGGGCAGATTATGGTTTATTTTCACGCGGCTCCTTGCATAATTTTGTTATGACCTCAAAACACTTTTTACCATAGCGCATTATTTGTTTACGAATAAATTTATATTTATAGTTTGCATTACTTAAGAGCTCCATATGTTCAGTTTGTTATATTAAGCTTGCTAAGTAGCTCAGCTGGTATAAAATTGTAGTGATTTATGTGTTTTATACATTGTAGCCTACCTAAAGGCCTACTCGGGTACGAACCCCGTGAAAGACTAGTCACGATATGTGAGAGCTCAAAGTTAAAAAACAAGGTAAAATAACATGGTTACGATTATGTTTTTATGTCGCATTTGCTTTTGTTAACATTATCTGGTATGCTTAGGGTATAGTGTAGGTGTAGGCATACGGGTTTTTTTTTTTAACGTGGAGCATTTTAAGATTTTAGCGCCACTCACCAGACATTTATAATCAGAACTGCAGTGATACGTACAAACCTCAACGTAATAAAACGTTGCCATAGCTATTCACGTTCATCTGTTTTGGGAAAAAACTAAACACGCTTTTAGCGCTACTCACTGGACATTTCACTTTGAAACTGCCGCGAAATGTAGTACCCCCCATTGAGGTCCAATTTTTCTGAGTGTATATAATGAACGTTGTGAAATAATTGCTTAGGCCTACTACTAACTATAATTTGGCGCTGCAATGTCAATGGCAAAATGTTTGAAATGACCAATCAAAGCAAGCGGGATTTACGTTCACAGAAGCGCGAATCCCAACGCGGCGCTTCATGCTTCGGTCATACAGTGCGAGATAAGATGTAAGTAGCTAATCTAAACAGCTGTTTTACGATTTAAGTTTCAAACGGCCGACAGTAATAATCAGTTTGCAAAGACTGTAGCCTATCAATCAAAGCTCAGCTTTGGGAAGCGGAGATTTACAGGTCAAGATAAAGAGACTGAGAGAAAAGGAAAGTGAGAAGGTGATTGAGATGAGAGAGGAAGAGCAGGAATTGCATAGCCTACTGTGCCCTGGGTGAGATTAACTTTATTACAGAGATTAACTTTATTACAATCAAGGCTGTAACCAGGGTTTGAAAATTAGTGAGGTCCGGGGTGAGGTGTAAAGAATTGTGCTATAATAATATCCACAAATGCAACTCATACACTCCATATAGCCTAAACTTTAAAATAGACAACATGTAGATGTTTGTGAAATATTTTTTTATTCAGTATGATGTTTTACATTTTACAGACATGTTACAAACCACTTACATTCTATTTGTTATAGTGTGTGTGTGTGTGTGTGTGTGTGTGTGTGTACTACTCTTCAATTCTTGGCTCACTGAAATGACTAAATAAAAAAGACAGATTCAGACTTCAGTTTATAATCAGTCCAAAAGCAAAATTAATGTTGGATGACTATACTCTATACAACATGCATTACCTTTCCATTGAAGGCTAGCTGTATCCTCCTGTGGCCGGAGGCACCGCACCGTCTAAGGACTCTCTCCTTGTTCCGCTTAATTTTTTGATGAACATTCATCAACGCCAGTCCTGTGAGCCTTTCACTAGACATGGAAGATCTCAGCCATGTTTTGAGCCTTTGCATTGCAGAGAATGATCTTTCACATTCACATGTTGTCACAGGAAGTGTAAGAAAAAAAAAATCAGCATGCACTGGATGTTGGGGAAGAAGGCCATCTGTGTTGTTTTCAGAGTTTCCAATGCTGATGCAGGCAGCACCCCATCTACAGAGTAAAACTTGAGCCTCCAGCATTCTATTTCCTGCTCTGCTGTGTTTGGGTAAGGTAGGTCCTCATGGTACCACTTTACCATTCTTTTCTCTCTTTCTTCTGTGAGCTTCTTCAAAGATTTTGGTTCCAGGTAAGCTGCTAGTAATGCAGGCTCATTACTTTCAGGGAATCTCTCATCCAGCTCACTAGTTATGTGATCTATGAAGGGATGAAGGGAAGATTCACCCGATAGTGGTGTTCCACTGACTCTGTGGATATGTTTGGTCTTTAATTCTGTTTTACAGACACTCTATGCTTTGCTGGGACCACATCGACTGAGTTGGCCAATGCTGTGGCTTTTTGAAAACATGGACTGAATCATTGCTCATTTCTTTGGTTGGCTATGACTTGCCGTACATTTCTTGCCTCCTTGTATGCTGTGATGATGTCCAAGTTGGTAGACTGCAGCTGTTTGGTTAGAGGTAGCATATTACCCAGCACTTTGTTGGCTATTACAGCAGTAATGATGGTCTCAAATGTCCCAATACTATGGTGTGGTAGTTCTGCCTCCATGGTCTCCAACACAGAATGAATAGAAGTGAACTTCTCCACAAAAGCACTCAGTGTGTTTGCTCTGCTACCCCATCTAGTGTCTGACATAAGTGGGATCCCTGCTGTTCTTGGTTGCCCTTCTCTTGTACTCTCTGCCCGCAAGGCATCTTTCCTGGGCCCTGTGGCTGAGAAGAACACTGCAATCTTTTCTACGATGGACATTGTGTTTCTCACTAAAGGAAGATCAGATCAACCATGCACCACAACCAAATTAAGTGCATGGCTCCTACCATGGGTGTACACTGCCCTGGGATACAGTTCCTTGACTCTCTTTTGTACCTCACTCACTTTGCCACTCATTGTAGAGGCCCCATCATAGCCCTGACCCCTTAGGAAAGTTGTCTGAAGACCCCACTTTGTCAGCTGATTGAGAATGGCTGAGGTATTGTTGCTGCATCTTGTTTGGGCAAGGGACAGAAACCGAGAAAATCCTTTATCTCTAGATTTTCTTCCTCCTCATTGACGTAAAGGACACATATGGACATCTGTTCAGTCCCACTTATATCCAAGGACTCATCAGCTAATACAGTGAAGTACCTGGCTGCCTGTATCCTTTTGATTAGAGTCCCTCTGATTTCCTCTGCACAACATTCAATAAGCTCATTCTGAATTGCGGGTGAAATGCATATTGCATTTTTGGGTACAGTCTGCATGTGTTGCTTTAAGGCCACATCAAATTGTGCTTTCCAGTTAACGAAGTGGTTAAAGTTTCCATTCTCACTGTCACCCTCACAGCTCCCTCAGAATGCTATATTTCGCTGGCCAAAACACACAATTATGTCAATAATAGATAGAAGACTGTTACGATTCGCAATTACCTTTTATTCATACTTCTGGCTGATAATTGAACTAATATCCTTTCTTTTTTTGGACAACAGAAAGGAAGTTTTCTGCCTTTTCTGTGGATTTTCTGTGTCCTTCTGTTAAACAGTGTCTTGGGATGATGCCTCTCTTTTCACCCACAGCATTCTTCCAGTCAGTGAAGCCCTTTGTAAGAAAACTAAAGTTTGAGCCTAAATAAGTTAAACTTATTACTAAAGTAACTAAAGTTTAACTTATTAAAACTGAGGCAATGAGCACAATATTCTGAATCCTCAAATGGTGAGTAGCGAAGCCATTCATACTTTTTCTCCCACTGGACATTGTATTTTAGTTGTTTTGCGCCAAATGTACGATAGGGATAGCAATGGTGCTCTGGTGGTATCCATATATTTTGGAGCAAACAGGCTTTATCTCCATCTGTGAGTCTCTCCTCAATTATTTTATTCTTTATTCTCACAGGGTCAAAGGGATGTAGAGTCCCTTCTTCAGTGTTCTCGCTGCCCTGCTCATCACTAATGTCATCCTCATCTAAGTTCCTCTGCTCTCTGTCCTCCTCCTCATCTCTATCCTCTTCCTCTCTGTCGGTCTCCTCCATCTTGTTTTGATCTCTATCCTCTTCCTCTCTTTTGCTCTCTTTTAGCTCCCTCTCATCTCTATCCTCTTCCTCTCTGTTGCTCTCCTCCATCTCATTTTGATCTCTATCCTCCTCTCTGTTGCTCTATTTTGTCTCCTTCTGATCTCTATCCTCTTCCTCTCTTTTGCTCTTCTCTTTGTCCTCATATTCATCATCCTGATATTTCAATTTAGGCTTTTTTTTTTAAAGAAAAACGTAACGTATTTTGCCGGAACCTTTTTGCCTTTCTACACTCTCTCTGTTCTGTCTGTTTTGGAGGATAAACATTGTAAAATTAGACCTTCTTTATTGCATCACAATTTGTAACAATACTGATTACTGTAATAGATTTCCATAATAAACATTGCTATAAGGATAAGTAATAATAACTTTGTCTGTGCTCTAACGCAGTTCTCAAGTGGTTAGGCCATTCCAGACCCACATTTTACCATGGACATTAAGCTACAACCCTTTTTTTTTTAAAAGGAATTTGACACACATAATATATATATATATATATATATATATATATATATATATATATATATATACATATATATACATATACTGTATATAAGAATATGACGCATACTGATGAGTATGTATGAGGTATAAGGTATTTGGTAAGGCTATTAAATAGCAGTTCCAAAATAGTTTTGTTAAGTTTTTTTTAATTTAGAAAAATATTAGGCAACAAAAACACGGTGACAATAAAGTGGCATGTTGTGGTTAAGCAAACAACTGGTACCATGGTAAATACACAATACTAACATGAGCTGTTGAACATGACCACTGATCCTGATGAATAGAGTGAACATTGAATGAACATACACCTGCATGTAAATCATTCTAAGCGAACGCATGAAGTAAGTTGCATCATTTATTGGCACTTTTTGGTATTTTCATGGCTTACTAATTTACATCAAACTACGAATATTATGTTGCATCATGCTTTTAGTTTTTTTTCTTTTCTTTATAATGAAGTGACACGCGCGCTCCCGCATAGGCGCGTGTAATTGAGGAGTGCGCGCAACAAGCACAGTATGACTGACAGGATAAGAAAGTTGGATTTTTTTTTTAGGTGAGAGACTTTTTATTTTGTGACAAGTTATAAAAATAATGACACTGACATAAAACTTGACATTTATAACATCTCATCTGACCGCAGATGGGTCAATGACGTATAAGGCCTTTGAGAGGCCCATTTTTAAAATACTTGAAATAATAATATATTTGGCTATTTTCTAAACATTTGTAGTGTAGTCTACACATGCATGTGTGTGAAAACTTGAAACAAAGATATTTTAGTGCTTTTAAACTCAAATGAATAGGGCAACGACCTTAAAAAAGTCATTAGGGGCGACCGTAATTTATCTTAAAATTAATCGATTTCCTTTACATAAGTTATATTTTAAGAAGTATCAGTAATTAATTGAACTGTTTAAGAAAGATATACTCCTGTGTCCTTTCATTTATTGCAAATGATGTTAAATAAATTATCTATAATGGCAGTGTCACCCTCATAAAGCAATTAGATATTTTTTTACTCATATAATCCATAAAACTGATTTAAAATGTGTAGATATAGTATCCACTTATTGATGTTATACCAATGAATTATATTTCAACCAAAATGGACAGACATTATTTTTTGAATTTACTACAGAATTGAATATGGTTGGTTACCCCACATGACAAGTGGTCGCCCCACATGATGAAAAACAGTAGGCAATTAAGACTATTCAATGATTTTGATAGTTAAAACACATTTAATTAAATTTTATGAAGAATCAGCATCCATTTCATTTGACACATTTCATAATATTAATAGTTTCCTCACTATTTCATTTGACACATAACCATCATATTAATATTTTCAATACTAATGCATTAAACGCTTGGACATAACATTGAACAGCATTTTCCTTTTTCATTTTCATTTCATTAATCACTTAAACATACAATGTTTGCCTTTTCATTACTATTTCATTTAACAGTTGAACATAGCAGCATTCTGCAGACACATTGAACAGCATATTCCTTTTTCCATTTTCATTACATTAATCACTTAAACGTATGATGTTTGCATTTTTCTTACGATTTCATTTAACACTTGAACATAACAGCATTCTGCAGACACATTGTAGGCATTTCTTTAACCCCAGCAATTTCTGAATGCTTCCCAGTCTTGGCAGGTCAACTTTGAGAAGCGTGAATTTGCTGGCTCGGATTCTGAAATGACAGCATGAACATCTTTCCTAAAGTAGAAAGTAACATCTGGAGTTTTTGGCCATAAGAACAAGTTCTTGTCATCAGACTGTCGCATACAGCTTATCTGCAGTTCCTCTTCCACAACCTTTGGACCTGACCTACATATGGAAGCTCGTTGTAAGTTACTATCACAAACCTTCCACATAGATCTTGGACACTTTCTTCTTGCCTAGGTGGCTCAGGTGGAGAGCTTGAGGGGTCCTCAGGTTTCTCGGTTTGCTGTATGGTGGCTTTCAGGTCTACCATTTTTGGCTGGTAACAAGAGCATGGACTCATCTCTAAGCACTTGCAGAAGCAAGATACTTCCCTGTGTGTTATCTTTGCAGGCTGTGATGACACAACTTGGTGTATCTTCATGGTGCTTTTTACAGCCTCCAAATTGCCAGGAATCAACTCGTCACATTTTTCAATGCTCTCACTTGTCACCCAGTAGAGAGTGATACTTGAGCTTCTTTTTGTCAGCATCTCATATAGAGCTTTTGGTGTCTGCAGCTCACCTCCTCTGTTAACATAGAGATCCGCTTCTCTCTTTATTGCCCCACCAATCCCATCTGGGGCCCCCTTTCCATGAGATTTTTCAGAGTAATTCCAGGTCACATTTGTAAATCCTGAGAGGAAAGGCACAGTACTGAGCAAGTAAAAATTATTTTTATTTCGGTATATTTAAACATACACAGAGTTAGAAAAGGAATTGGAAAAAGTAGAATGAATGCTTAATATTCTCACATTTCTCTGATAAAAACATAATAATCAAAAAGAAGTAAGCTTAGTCCTCTCTGAAGTAGGATGGAAATTATTTAAATTTAGAAAAAATATGTGGTGAAATGTAGAAAGTTATTTAAAACAACTAAATGCATATAATGAATGAAAACATTTGCATACAGAAACTACAAATACATGATATGTGTTTTCTATCATTTAAGCAATCAGTGGCGGTCGCCCCAGATGATGCTCGGTCGCCACAGATGATGTTTTCAAGTTTAATCAAGTATAACAGGCTAATGCTTAGCTATAGAACCCAAGCTAGCTTCTTCTCACCAAATATCACTGACAAATTTACATTAAAAATAAAGATTTGCGTATAAAACTTATTATTTACAGTTTTTTGTTGGTCGCCCCACATGATATCAAAATGTGACGTATACACTGCAGCAGTTTTAAAGAGGATTTGTTTGTAAAAATGAGAGTGACTACTCACCTGCTAGTTGTCTCTGTGGGACCCTCACCATGAGGCTGGCTGATGCAACATCCTCTTTGAGATGATTGTCAAAATAAAAGTCCCTTAATTGTATTTTCTTGATGGTCGCCCCAGATGATATTTCAGACAATGAACATCTTCGGACAAGATTTCTTTGTTTATTATGATTGAAATGTGTGTACAAATGTTTCATAACTTTGTCAATCAATGGAAAACAAGTTTAAAATTATGCCAAATAGGGTAAGGATTATATTTAAATTATTTTAGTTTGATTTAAAACCAGTTGTCCAAACAGAAGTCAAGGCCGGACGGTCACCCACATGATGTTTTCACACTTCAGGTGGCAAAAAATGGCCAATAAGCCAATTATTTTTAAAGAAATAAGAGTGGGCATATGTATAAGGGAGGTGGTAGACATACATGTTATAATTTTATTCATTTTAATGTTTATTAATTTGTAAAAAGTTCAGTCGGACAGAAAAAGCAAGCGTCACGTCT
The DNA here is from genome assembly GCA_030578275.1 of Meda fulgida. Classification (NCBI taxonomy): domain Eukaryota; kingdom Metazoa; phylum Chordata; class Actinopteri; order Cypriniformes; family Leuciscidae; genus Meda; species Meda fulgida. The sequence goes on from CM060622.1 coordinate 39,242,930, forward strand.
TTGACCCAGATACTAAATGAGGACGTTTTTCTCAGGCACTGAGAGAAGTCAACCGCTTTCACGTCTTTCAAAATAAGTCTACCATCAGAAAAACAGAATTGCGTTTGTTGTTTCTTTGACTGCACAATCTGCGACCCACTCAAAACCTTTTTGCGACCCACCAGTTGAGAAACACTGCTTTAATTTATGTTTTTATGATGACTTTGTGAAAGGTTAACTAAACAGCATGAGCTGTCTTCCTGCAGGCCAGTATTTGGCATATTTAATTCTGTAACATACAGATCTGTATTATGCTATTGTTTTTGATAGTGTTATACATTTCTTACAGATAATCACGATGATCATTGCGTTTGTCTTACCGAATCTGGTATCTTCCTGTCAGCAATTACAGTCTGTCTATCCACCTTATTCCTGACGGGTTTACTGCGTTCTGGATTATGGGTGGCACTTCCGGTTTGGGGAACTCCCATTCAAAAAGACTGAAACGAATCATTTCAAATCATAAGGTTGCCCTACAAATAAAGCTGATCCGTCAGTTTGACTTAATGAGCTATTAGTTTTCTTTTGTTTTATCTCAGAATAACATGAGAATAACGTAACACTTGGTATTTTAACGTGACATGTTATAACAAGAATATCTATAGTGAGAGCTCTGCATTTCCTCATGATTATTTTCTTTTTTACTTTTGAATTTCGCTGTAATAGTATGATAAAGGTCAACATATAATGCACATTTGTGGTCTGTTCTCCCGATTTAATTTACGATGTATACCGTTAATAATTCACTGGAATCCTCCCCAAATCCTCACATCTGTTTCCAGGTTTGGTTTCACAGGTAAATACAATTTATTATGTGTCAAAATGACTGAAATCACTTTAAAATAGTATCACGCAATGCTGAAGTAAAACATTTTTTTGATTATTAAGGCGTATGTTACATAATACAGATTACCACAGTGATTTTTAACCGACCGATTTTGCTGTGGAAAGATGCTTTTTCAGAGATTATTCATGGTCTGTTAAAAATACCTTGCTGATGCTTTTACACTTTGAAATGTCCTTTTAATGTTCAATGGTTGAAGGGTGAGTAGAATAATATGTCATCGTACACGGTTAAAAAAAAAAATATATATATATATATATATATATATTATTGCGTACATAGAGCTAGTCTTTCACTGATTGTTTACATCTTAACGGAAGTTACACCCATGATTCACGCAAAGCTTCATGGGGCGCAGGAATACTGTGGATAAGCTTTTTTTTATTAATTCCGGTAGTAAAATGTTGCCAGACATTGCTGTGAAAAACAAGGAAAAACTAAATAATTATAATCCGAAATAAGTTCAAAGCTTGTGTTTTGGAAATAAGATTAATATATCACGAACCCTAAAATGCAACTTTCCACTTTAATAACTTCCTAAAGTGTGACATTAAATCAGAAAAACAAGTCCAGAAGACAACTGCCACCTTTCCATTAGGTGGATCTGGTAGGATCTGGCAACGTGGGATCTGCCACACGCGCCCTCACTCACAACGCGCTCTCAAGCCTAGTGATGGGCAGATCGAGGCTTCGTGAAGCAATGAAACAGTCGAAGCAAATGTGCCATTTTGTTTCGAGGCTTCGAATCAATCCGAAACCCGTCTCCACGGTGACACCTATTGGTCACTTGCAGGTGTTGATCTGAAACAACCTTTACAAAGAGCTAATAAAAAAATGTGTTTTTTTTTTTTTTATTGTATTTTTGTAATATATGAAGCTTGTAACCTGTAGTCTCTTCACATTGCTTAATGTGATTTTGGTCATGAAAAATGAATATTAATAAAAATAAATCAAGCCACAATTTCTCCCTTTCTTATAGATTTTTATTCAAAAATATTAATTTCTCTGCTGTTGAAGGTCTCAGCCTACTTCTTTTTTTACAGATAATTTCTCCAGCCTTTGAAAAAATTATCTCACAAGGGACACTTGTTGCTGGCATACAAAGATATTTTTGAGCTAGGACATACAAATGAGGAAAGATTACTGCTCTCTCTTCCCAGTAAGTTAGAGGATCATGAGTTCTGGGCAAAAACACATCGCTGAGGTATTTTTTCACTTCCATTGTGGCATCAGCTGTAGGATTGTGTATCATCTGGGTCTCACGGATACGATTGTCAAAATGTTCCCATAAACTGTCTTGTGTTTCAACTGGTGATGATGATGGGCCTGATGTTGACATTTGTGGTTCTGAATTAAAAGAAAACGGCAATTAGTAACAAATCATAAACTGACAACACATATGAAGTATAAATTTCATGAATCACATTACATAAGATAACATAGACTGAAACTCACCAGGAGTTGTGTTTGAACACATCAGTGAAGCACACTCCAGTGTGATGTGCTTTTCAGCATCCAGGGCTTTGGCAGGATTTCCAAAAGCCACATTTTTAAACCTTGGGTCCAGCAGTGTCAGTAGCAGGCCTTGGTACAGGGGGAACACTACCATCCTCTGCACCCTGCAGAATGGCAGGATGAATGCTCCTCAAATGGCGCATCATGGATGATGTATTGTTGCAGTAGGCTAGCTGCCGATCACAATACACACATCTCACTTTATTTGGGGTTTCCAAATGGAAATGCTCCCACACCACAGATGTACGGCATCTCTTCTGTGGAGCCTCCATTTCTATCTATCTATCTATCTATCTATCTATCTATCTATCTATCTATCTATCTATCTATCTATCTATCTATCTATCTATCTATCTATCTATCTATCTATCTATCTATCTATCTATCTATCTATCTATCTATCTATCTATCTATCTATCTATCTATCTATCTATCTATCTATCTATCTATCTATCTATCTATCTATCTATCTATCTATCTATCTATCTATCTATCTATCTATCTATCTATCTATCTATCTATCTATCTATCTATCTATCTATCTATCTATCTATCTATCTATCTATCTATCTATCTATCTATCTATCTATCTATCTATCTATCTATCTATCTATCTAATAATCTATATGTATCTGTAATATATCTAATAATCTATATGTATCTGTAATATATGTATCTATCTATCTATCTTATATGTAGCCTATCTATCTAATAATCTATATGTATCTGTAATATATGTATCTATCTATTAATATATATATATATATATATATATATATTTCTATCAATGCATCTATTAATGTGTCACTATATGTACTCTGTGAGTCTCTAAGTCAATGTTTAAATGTAAATTAAATCCTAAATATAACTAAACAAATCGCACTATAAATGTCACTATATCACCAAAAATCCGCTATCTCAAAACCAAACTCCTCTCACAAAAACCCACGATATGAAAATGCGTTGACAAAACTTTTATACTGTGTGATTGTGTGATTTGTTCCCGAACCGACCAATCAATGAAACCCTGATTCGGCGGAGCACTCCACCTGATGAAACACTTAGACACTTCATTTAGCTGTTGTCACGTGGCGTGGGTGTTTTGAATCACGCTTCGGATCAGTGTTCCGAATCATCTTTGCTTCGGGATCTCGCAAAGCTTCGGAACGTCTGTTTCGCGCCAGCCATCCTTACTCAAGCCCCGTTCACTGCGCTAGCTTCTCGCAGCAAAATGAATTGCAAACACTCATATGAGGTGTTTTAAACAGCTAATTAATCATTCAGAGAGCTTGAAATTTTATTTTTTTATGTAAAAAAATTACAGAGATCCGGACCTCGGTGACCTCATAGCTGCTACGGCCATGATTACAATGGATTCCTATTTCACACAGATTTACTGTAGGCTAGCCTACATGTTCTTTGCCAAAAACTGTGGAAAGTATAAGCTCAATGTATCAACACAAGCATCTATTAAATATATTGGAATTATTATTGGCATAATTTATGCTACTGCCCACTGACATTGTTTGGCCTTCAAACACCTTAAAATGCACATGTCTAGATCAGGAAATAAATTTGTTCAATGAGCCTGGGCTGAATAAAACCCTGCCCTCGATTTCGAATTAATATTCCATTTCCATTAGAAATAGTCACACAACACTGTTTGCAACTTCCGGTTCCACTTAAAAATGTAACATACATTTTTAGTTTGACAAATTCAATAACATCACATCACTGAGAAAAATCCTCCATAAAATCTTTATTCAGTTTCCATTGTGCTAAATTTCTCTCTAACCTTTATTTTCCAGTCTTTCCACTTTATGGACGCCTTAATTACCCTTCAAAAAAGCATTTTTGTGCTTTCGAGTGAGTGGAGTGAAAAATGAGAGGAAAAAGAGAGAGAAATGGATTGTGACGGAGGCAGTAAGGCTAATAGGATTGAGCCTGAACTCGGCGGGGTAGTGCTACCTTCCTAACCGGACTCACTTCCTCTCTTCTCCTCTTCCCCACAGCGAGGTCAACCAGTCGTCCATCAGATCGCTGGCTAAACCTTTCAGAGTAATAGAGTTGGATAAGTTTCTGAGACGGAAAGCATAAAAGACGAATGATGAATAAAAGAAAGATCACACCCTTAAGATGAGGAGAGTGAGAGTGAGATCTCATATGATGTTTGTTGCCTGAATGAACTGGAGTCTAATGTGCAGGAAATTAAACTGGTTGCCCTGTTAAGTTCACTCTTTTAAATGCATAGTGTGGCACAGCATGAGGAAGAGGGGACTGGCTCCTATACTAAGGCTAAAAAGACAGGTATACATGAAAGGATAGGACTAATTAAGGCATACAGAGAGAAAAAAAACTTTGTTTAACAGTAATAGGTGCTAATGACTTCCATAGAGAGTTTGCGCAACCATGCTTACTGTTTGGACCTTGTTTGTAGGGATGAAGTCACTGAACATTAATTTCTTTAATATATTTTGTCACCTATAGATCTTATTCGCCAGAGAAACAAGCGCACAGACATCTTTAGAATTTTGTCTTTGAGCTTCCATTTTTGCTGTAGCTCTGTATGTTCCTATGACATTATTTTCAAAGAGTAATAGCTGGTGAAGTGGATTTACTTATTGTAGAGTTAACGGAAGTTATCACGAGCATTGTAATCTTTAAAGCAGCTGTCTTAACAAATGAAGATTTTAAAACGATCAGTTCATTCATTAATACGTAAGATTGTTGTGGAAATACAAACAGGAAGACAAAAGACAACGAGCGCAGCGCCAAAAAGGTGCAAAGGTCTACAACTTCCCAGATACCCTGAACTGCAGCCACAAGGTTTGTGCTTGCTTTTTGTTTCCACTTTTCTCACTTAGAGACAATGAAGTAACATTAGCGTGGAAATTATCAAATAATTAGGTAAAATATGGAATTTAGGAATACTACTCATATTGTTTTTATTTTTTAACAGTAATTTATTTATAGCAGCGTTCTTCATCCTTTTTTTCAAGTCAAAGACTGAAGCAGGGACACCATGTGGCATACTGTTCATAAATGAGACTTACATTTTCAGTCTGGCTTTTAATATATTGTTTTTGATGTAAAAACAAATAGTAATAATTTAAGAGGAACAATGAAACATTTAGCCAAACTTTTAATTTGGTTAAAGGTACACTGTCATTTTTTTTGGTTCAAAATTAACAAAATTTAAATGAGTCAATACATCCATCCTTCTTCCAAACCGTGTTTTTGTCTGTTATTGCATACGTGTTTATATTTTAGACCTGATGGGATGGTTTTCATGGGAAATTGCGTACATATGTCTCTTGCCCGTGTCTCGTCATATCCGTAAATAGAGAAAATCTGCTCCAGCTACTTTGATGTGGGTAGGGTGTCGTTTAGGCATAGCTTGCTTAGTTGTCACACCAAGTGAAAAAGGTTGACGTGGGGTATGCTAAATCTCAAACCTCTGGGGAATCACCCGTTTGAAAAGAATGCAGAACAGGGGAGAGTCTGCTGGCAAAGAAAGAACGTGACAGAGCTTGTAATAAAACAACAATCTACATTGGCTTGGCTTTTTGGAGATGGCAAGAACAGGGATTTGAAATGTTGTAAAAACGATGCAGAGATTGTGTTTTTATCATTCATCAGGTGAGTAAGTTATTTTATTAAACAGGTAAATTGCCATAGCTATCTAATGGAGTTAATTGTAAAGCATTATCTATTGTGAAGGGTCATTTCATTATTGTAGCGCTGTTCTGGTATAAATTTTCAATGAAGGAGGCTAACATGGGTATAGGTACAGTAACATCTTCAGATAGCCAGCTTGAGATCCTTTCCATCTAAACCGGTTATATCTCTTAAGCCTAGTAGTGAATGTTTTATAAGCAGTAGGATAATCTCTCTCTATTTTTAGTAATAAGAAAGAACCATATTTATCCACAGTCACGTTCATTTTGTATTTCTTTAACAAATTGTTTTTCAAAAATCATATAAAAAAATATTTTTGTAAATCCTATGAAATGTCACTGCGGGACACCTGTTAAATACTCCTAATTTATAGAACACCTTGAAATAGCTATGAATTAGGTGTATTTTTTTTTAGGGTATTGACAACCAATAAGCATGTAGCGATACTTCCAGAATATGGGTGAGATGTAGATAGGCAGACGTGTGATTTTCAAAGAGCTACATATCACAGAGAGCCTATAATCCAGAAGAGAGTGAAAGACACTAGAGCTGCCTATAGCCTGCCATCCCAGATCCATCTATTGATTTTCCAATCAGAGCTTTGGGACTGTGCAAACAATTCCACTGGAGCAGTAGAGCAGATACGCAGACTGGGTTGAAACTGAGGCCAGTCTGTTATTATGGTTGAACTGCTACACTCAACTTCAGTCGCAGTACAATAGTGGGGCACGGCTCCAGCCGTGGAGGATCAGAGGAGAAGCCCTGCTATACTACATTTATGGCAGCATTCGTTAAAAAGTTTAAGGTTTCGAGAGTCGAATAAATGAGGCATGGAAAACTTATAAATGGCACATTTTCCTGCCTCAGATAAAAGAGCTCAGACAAAACTATTTTATGAAGAAACCAGGGAGAAGGAAAAAAAATGCACATTAAGAAAATCTGAGCCTTTTTTGACCATTTTGCTGCTGTACTGGTGCCGTATTGATTCAAGTCAACACAAAAAGCCTTGCTGTTTAGTGTGCTCAAAGGGATATTTCCCCTTTACTTACCCTCATTTTGTTCCAAACCTCTATGAGTTTTTTTCTGTGGCACACAGGTATTTTGAAGAAAATATTATTTTGGACCCCATTGACTTAAACATTAAACAAAGTTTAAACATTAGGCTATTTAAAATATTTTGTATCATTGTGTTCAGAAGACAGACAGTTATATAGGTTTGGAAAGGCATGAGGGTGATTAAGTGACACCAGATTAAACTTTTTTTTTTAGTGAAGTAAGCCACAATTTTAAGCCACAATTAGTTAGAAACACTGATTACTGTACCTTGATCTCTGGGAACATTCCTCCCACAGCAAAATATTTAATTAAATTAAAAAAAGGTTACAGTGAAAACACTCGACCAAACACCTTCTCCTAACCACTACTATTGTTCAAACTCAGGAACCCCTCGTATGGAGGACATGGTCCCTCTGTCTTGATCCATCAACAGCCGGTGGGTGAAAAGAGTGGGGCATAACGAGTCCCTGGAGGCGGCGAGCGCATTTACTTAGCCATCGTTTTGAAAAAGGGATGAAATAGCAAAAATGCAGAGAAGGAAAGGGCTGAGAGAGAGACTGAGTGAGTGGAAGGAAGTAGCGTATAAGTTGTTGAGATGGCATGCCAAGTAATTTTATGCACTGCTATTTCCTTGTGTTTTTGCAGAGAACAGTGTAAATGTTACCCACGCGTCAAGATGTCAGTGGAGGGACAGAGAGGAGTTTTGTATGGCTACAGTAATACTGATGTGAAGGAGAGGAGTGACGAATCTCTCGTTGTTTCATGGACACCTGAAAGAGCATAAATCAGCAATGAACAAACTCTGAAAAGAAATCACATAGTAACTCATAAAGAGCAATTACAAAAATACTCATAATAGTGTAATTCCTACCTAGGAAATTTGCCATATACTGTAGCTGATAGGCCCCAATCGAAATCGAATTACAAGCTTGTGAATCGAAATCAAATTGAATTGTGAAATTTGTATTAATGTACAGCCCTATTATTAATTTATAGCAACAAAACTAATATGTATGGGTCAAATCTGGTAGAAATCACTCTTTAAGGTACCAATTGCTAGTTGCCACTTGTTACAGTGTATTCTTGCATGACATTTAGGGGAAAAAACAACAGTCTCATTAGCATTATAGGTATTTGCATAAAGTGTGGTTCTAGCACACATTCAGTTTTGAGATTGAAACACAATATCAACTAGAGGTGGGAATTGGCAAAAATGATCGATAGTATTGCGATATTTGGGCCACTATTCAATATTATTGCGATTCGATTCTGCGATATATTGCAATTCATGTCCCCCGTATTTATTCAAAGGCATTACAAAAAATGAGGAAAATAAGACTGCCCAACTCACTTCAAATGTCACATTTAATTCTGTGAACATTATCTTCTACGCATTAACTGAAGTGCAAAAACTTGCAAAAACAGGACAGGACGTAATTATTCTCTGAATAGGAGACCTCTCACATGAATGGTGAGCTCCCAGTACATAACTTAAAATTATTTAAATACAATAGAGTAACATAAAGCAGACATAATAGAGTAACATAAACCTGAGAATAATCTTATAAATAAGAGTAACTTAGAGCTTCAATCAAATTGAGAAAAAAAAAGTGTACTGCAAGAGTCCAGTCCTGTTGGCTGCAATGTCATCAACCAAAATTAATTTGGGAATATTGGCATTTTTGTTTAGAAAAAGGAGTTGGTCAACATGCTCAGATGTTGAAGTGCTCCTCTGGGCCATTACTATATCTCCTGCAGTGGATAACCCCCTTTCAGCAGACACACTAGTGGCTGGAATGCTCAGGTATCTTTTAGCGAGTTTGGCAAGGTAAGGATACATTGTCTCATGAGCTTTCCACCAGTTGAGGGCGTTTTCTTCTAGTGGCAGTGGAGAAGCCTCCTGGTATCTCTTCACTACCTCTTCAGCTTGGGAAAATGCTGACTTTTGTGGGGCTGTGGTAGATAATGTTTCTCCCAGTAAATCAGCTAGCCCAGATCTTCTTTTAGGTTGTGGCTCTTCAAGCTCCTCAAGATCCTGTCCATCCATTTCTACTCTACATGCACTGCTGGTCTCTTCTTGCCTAATAGTGGGCTGTAGAGAAACATTAGATATATGTTAAAATAAAATACATATCTCAGGTTTGAAATAGCTGTGGAATGCTCAATGTAATTGCTGATTTTGCATTAACAGATATAAGAAAATAATGCTAACCACTAACCAGTATAGAGATTAATCTGAACATAGGCTTGGTTTAAAAAAAATCAGATAAATAATATAGCATTTGTAAAATACTTTGACATTTTAAAATAATAACTATTTAAACAATGTAATAAACTAGTTCAATAAAGCCTAGGCTACCTGAAGGCTGGCTGCCTCCACAACCAGTCTGGAATAAATGTCACTGATGTCATCTGTGGTCAGGAAAGGTAGTGACTTAAATCGTGGATCCAAGGCCAATGCTGTGTGGAGGGTGTTTTTTTCTTTAAGAGTGCTAGTCTATATCTCTTCTGCAGATCTTGACTTATTGCCTGTTTGATGTCCCTCACAATTGGTTTGTCCCCCATTATCTCTTGTGTGTCATTTAGCAGCTTTGCCTGCACTGGAGCATTGATAGACAAAGTGTGATTCTTCTCCTCTGAAACAATTTTTGTGGCTACTAAAATCGGTCGAAGTGCCTGCATTATGTCCTCAGTGTCTGTAATGTCATTTTCGTTTAGGGTGCAGATATCACTGCCTGACCTCCTGACTTCAGAGGACAACAGAGCAGCACAGATCGCTGATTGCTGTTCCAAGAAACATTCAAGCATTTCGTACCCACTGTTCCAACGGATCACAACAAGGGGCCTCTATCCAAGAAGTGTGCGATGCAGCAGGATGGGCCACCCCTCATATTTTTACCAGATTCTATAGCCTGGACATTCCTTCTACACCAGGCACTCTAGTGCTCTTGTCCTAAGTGTGCCTGTGCGCAGCTTCACACTGCGACAGGCAGGTCTCGTTGTGGCATAGTCGGTACTCGATTATGAATTCTGATTGATCTAAGCCTGTTTACATATGAGCTTTAGAAATGTACGCATTTACAAATCCTTTGAGGTTCATAGAATATTAAAGAACACAAATCCATAAATGGGTGAATCATGTTAATGTCCCTATTGAGCTTTGATGATAATTAAATTCAGCCATAGAAAGAGTAAAAAAGTCCCATCTGGGTTTCATTTATAAATTTGGTCTTTAAAAAGTGTTGGTCTATGGGACAGTGTCTGAATATTGAACTAATTGTCACCTGTGGCAGTTACCTTTTAAACGTTTCATCAGTTCCAACCAGGCGTTTGCGTTTCAGATGCTGTAAATATGTTGAAATTGCATGTTTGTGTGTCTATACAAAGGTACAAAAGCTTACATGTATTCAGTTTTCCTGAACAGCTACGATATCGCTGAGGAACCCCTCCTGCTGATTTCTTGTAAACGTGGTATTGGAATTGTCTGCAAGCCATACACGTGCACTTTTTACCTCTGGTTGAGTGCTATAGAGTAGACATGTTGCCTTTGAAAAGTAAAAGTTGGGTCTTGATCAAAGAAAGCATGTTTCTTTTTTCTGTTGTGCCAAACATAAATTTGATAGAAGTCACGTAGAGTGAAATATGTAATGCTGAGGGCAAGAAAGTTTCTTCCTACTTCTAAAATTTGCGCACTGTTTACCCTGACACTCACTGTTATGATTGTGGCTTTTACATGGGGTAAATAGATGAATCGAAGCCAAACTGGTTTCATCAGCAGGAAAATGAAAGTTATTGGAATAGGCACCTCTCCTTGGAGAATTCATTTGCACTGCTATTGCATTTTTTTCTTGCCTTATATATTGAGGGTTGGTAAGTTTGGATGTTGATCAGAGAAGAAGGTCCAAAATAATAGATCAAAAAATGCCTTGATCCAAGTCACATGAGCATTCGAAGTGCATTTCTTCTTTAGGCATCCAGTAGCTTGAATGTTTGTTTGTTTTTATTCATGTTTTTGTCACATTTACATTTTTACTATGCATCGGGCAGATGCTTTCATTCAAAGCGACTTACTGTGCATTCAAGCTATACGTTTTTTCAATTAATTTTATTCCCTGGGAATCAACCCATGACTTTGGAGTTGCTAGCACCATGCTGAACTGTTTGAGCTACAGGAATTTTGTTTATTTATCATTTTATTTGCCAATGAGATTTAAATGGCGCAGAGCCTGTAACTCTTTACACATCCACATTTTAAAGCCGTCAGTTTCTTTCTTTTTGTTTCCACTTGTCCCCTCTGTGAACAGTATTTAAATACCTGGGGTGTAGTAATGATCTCTTGGGCTGTTTGTGGGGACAGTTTTTAACACTACACGTGGCGTCGTTGTCAAATCTATCTGGGAACAGAATATTCATGTACGTGCACATTCCACTGAGGTCATTGGTCATCATGGCATGGCACCTTGTATACAGATTTTATGTGTCCGCAGGTCCTTCTAGCGGCCTTCAGAAGTTATACAGCAATCCTTGTATACAGTGTTCCCAAGCTGTTAAGACACAGCAGATGTAGAGAGCCGGGCTGTATTGCCATGCCCCCGCCACCACTTCCAACCGCAATCATTAGCCACTAGCGGGCCACTAGTGTTTAAAACCAGGATGTAAATGGGTGGATATAGTCTCCACAGATGGGTGTTGATGGGTTTGCTGAGAAAATATTGTAAAACGGAAACTGCCTGTTCATTATGGGTGGGGTTCATGTGATACTTGTCATGGTAGTCTGGTTGAGAATCTGGCACTTGGTCTATTTTCCCTTTGCATAAAGGTGCTAGTGTGTTAAAACTGGGGTCAGAGTTGACAAAGTGGTGCTGATGGATGAAGTCGGACAACTTACAACTCAATGTGATGCCCAGCTGGAAAGTGTATTGATTTGACTGACAAAAGAGACGTTGGTGCTGTACCTACGGATCCAGATTCTACAGAACCAGATTTACTTCTCTATAGAATAAATTTCTGTGGCAGCACTTCCAGGTTCTTCTGGCATCCTGGAAAAGAGCTGTTTTAGAGTAGCGCTTCGTTAAAATTGAGGTAAAAATTACCAAAAATTGCTTTGTCACTGTTTGTAACATACAATTTGATGGATCAGGACAAAATGTCAATAAATTATGGTAAAATATGTATTTTTAAGTGGAGAGTTTTATATTGAGCAATTCAGTTGCAGTGAAGTTGCAACTGGTTTAGTAAATCACTAAATATGAACCTTTATAAGATGAATCACTTGTTTAAGATTTTAATATTCCTCAATTTTAAATTGCTTTGGATTAAAACGTCTGCTAAGTGAATACATGTAAATGTATTTCTTCATTATAAAACATCTTTTTATAATTATTTTGTTTTATCTCTGTCTTTTTGCGAATCTTGAGATATCATGGATAGTTATATAATCACAAGACTTGCTCTTTAAGGAGTTCAGAAGAATCATTCAGTGTCTATTTCACTCACACCTTATTTTACTCCTTTCCTGTAAACTGACTTCATTCATATCCATTCTGTAAGGTACTACTACACATTACTCATTATCTCAACTCAATCTGTTTCTCGATCTGATTATCAATCCAAGATCAGATCTTTTGAACGTCATAATAAATTACATGTGTACAAATAAAGTACCTTTCAAGTGAACAGCTTGGCTATCTGTGATCTTTATTAAACTAGAAAAACTGGCATAAACTATCAAACATTTGTTGTGTATTTACTATTTATTGTGTTTTGCATTGTGCTTCCAAATGGACAAATAAGCATTGAGAGAGGGTCACATAACAGCAGCGGAATGCAATGTTCATTATTGAGCACTGTGCTAAGTATTAACACGTTGCGTACATAAAGAGGAAACCGATATAGAGTGTCTTTGTGAGCTAGTTTTACAGCTCAGAATGTAGGCTGAGGCTTCGCCTTTGGATGACCTAGCTGGCTTTTGTCATCATCTGAGATAGTTATGGATTCCCCAGACCTGAGAGCTGGCCCAGTGCATCAGAAATGTGCTAGTACACCTCTCCTGAATTTACAGAGAGCTTATTGGGATAGACCTGGTGTTCCCGTCCTAATATAGGCATGGGACAGACATTACATCTCACAAATGAAGATAAAGGACTATCTAAATTTCTGTGTGTGTTTGTGCGTGTGTGTGTTTAGATCCCTCTCTACATGATTAATTGACCAACTGGGACACCCACTGATAAATAAATGAACTATTGGATACAGGGTACAAACTATTGGATGTCCCTCCATCAAAAGTTGACTTAATTATTCTTTGTGTGGTATTTGTAAAATATTTGTAATTTTATGAAATATTTCATAAATTATATCATTATATCACAACATACCTCGGGACAAGTGTGAGAGTGTTTCAGGCCAGTTGATGGAACTGAAACTTGCCCTTTAAGGTCAGTACTACATTACCACTGAAAATTTTAGATTCATTGATTTTGTACATTTTATTCCCTTGCAAATTGAAATGTTTGGTGTTGTGATGTTATCAGACTAACAAGGATGAGGTTTTGTCGAATTTGCAGAAATTATTTAATGAAATTATATTGTTTTGAAAGCATCAAAAGAAAGTGTTGAACTTGAAAAATATATCAGTCAGTAGGTTTACATCGTATGCCAGTGTTTTCCAGTTTGTAGTTTTGTAGTTAATAAATAAAAATAAAAAAAACGTTGTAAACATTATGTAACGTATATAAAAATGCATTCAAATATTTTTAAGTGCACATTTGAGGTAACACAAGTTACTGAATATCAAAACTCTGAACACCGCTTATCCAATCAAATTGGTTCGAGGAACGCACATAACAATTTGTTATTTTTTTTATTATTATAGAATACTGGAGAACTTAAACATAACATGGAGGCAACACTTTGCAGCTAATTAGCAGTTCAGGGCTGGAATACATTCTGTTGTGTTGGTGAAAGAAGAAAAGTGGATTGGTTATCCTTATTTCTTATTTGTATTTTTACTTGTAAGTTTAGCCAATGGACGAGAGACTGAGATGTTTTCAAATAGTTCTTTCTCTAAGGAACTTTTCAATCTGTCTTGGAAAATGGAGATGAACAGCAGTTTCACTGTTTGTATCTCTCCACTTGTCCAGAGTTCCAGACCAGAGTATGTTAGCGATGCATAGAGGTGAGAGGACGTCATGTTTTTGTATTCACAGACTGTGATCATTTAATTTGTTGGGTTTGGAATGACTCAGTTTCTTTGTTAGAGTAACATCATTCCATGTTGTGGTTTCTGGGGTTTATTAGTCAGTGCTCAGTCATTTTGTTGGTTGTGTGTCACAAGAGGTGGTCATAAACTTTCAGATTTTTTTCTTAGCAGTACCAGAACAGATTGTCATAAAAGTTGTTTGTTAATCACAGCTGCATCAGAGTTGTGGGAATGAATATGAACCTTGACTGACATCCTGTGAAATTCGTGAGGATTTGATTCCAAAATCATTCAAATGCTTCTGCTTATTGGCGCAGGAGAACAAGAGAGTGAAAGATCGTAGTGTATAGAGTGCTAACCTTCATGTGAACTCAAGAAGGATGAGTAGAATCACAGATATGTCCTTGGCTCTGCTTCTCTCCATGTGTGTTGCATTTGTAGGGTTATGCTTGTTGAAAGAACCTCTCCTTTGTTCGTGCTGTTGAACAACTATACATCTTGAAATGTTGATGGGTTCTCTCACAACTCTGCTAAGCTGCTTGTGACATGGGTATCTTCTTGTATTAGCAATTTCATTAAAAATAGCTTCTCCTTGTACTCTTATAATACTCAAAAAACACTGCTACATCTGACTAGTTTCTGCTTTTTAGTATGTCTGTCGTCGTCATAACCTCTGACAAGTTACCAGAAAAGTGGAACATAGCCACATTACCAATCTCCATTTCTGTCTTTCTGTCACTAAAAATGAGATCATTAATTTGTTTGGTCTAACATCTGAAAGACATCCTGACCAGCGCCAGATTGAGATTTGGTCAATCTGACCTCCAGTGAAGGGGAAACCCCACAGGATCTTTCTGTCATTGTTGGGAAGCGGATTTCTAATGAATACAAGGTTCCAGGTCAGTGATACGCCATGGATTGAGTTAAAAACATGAGAAAAGAAAGGACAGTCTGGTAGTTTCCTGCTGTTACACAGTGCTGCTAGGAAGCAAACTCATCTGCAGCACACATTGTCAGTCTCCATCACTACACTTGGAAGAATGTTTTTTGGAGCTTGACTTCTATAGAACTCGGTTTGGAATGGATGAAGGTCATTTGCTACTGATAAGCGCAGAACTCTTTCTGAAGAAATATTTTTTATTGGTGAGCTTAGATGTGCAATTAATTCCCTTTAAATCAGAAACTGATTTGTTTTGGATAATTATCTGTCAGATATATATTGAAGATTATATGGAATCATGTTTCTGTCTTAAAAATAAAAAGGGTATTTTAAATTCAGTTTTGTAATTGTGATTATATCTCACAATTGTATATTTATTTAAATTTCTACATAATATTTAACATTGGTGACTTTAAATCACGCAATTATATATTTTATTTTCTCATAATTGTGGCTTTATTTCTTGTAATTGCAACCTTATATCTCACAGATTAAAGCACACAATTTTATATTCATACAGTGAGGAAAATAAGTATTTGAACACCCTGCTATTTTGCAAGTTCTCCCACTTAGAAATCATGGAGGGGTCTGAAATTGTCATCGTAGGTGCATGTCCACTGTGAGAGACATAATCTAAAAAATAAAATCCAGAAATCACAATGTATGATTTTTAACTATTTATTTGTATGATACAGCTGCAAATAAGTATTTGAACACCTGAGAAAATCAATGTTAATATTTGGTACAGTTGCCTTTGTTTGCAATTACAGAGGTCAAACGTTTCCTGTAGTTTTTCACCAGGTTTGCACACACTGCAGGAGGGATTTTGGCCCACGCCTCCACACAGATCTTCTCTAGATCAGTCAGGTTTCTGGGCTGTCGCTGAGAAACACGGAGTTTGAGCTCCCTCCAAAGATTCTCTATTGGGTTTAGGTCTGGAGACTGGCTAGGCCATGGCAGAACCTTGATATGCTTCTTACAGAGCCACTCCTTGGTTATCCTGGCTGTGTGCTTCGGGTCATTGTCATGTTGGAAGACCCAGCCTCGACCCATCTTCAATGCTCTAACTGAGGGAAGGAGGTTTTTCCCCAAAATCTAGCAATACATGGGCCCGGTCATCCTCTCCTTAATACAGTGCAGTCGCCCTGTCCCATGTGCAGAAAAACACCCCCAAAGCATGATCCTACCATCCCCATGCTTCACAGTAGGGATGGTGTTCTTGGGATGGTACTCCTCATTCTTCTTCCTCCAAACACGGCGAGTGGAATTATGACCAAAAAGTTCTATTTTGGTCTCATCTGACCACATGACTTTCTCCCATGACTCCTCTGGATCATCCAAATGGTCATTGGCAAACTTAAGACGGGACCTGACATGTGCTGGTTTAAGCAGGGGAACCTTCCGTGCCATGCATGATTTCAAACCATGACGTCTTAGTGTATTACCAACAGTAACCTTGAAAACGGTGGTCCCAGCTCTTTTCAGTTCATTGATCAGCTCCTCCCGTGTAGTTCTGGGCTGATTTCTCACCTTTCTTAGGATCATTGAGACCCCACGAGGTGAGATCTTGCATGGAGCCCCAGTCCGAGGGAGATTGACAGTCATGTTTAGCTTCTTCCATTTTCTAATGATTGCTCCAACAGTGGACCTTTTTTCACCAAGCTGCTTGGCAATTTCCCCGTAGCCCTTTCCAGCCTTGTGGAGGTGTACAATTTTGTCTTTAGTGTCTTTGGACAGCTCTTTGGTCTAGGCCATGTTAGTAGTTGGATTCTTACTGAATGTATGGGGTGGACAGGTGTCTTTATGCAGCTAACGACCTCAAACAGGTGCATCTAATTTAGGATAATGAATGGAGTGGTCTTTGAGGGTCAGAATTCTAGCTGATAGACAGGTGTTCAAATATTTATTTGCAACTGTATCATACAAATAAATAGTTTGTATATAAATCATATATTGTGATTTCTGGATATTTTTTTTTAGATTATGTCTCTCACAGTGGACATGAACCTACGATGACAATTTCAGACCCTCCATGATTTCTAAGTGGGAGAACTTGCAAAATAGCACGGTGTTCAAATACTTATTTTCCTCACTGTATATTTGTATAATGTTACACGGTTGCAATCAAAATGATTCAGCCCCCTTGACCTGCAAGACACTTTGCTCAACAAAGGCATCAGTAAACTATTATAGAAAGTTTATTAATACACATTTGAGGGTTTCTGTGAACCTAAAGTTGATGAGAAATAAAAAAATAAAAATTGGCTCTAAAAATTTGTGTTCGAAACTATTCAACCCCCAAAGGTACAATTTTGCAGAATCTTTTATTCTTTATAACTTCCAATAAACACTACCTGTAAGTGCTTAGAAGATTCTGTCACCTCTCTACAGTAATCTTGGCCCATTACTGGAAAAGCTTCCAGATCACGATAATCTTCGGTTCCCTTTCGTAGTCACTTCGAGTTATGTCGAATGACGTCGAAATGGGGTTTAGCTTAGAATGATGAGATCTCGAAATCCTGGAAGACCCCCATGTCTTCTCGCGATCGCTCGCTGATCCTATCTGCCTTTCCTCCCCTTGTTGGGTCCACTGCCCATGGGTACACTGGGGTCCCCCCGGTTGAAAGCTCTGTTGCAATGCAACTGTGTCCTCAGAGTGCTTCTTCTCGTGGCGATCCTAAGCACCCGTCCAAGGCCTGTAGGTTTTCGTCTACCCTGGTGCCGAAATCCTATAGAGCTACAGGACAGGCAGCTGCCTCTCTGCATGCCATGGCCACTCTGCAGGTCTAGGTGGCAGCAGGACCACTCCTTCCCCCGGTGGAGGGCCGGGGGAGAATCTTCGCATGAACCCGCTGGCACAGTTCTTGGGAGCCTGGCTAGAGCTTCCCCACCTGTCCCGCTGGGTCGCACGAACCATCAGGCTCGACTATGCGATTTAGTTCGCACGGTCTCCTCCACGCTTCAGGGGAGTCCGCTCCACTATGGTTGGTGGCAGTGCCCCTATCTTGAGAGCAGAGGTTGCTACCCTACTGGCGAAGGGTGCGATCGAGACTGTCCCTCCAGCCGAAATGAGGTCCGGGTTCTACAGCCCCTGCTTCATTGTCCCGAAGAAATCCGGTGGTTTACGGCCAATCCTGGACTTGCGCATCCTGAACCGCTCCCGTCACAGGCTGCCGTTAAAAATGCTCACTGCCAAACGCATCTTCGAGTATGTGCGGCCCCAGGATTGGTTTGCAGCGATCGACCTGAAGGACGCCTACTTCCATATCTCCATTCTCCCTCGACACAGACCGTTCCTACGGTTTGCTTTCAAGGGGCAGGCATACCAGTACGCGGTTCTCATTTTCGGGCTGGCCCTGTCTCCTCGCGTCTTTACGAAGGTCGTGAAGGCAGCCCTTTCGCATCCTGAACTATCTTGACGACTGGCTGATACTAGTTCGCTCTCGAAACCAGGTTTGCTAACACAGGGACCTTGTGCTTGATTCTCGTGCTTTTGGTTGCTCCTCACTGGCACACCCGGACCTGGTTCTCCGAACTTGTGCTCCTCGCGACAGCACCTCCCTGGCCAATTCCTCTGAGGAAAGACCTTCTTTCGCAGAGACGGGGTACCCTATCGCACCCTCATTCCCATCTTTGGAACCTCCACATGTGGCTCCTGGATGCGACGAGGTAGGTTTGAGTACCCTACCACCTACAGTGGTGGCTACCAACACTTCCGCTAAAGCATCGTCCACGAGACACGCCTATGCGTTAAAGTGGAACCTCTTCGTCAACTGGTGCTCTTCTCACCGAGAAGTCCCCAGAAAATGCTCGATCAGTGTCGTGCTTTCCTTCCTGCAGGATGGGTAGGAGCGAAGACTGTCTCCCTCCAGCCTGAAAGTGTATGTTGCCGCTATCGCCGCACATCACGACGCAGTTGAGGGTAAGTCCGTGGAACTCCTCTCGTTCCCTCTTGGGACCTCTCAGTGGTTTTAACTGCCCTGCAGAGTGCTCCGTTTGAGCCTCTGCAATCAGTCGAGCTTAAGTTCCTGTCAGTTAAGACAGCGCTCCTGGTTGCATTGGCCTCCATTAAGAGGGTAGGGGACCTGCATGTATTTTCCGTTGACGAAGCATGCCTGGAATTCGGGCCGGCCTACTCTCACGTGATCCTGAGACCCCGGCCTGGATATGTGCCCGAGGTTTCCACCACTTTCTTTCGGGACCAGGTGGTGAACCTGCAAGCGCTGCCCCTGGAGGAGGCAGACCCAACCTTGGCACTGCTCTGTCCAGTACGCGCTCTCCGCGCCTATGTAGACAGAACGCAGTGTTTCAGGACCTCAGACCAGCTCTTTGTCTGTTATGGTGGGAAGCTGAAGGGAAAGGCTCTCTCCAAGCAAAGGTTGTCTCACTGGATAGTGGACACCATTGCTTTGGCATACCAGCAGCAAGGTCGACCGTGCCCCTTGGTGTGACAGACCACTCCACTCGGAGTGTGGCTTCCTCTCTGGCTCTAGCGCATGGCGCCTCGCTAACAGACATCTGCAGAGGTGCAGGCTGGGCGACACCCAACACATTCGCCAGATTCTACAGTCTCCGAGTGCAGCCTGTGTCATCTCGTGTACTCGCTTCAACCAGCCAGTACTAGGACCCGCTCAGGTGTCTTCGCTTGCTCGCCATTCCACTCCACGGACTGGAAACGTGCGATATTTCCTCAGGTGAGCTTCTCCGACAAGCCCTGAGTTCCTCCAGCACTGATGACTCCGACGCCAGTGTCTATTGCCTGCGCGTTGGCTAGGTGCCTGCATGTGCATGGTCCCCCCTCTGGGCGACCCCCCCGCCCCCCCGCTTCCCAGTGTACCTTGGTATTCCTGTGTTAAGAAGGAGTCCTTTGTCCATGCTAGTCTCACGTCAGGGATCTCAGACTTACGCAGGGCACTGGTAGACAGCCGAGAAGTTGGCGTGATTAGACTGGTAACCCCATTTCATCGTCTTCCTGCCACATTCGCTCTACCGCCTGAGTTCAGTCTTGGCTCCTCAGCGAAGAAACATATCTGCATATTGCCGGCGTCCTCCTTTTATACCCATGAGGTGGGGCGAAGTTGCGCCATGCAAATTCCACAGACCCATGACATTTCTTTGCCATTGGCTCGTTTTGTAATACTCGAAGTTGATAGGCTTTCTAAGCAAAACCCCATTTCGTCGTCATTCAAAGTAACGTCTCGGTTCTCTACTCAGGGAACGAGGGTTACATACGTAATCAAAATGTTTTTACGTTACCACTGCTTTCTTCAAATTCCACCAAATATTTTCAATCAGATTTAAATCTGAAGACTGTACAGGCCACTCAAGAACACTCTATAACTGATCCCTGAACCAAGCTTAGGTAGATGTGGATGTATATTTTGGGATGGCTGTCCTTCAGGAAAGTCCATTGATCAAATAGTCACAATTTCCACTTCCTGCAACAGCAAAACACCCCCATAACTTGTTTGAACATGGAAATGGTGTTCTTCTGCTCAGAAGCGTTGCCTTTTTTGCACCAGACATAACGCTGATCCTTGGGTCCAAAAAGTTCCAGTTTGGTCACATCACTCCATTAAACATTCTTCTAGAACTCCACAGGTCTATCCAAATGAATTTTAGCATATTCAAGTCTTCAAGTGTTTTCTTGGTCAAGAGTGGCAAATCGGCAAGATGTCCCAACATGAAGGCAATGCTTGTCTAGTGTTCTTCTTCTGCTCTACATTGATTTTTTTTCCCTCCTTTCATCGGGTCATCTTGCAAGTCTTTGGCAGTAAATTGAGGGTTGCTCTGATCAAATATTTGATTCCCCTTAATGATATTGTGCTTTTTCTTCAAATCCCTCAAAGGTTTTCTGGTACAACACATTTTAAAGTTATGAATAAGGCTACCAGCTGTGTCTCTATGAACATTTAGGGTTTTGTAAGTATTCTTGTTGCCAGAAACTTTATAATGTGATAAAACAATTTGTTCTCTATAGCTTTTGTGAGAGATCCTTTGACTTGGCCATATTTTCTACTAAACTTCAGCACGTGCATATGTGTAACAGCATAAGCTAATTCAGTTAGAGTTTCCAAAGGCTTAATTGTGTTTTAACCCTCTGGGGTATGAGGTGTTTTCTGGGTCCTGGAGGTGTTCTGACATGCTCTGACAATTGTGATTATTTCTGTTACTGGTGACATTTTCATGGCTAAAGTCTAATTGCACTGTATTCAGCACAAACTCTGCTACAATAATATGTCAGCAGCATGTATGTAAAAGTCTGTAGTTTTGAGATAGTTACGTTAATGCGTGGTTTGTGAATAAACAAAAACAAATTGTCACTGAAAAAGGTTCATGAAACCCATACTGATTATTTCTTACTTTTGAAAATTGTATCACGTAGCCTAGAATATTTGGTCCAAAACTATGTGAAAATCATCCTGCCTAGTCATTCAGATAAAACAATATAATTATTTAAAATTTGTAAGACATGTTTTGTGTCAGTAAGCTTTATACAAGGAGGGCGTGAATCATCATGAATATTGATGTGTTTCACCCCTGAGAAAGACAAAGACGCTCCCCTAATGGCCCTATCAGGTGCTATCAGGTCCTATCATTATGAGGAACTTTGCACAAAGAATGAGGAGAGACTTAAAAAAAAAAGAATTACTTTTTGATTGTTTGGATTTATTTACAACATAACATAATCCAAAGATACCCAACAAATGACAAAAAAGCACATTATTGAACAGAGACAGAGAGATCTAAAGACAGAGACTTGAACTGTCACACACCTTTGTGCCATTCCTGAAACATAGTACATACCTGTCATTTCCAAGGTGTTTGATTTTTCACTTTACCATGTTCATGTACAGAGACTGTGAATGTTGAAGTCAGCAAGACTCATCAGTGGGGCATCTGGTCCCTGTAAAAAATAAATAAACAAACACCAGCTGTGCAAATGCTGATTTCCAGAGAAACTATAGGGCTGCCCAATTTTGGGAATACATTTTAGATTTTTCAGGTTAAAATTGCTTTTTAAATGTACAAAATGCGCAGCCACACACACACACACACACACACACACACACACACACACACACACACACACACACACACACACACACACACACACACACACACACACACACACACACACACATTATCATATGTTTGTACCATACCATTCAAATAAGTGACTTATAAACAGCATTGTTGAATAGGGGTTATCACTTTTAATTTGCCACAAAACTGTAATAGATACAATTTAATTCCAATGATAAATTGCCTGTATTGGCTATATTTCTCATAATTTCTCATGTTTCTCACAATGTGATTCTCACAACTACAACTTTCTCAAAATTGTAGCTTTATATTCAGAATTGTAACTTCATATGACACAGATATAGTTTTATATATTATATAATATTTCTCATAATTGTGATTTTATCTCATGATGTAACCATATCTTACAATTACAACTTTCTCATAATTGCAGCTTTATTTCTTTATTTATCTTCATTGCAACTACATTCCTCAAAATTGCAACTTTATTTCTCACAATCTTTTTTTTATTTTTCATAATGGTTACATTGTTTCTCACAATGTGACTTTATTTCTTATTATAAACGTCTCCTCAGAATTACCTGCTTTAAACTGTCTTTCATAACTTGACTATATTAGGTAAAGAATGTGAAAAATTATTTAAATCTCAGCCTTCTGCTTAGTGACAAATCATGAATGAACTGGTGCAATTCTGCCCGTACTTGCTGGAAAATTAGCTAATTATGAGTTAGCTAGGGGTAATTGTACATCCGCTGAACCTCGGCAGCTTCGGAAGGCAACATGCAGAGATAACTGAGACTTTGTCAGATTTTATTATCGATAAACCCACATCACTCAAGAACCATTTCGTAAGAGAGCTGGTCTTCCTCTCAGACCAGTTAAATAATTTTTACAGTTTGTTGTTTCAAACATGACCATGACTACGATTCTGCGAGATTATTGTGAGCTGTTCTTGTTTTGCTTTGGAGAGTGACGTTTTTTTTGGGGGGGGGTTCACTTAATGAACTTGAACTCCAGCAACCCTTGACCTTCGCAGAGGAGGCTGGACAAACAGATGGGGTCAGGGATGTGCTGGTCACAACCCTGCTGTTTTCTCTATCAGCAGGGAAGAGTGGAACCGGGGTCATCGTGTCAGAGGTCACAGTTCATCGGAGAGGGAAGAGTAACACATGTAAGCAGACATTAACACTCGGGGATATTAACTCACATACGCTGAAATTGACACCTATATAGGAGAGAGCTGGTAAGCAAAAGAGGGAACCAGAAGTATTGAGTCTGTAGGCCTGCATCTGGATACCAGATGGCAGTTGAGTCATGCCTGGGTTACCAGGGGTTGGGAGCTGTCTGTAAAGGAGGAGAGGGGGGCAGAAAAAAACACACATGATTTTTCTCTTTCATATATTAGCTCTCATTCTCTGCTTCCCCTTTTCCCTCTCCCTCTTTTTCACTTGCTCGCTCTCACACACGATCTCTGAATGCATAAGAATGGTGTTCTCTCAGGAGAGCGAGCCCCTGTGGAGAAGCAGATTGCTCCCAGGCGCAGCTGACCTAGGGCTAAACCCGACACCTGACTTACTGTGCTGCTGACGAAGAGTTCAGCCCGAGGGTGACGCATACCACACTCCTCCATGCAGAAAAAGAAAAGAGTGAGAGATGCTTTAACATGCAAAACCTTCACTCAAAAAATAACACGCTGGATTTACAAGAAAACACTATTTGAGTTTTTTTTTTTTTTTTACTTTAAATTCACATTTATTTTCATGTTACTTTTCACTTCTTTGTAATTTTTTGTGAAACTAGCAATCTCTAAGTGAAAAAGTAAAAAAAAAATCAGTGTGGTGCATGGCAAACTTACTATTATAAGCAAGGGAGTTTTATATACTTTTAAGTCTCACACACGCAATGGTTGTGTAAACAAAAACTTTGCATGTCGCTGGACAAATTATAATTTTTTTGTATAATATGTTCTGTAGAGAGAAAAGCACAAAACAGGTTAATCGAAAGACAGATCTAGGGGCCCTATCTTGCACCCAGCGCAATTGACTTTGTACACCAGGTGCAAAATAGGAATGATACATGCGTATGTATCATTCCTATTTTGCACCCGACGCACATCGGACTTTTCCCTCCACAGACGCACGTCGGTAAATTAGGGAATGAACTTGCTCTCCCGGGGCGGTTCAGCGAAAAGAGGAGGCGTGTTCCAGCGCAAACGTTCCCTGGTGCTATTTTGCAGTTCCAGAAAACAATTCTGAAAACCATCTGACTTTAGGTTTTTCCTGGTCAGTGGCGCGATATTCAGATGCTATTTTAAGGGTGCATGCTTGGCCATAATGTAGCGTGTGCACAACGCGCATACACTTTGCTTCTCTCATCTACACAGATGCAGCAGTTGCCATTTTTGTCAACCATACATAATTACAAGGAAAAATATTCCACACGAGGGAAATCATTGTGGTGTCCATGAAGATGTGAAAGTCAAAGTCAACTCCATGCTCAGATTTAGATAAGAGACGAAACCATGGACGAAACCATGGATGAAGAAGCAGCAGGTCCCGGGAATGTGTCAGCCCGTGGCCCCACCTCGCCAGACTATTTAAATTTTCTGAATTTTCTTAAATGTTAAATACTTGATTTTACTTTCAATTCCTTTTACATTCTCCAAGGTATTGACATTAACATTTTTCATAACTCCATGTAGGATGTTTCTGTGCATAAATGTAAGCACTGTGGCAGTAGAAATGCAATATTTAGAAAATGTACTCTTGATACTCAAGTAGTTTTAAAAACAAGTACTTCAGTACTTTTACTTAAGTAGACATCTGACTGTAGAACTTTTACTTGTACTTGAGTAAAATTTAGCATGGGGTATCTGTACTTTTACTCAAGTAATGAAGCTGTGTACTCTGTCCGCCTCTGTGAAACACATATTAATTTCAGTGAAACAGGATTTAATAAAACCAATTACACTAATACTTAATTTTTTTAACTTCAATTCATTGATTGTTTTGGAATTGCACAATTTTATTTCATACCTTTTGACGGTCACTTTGTATGATTGGTTTTGTGTACGTAATTTCTTCACGATTCTTTGCTCTCGCTTATAGTGTTCTCCACTCTCTGCTGAGCATAACTTATTTACCTGTATACAGTGTAATTGTATTGTGTCATAACACAGATGCTATCTTTTACTGACAATAGGTACGTACTGAACCCAGCGAGATAGGTCAGAAACTGACTTGAAAGAAGATCAAATCTGAAGAATTTGGACAAAAAAGGTTGTGACCTCATTTGATGTTCAGCAACATGAAGGAATATTTTGTCTAGTTTCTTTTGGCATGCCCTGCATTCTTCAATACAAAGGTTAGATAACAGACTACATCTCAGTGTGTGATCTGACATGGAACTGTTTTATGAGGGAATAGTTCTAGGAGATAAAGAAATACAGCATAAAAGTTTGCACACATGCTTATACCTCAGCTCTCAGAAGGAACAAAATGAGAGTTTTTCATTTTTAGGCATACCATGTGGCTCTCTGATATTTCAAATAATTGGACAGGATTAGAAGAAGTTTTAAGCAGTAATGTATCTCTACCTTACTTTAAACTAACCACCAGCCACTGATGGTATGAGAAAAATTCATAAATTAAACATGGGAAAAAACAGGGGAAAAAGCTTGTTCATTTAGTTTAAAGCTTGGAAAAGAAAGAGAGACCACAGATCAAATGTTTCAACATCACCAATAACTTATTGATGGTAAAACAACTTCAAAGTAAAAAAAAAAAATCTTTGGTTTCTAGTCATACTTTATAGCCTGACTTCGTCATACTCATATTCTAGTCAGAATGTGAGTCTGATACTGTCAGAGCAAGCAAATGGCAAGGAAGGACGGCAAACCCTTTCTTTTACTGTCTATGCGGCAAACACATCTTTACCATGGACAAATACCTTGATTGCAGTTCTCTGTTCATCTTTTAAACATCTCAATTCTCAAGCTGCAGTCATCTTTGTTGTAAACCTGTTCAAACCAAGCGCTCTTTGATGACGTTATAATTATGTAACTGCAGATCATCTGTCCATCATCGTATAAAGCCCGTCCTGGCAACTTGATTGGCCCGACGATTTCTGAACCGATCATAATTATTCCTCAATGCAGGGCCAGCTATTGCTATAGGCGAGCTAGGCTGTTGCCTAGGGCGACAAAAATGTTGGGGGCGCGGGCGCCCTCTAGTGTCGCCCTTGGCCTACTTCCCATTAATCATAGAATTAGATTGACAAGCGAAAAAAAAACGTTTAAATTCTTTTTACATCTCATACTTTTTTCTTTTTGTCTTAACGGCCCACAAAACTTGTACATCGGGGGCCATTCGGTTTGTTTTGTTTAATTGGCGGCGCTGGGTTACTTCCAACTATTTAACTTACTTTCAAGTATAGAAATTTGTACAAAACGTATGAAAATTTCCTTTATTTTTCATTGCATTTGTTTTACAATATATGGCTATTACTGTCATGGGATTAATATTATACTGTAATTATTATTATGTAGCAGTGTAATGTAGACAGACACTGACCCCAAAAAAGAGGTTTGAATTTTTTTAAATTCAATTTGCACACTGAATATGGAGCTTTTAATTTTGAACTCTCAAAGTGCACTAGATTGATGAATTTAACATAAAAATGCACAAAAGTTTGTTAAGGGGGCATACCCCATGAACTCCCTTAGCCTTGTAGCAGCCTAATAGATTATTAATAATAGTATTGGTGGTAGTAATTGTAATTTATCTACTACAAGTTACATGGTCAAATAAAATGTATTTGTACAATGCAACTGTAGGATGATAGAACAGAAGTATCCATGAACATTCTTTGTAGCATTTGTAAGTAGTCAAGTCAAGTCAAGTGTATTTAAATAGCGCTTTTCACAATATAAATTGCATCAAAGCAGCTTCACAGTATCAATCAAATAACATAGCAATGTTTGTTTCTTATTGGAAAAAACATCCACGTTTGGTGGGGCTGATCAATGTTATTAATGCTTGGTTAATTAATTTGAATATCCCCAACTGAGCAAGCCAAAGGCAACAGTGGCAAGGAACCGAAAAATTCCATCAAGTGACCTACTGGTGTCCTAAAACTCCATCAGGTGGAGAGAAAAAAAAAACTTGGGAGAACCCAGGCTCAGTCAGGGGCCAGTTCTCCTCTGGCGTTTATGAACTAGAGGCCGGATTTACAGTAACTGTAATTTGATACAGAATTTTGTTTTATTTTATCACTTGGGGGTGGGTACGCGAACCGGAATCACAACGTTTTATCTGTAGAGTGGGCAAGGGATCCTCCATAGGGAGAGGCTAGTTGGCACTTCAGCACTGCATTGTCATCGGGTCCAGGCAAAGCTCCTAGTCAGATCTGGATACGGCCTGCATCCGGTAGGCTGCGGGAAAACCTCGGGATAAACAAAGACACTAAAATTAGCGTAGATGCCATTCTTCTTATGATGTAACGAGTACATCAGGATTTAAGGGAAGTGTTCCCAGTTCCGGCTGACCTAATCTATGCAGCCTAACATTGAATTATAGAAGTCTATAATATATTATGTGTATGCTAGGTCAAAGAGATGTGTCTTTAATCTAGCTTTGAACTGACAGAGTGTGTCTGCTTCCCGGACAATGGTAGGAAAACTGTTCCAAAGTTTTGGTGCTAAATAGGAAAAGGATCGACCGCCAGCAGTTTATTTTGATATTCTAGGTATTATCAACTGGCCCGAATTTTGAGATCGCAATAGACGTGAAGGACTATAATGGGTTAAGAGCTCGCTCAAGTACTGCGGAGCTAAACCATTTAGTGCTTTGTAAGTAATCAACAATATTTTAAAATGTATACGATGTTTAATAGGCAGCCAATGCAGTGTTGACAGAACCGGGCTAATATGGTCATATTTCCTGGTTCTAGTAAGAACTCGAGCTGCAGCGTTTTGGACCAGCTGTAGTTTATTTATTAAGCGTGCAGGGCAACCACCCAGTAGAGCATTACAATAATCTAGTCTTGATGTCATGAAAGCATGAACTAATTGTTCCGCATTTGTTAATGAGAGCATATGTCGTAATTTAGATATATTTTTAAGATGGAAAAATGCGGTTTTACAGATACTAGACACGTGACTTTCAAATGAAAGATTGCTATCAAAGGCCACACCCAGGTTCCTAACCGACGACGTAGACTTAATAGAGCAGCCATCAAGTGTTAGACAGTATTCTAGGTTATTACGTGTGGAAGTTTTTATCCAATAATTAGAATCTCTGTTTTTTCAGAGTTTAGTAGTAGGAAATTACAAGTCATCCAATTTTTTATATCAGCTATGCAGTCCGTTAACTTTGTGAATTGGTAAGTTTCGTTAGGTTTTGAAGAAATATACAGCTGAGTATTATCAGCATAACAGTGAAAGCTAATTCCATGTTTCCTAATGATATCTCCTAATGGTAGCATGTACAGAGTGAACAGCAGCGGTCCTAGTACTGAGCCTTGTGGTACGCCATACTGAACTTGTGATCGATAAGACATCTCTTCATTTACTGCTACAAACTGATAACGGTCAGATAAGTATGATTTAAACCATGCTAGTGCAATTCCACTAATGCCAACATAGTTTTCTAGTCTATTTAAAAGAATGTTGTGGTCAATTGTGTCAAATGCAGCACTAAGATCAAGTAACACTAATAGACAGCTACAACCACGATCGGATGATAAAAGTAAATCATTTCTAACTCTAATGATAGCTGTCTCAGTACTATGGTGCGGTCTAAATCCTGACTGAAAATCCTCGCAGATATCATTTCTTTCAAGAAAGGAACAGTTGTGAGGATACTGCTTTTTCTAATATCTTTGACAGAAAAGGCAGATTTGAGATCGGCCTGTAATTGACTAATTCTGAAGGATCAAGTTGCGGTTTTTTAACGAGCGGTTTTATCATAGCCAGCTTAAAGGTTTTTGGTACGTATCCTAGAGACAAAGACGAATTAATGATATTAAGAAGAGGATCTATGATCTCTGGAAGCATCTCTTTCAATAGCTTAGTCGGTATAGGGTCTAACATACAAGTTGTCGATTTAGATGAATTAACGAGTTTGCAGAATTCTTCCTCTCCTATAGCAACAAATGAATAAAATTTTCCTCAGGGAGACTACAATGCACTCCCTGATGCGATCCTGCAGAAGACGGTTGCATAGTTATAATTTTGTCCCTGATATTATCAATCTTATAAGTGAAGAAGTTCATAAAGTCATTACTGTGTTGCCCGGAAACTTCTGTGCTTGAAGCTTTCTTTTTCGTTAGTTTAGCCACTGTTTCAAATAAATACCTAGGATTATGTTTATTTTCTTCTAATAGGGTTGAAAAATAAGCAGATCTAGCAGCTTTTAAGGCCTCTCTGTAAGCAATCGAGCTCTCTTTCCATGAAATCCGAAATACCTCTAGTTTAGTTTTCTTCCAGTTGCGCTCCATTTTTCTGGCTGCTCTCTTAAGGGCCTGAGTGTGCTCGTTGCACCACGGCGTTGGACTATTTTCTTTAATCTTCTTTAAGCGCAACGGAGCAACTGTGTCTAAAGTGCTGGAAAAGAGAGAGTTAAAAGTTTCTGTTGCAATATCAAGTTCTTCTAAGCTATCCGGGTTGCTGAGATGATGAAACTGATTAGGAAGATTATTGATAAAGCAATCTTTAGTGGCAGAAGTTTAGGTCTAACATATTTATAACACGGAGTCGGCTTTGCAGCCTTGGCTAAATGTAATTTACATGAGACTAGATAATGGTCTGAGATGTCATCGCTCTGCTGCAGAATTTCAACGCCATCAACATCTATTCCATGTGATAATATTAGATCTAGAGTATGATTACGACAATGAGTGGGTCCTGACACGTGTTGTCTAACTCCAATTGAGTTTACAATGTCTTTAAGTGCCAATCCCAGTGCATCTTTTTCATTATCTACATGTATATTAAAATCACCAACAATTAGTACTTTATCGTTAGCCAATACTAATTCTGATAGAAAGTCCGCAAATTCTTTGATAAAATCTTTATGGTGCCCTGGTGGCCTGTATACAGTAGCCAGCAGAAATCTCAAACGTGATTTATCGTTTACACTATATATTTTTACATTAAGCACCAACACTTCAAAAGAAGTATATTTAAAAATAGATTTCTTATTGTTTTTGAAAATATTACTCTAAATTACAGCAACACCTCCCCCTTTGCGTTTTAGACGAGGTTCATGTTTATAACAGTAATCTTGTGGGGTTGACTCATTTAAAGTAATGTAATCGTTTGGTTTTAGCCAGGTTTCTGTCAAACATAGCACATCTAGATTATAATCTGAAATCATATCATTAACTATGAGCGATTTTGAAGTAAGGGATCGAATATTCATTAACCCAAGCTTTATCATTTGCTCATCTGTATTATATCTGTTTTTTATTTGTTGAACATCAATTACATTTTTTACCTGAGGTTTTTTGGATTTCCAAATTCGGGGAACAGACACAGTCTCTATATGATGATATCTAGGTGAAAGAGGCACTATGTGATGGGATTTATCTGACCTTGGTGACGCGAGGCCGCTAGCAGACGGTCGGTTTAGCCAGTCTGTCTGCTTCCTGACCTGAGCCCCAGATTGTCATGTTTTAGCTCTAAGACTATGTGCCATATTACTAGAGAGAAGAGCAGCACCATCCCAGGAGGGATGAACACCATCTCTTTTCAACAGGTCAGGCTTGCCCCAAAAACTTTTCCAATTGTCTATGAATTCTATATTATTCAACGGACACCACTTAGACAGCCAACCATTGAGTGAGGCCAATCTGCTAACTATCTCATCACTCCTGCGAACAGGAAGGGGGCCAGAGAAAATTACAGTGCCTGACATCGTACTTGCGAGTTTACACACCTCTTTAATATTAATTTTGGTGATCTCCGACTGGCGGAGTCGAACATCATTAGTGCCGACATGAATAATGATCTTAGAGAATTTACGATTAACATTAGCCAGCACTTTTAAATTTGCTTTGATGTCAGGCGCTCTGGCTCCCGGCAAACATGTGACTATCGTGGCTGGTGTCTCTATTTTCACGTTCCGTGTGATCGAATCACCAATTACAGGGAACAATCAACAGAATTCTCAGTGGGTGTTTCACTGAGTCGGGCAAATCGTTTTGTTATGGTAATCGGAACGGAAGAGTGGTTTTTTAATCCGCGACTAGAGCGATCTCTCATGGTCACCCATCTGCCCTGCTGCGTGGGCTCTACTTCAGCCGGAACCGAATCATGTACATAGTTCACTATGCTAGGCGCATCCAAAATAGTATCTAAAGCTCTAATACTATCCTTACTATCCTCTATTAAAGTTTGGATGCGTGTCTCTAGCTGTGAAATCTTCTCCATCAGCCTGACTGTCTCCTTGCATTTATCACAAATAAATCCTATACTAAACATATGACATGTGACACAGGTGACAATAACAGGACAAGACATTACTCACCGTTTGTGTTGACTGATTCTTACTTACCTGGGCTTTTATGAACTCAAAGGCGCGCAAGAGAAAATAAATAATAAATAAATGAGCGCGGGTGGCGCGTAACGTTAAACACTAGCGTGCTGTGGTAATATAAATAACTAGAAATGATAGTAAATGATGGTTCAAAACAGAAAGAAATACGAAGCTAATACGAGGCGTAGAGCTTATAGCCTCGACGCAAACAAACTCACAGCAGGCAGGAAGGCAGACAGGAGCAATCGATCAGTGAACAGCATATCGAAAGTACAATTTACAGTTGATCCTTCAAGTCATAATTTGCTTGAAGTGACTATAAGAGCATTTTTGTTTATTTTAATAAATACGTATCATTTGGATACGGGGGGGCGCAAAACTTAATCTCGCCTAGGGCAACCAAAGGGCTAGAGCCGGCCCTGCCTCAATGGATCGAGTCCAGACCGAACTTCCCGACCAAAAAATGTTGTGGGCGGGGTTCGGGCTGGCATCCAGGCTACATACTTTATATTTATTGGAAAATTGTGGAATTCTATGTACATCATGTTTTATAGTCTGTCTCTAAAAGTTGTTTGGTAACTTCTGGTGACATTGACAATACAATAGCGTCTTGGTTACTAGGTTAACTTATGGCGAGTCGGCTAGGATGCGCGAACCAATCGCGCCAGAGAGCGTCAGAGCCCGCCAGTATGGGCGTGGCTTATAGCTATATAAGCCCCCATTTTCGCCATAGAATTCACGTTAAATCGACTGAAGCAATCCCCTGATCGAAGCACAGTAGCATGGCGGGTTATGCAATACTCGTTCCCTACTCTCAGGGAACCGAGGTTACGTTAATTAAGTTAGTAACCGAGACGTTCCCTTTCCAGAAGTCTCTCGTATTGCGTGAGTTAGCTTACGCTATGGGAACCCCTTTCAAAACGTTGTGCGTGCTAGGGCCAAGCGCCCGAGGCTCAGAGAAGAGTAAAGTTATGAGTCCTAATATAGGCCAGAACAGTAATCTGCCTTATATAGGGAAAATATAGGAATGAGCCTTATAAAGGTATATGGTATATAGAACTGTAGTTCATGTAGGCTTGGCCAGCGAGAGCTGAAGTGGCGCGGCAAGGCTTAGATGGGTGGGTCGCCTTAGCTTTCCATCCCATAGTGGTGGGCGGGCAAAGGCCCTGGCATCCTCTGTGTGCGACACTTTTTCTTGTGCGGCTCAAAGGAGGCCATACTGGCGGGCTCTAACGTGCTCTGGCACGAAGCGACCTGATTGGTTCGCGCATCCTAGCCGACTCACCATAGGTTTGTGCAGTTGCAGCAGCACAGCCAATGAGCACGCTTAACGCTCAGCTATATGTTTGCTGTGCAGCTGCACTGCGTTTTAAAAATGTGGCTTCAATATTCTCGAGAAAAGGAGTTTTCCCATAGCGTAAGCTTACTTACTCAATTGGCTTTATGCACAGCTTCACTACTTCCTGAACTTCAGCCAGCCCTTTGTTTCCTGTCTGCCATTATTGGACAAACTGATTAATCCAGGTGTGCCTGGCCTCAGTAACAATAATCTGGCACACCTGGATTAATCAGTTTGTCCAATAATGGCAGACAGGAAACAAAGGGCTGGCTGAAGTTCAGGAAGTAGTGAAGCTGTGCATAAAGCCAAAAAGCACAGTGTTTTTATTCTGGTTCATTAGGTCTCTAATTTTTGTGGTGACATGGATCTGTACTAAATGAT
This sequence comes from Meda fulgida, assembly GCA_030578275.1. Lineage (NCBI taxonomy): Eukaryota > Metazoa > Chordata > Actinopteri > Cypriniformes > Leuciscidae > Meda > Meda fulgida. The sequence goes on from CM060622.1 coordinate 39,276,506, forward strand.
CTGCTCATCCACTCTAAATAACTAAAAAAATGTACAGTTATATATATTTTTTTCACTAAAATAATTTAGTATTTGACTAACCAATTATTTATTTAAAATACACTTAATATATTTGTGAAATTTCCATCAAAATATTCTTTATAATGATCTGTTTCAAGAACCACAAATATTACTTAATTCAAGTCAATATTATTTATATTTAACACACATAAGAAATTGAGTAAGTTTACTCAATTAAAACAATGCACCCCTCCTAGAATTGGTGCATTTCCTCTATTAAATTCAGGTGTGTGTATGTTTTATTTTGTCTATGAAATCATTACTGTGCTTTAAATCATTTTATTTTAGGCAAAAGGTGAGTCACACTGCGTCTCTGTATGTTCTAAGTTAAACAAGTGTGCGCCTGTCTTTTCGCGTGATTGTAACGCATTGTATTTAAAAAAAACGCGATTATATTCCTAAAGATAATGAATATAACTAATTTGGATGATACAATGTTCTCAGAACTGTGTACTGTTTGTTTATTGGCAGGTTATGGAGTCAGTCTCGTCGCAGCATCTTTCAGCTATGAGTGAAATGCAGGCGGCGGTATATTAGTATACCCGCAGAGCACGAGTTCATCTCAGGCACGAGAACCAGCGCTGATACGGTGGATATTGGATAACAGACCGGTTGATTACATTTGACTTGAATTACTTGAATGTTACTTTAAATGTTTCATTTTTTACTTCATATAACATGAGTTTAAATGTAGACAATATTGTTTACATGTTAAAACAGTATAAAATATGCTGTATTGCTGCACTCATCGACAATATTTTAGGTTTAGAGGAAATAAAAAAGTTAATATTACTCATAAATAAAAACAGCGTTTATTATAGTAATACAATTACTCATAAATATTGTTTTAAAATGTTTTCCCCCAATTATTTTATATTTTTAAGTGTAAAAATGTTTCACCAAACATTTTTTGTAAATCATAGTAAAAGTTTTTAGAGTGCAAGTAAAGTTCAGAAATGGTCAATTGAACAGTGCTTGTCAGATTCAGCAACTGCACTGTCCCTGAAGAATGAGAGGAGAGCAAAATGTTTGTGTTCCTCAAAAAAGTAGTAATTAAAGGGTGGACAATTTTGTAGTATATGCACTGAACTGGCTCCCGCTGAACTGGCATGTTTGCATTTGTCAGTTCCTCGGGTCCAGGTATCAGTCATGAGTGCTACTATGCCAAAATCAATACCTGGTCCTTCTCCCCAACCAGAGATTCATATTCCATATGGCTCAACTGTCTGAGACATGGTAAGAAATGAATGTTCATTAGAAAAATAGTTTGTGCAAATATATATGTGTGTGTGTGTGTGTGTGTGTGTGTGTGTGTGTGTGTGTGTGTTTGTATATACACGGTTCAAAAGATTTGTTAATGTTTTTGAAAGAAGTCTCTTATGCTCGCTAAGGCTGCACTTATTTGCTAAAAAAAACTAAACAGTAAAAACAGTTGTATTGTAAAATAATGTTGTATTTTTAAATACATGCACATGTGCTGTTTTTTGGAAACCTTGATAATTTTTTTCAGAATTCTTGATGAATAGAGTTCAAAAACAGATTTTTTTTTTTTTTTTTTTTAAATGTAACAATGTAAAATCTTAACTGTCATTTCTGAACATTCCTGCTGAAAAAAAGTATTTTACTTACTGACACCAAACCTTTGAATGGTGATAGATGGATGGATGGATGGATAGATAGTATTTATACTGCACATAATAGCTTTAATCTAGGAGAGAGTGAGATGTCTTTTTTACAGTATTACAACCAGAGAAACCAAAGGGAATAAAGGAAATAAAATTTCACTTTACCCAGAGTTTGGGGTAGGAGAGACACGCAGTAAAACAAAACGAAAGCTTCTAGTAATTAGGCAGTAAGATTCACATGGGGCAAATATTTGAATAGAAATGTGCTATCCTTTCCCAAAGTTGTCTTTTATAGCATCAGTTTATAAACGTTGCGTGTCTGGAGCGTGTGTTTCTCAGTAACTAATGATGTTTAATATACACTCTAAAAGTGTGCAATATGTTCCTTAGTCTTTTACTACACTGTTCGGTTTTATTTACTTGTTTGTAATTTTTTTTTATCTCACCCAGGTGCTTGTAAATTTGCTCGTTGACAAAGCACTCAAAGCATACACTTGTGAGTGGCTTTTTGAACTTCTGAGGCCCCTGAAGGCTCCAGATTGGCTAATTAAGAAAGGATTTATTTCAGATTGCTCCGAATCACACAATTTTTTATGATGACGGTTTCTGGAAAATTTCCCATTTAGTAAGCAATCTCTTCCAAAAAAAAAAAACTTGCCTGAGATGCAACCTCTTTTTATATATATATATATATATATATATATATACATACATATATAAAGCCAAAAACTTGAAACAACTTGCACCATTACCCTTAATATTCAAATAAAAAAAAAAAAAAGTTCTCAGAAATATCTGTCTCTTATTATCATTGCTCGTTCTGTTTCCCATCTGTTTTGCTTGACATTACTTTTGCTGGAGCTGAGTGGAGAGGAACGCAGTGGCTTCAAGTATGACCAGCATGTGTTTTCTTTATAGAGAAGGTGTTTGCGTGAAATTATGCTCTGAGACTCCTGTAAATCAATATGTGCATGTTTAATTTAGAGTGTGTCTTTGGTTCTCAGTGGGTTCCCTTAATGGGCCATGATATATTAACTTATGAGGACAATTTGTATTGTATTGCAAACAGGAAGAAGGATAGCAGTGACTGAGAGGAATTCATACAAAGCGTAGATTTATAGTCATTTAAAATTCTGTCATTGAATGGGTGGCTCCAATTAATTTTCTGATAGTTTCTCCAATAGGTTTGCCAAATGCCAATAGTGCAGTAAATTACTTTACTGAAGGAAGTCTCTTATACTCACCAAGGCTGCAGTTATGTGATCAAAAAGTAAAACAGCAATATTTAGAAATAATATTACAGTTTAAAATAGTTTTTAAAATTTAATGTATTCCTTTTGTGGCAAAGCTGAATTTTCAGCAGCCATTACCCCAGTCTTCAGTGTCACATAATCCAGAAATCTTTCTAATCTAATATTCTGATTTGGTGCTCAAAAAACATTTCTCAAGATTATCAATAGGAACAGTTGTGTTGCTTAATCTTTGTAACTTTTGAGCAATTTCTTTTAAAACAAATGTTATGGTCCCCAAAATTGTAACTGTTTTTTTAACAGTTTGGCCTCTCATAATCTAGTTCTGAGAGCTGATTTGAACAGCAGCAACAGTAAATGAACATCTGATGTTTTTTCCTCTCACAGCACTATAGTGCGCCTCTATAATTAAACCAGGTATATGTTTCCACTATCAGTGATTAAGCTTTTGAATAGCAGACATGGTGTTTGGAGGCAGCCACTTCCTTAACAAGTCATCATGGCCAAATGCTTGCACTCTGTTGAATGGAAAGTTCTAGTCTAGTCTATGTTATTCTTGCTCCAGGAGGAAGGATAGCTTATATGATAAGTTATATTTAGGTCTGTATGAGGGCCTTTGTGTCTTGTTCAGCACAGGTGTACTTATTACCAACACATCTGTATGCATATACTGTATATAAACTGATTCCAACATGCGTGTGTGTGTGTGTGCATGCGTGTGTGTGCGTGTGTGTGTGTATATACACACTGAACAAAATGATAAACACAACAATTTTGTTTTTGCCCCCATTTTACATGAGCTGAACTCAAAGGTCTAAGACTTTGTCTATGTACACAAAAGGCCTATTGTTCTCAAATATTGTTCACAAATCTGTCTAAATCTGTGTTAGTGAGCACTTCTCCTTTGCCGAGATAATCCGTCCACCTCACAAGTGTGGCATATCAAGATGCTGATTAGACAGCATTATTATTGCACAGGTGTGCCTTAGGCTGGCCACAATAAAAGGCCACTCTAAAATGTGCAGTTTTATCACACAGTACAATGCCACAGATTTCGCAAGTTTTGAGGGAGCGTGCAATTGGCATGCTGACTGCAGGAATGTCCACAAGAGCTGTTGCCCGTGATTTGAATGTTCATTTCTCTACCATAAGTCATCTCCAAAGGCGTTTCAGAGAATTTGGCAGTACATCCAACCGGCCTCACAACTTCATATCTTAATATGTATATCTCTAGGGTAAGTGAGAAACATTGTTACAATTCTAGGCAGAGTCTAATGGACATTGCATTATGTCATTTTAAAACAATGTAAGGTCGAAGGTCTTTTGAATACTCAGGGGCCCAGGAATGGAATAAGCTGCCGCTAGATATAAAGAGTTTATCAAATACGGTTGGTTTTAGTACGAAAGTCAGAGGTTGGCTATTTGATAAGTTGTTTTAGTGATTCATTTGTATTAATGTTGGGTGGATGTTTAAGTATGTTGTATATTATGATAAAGATGTGCTTATTGTAGTATGGTAAATATAACAGTATGCAGTGCCAGGTTAACCTGTCTCTAGGAGTGAAGTTGTGCTTTACATCAAGGACCACAATGGAAACAAGTTTTTTAAACTTTATTGTGTTATCCTTGACAAATGAGTGTATTTTTTCACTATTAATTTGTCTAATAAATCAAATCAAATCAAGTCTGGCACTTTGGAGAGGTGTTCTCTTCACGGATGAATCCCGGTTTTCACTGTACAGGGCAGATGGCAGACAGCGTGTATGGCGCTGTGTGGGTGAGCGGTTTGCTGATATCAATGTTGTGGATTGCCACACCCACATCACCACACCCACATCGCCACATACCCTTATGCCACACCTGTGAGGTGGATGGATTATCTCGGCAAAGGAGAAGTGCTCACTAACACAGATTTAGACAGATTTGTGAACAATATTTGAGAGAAATAGGCATATATATATATATATATATATATATATATATATATATATATATAAAATATGTATGCATATTATATATACTTTCAGGTGATACCCTTATGGTTATGCTCTTCACAGACACTGGGTGAACGTCAAGTGTATATCAGCTCATAATTTCTGATGTCCATCTAATCAGCAGTACTGAAGTGAAAGCACAAATGTTATGAAGGTTCAGTGCAAAATCTGAGCTGGCTTGCCAGTGAAATGTGGAGAGGTCTTTTTAGGGTGAAATGTATATGATTATTCGCAACATGCCAGATGGCCACATTGTCTCCACGCAGTGAACTTACAATTTTTTGGAGGGGTTCACCAAAGTTCACCTGCTCTAGACAACACCATTTATATGAATCGAAAAGGACAAACTTCAGGTTCACAACTTTAGAAGGTAAGATCGCATATCATGTTGAGCAGCTGGAAGGAGAACCGTGAGAGAAGGTGCCATTTTTCTAAGCTAAATCTACAATTATTTGTCAAAGTGATTTATAGAGAAGTGTAAGGTGTCCAGTCCAAGCATTTGCCGGAATACCAGATTAAATGAATCCAGGAATGCAGTTTTAGCTTAAAAATGGAGCAGCGAATAAGAGAAATGGGAAGACAGGCCGAGAAAGAGAGACAGGCTGTGATTCTATTTGTGGATAATTGACCGTAGGGCCAGAGATGGTGCATTTCTGAAGCTCGTAAAATGTAATATATTGTGCTCTGCTCCATGGTGCGAGGTTATTCAAACAAACCACATGAATGCAAAGTTACATACCGGTAATCCTTCAGTGTTTTACTGGCAGCCTTTACAGAGTTCAAGGTCATCAACTCTTTCAGAGCAAACGAAAATAAGTGGTTGAGTTACAGGCAGACAGAACGGCAGGCCGGTGGGGTCCTGAGACGGGTAGGGGGTGAAAGGGGGAAAGATGGAGGTGAAGACAAGAGGAACCGAATGGGATCACATAAGAATATTGGAAGACAGCAATGAATGGCTTTGCATAGATGTACTGAATCTATGGATTTTCCACTTATGGTTTCAAATGGCTCTTTGTTATGTGCTCAGCATTTTACCAGTCAAAATATGCAGATGAACTGCCTGATAAATCTGTTGCGTATTGTTTTAGCCCCACGGAAAAATGTGCCTCTGGAGGTAAGAGCAAAATAATGCTTGTGGATTTTAGCTCTGACAGATTTAACTCAGTGGACTAGGGGACAGTTTTGAATGCAGAGAGCGAGCCAGACCCCCCAACCTCCAGGGTCTCAGAACCGAACCTGATATTCCAGGAGACGTTATTATCGTGTGTTTGCCAGCACTTGTCAAAGCACCTAATTATATAATTATAATCATGCAAACTTGAAGTTAAATAAACAGTCTACTGGAGCAGGGCTTGAGGAGGCCAGGGAAAACGATTAAAATACATCTAACCAGCTCCCCTGTTGTGCTTCCTCTTTCTTACTCTCTGTTACTCTCTCTCTATCACTCTCTCCTCAAGTATTCTAACAATTTGACAGTCTGATGGTATTTATATCTCATTCTGCCTCAGATTTTTTTCCTCTCTTTCACTGCTCTCCCAGAATATTGTTATGATTGGCGGTGTGGTACGAATATCGGTGCTGCGCAATAACCACCGCGGTGTGTGGTAACGGGAAGTAGACGTGACACGCAGCAGCAGGCTTTTCTTCACGTGGTTCTCCATTTGTCCAACACATAGAAGATGCGCAGCGTTGTGACAGTAGCAAATCTTTATAATAACAGAAAGGCTTTAGTATTTTTCTGGCAATAATTGCTCTTTAAAGACATTTACTAGAGATGTTTCTACCAAGTGAAGAGTTGCAGTAGAGCCACTGTTAATTTAATGTTGCATTTGAAGGTCTAAGTGATGTCACAATTGTTAGATTCATTTTTACATTTGCTAACGATCCCCTTTAACAGATTGCATTTATTGTTTTTAAAGATTAACCTCAAATGAGCATTAAAGAATTAGTTCACCTAAAATTAAAATTCTCACCCTCAAGTTGTTCTAAACCTGTATGAGTTTCTTTCTTCTGCTGAACACAAAAGAAGAGGTTTTGAAGAAAGTCAGTAACCAGACAGTTGATGGGCCCCATTTACTTCTATTGTATTTTTTGCACACTATGGAAGTCAATGGGGTCCATTAAACTGTTTGGTGACCCATTTTCTTCAAAATATCTTCTGAAAAATTACGATTTATATCATAAATACTGCATTTGTTTTCTTGTACTAATTGTCTAATTTTGTTTCACCCATGGCTGTTATGCAAGAGGCTCTCTATAAACCAGCTCTTTAAGTTATCCTTCTTTCGTGGATATGACTACTTTGTTTTATAATTTATTTATTGCCATAGTAAATGGAGCTGTGGAGAAGCAGTTTTGAGGGAAATTACAAGTTCTGGGAATCAGTGGTAGATGGACGCATTGCTGGCCATGCCACACAGTAGAGTCTACCATCGCTTCTTCGACGACTCCAACACAAATGTGTCTGTACAGTCGCCGGAGCCTCTACAGCTAATAAAACGAACATTTCCAGTACATGCTAGTCCGACTCACTTTAGAGCAGGCAGCTGCAGAAATCATTTTTCGTCTAATTAAACTGCTACTCTCTAAGGACTTCACAAAAGAATGAGGCAAGTGGATCCAACTCGAGACTGGCTTAATCCAAAGGAAAGAGAAGAAGAGGGTGAAGAAGGTTTAACCGCATGAGCCCTCAGAAAAGTACAGGTGGAAGCACCCCCACTGGAACCTGGGAAAAGTCAAGATTATTTGGAGTAGGGCGATGACAGGAGACTGGCGTAATGCAGAGAAATGTGCTCTATAGCAAATAAGGTTTAGATGTGGTGCAAAGGCTCTGAGCTCATGAACACCAGCGGCAAAGATAAGTGTTTGTGTGTGTTTGTGTCACTGACCATGTGCTTGGTATTGGCCAGAAATTTAGCAGGAAAGCTGCCGGTGTCTTGCTACTTCTATCCAATTATGAAATGGAGGGAAATGAAGGTTCATTAAACTAAAAGGCTCAAACTGTGTGGGACTGAAACTATGTACCACAGGCTGAGTTTCTTTCCCTCTATTCAAGTCATTAGGTTCATTTCCTCTGGCCTGCAGGAATCACATGATGCACAACGTAAAACTGACCACTTACCACTCCAGCTGTGCTGGGTATACAGTGAGAGTGTTTAGAGGACGAATTTTTAAGAAATTAAGAGATTTATTTAGCAAGGAAGCATTATATTGAAGTGACAGTAAAGACATTCATAATGTTTTCATTTCTGTTTTAAATGGGTCATATATGTGATTTCTTGTTTTCCTTTGTCTTTAGTGTTATGTAGCTGTTTGTGCATGTATAAGATCTGTTGAGTTACAAAGCTCAAAGTGCCAAACCTAAAGAGGTATTCTTTACAAAGCTTAAGGCTTAAGCACGCCTTCCTAAAGGCTTCATTCAAACACGCCACAAATCTACGTCAGTGTGTGGGGGCAGAATTTCATAACACCGCCCAAATGTATACGCAAAGAAAGAAGGCATACGTTTTTTTCTCCCTGTGTTATTGTTGCCGCCATGTCGTGGAGACACTGTGCAAAAGCAAAAGCCAAACTACTTTGTTTGGCCTTCCAAAAGAGGACACAATTAGGAAACAGTGCTTAAGCTTTATTTACATCACTGTTCCAGAACAGTACAACTAAAATTTTCGACTGTGTGCTGGAGGACTGTTTCTAGAACCTGTGAGAGTACAAGGCCGGCTGCGCATAAAGGCTGATTCTAGAAAGTTCCATCTTTGCAAGTACAGTCTGGCACAGACACAGCCTGTAAGTATGTTTTCATATTTTAAGAATTTGCTACTGACTATTCAAACGCGAGTTTTGAGCAGTGTAGAGTAGTGCTTGTTTGTTGTTTCTACATCACAAATGCAGACATAGTTTTATGTTTACATAGTGTTCTCACCCCCGTAGTGCGCAACACGTAAAAGGACAGTAAAAGACATTATAATCAGTAATTATGTCCCCAATTAAATAAAACCTTACCACTTTGATACGATGTGGTCTGCTGGCAGAGATGATCGATCAGCTGGGTCATCTGCGTTTACTGGATCAGATTCAGGCTCGATTTGATAAGGTATACGGTACCGACTTTTATCACCTGTAATTATTACTTTGGGAGCTGATGTTACAAATATGGTTAAGGGCGTGACATTTCCGTCACACGCTTAAGGTTTTTGGGCCAATCACAATGCACTGGATCGCTGGCCAATCAGAGCACACCGCGTTTTTCAGAACGATGAGCTTTGTAACAATCTACGCGTTTCAGAAAGGTGGGGCATAAAGGAGCCACAATAATGTACAGTATGTGTAAAACATTTTTTTTTACTTTTTTTTTACTTTTTTTTACCTAAAACCGTGTAAACACATTGTATTAAACCAAATACACAAAATAATGTTCTTGTTAGAACCATCATATGACCCCTTTAAATAAATGCTCTCCTTTTGAACATTCTATGCATCACAGAATCCTAAAAAAATTGTTACATCAAATATTTACACGTAAATATTAAGGAGCGCAACTGTTTTCAACACTGATAATCATAAAAATAAATTAAGTATCAAATCAGCATATTAGAATGATTTCTGAAGGAGCATGTGACTGAAGTGATGGCAGCTAACAATTCGGCATTACCATTACAGAAATAGGCTGACGTTATAATTTGTACACTTTCGTTGTCCTTATCATTGATTTTACAAACACAGCACGTGGCCTGTTTAAATAACAATATGTGACCTCGCATACTTTTTGAATCATAGGCCTGCAGTGTATTCCTGACTGTACCATCACATTTTTCCCTGAGTGTAGTTTTATTATCATAACTGCAAGAATAAGGCATCTTCCTCAAATTAATAGGTTTTCTCTCATTGTTTGACATTTTAATTTTTTCCATTTAATTGCCTTAAAATTAATTATAATGTGTGCAAATTTCTGTAACTGTACAAACCCCATGCATATTTAACATAGCATGCACAGTACTCACAACTGGCCATTGAAACTGGGATAGTTCACTCAAAATGAAAATTCTGTCATCATTTACTCACCCTCATGTCGTTCCAAACCTGAATGACTTTTGTTTAATTTGTGGAAAACAAAAGAAGCTGTTTTGAATAATGTCTCTGTGTGTGTTTTTTTTTTTTTTTTTTTTTTTTTTTTTTTTCATAAAATAAAAGTCAGTGTGGTCCAGTGTTGATTACCCTTTTGGCTTTCATTTGTATGAAAAAAAAAGTTATTCAGAACATTCAGAAACATTTTTCAAAATATCTTCTTTTGTATTCAAAACACATCTGTTTACCAGTGCATTTACTGAATGAGCACTGTGCCACTGCTCGTCCGACTGTTTTTACTGTATTTTATTTAATTTTTTTATTCTAAACTGTTTTAATTATTCTTATTTCTTTTGATTATTTTAATTCCTTTATTCTAAACTGCTTTAATTATTCTTATTTCTTTTGATTATTTTAATTTCTTCTATGTAAAGCACTTTGAATTACCATTGTGTAAATGTGCAAATGTGAAATGTGCTATATAAATAAACTTGCCTTGCCTTGCCTATTCATACAGTTTGTGATCAAAAAGTAAGTCATACAGGTTTGAAACAACATGAGAATGAGTAAATGATGAGTACAAAATTTGACATTTTAACCCAGGGTTAAAAGTCCCCTTTCAAATGATAAGTGTAAAAAAGAGTGTGAAAAGTCCTCAAAAAAATTGTAAACTTCATCCTTAACCATGCACTGTTTTGTCAGACTGTCTTCAGCCGAGGTAGACAGAGCGGCTATACTGCACGAGAAGAGACAACATAATAACAGAGTGCAAAGAAAGAGAGAGCGAGACAGAGGGAGGGAGGAAAACGTAAAAGACAATTATTCAAGAGCAAAGTTGTCCCTGTGGAACCTTCTCTGCATGTATGAAGTTTCACTTCCCATCTGTCCCGCCTTCTCGGTCTGAGGTCCAGCTCCAGTTCTTCCCTCTGCAGAGAGAACCTCACACACGTATACAAGCAGAGACACACATACGCACCCTCAAGAAAAAGGATGCTCTGTTTAGATTTATGCACCCTGGCTACTGGTTTTCTCATCATCAGCTAGGATGATCAGAGAGGCAAGGTCTGAAGTAATCTCACAGCACACTTGCTCTTCATTGAGTCGAAAGGATGGCAGGAGCGCTTGCCAAAGGATCCTCAGGAACAACACACGCATCCATCCATCAATCGCTACCGATGGATGTCCAAGAAAAGCAAGACTGAGCGTCTGGACAGGCACTGAAAGATGAAGACAGAGAAAGAAGTGATGAGGAAGATGAAAAAGATGATGGCAGACATGCAAACTGAAGAAAAGAAGATACACAGAAGTTTTATTGGAACTCAATATAATGTGCTACTGAGGGGCATCCTTCAAAATAAGCTTGTGTGAATGTATTACCATGGTTTTATCTTTGTTAACATTCCTTAATGGTCTGATTCTTAAAGGTATAGTTCACCAAAAAATAACAATTCTGTAATCATTTACCACATGTTTTTTCATGTGTCTTTTTTTTCCCATACAATGAAAGTCAGTGGTGTACAATATTGTTCTCAATGCCATTGACTTTCATTGAATATACAAAAACAGTTGAAGCATCCTTCAAAATTATCTTCAAACTCTCTTCATTATCTTTTGTGTTCTGAAGATGAAAGAATATCATACACATTTGGAATACAACGAAAGTAAGAATTTGAGTAAATAATGACAATAAAAAAAACAAATTGGTGAACTATCTCTTTAAAATTCATTAAACACAGTAATTACAGTTTAGATTTCCTTATAAGAACCTTCGAAGTCCGGCTCCAAACTAGCCCAGCAGCCATTCCAAACATTCTTTTTAACAAAACAAATAACAAACCTCCCCTTTCCCGTAAGCTGTGTAGACAGTTCAAATACAAAAGCATGCTACAGCCAATAACTTTCACTCTGTTCCTCTAATGCTGCCATAAATTGTTGTATTTCACAGAGCCTGTTTAAGAGCAAATATTTTTTTATTACTGGTCAAGCCCATTTTTGGCAATATGTTGATCTGACAGTATAGGGAGCTAAATATGGTTGTTGCTGATAAGAGCAGTTAGGCTGTGGTTTAACTTTTTGACAGTCACATTTCATTCTAGAGAGCTTAGCTGAATTGCCACACACTGTTTTTAGATATTGGTTTAGCCATTTTAAAAATGTGTTTTACTTGCAACATTTTATCTACATTTAGAGCTTCTGTACTTCAGCCATTTTGATAATATCCAGTAGATTTTACAGCGCCGCCATCCCTTCAATCATGCGCCCCCTCTCCAAAATCCTGCCACCTTAAGACAGCAAACATGTGAGAGCGTTTGAATGGCTTAAAGATGTCAGCCTATTGTCAGGGTTAATTAGTTGGAATATTTGAGATATTTTGTGTGTGGTATTAACTCACTGCACCTTTAATAATCTGTCAGATGTTGAAATGAACATCAACAATTGTATTTTGTAACATATTTAATGGAGGAACTTCAAAGTCTAAAGTAAGTATCATGTAGTAGTTTGGGAGTTATGATTGGCACAGTTAAAAGTGAAAGCTGCAAGAGAACTAATATTCAGAACATCCTAAAACAAAAGGCCCAACTCTGCTCAGCCTATTTAGTCTGTGTAAATTCTGTTCATGACTTTTTAAAGCCAGTGTGCCGTTTTATAAGTTCATTCTTGACCTCAGTGAATGCAATCAAAGCAGATATTAAAAACTCTTGTTAAATTACATTTTTTTCACCAAATATACAAATACAGTCAGTTAAACTTGACAAAGAATGAGGCACTGAAATACAAACTAGAAAATAACCAAAACAGTGTGTGGTGAAAACATAAGGCAGCTAACCTTGTGCTGTATTGTGATTTAATGACTTCCAAAGGGATTTGGTTGTTTGTAAGCTGGACTGATTGATAACCTTGAACAACTAAAGATTTGGCCAAACTGATTCCCTAGACAGAAAGAAAATTAACCTCACTTCTTCTAAGCATTTATTTTCAGATACTCTCAAGTTTATCCATCCATTTGAAAAAACGTGTTTAACACTATTACAATTACAAAGAATCTAATTTCTATTTTGATGTGGTCAATACAAATGTGATTAAATAAAGGGCAATGCATACAATATGAATAAAAACACAATATTTTATATACACTTACTATATATATTAGTTTATATTAAACATAACATCTTGTTTTATACAGAAAATCAGCTGTGTGACTGTTTTTGTTGCAAGATGTAAACTATATTATCACCCAGATCTAATCTGCTAAATGTGAATATTGTCACAGATTTGCCAGGCTCCAACATCACTCCATCACAAGAAGCACTATCCCCTGAATTCTAATCACCCGCACCTGCCACTGATGATTATATCCTCATCAAGATGCACATATAAGCACAAACCATATAAGCAAGCATATAACCTGTTTACTCACCAACCATTGTGATGATGTGTGTGCATGGTGCATCCCCATTCCATCTGCTCCACGATCTCTATTGTCATCTGCAAGCAGTAAAACTTGGTAATCATCTATTACTCATTGACAGTCTGCAGTAACTCTGAATTATTTACCTGCGTAGTCCATTTGCTCATTGTTGTTATAATCTCTGGTTCTCCAATAACACCTGTCTTGAGTCTGTGATTCCCTAACAATTATAAGACATGAAGATTTTAAGATATTCTAAACCTTAAAATTAATTTATATTCCTGCAATTTTCTTAAATAAATATACAGATTTTTTATTTATTTAATTTCTCATGGAAAGATGTATGAATAAAACTAATATCTGTCAAAGGATATGTATACACTGTAAAATGTAATTAGTTGAACTTACTTAAAAAAAATATGCAAACTCGTTGCCTCAAAAAAATTAAGCAAGGTAATCTTAAGATTAGTGAGTTAGAAAAGCTTATTTATTTTAAGTGTGCAGTACTAAATCAAGTAGTACCACCAACACTTTTTTTTATGTTCATGTAACTTAATAGCCATGATTAGTGTTAACTTAATTTTTTCATTTTGTGTGGATTGCTTGATATACATTTAACCCCACTTAGAATTACTAATTACCTGCAATTTAACACTTTTGGTTCTGCTCACTCATTTTTCAAGTTAATTTAAATTAAAGAAACCAATTTCCTTGAATGTATACTTGTTGCAATTGCCCAGGTTTGGGTTGGGTCCTTTTCTCTCCCCCATATCTTATCTATTTTTGCTGTTACTATCTAATAAAGGCAAACACACCACAAGCATATACTTTAAAAGAACACTCACTGGATTGATTCAGCTCAATTACAACATTTATTCAATGAACATTCAAGTACAAAACAGCAGCTAAACAACAAAGTTGTGGTTTGAGTTAACTGTAGAAAATTGTAAAATGAAAAATAAAACCACATTTCTGTAAGCTAATTCTATGAATATAACAGTCTCCCAATATTAAACAGGTAAACACCTCATAACTACAGAATTTAGGCTAAGTGCATGCAAAATCAGTGCATTTATGATCACAACTGAAAGTCCTTTTGTGTCTTAAGACTCTCACACATCCTCACACTCACACACATCCTCATCATACGCCCACTCTCACACACATCCTCACATACCACATCCTCACACACACTCTCACACACGACACATCCTCATACACTCACTCTCACACACATCCTCACATACTATGACCCACATCCTCCCACTCACTCTCACACACTTCCTCACATACTATGACCCACATCCTCCCACTCACTCTCACACACATCCTCACATACTATGTCCCACATCCTCCCACTCACTCTCACACATCCTCACATACCACACTCTCACACACGACACATCCTCATACGCTCACTCTCACACACGACACATCCTCATACGCTCACTCTCACACATATCCTCAAATACTATGACCCAAATCCTCCCACTCACTCTCACACACATCCTCAAATACTATGACCCACATCCTCCCACTCACTCTCACACATCCTCACATACCACACTCTCACACACGACACATCCTCATACGCTCACTCTCACACACGACACATCCTCATACGCTTACTCTCACACATATCCTCAAATACTATGACCCACATCCTCCCACTCACTCTCACACACATCCTCAAATACTATGACCCACATCCTCCCACTCACTCTCACACACATCCTCAAATACTATGACCCACATCCTCCCACTCACTCTCACACACATCCTCAAATACTATGACCCACATCCTCCCACACACATCCTCAAATACTATGACCCACATCCTCCCACTCACTCTCACACACATCCTCACATACTATGTCCCACATCCTCCCACTCACTCTCACACACATCCTCACATACTATGACCCACATCCTCCCACTCACTCTCACACACATCCTCACATACTATGACCCACATCCTCCCACTCACTCTCACACACCTCCTCTAATACACATCCTCACACAAACAGGTAAACACCTGAAAACTACAGGAATTCAGTGTATGCAAAATCAGTGCATTTATGATCAAAACTGAAAGTACAACAAATGTTTTTGTGTCCCAAAGTGAGTAGTCCAAGGATTAAAAAAAATTAAAAAAATCACTCCTTGGGGTTTGTATTTAACTATTAAAAGTTTTCCGAAAACACAAATGTAAACAGGACAACCTTGTAAGGTTCTTTTCTGACATTATCATCCAATAACTAACAACTCTTTGCAAAACAAGGTGGTGATATTTCCACCATTAGCATACCTGCATAACATGGTACGGTACGGACTTTAATGGAATTTTTCTTTTTTTAATTGAGAAATTTTAATTAAGCGAGAACAGTTGCATGAAAGCATCAAAACTTCTCTGATAACAGGAGAACATGCTGCAAAGCTTACAAAGTGCTATGTGACAGCTAATGGCTCTTTACTGTTCTTCTAACCCAGAACACTGTTCTTCAGAGTCAACAGTTTTGGTGGGAGGTTTTTCTTTCCCAGTCCAAGCATCACAGTCTGAATGAAGTTGAGTGTATTTGCCATGCATTTTGTGTAATCCAAATGCAATGCATATGTAAGCCCAAACAACAAACAAACTGCCTGAGGGAAGTTTTTAATATGATCCATGACAATACCTCCCTCCAAAATGATGGCAATGGAGATGGGCTGGAGGTCCACTGAGCTTTGACCCTCGTGAGGATTATCTTCATTGACAACTGTCAGCACACCAATAGTGATGCATTTTAGGGCCTCGTCTCTCGCTGTCTCCTACAAAGACACACATTCTTCAGCATTGCAATTTTTTCTATTATAAAACATTAATTTTTAGTGTTGTAATGGTATCAGAGAATATGACTTTAAATGTTTTCACACTGAATTTTTACAATAAAGCAAACTTAATATTTTTGGTGTGGTAAAACTAAAGCTATATGGATTTACAACAAGGTCTATTCTTGAACAGTGACACTGACTTTTCAACCTGTGAAAAAAAAAAGCTTTAGTTCTATGGAATAGAACTGTAATAGAACTGTGTAAGAACTGTTTTTTGAATAAAGAAAAATTACTGTAATTTTACGTGTTGGTTATTTTCTGTAATTTAAAAAAAAATACATCAATCACTGTACAAAATGTGTATTGTGTATCAAGCAGATAGAATTACATCTATGTCAACACAGGTATAGTTTTATATTCATGTGAACCAAACTTTTTCTTATGTGCAAGTACTTACAGAGCAGGTCTTGTAGAATTCTCTGGAGTCATCACAGAGTAAAATGGGAATGCCTTTGAGGACAACAGAGCGAAGTACCGTCACGTCTGGTGTCTAATGATACACAGAGAGAGAAAGACCAGTTAACAGAGTAATTTTCAAGGCACCCATGTGCCATGTTGATAAGTGGACTTTGAGTGCATTGAAAGATTTAAATGTGCACAGGCATTCCTTATGAAGGCACGGTAGTGGTGATGTTCGAGTGTAGCACCCATGTATTAAACGGTAATGCTTAAGTAAATACCCCCTCTTTTCAGCACAAAATGTGCAGTACTTACATGTCCACTGCATAGGTAACAGTCAGTCTTTCTGAAGAATCTGAAAAGAAATAAAATATAATTTTAGCATCAAGCCTAGCAACATAAAAAGACAAAAACACTAACATGCAGTATCAAACTTAAAATACCAGAGCTATAGGAAAAACTAAAACCTTGCAAAAATCTTAATTATCAAGCTTTTAATCAATAAACTTCTTTAAGACAAGTGAACAAATCAGTACAAATGGTAAATAATAAGTGGTAAATTACTCACTTATGTGGTTAGAAATCAAGGGAAATGTAATCATGGGTATGATGGACTATAAATCAAACCCACATTATCTATAGAGACAGTGCAGAAATAGTAATTACATAAACTTAGAAAATGAAAATATGCACAAAATATTCTGTATAATGAAATATACTATAATGATGAATTAATTAACACACAATTTTCTTAAATTGATTTGCTTTTGTTGTAATCCAATTGCTCTGAAGTTAGCATAATGTTTATTTTAGCATGCAGTAATAATTGTAATAATAATAATAATAATAATACAGTTCTTAGTTGAAAATACCTTTTTATTGCTGGGATTATGGAATAATCTGTGGATTGATTCCCACCAGCTTGAGCCTGGAAGGGGACAATAAAAAAAATACAACAATTTAATACAACCAAATCTCACCACGACTCACCAACAAGTAACGCTACATGTAAAAACTGTACCTACATAGGCCTATAACAGTTTTTTTTTAACAGTCTATGCCTGTAACCCACAAAGGCAGTTCCCAAAATTAAAATGTACATATGTACAAGATGACCTTAAAGAATAATACAAGTCACGGAGTATGCCAGCAACATTCGCTATCATAACAGGCTATGATAAACTGAGTGTAAAAATCTTTTCAGACAGGGAAGACATTCTAGTCTGTACCGAGTCTGATCTGGGTACTACACGTGGTAACCATGGTCACGTGGTAACCATGGTAACGGCACAGCTATGAATATCGAATAGTGTTAAGTGCAGAGTGTTGAAATTACATGAAGTTAGTGGTGATATCCCCGATCATATGTCGACACACAGCGGTAGCCTAATCCTGTCTTTGATAAACACAGTCTAATTGTTGGGAGCTAAACTAGCATAGTCATAACTTTACAGCCTATCTTAAAATAAAATGATAATGTTACAGACTTGTTCTAATGTTCTGCCTGAGCTTCTCTCATAACTCGACGAACGATACTGACATGTCGGGTGGGGGCGGGCGGAGGCCGCCCTCGACCGTTACACTAAAGTTTTTCCTCAATTTTAACTTTTTCTTGAAAGTTACCAATTTTCAACACCGAGGAACTTATGGATTTCAAAAAATAATAAAGTATTGACCAAGTTTTATCAAAAGATAGCCATGTTATGTCCATAATATACTTAGCTAGTTAATGTAAACTACACACATATAGTTAACTAAGTTACACACATCATTATTAGCAAGCACAAAACACTGACTTACAGAAATAAAACGGTCTGCACAAGGGTAAAATATTTACTCACCAAATGAGTGTGCCAAGCACACGGATCGCTGTTATGCTGAAGATAATCACAAGTGCCGTTGAAACGATGTTTAGGTCCAGCTCCGTTGCGGGCATGATGTGACATGTAACTACACGAATCCCGCCACGCCAAGAAGACCCGCCCTACGAACCAGGTTGATTGGTTGTGGTTGGGTCATCCAAGAGAGGACTGAACTGCGCATGTCCACAGGTCATAAAATTACATTTTCTAAATTAATCCAGCTCAAGTAAACTGAGCTGGTACGATTTTTCAACCTCAAAGTACTAGTAACTTACTAAAAGTGAGTGTTAATAGCAGGATGATAAAAACTAATTTAGGTCAATTTACTATTTTTAAGTAAATACAATGTTTGCATTTAAAGTATATATACTTTTTCTATTGGCAATTTCTTTTTGCCTTCACAGTCTGTAGTTCTCATATGCATTTGATCATTTTGTTTGCATGACTGGCAGACATGATGTGCATACTTTAACAGTTTAGGAAACATTACAGTTTGTATTGAATTTAGCCCAGGTTAAATATTCTGTAAAAATTCTCTTTTATTCAGTGTTTACCCATTGAACATGAAGAGTAAAAAAGGATGCAAACAGACAAAACTGAAATATTGCTTATACGGCATTATGGCATCTCGTAAATTGAGTTTTATACTATTTTTAAACTTCTCTTTAAAAATAGAATGTTACAAAGTATTTGTAAAGAGAATAATGTTATTGTTGGTTTATCCTTAAAAACAGAGTCTGGCCTCAACCTTTCATGGCTCTAGGAAATACCAGTATACCCATTTTTTTTTTTTTTTTTTTTTATAGCTGGAAGATACTAGAAGAACTAGAAGAAACCTTGGTCTTGTACATAAATATAATGTTTTATATGGACAACAGGTATGGGTTAATTATTTAGATTCTGATGCAACTGTTACCAAGTTTACATTTAAAATACATTTACATAATTTAGAGTAGAAAAATTGAAGCAATTAAACCAACTATATGACAACAATATGTAAGTGCTGTGACACTTCTCTGTTACTCTAGCACAGTACACTTTTAAAAAAAAATAGATTTGAAATAGTAAGTTTTAGTATTAATGGGTCAAGTGTTTAGCCGTTTCTTGAAAAGGTCTGTGAAAGTGATTTTATGGGATGACACTACAAGGCACCGTTCACTTGCAGAACGTGCGTTTCTGGAGTCTGCACATAAGTCTGAAGTAGTGAGTTTAGGTACAGGGGTGCAAAGCCAGTGGTTGTTCTATAGGCAATCATGAGTGCCTTGAATTTGAATATGAATTTGGCTATTGGCAACCAGTGCAAATTGATGAAGAGAGGTGTGACTCTCTTTGGCTCGTTAAAGACCACTCTCGCTGCTGCATTCTGGATCAGTTGCAGAGGTTTTACAGTACAGTACAGAAGGCTTGCCAAGAGAGCATTACAATCGTCTAGTCTGGACAGAACAAGAGCTTGAGCAAGAATTCTATAGCATGTTCCAATAGGAAGGGCCTGGTCTTCCTAATGTTGTATAAAGCAAATTTGCAGGACCAGGCAGTTCTAGCAATGTGGTCTGTGAAGTTTAACTGATCATCAATCAAAACTTCAAGGTTCCTGGCTGTCTAGGAAGGAGTTATGGTTTACGAACCTAACTGAATGGAGAAGTTGTGAAGAAGTGTTGGATTTGCCAAGACCACAAGCAGTTCTGTCTTTGCAAGGTTGAAATGAAGGTGGTGTTACTTCATCCAGTCAGAAATGTATGGCAGGCAGGCTGAGATCCAAGCACTGAGCCCTGTGGCACCCCAGTTGCTAGATGTTGTGACTTCGATACCTCAACCCTTCAAGACACCCTGAATGAACTACCTGAGAGGTAAGACTTGAACCACTGGAGGGCAGTTCCTGAGATGCCTTCATCATGAGGGTTGACAGAAGGATCTGGTGGTTAACTGTATCAAAAGTAGCTCAGACAGATCCAGCAAGATAAGTACTAATGATTTGGAAGCTGCTCTTGTCAGTCTCAGAACTTCAATAATCGAGAGCAGGGCAGTCTCAGTGGAGTGGATGCTTTTGAAGCCGGACTGGTTGTTTTTCCAGGAGTTTGTTCTGTGTGAGAAAAGTAGAGACTTGTTTGAACATGACTCGCTCAAGTGTCTTAGCGATGAATGGAAGAAGGGATACCAATCTGTAGTTTTCTAAAAGTGCTAGATTTAGAGTGACTGCTTAGTTATCAGAGACTGCTTGAATGCTGTGGGAAAGGTACCAGTGTGAAGAGAGGTTTTGATTATGTGAGTGAGTGCAGGTACAATTGTAGAAGAAAAAGTCTGAAGTACATGACTGGGGATAGGATCGAGCGGACGGGTAGTATGCTGATTGGAAAGAAGGAATTTAGAGACTTCTGTCTCTGAGAGCAGAGAGGAGGGGAGACTGTGTGTTTGCTGTTAAGATGTTTGTCAGTTTGTGGGTTGTGAAGCACTGGTGAAAAGTAACACTGTGTCTACACCTGAAGCGAGCGATGCGATGTGACATAATAAAAGCAAGTTGAACCCATTATAATCAGTGATGCTGTCTACATTGTCCTGAGAGTTTAGCTCCAACCTTAATCAAACACACCCGAACAAGCTAAATAATTTCTTCATGATTACTAAGCTACAGGCAAGTGAGTTTTATTCAGCCTGGAGCTAAACTTTGCAGGACACTGGCCTTCCATGCAGGACCAAAGTTACCTTTCCCTGATCTAGAGGAACTCTGGTAGGTTCTGAAAGCTTTGAGTCTAGAATGATTGCATGGAGAAGGTTTGGGTAAAAACAAGCTTCCATATTGCCCATAAGACATGCATTTTCCCGGCAATGCTCCAGATTCACACAGGCCCAACAGTAGCCCTTCATTCGCTAACTAATTTTAAGTTCTCTGCAGCAGAGTGGGGCAATTTCCTGCCTGCTAAACTTTTCCTCCATCCTCTCTTTGGCTCCGTCTCGCTCAGAGATGTGGAGTAAGGGTCACTCGCTGCAAGACTCCAGTTTGCCTTGGAGTCCCTGAGAGCGGTGAGCTGAATATTCAACCTTGTCTTCTAGGGGGAATGAATAAAATACTGAAACAAAGACTAAATCAACAGTTGCTCTACTTATTCTCTCAGTGGTACAATGAAACACATTATGTTTTTCGTTTTCCCTCTCCCTCCTCTCCACTTTAGCGCATAGCATCTTGCGCTCCGTTGTCTCTTGCCATTGTTATGATTAAGATTCTTTTCTCGTGGTGAACCCAAAGCGCCGTGTGATTCTTGGATGCCACGCTGCCAAGAGGAACAAGAAATAAATCTCAGGTCGGGTTTATTTTGTCTGCCGCCTGCGGCAAAAGAAAACAGAATGCCTAATAAAAGACTTCCTTCTAGAGGGGAACCTTTGCAAATTTGCAGGTTATGACATATATTTTTATGAGGGAAGGAGGCCAGGAGATTGTGGAGAAGCATGAGGTGATTTGGGGGGCAGGGCAGTGGTAGTTTAGAATGGGTTGTCTATAGACTGATGTTAACATGTATTTTATGTTTTAAAATGCTTTAAATCAAACTAAGTATAAGCCTGCTGTTATTTAAAAAAAATCCTCCATGTGCATGTAAACTCTTCCAACATTTTTGACATAAAAAAAAGGTTGAGTATGATGCACCCTGGGCGGTCTTTATTAAAAAAAACAGCAGGACTTTACAATCCGACAAGGAGACTTGGAACGATCTGAGCCATTTATCAGCAGAGTTGAGGTGAGCTCGCTGTTTCGGGTCCAAAAACAGTATTCCTGTGATATCTCTCCTCGAGAGTTCACACTTCTGAAAAAGGCAACGAACCAAATGTTGCAGAAATGTTTAAACATTATATTTTAAACATTTATTATACACTCTGGTCTTTAAATTTGATACTCCATCTCCAAATTCCTACAAATGACAAGGCTCAGTTCAAAAATGGTGCAAATTTTATAAGCCATTTCAAAGTCGGGCCACCCATGTATCCACTGAGAGTCTATTTCAAGGCTTCAATCACATATAACGCATCATCACAAAACAAGGGCATGGAGTCAAAAAAGTTTGTTTTACATCTCCCAGGGTTACTATGATCAGGAACACATCTTTCCAACAACCTGGTGGTTTTGTGTCCATGACTACTGAAGTTTTTTTTTTTTTTTTTTTTCAAACATTCAAAAACTCCTGAATGAAAAATGATTGAAGTGTGAGTTAATATTTGATATTTAACTTTTAGTGCTCATTTCCTCTATTTTTTTTTACATTTAGATTACCTTTTGCTGTAATGCAACACTCACTTAAACTTAAAACTCTTAAAGTTATTTTATAACATGTTAAATGTGATCTTAAGCAAATCTCAAAATGAATAGCAATTTTTCATACTCTATAATGTTGAGATGCCTAAATTCATAAAAAATGTAATTGAAGTGTTGTGTATGTATTTAGAGACAAAACAATATTGAATTGCAGTGCACTGTAATTATCAGCTTATTGCGTCAGACAGCATTTCTTTTTTTTCTTTTTTTTTGTCGATGCATCCCTACAGAGAGATGCACTTTTTGTTGCTTTTCTTTTACTATTCTTAGTCACAATGGTCATAGCATCTCTGTTAGAATGATAAAGTAGTTAGGATTAAATCACTATAGTCTTTATTTGGATCTTCACCAGTAGAACTCCATCCAAGTGCTTTTTCTACACTGCAGACATGCAATAAGCCACTTGTCTTTTTTAACTCTTACCCCTACTGCCTGCGTAGTCCATTAGCCGATAGTTACCCTCTGCTCCCCTGGCCCCCAGAAAGAAAGAAAAAAAACTTTGCTTTCCACATAGTGGAAACTCTTTGGATCTCCAAACTCCAGTCTGCTCCATGTGCTATGGTTTTGCTCAATGGATAAAATAGGCCTGTGGATAGGCATGAAAGCAAAGGACAATGTTTAAAATAAACAGTTCTAATTGTTTTAATCACCACGGGTTTAGGAAATAATTTATAATGACATTAAGAAAGAACGACATCAAGAGCTTGAGTCCCACAAGTTTGTGGCATTTGTGTACGTGAGTATGTGCCGATGATGGTTTAGCTTGCATACCTCTCATTCATTTGCTGTTTAGGGCTTTCAGTTAATGCATTTTCTCTAGAGCCAGATGTGTACATTTTTACAGGATTTAATGGACAAAAATATTTTCTTCCTATAAATATATAGGTTTAATATGAATATGATTTAATATGAATTAAAAAAAAAGTCACAAATATTTTACTTGACTGACGATAAAATGTGTGATTTTATTTTACCTTTTTTTGGGAAACTATAATCCGAAAATGTATTGACATTGTCTCACTTTCTCTGTAATTCATATATATATATATATATATATATAGATGAGATATTAAGTTGGCATAGCATTGTTATTGTAGATCCATCTAGTATCTAAAAGGATCTGTATGATTTTATGATGTTTTAAAAGTCTCTAAAGCCTCGTGCACACCGTGACGATAATCTCGCGCTCTTATCGCCGAAGTTTAATTCCTCGTGACTAAACAAAGGTGCCAATGTGAGTATGCATACCGACACGCAAAACCCCAGGCGTAAAAGCGCAATTCAAATAAAAAAAGCACCATTGGTTTGTTTTTTGACTCGTCACATTAAAAACTGTCTGACCAATGAGATTGGCGCTTTTGTTCACGTGCCTGGAGCTACCGAAGTTACAGTACTTGGTGGCGCTCAAGCACAAAACCGTCTTGCCGAGCACACATTGATAGAAGAATACGACGAAGAGGAAGTAGACAAAGAAGAAGATGCAACGAGGCAAGATGAATGTAGAGCTGCTGGTCTCTTTGGTATCTGAACACAAAGAAATTTATGACAAACACCACAGCGACTACAAAAATCTAGATAAGAGGGAGTTGTTATGAAGAGGAATTGCACATAAATACTGTCTCTCTTCTGTGTGACAAGCGAGTGTTAGAAGCGTAAAGTTGTGCAGCGCCACCTTGTGTACCAGGGTATTTCTGTCCATCTACTGTCAGGGAGAGAATTTGCACGTTCACTCGGCACATCGGCAGTGAAAATCGCTTGGATATGAACACAGATGCATCGAAAAACTATTTAGGCTGTCTAGGCTCTTACCCGGTACGGGTTGTGTCGAGCCATTCATTAGTCTGTTTGTTCGATGAGAAAAAGATGAAAATGTTGCAATAAACGAGATAAGAATCCGCACATCAGCTGCAGGAGCGAACAACCACTTATCAGCAACCACTTACTTCTGTTGTGCGGACCTGAGGAAGAACTGATGACGGAACAGTTTGATCTTCAGCTGACAAATCAAAGGAAAGGGGCTTTTCATTCTTGCCCATGAGTAGAAATCGAATATTGAAGCTGTTTATTAATTTTTCTATCAAAACGAAAAATCAAGCTGAATTTGTGTTTTTCGTTTTTTTGGGGAACATATTCGTTGATTGAGTCTTCTCTTCGTGAGGAGATCCTGAAGGCGTACGGTCATTTCAGTGCTCTCTTTCCTGCAAGATGGTTTGTGTTCATAGTGAGGGCTGTGTTCTCCACCCTCAAAATGATGTTGCCTCTATTTTTTTACGCACATCATGTTGCAGTAGCATGGGAAGCACGCCCTGATCGTCAGGTTCTTGAGGGAGCAAGGAAATGAATCTCGTGGTCTCGTGTGGGCTCTTTGGCTCATCGGCTCCACCAGTGTCTCCATCTTCGGTGGCTACATTTTTGTCGGTCATCCCCAGGGTGTCATCTTCCATCGTCTCCACCATGACTCCTCCTGCCTTTGACTCCGCCCTGGGGCCTCATCCTGGCTGGTCTACAGTGAATAAAATGTTTAATCAGAGCAACCGAGAAAACTCTCAAATTATTGCCAAAGATTTGAAAGAATACCTGATGAAATGAGGAAAAACATTCCAATGCAGAGCAGAAGAAGAACACTTGAAAAGTATGGCCTTCATGTTTGGACATCTTGCCAAACACTTTGACACTCTTGTCCAAGAAGAACTCTCGAAGACTTATAATATGGTCAAATTCACTTGGATAGACCTGTGGAGTTCTTGAAGAATGTTTTATGGAGTGATGTGACCAAACTGGAACTTTTTGGACCCATGGATAAGCAGTATTTCTGGTGCAAAAAAAGGCAAAAGAACACACAAGCAGAAGAACACCATCTCCATGGTCAAACATGGAGGGGGTCCAGACTTGTTATGGGGTGGTTTGCTGTTGCAGGAAGTGCAGAAATCTTAACTGTATGAACGACATCATTTAATCAAGCCATTTTGGCAAAGATGGTGATGCCTTTGGTGCAAAGACTGAAGCTTCACGATCAATAAACACTTACAGGTAGTGTTTATTGGAGGTTATAAAGAACAAAAAGATTCTGCACAAAATGTGACTTTTGGGGTTTGAATAATTTTGTACATGAATGTTTAGAGCCAATTTGATTTTTTTTCATCAACTTTATGCTCTCAAAATCACTCAAAGGTGTATTAATAAACTTTCTATAATAGTATATTGATACCTTTGTTGAATTGTTTTCATAAACTCGAGGCGAGATCCCAATACATCAGTCAGTTATGACGTAATGTCGAATGTGACTGACTGATAAGGAACTTGTCTTATTATTTGTAGTTGTAAAAGTTGTGCTGCTTAATATTTTTTTATTTGATATAGAGTAACAATGTAAAGGCATTTACTGTCACTTTCTGATCAATTTATTAATGCATAAAAGTATTAATTTCCTCACAAAATTGTTATATATATATTACTCACCATAAACCTTTGGCTGGTAATGTATTTGAAAAATGTGTGCTGACAAATTTGCAAGGATGTATACTACATATTCATTCATACATATGAAAGCAGTTTAAAATATTAATTTAAGAGCACAGTCTTACCTCAAAACTAGATTCATAATGTAAGAATGTGCTAATCGTGACAAGTCAGTTCTATTAATATTCACATGGAGGTGACAGACATATTCATAAAAGTACTAGTATTGTTTCATTATTTCTTTGTGTATAAAATTCAGGAGCCAACAAAGGAAATTGAGTGGGGAAAATTCTAGGCCAAAAGTCTGCAGACGAGTCCTGCTCCTGGCCATGTGTTTAGCATTAAGGACACGTTTCAGACAGCATTCTCTTCTTGCATCTCTCTACTCTCACTCACCTATGCTCCAAATAGGCCACAGGAGACAGGAATGCTGATGAAGAGTCCAACTGATAACATCATCATTGTCTCCATTTTATATCCTCCCTTGTCCACTCTTTGTTGGAGAGAGAAAAAAAATTGTTAAAAGCATAGTGAAAAATACACAAATGCTTGAGAGAGAAAAAGGGTGAGGAAAACAGTTTAAAGTCTGAAGAAGGAAAAGCGGCGACAAGACTAATAAAAAAAAAAAATACTTTTGAATGAGAATGGGGAAGCGCTTTCAATGGTTTTATAGATGCTGTAAAGGAATATTTTTCAGACCTGTCATATTTGATAAAATGAAAGTGTTTAATCACTGTAGTGATGTCATATCCAGTACATCTACCATTTCTGTTTGGAAATTGGTGCATATCAATCTGGGCCCGTATTTATCAAGCTTCTCAAAGTGTCATTTTAGTCTTAAGTGCTGAGAATTCATGAAATTTACTCCTACTTTCAAACTTAAGTATAAAAGCAAGTTATCAAATTTCTTAAACCTAAGAATCACTCTTACTCTCCCAGTTAATTAAGACAGATCATGAGGTCTCTCAAGTGGTTAATGCTGCATTATATATGTGTTAAATGTAAACTCCTCTTAGGAATTTCACCATTCAATGTGAATTTATCTGAGAATATTCTTAAATAAGGAAATCTATTCAGTGATTGCTCCATGCCTATGTCGTCATCCAAAATCCCATTTGTGGCACAGCAAGTGTCATGAATCATCTCTAAGACTGACACTTAAGATTTAGTCCTACACTTCACTTAAATTACGACTGAGATGCTTGATAACTAACTCAAGCGCTGCTTTGAGCCAAGGTTTTTTTTATTCTTAAGTCATTTCTTAGCAGTGTTCTTGTGAGTAATTCTCAGAGGCTTGATAAATACGGGCCCAGATCCACTACAGTGAACCACAAAACTCTGAGGAATTCGAGGAATTCCCAAATGTTTTATTGCTAGGACCAGTCCTAGGGTACAATCCATCTTGAGACCCTCCAAAAATGTTTAGTGAAATATTTGTTTTCTGTTTGTTTGTTTGTTTATATTTAGGTAAATATTTTATGGAAATAAACATACATTTGTTTTTTTTCTTCCTTGGAATTGTATCACATTGATCATGCATAATTATGAAATTCATTGTATTTCCATTGTAGGGTTATGTTATAATTTATCATTCATGCATGCATGCTTATTGGTGTGAAGTATTGAACCATTTACATGTAACTTGCAGTTCAGTTTAGTAGAGGTCGACCGATTGATCGTCCGGCCTATTAATCGGGCTGATTTTTGGCATTTTTTAATTAATCTGCATTGGCTGATTGTGCTGAAAATTAGGCCGATTAATAGGCAGGCACATAGCGAGCATCTAAGTGTTGTTGTGGAACACGTGACGCTGCCGCGGATACCAAAAACTGCTAACGAGCGCAGCGGCTAAATTATTATAGTAGCCTGCGTTGTATAAGCTCCAACGTAATCAATTCTGTTTCTATACCAGAGAATTTCTCCTAGTCTCGCGTAACCAGACGTTCAGAATGACGGCAGAAGGTTTGGACTCTATCGCAGCTTTTCTTGGACAAGGACCGCCCAAGAGGACGTTTGACTGACATGTGACGCAACCAATCACAGTACATTTTGTTCCGCATCATGTTTAGGGGCATGGCAATAAAATGTTGATTTCCCTACAATAACAGACCGGCGTGCATCTAATAAATTATTAATTCAAGGACGTTGTGCAAGTTTTTTGGCAACAATGGAACCGCTAACTTCACATACTTATGAAAATCCAGCATTTAGTTGATCCTGGTAAGCACTCATTGTCACAGTTGTAAACAACGGCTTTCTTCTTCCACAAGGGTCACTGCATTTGTTTCCAGGCGGACCGATAAAGAACACGACACTCAAGTCTGCCGGACATCCTGTTCACGAGTTCACATATAATTATCAAGGTAAAGGTTATGCATACTTGGCGTGCTGTCCGGGTGGAGGGCTCCGAGCTCGGAATTTCTGCCTGAACCCAGAGTACTCCTCCCGGTAAGAGTAGATGGAACTAGAGATGGAACTAAAAGAGAGGAGATGGGGTGGAGGTGGGATGCTGATAAACTGTCAAAGAACAAAGGTGGGTTTGCTGTTATTTATCTTGTCCTGAGTTGATTACTGATTGATCTCCACTTGTGCTGATTGGGTTAATTATCTGCACCTGCTCCTCCCGAACCTTGTTAATAAAACATCATTAGAATTCACCCAATCAGATCGTGACTTCGAAACTGCAGAAGTGTTTCCAGAAAAGTGTTCCATATGCATCAGACGTTCAGCCAGAGACTAGCTGAGACTACCCTTCACCGGGTTCCCGACTGGAGTGGGTGTGATTGGAGAGGAGGGGCGCTGAAGAGGATAATTGGCAGCGTGTGATGAGGCACACCTGAAGATAATGAAGCCTCATCACCGCCGCTGTTAAATGCATAGACAGTAAAAGAAATGGACACAGCGACACCATAGATTTTAACGGAGAAAAGTGAAGCCAGTTAGAAGCACTCACTTCCTGATGACTGAGCGTACTGCGCAGGCTCAAACTGAGCTTGACGACGTAGATGTGACGTGAGCAACCTGTCTGACAGTTGTAAGTCTTCTAGTAGCTGTGCCGAGAGAAATTTGAATAATTCCCTTCCGAATCTCGCAGAGATGGAGAGCGTGAGTATTAGCAGTCCATGAGCTAGCAGCAGGATCAACTTTATGACTTTCTATGGGCTTCTCCCTTTACTTTATCGGACTTTATGCATCCACTTCCCCCCCGATTGCCTGCGAGCTTCTCCGCCTGTCTATACGGTAATTTCTCTACTGTGCGACAGAGAGTCGAGTGGTTATGATGCAGTCGTTAGCTTATTTTTACAAAAACTTCTTCTACGGGGCCATAACGTAAGATACAAGGTAATGGAGCATTTTATACATTGTTGTGTTTCTTTAGAAATAAATAATGGACAAATGTCTTTAACCCCCTCAGATGTAAAGTTATTCGCTGTCAAAGTGACGCCAATATGAATTTGAGTCAATGGAATGCTAACAGCAGGTAATGGTCTGCTAAAATGGCGGCCCTCAAGGGAAACTTCCGTTTACGGCTGATGGATTACCCCCTTGGTTAAATGCTGGCCACCGAAGATGTGAGTCGCCGGACCCATGGTCCGGAATGGAGAATCATGCGTGACGCCTATATATTCAGCCTATATAGTCCATTGAATAAAACTATAGTTTTTCCATGACAAACCGAGCAAGCCAAGATGAAACTGCGAATGTCACAAGCCATTAGTGGCCACCAAAATGGTCCGATACAGCCTCCGCTGTATCGGACCACCTGAATGTAGTTCTGGGGGAGATCAAGGCAGTCAGAGGAGTGGCTAGTTGGCTGAAATTGCGAATGAACCGCCGATAGAAATTGGCTAACCCCAGAAACCTCTGTAGGACCTTACGGGAATCTGGACTTGGCCAGTCTACCACAGCCTTAACCTTGTCAGGGTCCATACGTACTCCCTCAGATGAGACGATATATCCTAGAAAAGAAACAGACTGTCCATGAAAATCGCATTTCACCGCCTTGACAAAAAGCCCATTCTCTAGCAACCTCTGAAGTACTCGTCGAATGTGCTGCACGTGTTCCTGAAGAGAAGATGAGAAAATCAATATGTACTGATGCTCCTTGCAACCTCTCGAAAGCTGAAGACATCAGTGGCAAGGGATAAGTATTCTTTACCGTGATGTTGTTCAACCCTCGGTAATCAATACAAGGTCGCAGAGAACCATCTTTCTTAACCACAAAAAATAACCCTGCCCCCGCAGGTGAAGAGGAAGGCCGGATGAACCCTGTTGCTAGAGAATCAGAAATATATTTCTCCATGGCCTCCCTCTCTGGGACAGAGATGAATATAGCTTGCCTTTTGGCGGAGACAAACCTGGCAGTAAATCTATAGCACAGTTGTAGGGACGATGCAGAGGGAGAGAAGCAGCAAGGGACTTACTGAACACCTCCTTCAGGTCTAGGTACTCAACGGGCATGTTAGACAAATCAACTGCCTCCTCCTGAAACACAGAAACAGGTACAGACGAACAGGCAGACGCAAGACAAGACTTATAACATTGAGTACTCCACACAGAGATGGAGTTCTGTCGCCAGTCTACCCGGGGGTTGTGTACAGTGAGCCAGGGGTGACCAAGGACTATGGGTGCAAGGGGTGAGTCCATGAGAAGAAATGATGAAGTCTCTGTGTGGTTGCCGGATGTGTTGAGTGTTATGGGTTCAGTGGTGAGAGCAATGTTGGGGAGCTTTTGACCGTTGAGGGCGTTGACTGATATGCTGTGGGTGAGTGCGGTGACAGGGATGTGAAGTTTATATGCGAGCTTACAGTCCTCTGCTCCTGAGACCAATTAGGCGTGACAGTCGTGAGTGCCGGCTGCCCATCTCAGTCTTACCGGGAGGAGCGTGAACGATGGTGATGAGGTCTTCTCAGCGGAGATCCCACCCGATAGTAGCCTCAAGTTTACTATCGGGCTTGGTCTTTTACTGGACAGGCATTAAGGAAGTGGCCTGCTCCCCCACAGTACAGACAGAGTCTTTGCCTCTCCTTCTCCTCCCGGGAAAGCCGAGCTCTACCCACCTGCATGGGCTCGTGATCGACGACTGGGCTGACCGTGTCCCCGCCGCTGGTCCGTGGGTTCTCCGTCACTCCAGGAAATCGAACCGGAAGAATACAGCGTTCCATCCTCGAGAGACGTGTGTCCACCCTGAGGGCCAGATCGATAAGTCCATTCAGGCTTGTGGGTAGATCCAGCACGTAGATCTCACGTTGGACACAGTCAGCCAGCCCACGCAGGAACATGCCCCACTGCGCCTCCTCGTTCCATTGGCACTCGGCCACCAGGGTGTGAAACTCAATTGAGTAGTCGGACACGGATCGATCACCTTGATGTAAATCAGCGAAGACTCTGGCAACCTCTCTTCCTGCCATGGACCGGTCGAAAACTCTTCATTTCTTCGGCAAGTGCCTGGAACAATGTGCAGCATGAGTCTTGTTTCCCACACCGCCGTTCCCCATAACGCCGCCCTTACAGTCAGCAGCGTCAATACCAAAGCCACCTTCGATCTCTCATTATTGAAGGTACGTGGCTGAAGTGAAAAGTGCATGGAGCACCTAGTCAGGAACGCTCTGCAAAATTTGGGTTCTCCTGAGCATGCTTCTGGAACTGGAAGGCGGGGCTCCGACTGGAAAGGCGACTCTGGTGGTGCGGGCTGAACTGGCGGTGTGGGTAGCGCAGCGGGACTCCGTAGATGTTGGAACTGTTGGGTGAGCTCGGACACCTGCGTCGTTAAAGCTTGTACCGCCTGCCCCGTGTTCGCGATGCTCTCCTCCTGTGAGTCCATCCGATTGATACTGCGAGCGATGAATTCGTCAAGACTGATCGCGGATTCACCTGCTGCCTCCATGACTTGGCTGTCATGATAACTAGAGAGAGAAGGCAAATGCAGGTAAAATGGTAAGTTTATTGAGAATAAACAGAGTTGATCAGGTCCACACAATGCGTTACACTGGGGCGGGAGAGCGACGCAGGGACATCGATGAGCAACCGGGCTGGTGGTGGTTGGTGAATGAAGCTGAAGTCCAAATCCAGAGAAGTGACGAAGAACAGACGACAAAGATACGATGAACAGTCCAACAGGTAATGAAGATCACAGGAGACAGCCAAAACGGGACAGGAACAAACACCGGGAACACTACAACACTCTGACAACAGAGAACACCAGTCACAGAGAATATATATACATGAGTATCAGCTGGCGCTGATGATCAGTGGTGATCAGAAAACACACCCACTCTAATGATACACACAACACAACGATCACACAAGACAAGGAAAAGCCAGTGAATTCATGAACCGTGACAGTCACGAATGCATCACCATTCTCACACTTTGCATTACCCACTGTTTGAAAACCGCCCTTCCAAGGTCTGCTCGATTATGGAAAAAAATTATAATAACTATTTTATATAACTATTTGTCAATATTGTTATCACAATTATTTAACACGATTATGAGTGGGCCATATGACAGATATATATATATATATATATATATATATATATCAAGTATATACTTTTTAGATACCAGTAAAATTTCACAATTCTCATTATCAATAACCACAGCAGAATACTAGGCTAACTAATATAATTAAATAAGTCCTCAAATTATTGAAAATAAGTAAACAGTCAGTAATGCAATAAAAACAAAAAAGCAAAGTGCAAACAATAGGAAAAAAATATACAAATTAAACAAAAAGTGCTTTAATTAAATTAAATTAAACAGCATAGTCTTCACTGTAAGAATTAAACTTGCTTTGTGGATCCAATATACTGTAACGCGTTCTATTTTCTCTCAACTGTTTACGTTCACTTAATGATGTTAAATTAACAAAGTTCGGGAAGAGCACATTCAGATAATCTACCCAATCAGCGCAAGGAGGCCTATATATAAATAGCCAATTGACCTCTGTCTCACAGCAGTTTTCCAGCATGCCTTCTCCATCCCAACTTTTCACTCTTATCTGTTCTCAGCCCAGCCAGGGATACGGGGGGAACACTCTGGGTTTGGGCCACATTCCAAGCTCAGAGTCCTCCCCCCAGACAGCACGCCAAATAAGCATTCCCTTTATTCTATTTGATTGTAATTGTGAGCTTGTGAAAGACATAACCATTTGGGTTTACGTAAATACTTACCAAGCCCATTTTGACATATTTTTGTGAGCATTTGACTGTTTAGGCTTTCACCCAAATCTCAAAGTTCACTTTGCTTGTTCATGTTCAGCTCCATCTCTGAGTGCACAGAGAGCCGTCTGAGGAACAGCGCATGTTCTCTTTCATGCTTTTTTACTCTTTTTAAATCAAGCATGTCCCATTTTATGGAAGTCACCTTACATAATTTTACTGATTTGCACATTAAGATTTGTCTTTTAAAAAGGAGCGAAAGCAACAGAGTTTGGCACGATAACCATTTTTATCTCGATTATCATATTTTCATAATCTTTTGAAGCTAAAATCTAAATCAAAACTCAAATTCACTCACCTAGCCCTTGTATCGGGCCAGTTGGATTTATATCTCGGATTTAGAACACCACAACTTTTCCAGACTGTCTCAACAGGATATAGCACGGCTAATTCCACTAGAGTCCACTACGCTTGGTTTAATTTATTGCTTCATTAGGAAAGTCCTCATCCAATCAAGTTAAATTTGTCCGACAATAAGTATCGATTTCACAAATCTTTGAGTAATTTATTTTTTCTTGAATTTTTCAGTGTGTATGTAATGGCTTTCACAGAAGTCCAGGACTACCGTTATGGGCAGATGGAAAACCACATTTACTTAGCTGTAGCTTGCGTTCCTTAGGCCTTTGAACAGGAAGAGGGTAGCAAGGGAGTACTCTAGCCCTCTTCAGGCGGGTTCAGGGGATTCTCAGTCCATGAGATCTGAAGTCCTGACAAGGAAAAAGCAGAGAAAGATGAAATGAGTGAAGTTGAAAATGAGGAATGCCTTGGCAAAAATAAATAAGTCAGGGCATTTTAAATCGCTGTCAGCACCTGACAGTTGGTTGGATCTACCGCAAATGCAGGCTCTGGGGAACAGCTTAGTCAGGCTTGTGAAATTGTTCCGAGAGAAGGAATCGAAGAAAGAATGGCACAGTCACAGTTATTTCAAGAATTCAAATCTGAGGCAGGGAAAATGACTCCAAGCCCACACCGCAGAGTGACGAATTTGAGAAGCTCTAATCGCAGTCATAGAGAAATGGAGAGTCCGCATTCCCAGTGGTCTGTCTCCAAAGCAATGACCCCAAGAACTTTGGTCACAAGAAGGAAAGTTTGACTGAATCAGGTAAATCAAATCCATCTTTTGTCAAGTTTGATCTGACGGAGAACTTGCAGGCTTACTTTCCTTGTCGCATCCCCATGTTAATAATTACTGCTGGAGGTGGATTCGAGTGAGATGCCAGATCTTAAGGTGTGGTGATGAGAAAAAAAAGCTTTGATAATTCCATATTTATTTACTGAGCATTCAATTGTCACGGCCAGAAATGGAGAGGAGGCAAAAGCAGGTAAACACTCGTTTATTAACAATAAACAGTAACGGTCAGGTCCACACAAAGGGCGACACACAGGAACGGGCAAGTGACGCAGGGACCTCGATGGAACCGGACTGAAGTGATGAATGGTGGTGATGAAATCCAAATCCAGAAAGTGCAGACGATCAACACAGAAGACACGAAAAGTAATCCAGGATGGGAAACGAAGACCACTAGGGAAGACCAGACAGGAACGAACACCGGAACACGTGCCAGTGACAGTACCCTCCCTCCTAGGAACGCCTCTTGCCATTACCAGACGTCCTTACCTGTCGATTGTAATCATCAATAAGGGAGTGGTCCAGAATGTCCCTAGCAGGTACCCAACTTCTCTCCTCCGGACCGTAACCTTCCCAGTCCACCAGGTACTGGAATCCGCGTCCCCTCCGCCTAGAGTCCAGAATGTGATTAACCGAATAAGTAGGTTCCCCATCTACAAGTCGCGGCGGAGGAGGAACCGTGGCAGGCGTATTAAGGTGAGAATGAAACACTGGTTTTAATTTGGACACATGAAAGGCGGGATGAATTCTCCTGTATGCAGAAGGGAGTTTGAGTCGGACTGCCACCGCACTAATAATCTTGGTGACAGTAAACGGGCCGATAAATTTAGGAGCTAACTTAGAGACGGAGCGGAGTGTAATATTCTTAGTTGAAAGCCACACTTTTTGACTGACGATGTATACGGGAGGCTTCGACCGGTGGCGATCGGCCCTGGCCTTGGAGCGCGCCCCCCACTTGGAGGGGCCCCACAGCGGTGGCACCTCTGGACGAAGGCGTGAGTGGAGGGGACCGCGACTTCGGATTCCAGACTAGGAAAAATAGGTGGCTGGTAACCTAAGCTACCCTCAAACGGAGATAGGCCCGTGGATGACACTGGTAACGAGTTATGAGCGTACTCAACCATTGAAAGCTGCTGACTCCAGGAGGAAGGATTCTTGGATACCAAACATCGCAACGTTCTTTCCAGATCCTGGTTGGCTCTCTCAGTTGGACCATTGCTCTGGGGGTGAAACCCAGAAGACAGACTGACAGTCGCTCCCAGTAATTTACAAAATTCTCGCCAAAATTTGGACACAAATTGGGGACCCCTGTCGGAAACCACATCAATCGGGAGGCCATGTAGGCGAAAAACGTGGTCAACGACAGTCTCCGCTGTCTCCTTGGCAGAGGGTAATTTGGGCAAGGTAATGAAATGAGCCGCTTTCGAGAACCGGTCCACAATGGTCAAAATGACCGTCTTGCCCTGGGAGGGTGGGAGGGCGGTAATAAAATCTAGCGCAATGTGGGACCAGGGTCTCGAAGGGACAGACAGCGGTTGGAGTAACCCATCTGGGGGTCGATTGGAAGTCTTACCAGTGGCACAAACCGAGCAAGCCAAGACGAAACTGCGAATGTCGCGAGCCAATAACGGCCACCAGAATCGTTGCTTAACCAAAAAACTGGTGCAATTTACCCCTGGATGACAAGCCACGTTAGAACAATGCCCCCATCGAATGACGTCGGACCGTACTCCCTCTGGCACAAATAACCGTTTCTGTGGGCTACCAGGCGGAGGCGTTACCCCTTCTAAGGCCGTCTTGACTCGTGGTCGAATGCTGGGCTGACCGTGTCTCCGCTGCTGGTTCTGGGCGCCTTGAGTGAAAGCAGCTGGCGCCACTGATCAGCGGCAGTGATCAGTGACCACGCCCATACACACACACACACAATCATGGCATAAGACAAGAAGGACACGGTAGATTGACTAACCGTGACATCAATAAAAAACTGGAATATAACAATGTCACACTATGGCAGTGGTTTCATCATGTTTTACTGGCAGCACATGAAGCCGATTGTATCATTTTCACATGGCAGAGATGCAGGCCCACATTATACTAATCAAGACTGACCACCTACTGACAGAATAGGCAGCTACATTGGCTGGAACAGAAGAACTGAGAGAAAGATTGTCCAATTCCAGTCAACCCCTCAGCATTTTGGATCAGACATTGCCTCTGTTTATTTAAATTTTAAGTCAAATACATCTGTTTCAGAAATCATATTATCTTAAAGTAAGGTTTCCAAATCACTATCGCTTACAGGAGGTTATCCAACAATTTTGGCATCCCTAAGTAGTAACAGTACACCCCAAAACAAAAGGAATGTCTCATGAATGTCTGTGACTGCGCACACTCTACCAAAATCTTTCTTGGCAGGACAGAAATGCAAATGTTTTCTTCCTGAGACCTCAATAATGTCTAGACTGGCAGAAAGTTGATGTTACAAGAACACAACTGGGATTGAAAAGGCTCTGCTGATTTAGCACTTGACAGTCTTTTGCTTCTCTCCCAGTTTTCCTTATGGGGAAACATCTCAAACTTCTAAATATTGTGCTTATGAGGCCTTAAAGTTCTCATACTGTATGTCATCTATGATGCACATATACATGTGCACATTAAATGGATAGTTAACTGAAAAATTCTCACATAATCCTGCGCCAAAACTTGGATGACTTTCTTCTGTGAGACAAAAAAGAAGAAACAATAAGAGTAAGTGGGGTCTCATGTTGTTATAAACTTCACTGATGTTAATTGTATGGACCTGTAGCGGGACCTGACTACGCCACCCTGTTTATCAGGGAAATATTAATCCTAAAGATTTAATGTTTTACACAAAAGACACACAGGAACGTGATTGTCAAAGGAGGGCCAGAGACGTGGATACTAAATATACAAAAGTTTTATTTTGATACTCGCAACCATTTAAAAAAAGAACATTTAAGAGAGAACTGGGTCATCAGCGTTCACCACGAAAGAGACCAAAAGATAAAGGAGGCCGAGGCTTAACGGCAGATACACAAATTTCAGTGCGCACAAGGCTTCTATATCGCTCTCAACACCCTGTGTACAAGCATCAACACACACTGCAACCCAGTCCAGCACAGCACTCTGTGACGAGCCCACCACCGCACGTAAGGCCTACTAGTGGCCTACCCCGAAGCCTCGGCTCCTGTAACGAGAGTCAAAATTACTACAGGTCTCAACACACAAGACACTTACTCCAAACATGCACACTTAATAAACAAGTAAACAAAAAAAAACATAAAAAAATGAAAATCAAGGTTTGATGTCACCATTGGGTTTCTATTAACCTCCCTGACCTTCTACCAGCACATTTGAGGGAAATCAGACCTCAAAACAAACACAATTCTGCAAAACACTGACAAAGCAAAAACAATCAGAAAACTCAGTTAAGAAACCAATGACAATTGAAGATACACCAAAAAAATAAAGATAACAAACAAAAACACAATTTGAAAGACTAGCTAGTAAAAAAACGCCCAGCGATCACAGTGGCACGCACTGGAAAACAAGCGTCACACAAAACACGTAGGCTGTACACACAAGCGCTGGGAAGAGTTTGTTATTGTAAACAATCTGAAGGTAAAAGCAGCAGCGTCAAACAGCGTTGCCCACCAGGCGCCGCAGAACATCTATTACTCCTAAAATACAAACATAAGCATATATTTGCAATATATAACTGAATGGGCGCTGCACAAAATGGACGTTTCACGTACCTTTAATTCCGAAACTGACGCCCATCCACACCACGCCGAAGCACGGGAATGCGAGAGGGACATGCAAAGGGAGAGTGGCCGCCGCCCAGAGCCCACGCAGCGAGCTATTCCCACAGCTATAACCCACAGAGTTATTACAACCCATCACTAACTATGTGACTAACCCATCACTAACTACCCATGCTAACTAATTAGCCAACGCACACATACGTTACCTCAAAGCATCAGGAGGCATGGGACTGCAAGAGGCATGTAACGGGAGAGCCAGGGCTGCCAACAGCCGCGAATTATCCTGAAGCTATGAATGACAAAATCGTTTATACAAGCTCCCGCATCCGTGTTCACTAACGAGCCAAATAGCACCTACCTCAAAGGCGGAACAGCAACGAAAACCAGAAGGGGCGGTCCCCGAGCAATGACGCGACTCAGATGGCAAGCACACGCAAGAGGCGACTACAATTCCTTTTTATACTGTCCCTCCTCTTCGTAATTGGACCTTCACTACCCCCGGCACATCAGTTTAATTATAGAGCCAAAATAAGTCCCACTACAGACCAAAACAGTTGAAACATTCAGTAGCATATCTTCTTTTGTGTTTCACAGGACAAAGAAAGTCATACATGTTTGGAACGACAAGAACTAATTTCATTTTGAGATGAAAGAGTTTAATGTCAAAGCTGCTTGCATTTCCTCGATCATTTACTGTTGCATGAGCAATAATGTTGACCACTCAGCACAGTCAAATATTTTTTCCTCAGAGTAAGAACTACAGTCTTTGACATTTGTTTGAGATCGTTCAGGGGCTCTTTAGAGTGAAGCATGACTTGCGGTAGTTGTTTAATTGTTGTTGTCTCCTGGCTCCTCTGACTTGGCTCTGTTAGAGAAAGATCTGTTATGGTGTTCACTTCCCGGCAGAGGGGTGAGCCCGCAGAAAGAGTCGGCAGCTTGTCATCCAGACTCTGGTTACACTGTAAAGTGATTCATTAGTCTGTCTAACTTTTTCTAACCCCAAGACTGTTGGGTACTTAGAGAATACCAAGGATGGACTATATCAAGTCTTGCACGTACACTATTTCAGCCTCATTTGTGATCAGAGGCTGACTAACCATTTTCCTCTTAACCATAATCTTCCTTTTTTGCAGGTCTGGTTTTACAGTCACAGTCTGGCATCAGTATGACAGTGCTTGTGGTGAAATATACTACGCAACCTATAATCAAGCAATGTTAATGAAAATCATCTGAATATATACCACTGTTCTCGCTCAAAAGTTTGGGGTCGTGAGATTTTTTTTTTAAGAATTAAATTTTATTCAACATGGACGCATTAAATTTATCAAAAGTGACAGTAAAGACTTTTACATTGCTACAAAATATTTTCATTTCAAATGCTATTCTTTTTAACGTTCTATTACTTAAATTTATATCAAATGCATCATAGTTTCTGTTTAGCACAACTGTTTTCAACATTGATAGTAATAACAATAATAATGTTTCATTATATATTTTTTGCATATTACAATAAAACCTGTAGCTGTAGTTTTTTTCCCAAATAATTTTGTCAGATAAATACCCTAACCAAGTTTAGTATTTTGTTCTTGTAGGGTCATTAAAAAACAAATAGCCCCTCTGCATATCACATTTGGCCTCTGCTGTATAAATGGCATCAGCATGAGAGTGCTTGTGGTAAAATATACCAATGAACCTATAAATCAAGCAATGTTAATGAAATTCATCTGTATTCAATAATAATGATTACAATTAGGGGTGGGTTAAAAATATTGATTTCTCGAATTGAATCTTTTCTCATTTTGATGAACCGATATCCATTCTTAAGTCCCAATAATCTGTCTTTTAGATGCTGTTTTCAGGTGATGCGTGGACAGAACTTCAATAAAACATTTGTAGTCTGCCTACTATCCAATAAATCATATTAGGCTTTGTGCTTTTTTATTTTTTAAATTAAACAAATTCTTTACATTTTATATTGAAATACAAACAATAAATACCGTTTTGGGACTCTTTAATGTGATGTGACAGATCGCTGTATCACCTCAGTTCAAGCGACGCGGCAGTACAGACTTCACAAGACTGGATCATCTCTTCCGCTTTACTACTAGTGTAAAGCCGTATTCGCACGGGATTAGTATTATCTGGGGACCACGTGTGATTTAGAAATGACCCCCCCAAATCTGAATTTTGTGTGGCGCATTCGCACGGGATAAGCAAAACCTGTGATTTTACTCAAATTTACGGACTTATCTCCCGGATATGACATCAATAGGCTATTGCTTGGAAAAGTCTTGCCGTTATTATAGGTCTAGCTGTTTGATATATCATAAACAGAATAATGTTCCTTACCGAATACTGCTATATATGTCATTCATCTCCATCTAATCATTCTTTTTGTTTTTGCTCTTCTGATGATTTTCAGCTTTCTCTTTCTGCAAATTTTGTAGTTGGTGTATAGCGATTGACCCAGCACCCAAAATACTATCAAAACACTCCAACGCAGCCTCCATTCTTCGCGAAAGATGGATAAGGCGCGCATGAAACAAAACCTTGAAAAAAGTATATACGATCCCGCCAAATCACAGAGATGCCGATTTACACAGGACTAATATTACCACAGGACGTCGGTGTTCGGCGAAATATGGTAGGTCATTTGCGGGGGAATTTTTACTTTACAAATTACAGACATGGCCGATTCGCATGGGATTAACACAGACCACCTCCGCAATTATTACAAATGAATAGAGGTCACCACATAATACTTATCCCGTGTGAATAGGGCTTAAGACTTGAGAAATTATAAAATGCCGGGCAGTCTGGTTGAGGAACGACCATTCCCCGAGAAGAGATATCTTGCGGAGGGTGTCTTCCAGGCAAATGCATCCTGCTCTCAAAAGGAAAAATGCAAATTCTGAATGCAAATTCGCCATTGTTACCACATACTGCAGTTAACGATTAATCGACGATTGAATAATTCTCGATAATACATTTAATCGGTCAAACTTATCGATCATCGATTAAGCAGGTTCATGCGTGTGCGTGCTGTTCACGTCACGACACACACACAAGAGACGTGAGATCCAATAGCAGTATATATTAAAGGGTAATCCATACTCACAACAGTCCAGGCAAAAGTCAAAATCCAGAAAAGGCAATCCAAAAACAAGACAAACACAACGAACCAACTCGAACAGTAAACGGAAGTGTGGGGACAATAACAAAGACTCCGTGACAAACACTGAACAGACAGGGTATATATACACAGAACTAACAAGGTGACGGGAAACAGCTGTGTGCAATAATCAGATGAGTGGCAGAACAGAATGTTGGAAAATGTAGTCTAATGTGAATGACACCGTGATAAGAGGACCTCTAATGGAAACCAGGAAACATAACCAGACACTGTGAC
Organism: Meda fulgida; assembly: GCA_030578275.1. Taxonomy (NCBI): domain Eukaryota; kingdom Metazoa; phylum Chordata; class Actinopteri; order Cypriniformes; family Leuciscidae; genus Meda; species Meda fulgida. The sequence continues at coordinate 39,318,342 of CM060622.1, forward strand.
ATAATCTCCCCTCTACGGAGCGGCTACCAGACGCTCCAAGACCATACAAACAAACAAGAGTCTAGGCGGGAGGTGGAGCGGTGGAGGATCAGGGGGAGGGATGGGGGGGCCAGGTCCATGAAGGGGAACAAGAACAAGGGGTGAGAGCTTAACCGGGCGGCCAGGGCGAAGCAGACGACCCATCGGGCGGCCAGGGCGGTGCAGACCCCTTGGCAGAGGCTCTGGAACAGACACTGGCACTGGCTCTGGCTCCGGCTCAGGAATAGCAGACACCAGCTCTGGAACGGGAGACACGGGAATGTCCAGATCCATGAGGGCAGACGTGACGTGAGCAGTCTCTCGCTGGGCGGTGCAGACCCCTCGGGCGGCCAGGGCGGTGCAGACCCCTTGGCAGAGGCTCTGGAACAGATACTGGCACTGGCTCTGGCTCCGGCTCAGGAATAGCAGACACCAGCTCTGGAACGGGAGACACGGGAATGTCCAGATCCATGAGGGCAGACGTGACGTGAGCAGTCTCTCGCTGGGCGGTGCAGACCCCTCGGGCGGCCAGGGCGGTGCAGACCCCTTGGCAGAGGCTCTGGAACAGACACTGGCTCTGGCTCCGGCTCAGGAATAGCAGACACCAGCTCTGGAACGGGAGACACGGGAATGTCCAGATCCATGAGGGCAGACGTGACGTGAGCAGTCTCTCGCTGGGCAGACGTGACGTGAGCAGTCTCTCGCTGGGCGGTGCAGACCCCTCGGGCGGCCAGGGCGGTGCAGACCCCTTGGCAGAGGCTCTGGAACAGACACTGGCACTGGCTCCGGCTCAGGAATAGCAGACACCAGCTCTGGAACGGGAGACACGGGAATGTCCAGATCCATGAGGGCAGACGTGACGTGTGAAGTCTCTCGCTGGGCAGACGTGACGTGAGCAGTCTCTCGCTGGGCAGACGTGACGTGAGCAGTCTCTCGCTGGGCAGACATGACGTGAGCAGTCTCTCGCTGGGCAGACGTGACGTGAGCAGTCTCTCGCTGGGCAGACGTGACGTGAGCAGTCTCTCGCTGGGCAGACGTGACGTGAGCAGTCTCTGGCTGGGCAGACGGGACGTGAGCAGTCTCTCGCTGGGCAGACGTGACGTGAGCAGTCTCTGGCTGGGCAGACGGGACGTGAGCAGTCTCTGGCTGGGCAGACAGGACGTGAAACATGTCTCTATCACCTCCTCTACAACGACCTCCACGGGTCCCGCGGAACTTTACCAACCGGGTCCCCTTAAACAACTCCCTTCTCTCCCGCTCGGTTGCTGGGGAAGAGATGTTGCAAAACATACCGCTGGATCTTGTTGTGACGGAGTCCTTCTGTCCTGACACACACACACAAGAGACGTGAGATCCAATAGCAGTATATATTAAAGGGTAATCCGTACTTAAGGATGGCTGGCGCGAAACAGACGTTCCGAAGCTTTGCGAGATCCCGAAGCAAAGATGATTCGAAACACTGATCCGAAGCGTGATTCAAAATACCCACGTCACGTGACAACGGCTAAATGAAGCGTCTAAGTGTTTCATCAGGTGGAGTGCTCCGCCGAACCAGGGTTTCATTGATTGGTCGGTTCGGGAACAAATCACACAATCACACAGTATAAAAGTTTTGTCAACGCATTTTCATATCGTGGGTTTTTGTGAGAGGAGTTTGGTTTTGAGATAGCGGATTTTTGGTGATATAGTGACATTTATAGTGCTATTTGTTTAGTTATATTTAGGATTTAATTTACATTTACACATTGACTTAGAGACACACAGAGTACATATAGTGACACATTAATAGATGCATTGATAGAAATATATATATATATATATAGATTAATAGATAGATACATATATTACAGATACATATAGATTATTAGATAGATAGATAGATAGATAGATAGATAGATAGATAGATAGATAGATAGAAATGGAGGCTCCACAGAAGAGATGCCGTACATCTGTGGTGTGGGAGCATTTCCATTTGGAAACCCCAAATAAAGTGAGATGCGTGTATTGTGATCGGCAGCTAGCCTACTGCAACAATACATCATCCATGATGCGCCATTTGAGGAGCATTCATCCTGCCATTCTGCAGGGTGCAGAGGATGGTAGTGTTCCCCCTGTACCAAGGCCTGCTACTGACACTGCTGGACCCAAGGTTTAAAAATGTGGCTTTTGGAAATCCTGCCAAAGCCCTGGATGCTGAAAAGCACATCACACTGGAGTGTGCTTCACTGATGCATTCAAACACAACTCCTGGTGAGTTTCAGTCTATGTTATCTTATGTAATGTGATTCATGAAATTTATACTTCATATGTGTTGTCAGTTTATGATTTGTTACTAATTGCCGTTCCCTTTCAAGGGAACTCGCGTTGCGTCGAATTGACGCTAAGGGAACGCTTTGCGTGATGATGTATTGAAGCACATGTAAAATCAGTCCAATGGTGTGACGGAACGTCAGAGGCGGGTGACGTCATGAACCAGGAAACTATAAAAACTGCCCAAAACAAAGCGGCGTCAGCTTCTGTGTCTTCACAAGCGCTATATGTGAAACTGTCTGTTATATTTGGTGTTGTCTGTTATATATATATATATTATTCAGCATGGCGAGCAAGCAACAGTTCAGAGCGTGTGTGCATCCCTGCCCTCGTTATTTAACGGGTGGGGACACGCACGTTCTTTGTGTTGATTGTTTGGGAGAGGAGCATGCACGGTCAGCGCTCGAGGGCGCTGGCTGTGAGCACTGTGAAGTGCTTCCATTACGAACGCTCCGATCCCGCCTGGCGTTCTTTAGCGAGGACGCCCAGGCTCGCGTTCCCCAAGGCTCAGGTCCCGCAGCTGCTGAGGCACTGCGAAGGCTTCAGACTTGGGGTTCGCAAATGGATCTGTCAGCGGGGTTAGAGACGGGCCCGGCCTTATCTCTGCCTTCACCTGACAGATCTAGTGCATTGTATCAGGGTTCGGAAGCACGCGCTGCGGTTTCTTCCGCCCTGATACAGGCACCAACACTACAACTATCTAGTTCCGAGGAACTAGATGTTGTTAGTGTTGACTCACGTGATGTTGAGGATTCGCCACCTCAATCTCACGCGTTTGAGGAGCTGATTGAGGTTGTGACGAGAGCGGTCGAAAGATTAAATATAGATTGGCCGTCAGATAAGCAGGACGTTCGTTCAAAAAGTAAACTGGACGAACGCTTCCTGCCCTCTCGCGCACAACCTCAACGCCGGGGTCTGCCTTTTTTTCCCGATCTCCACACCGAGGTGTCGAGATCGTGGGGAAAACCAGCATCATATAGAGTTTACAGTGCACAAACATCTCACTATTCTTCTATATCCCAATATAAAGAGCACGGTTATGGGGAGATGCCAAGGGTTGAAGAGACGCTCGCGAGCTATCTCTCTCCCGAATCTGCATCTTCCCTTAAGGCCCCGGTGTTACCCACCAAACCAGTTAAATTAACATCAAATCTGGTGGGTAAAGCTTATTCAGCGGCTGGTCAGGCTGCAGCATGTTTACATACCATGTCTTTGCTGCAGGCTTACCAAGCTGAGGTGTTAGGAGACTTAGATGAAGGCGGGGGTATTGGCCCGAACGCTGTTTGCGAACCGCGTCGGGCCACAGATTTGTCTCTCAGGGCCGCTAAGGAGACGGCTAAATCTATCGGCCGGTCTATGGCAGCCCTGGTGGCCACTGAGAGGCATCTCTGGCTGAATTTAAGCAACATTAAAGAAAAAGATAAACATTTTTTAATGGATGCTCCCATCTCTTCTTCTGGCCTCTTCGGCGACGCAGTAAATTCGGTCGTCGAGAGGTTCCAGGAGTCAGCCAAACAAGCGGCTGCTTTTCAAAAGCTTCTCCCTCGCCGAACTCATGTCTCCGGGGCTGCTGAGTGGGAGCAGCCCCAAACATCTAAAGCCAGCTCCTCACACCGTGCCACTCAAAAGCAGAGCGTGGCCTCCCGTGCTCCCCCACAAAAAGACTGGGGACACGGGGGGCGCGCTCAGCAGCAGCCTTGTAGGGGTAAGACGGATCTGAGGACCGTCATTATTTCAAAGAAGGCTGCAAAGAAAAGGTCCTGACGTCCGAGTGCGCAGGCCATCGAGGGCAGTTCCCCCCCCCGAAGTAGAGCGGTTAACACCTCATTACACGGTGCCCGTCTCTCTTCGGTGCCCTCAGGGGACCGTTATGCTAACCCTGCCACCTCGTGTGTTACAGGGCGCAGCGGTCTCCAGCGAGCACATATCTCAGATGCCACCCGGAAACGTAGTGGCCCTGGGATGCTCGCCCCCTCCGAGGAGGGTCCTAGAGCAGTCAGTTCAGTCGTTCCCTGCCGGTTCGCCGTTACAGGGCGACGGGCTGATTGTTCAACAACAACTAAATCCAGAAGCCAGTCTCGAGAGGCTGGTACCTCTAGTAGAATTTTTGGTAGCGTGGAAGCTACTGCCAAATATTTCTCGTTGGGTCCTGCAGACCATAGAAAAGGGCTATCAAATACAGTTTGGGTCTCGCCCGCCCAGGTTTATGGGGCTCCTTCCCACCGTGGTGGGCCCCGAGCAGGTTCTGGTAATGGAACAAGAAGTAAAGAACCTGTTGGACAAGGGGGCCATAGATTATGTACCTCCCTCCAGCAGGGACACCGGGTTTTACAGCCGATACTTCATCGTTCCGAAGAAGGACGGGGGGTTGCGTCCCATTTTGGATCTAAGAGTTCTGAACGAGTCAGTCATGCAGCTGAAATTCAAAATGTTGACTTTGAGACAAATCGTGCCACAGATCAGATCCGAGGACTGGTTTGTCACGATAGATCTCAAGGACGCATACTTCCATATTTCCATCCTTCCATATCACAGGAAGTTCCTGAGGTTTGCTTTCGGGGGCAAAGCATACCAATATCGAGTTCTTCCATTTGGCCTAGCACTATCACCCCGCACTTTCACGAAATGCGTAGATGCAGCTCTGGCGCCACTGCGTCTGCAGGGTATTCGCATACTGAACTACATCGACGATTGGTTGATTTTAGCTCAGTCGCACCAGTTGGCGATTCGGCATCGAGATGTCGTCCTCGCCCACATGAGAGAGCTGGGGTTACGGCTAAACGCCAAGAAGAGTGTGCTTTCTCCATTACAGAGAACCACTTATCTAGGGGTAGTATGGGATTCTATGTCGATGCGGGCGCGCCTGTCTCCGGCACGCATAGAGTCCATTCTGTCAGCCGTAAAGAGGATAAAGCTAGGCCAGTCACTCACTGTGAAACAGTTTCAGAGACTGTTGGGTTTGATGGCAGCAGCGTCCAACGTGATAACTTTTGGCCTGCTGTACATGAGACCCTTGCAGTGGTGGCTCAGGACCAAAGGGTTTTCCCCGAGGGGCAACCCCTTTCGCATGATCAAGGTTACGCGGCGTTGCCTACGTGCCTTGGTTATGTGGAAGAAACCTTGGTTCCTGTCCCAGGGCCCCGTGTTGGGAGCTTCTTGTCGTCGCAGGATGCTAACGATAGATGCCTCCCTCACGGGCTGGGGAGCGATCCTGGAGGGACGGTCGGCTCAGGGTCTGTGGGGGGACCATCATCTCTCTTGGCATATCAATCGCCTGGAGATGATGGCCGTGTTTCTTGCTCTCAAGAACTTCCTCCCAGATCTCAGGGGCCACCATGTGTTAGTCCGCACAGACAATACGTCGGTGGTTGCCTATATAAATCATCAAGGGGGTTTGCGTTCACGCCCACTATGCAAACTAGCGCACCAGATCCTCTTGTGGTCCCAGGGCAAGTTGCTATCACTCAGAGCAGCTTACATCCCGGGGGCCCAGAACATAGGAGCAGACATCCTGTCGAGACAGGGGCCGAGGCCCGGGGAATGGAGGCTCCACCCCGAGGTGGTGGAGTTGATATGGAGGGAGTTCGGCCAAGCACAAGTGGATTTGTTTGCGTCTCGAGAGACGTCTCACTGTCCACTCTGGTTCTCCCTCACGCATCCAGCTCCTCTCGGACTGGATGTGATGGTACAGACGTGGCCGAGGCTACGTCTGTATGCATTTCCCCCGATTGCTCTGCTCCCGGGAGTTCTGGAGAGAGTTCGCAGGGACCATCTGCGCCTGCTTCTTATAGCCCCGCGGTGGCCGGGCAGAGTATGGTTTGCGGATCTAGTGTCTCTTCTCAACGGGCCTCCTCTGGAGCTCCCCGTCAGAAGAGATCTACTGTCTCAAGCAGAGGGCTCGATATTTCATCCTCGTCCCGAACTGTGGAACCTGTGGGCTTGGCCTCTGAGGGGGCCCAGCTCATAGAGTCAGGTCTCTCAACCGAGGTTGTGGAGACCATTCTACAATCCAGAGCTCCCTCCACGAGGAAACTTTATGCCCTGAAGTGGAAGGTTTTCGCTTCATGGTGTAGTGGCCGTCAGCTAAACCCAGTTAACTGCCCGGTTGGTACAGTGCTGGAGTTTCTGCAGGAGCGGTTCACTGCAGGTCTATCCCCGTCCACGTTGAAGGTTTATGTGGCGGCCATAGGTGCTTACCACATCCCTTTGGGTGGAATGTCTGTGGGTAAAGACCCCTTAGTATCTCGTTTCCTCCGTGGCACGTTGAGGCTGAGGCCTGCTGCACGCACAAGGGTCCCGACCTGGGACCTGGCTATCGTCCTCCAAGGTCTTTCCCAGGCTCCCATTGAGCCCTTGGAAGAGGTTCCAGCCAGGTTTCTTACTTTAAAAACGCTGTTCCTCCTCACTATTTCATCTTTGAAGAGAATAGGAGATCTCCAGGCTCTGTCGGTTGCACCCTCGTGCTTGGAATTTGCGCCCGGCATGGTTAAAGCATTCCTTCATCCTAGGCCGGGTTATGTTCCCAAGGTCCCCACTAATGTGGCCCGATCTATAGTGCTGCAGGCCTTCTGTCCTCCTCCCTTCCAGGATGCGGACCAGGTAAAGCACAATTTCCTGTGCCCGGTTAGGGCGTTAGATGCTTACGTCCACAGAGCTGCCCTGTGGCGTAAATCCGAACAACTCTTTGTCTGTTTTGGACCCCCTAATAAGGGGTCACCAGCATCTAAGCAAAGAATGAGCAAGTGGGTGGTCGAGACTATCTCACTTGCTTATGAGTCGACCGGACTACCATCACCCATGTTGGTGCGGTCTCACTCAACTAGGAGTATGGCGGCTTCTAAGGCCTTATTGTCTGGAGTACCTCTTCAAGACGTCTGTGATGCGGCAGGCTGGTCCTCACCTCACACATTCGTCAGGTTCTATTCTCTGGACTTGGACTCTACACCAGGGTCCCGAGTGCTCTCGTCCTAGTGCTGCTCGCCTTGATTTCACACTGGACAGGCACTTCTCGCTATGGTGGCGTTGGTATAGACGTTCCCTTAGCGTCAATTCGACGCAACGCGAGTTCCCTTGAAAGGGAACGCCTCGGTTACGACTGTAACCTCGGTTCCCTGAAGAGGGAACGAGACGTTGCGTCACCTGCCATATCTCCTACGTGCCTGTAAGCTACTTGCTCAGACCTTACGAAGCTGACGCCGCTTTGTTTTGGGCAGGTTTTATAGTTTCCTGGTTCATGACGTCACCCGCCTCTGACGTTCCGTCACACCATTGGACTGATTTTACATGTGCTTCAATACATCATCACGCAAAGCGTTCCCTTAGCGTCAATTCGACGCAACGTCTCGTTCCCTCTTCAGGGAACCGAGGTTACAGTCGTAACCGAGGCGTTTTCTTTTAATTCAGAACCACAAATGTCAACATCAGGCCCATCATCATCATCAACAGTTGAAACACAAGACAGTTTATGGGAACATTTTGACAATCGTATCCGTGAGACCCAGATGATACACAATCCTACAGCTGATGCCACAGTGGAAGTGAAAAAATACCCCAGCGATGCGTTTTTGCCCAGAACTCATGATCCTCTAACTTACTGGAAAGAGAGAGCAGTAATCTTTCCTCATTTGTATGTCCTAGCTAAAAAATATCTTTGTATGCCAGCAACAAGTGTCCCTTGTGAGATAATTTTTTCAAAGGCTGGAGAAATTATCTGTAAAAAAAAGAAGTAGGCTGAGTCCTTCAACAGCAGAGAAATTAATATTTTTGAATAAAAATCTATAAGAAAGGGAGACATTGTGGCTTGATTTATTTTATTAATATTCATTTTTCATGACCAAAATCACATTATGCAATGTGAAGAGACTACAGGTTACAAGCTTCATATATTACAAAAATACAATACTAAAAAAAAAAAAACACATTTTTTTATTAGCTCTTTGTAAAGGTTGTTTCAGATCAACACCTGCAAGTGGCCACTAGGTGTCACCGTGGAGACGGGTTTCGGATTGATTCGAAGCCTCGAAACAAAATGGCACATTTGCTTCGACTGTTTCATTGCTTCACAAAGCCTTGATCTGCCCATCACTATCCGTACTCACAACAGTCCAGGCAAAGGTCAAAATCCAGAAAAGGCAATCCAAAAACAAGACGAACCAACTCGAACAGCAAACGGAAGTGTGGGGACAATAACAAGGACTCCGTGACAAACACTGAACAGACAGGGTATATATACACAGAACTAACAAGGTGACGGGAAACAGCTGTGTGCAATAATCAGATGAGTGGGAGAACAGAATGTTGGGAAATGTAGTCTAATATGAATGACACCGTGATAAGAGGACCTCTAGTGGAAACCAGGAAACATAACCAGACACTGTGACAGCTCAACCGCAAAACATGTAGGCTAAGCGAGCGCACTGTAGTTATGTTTGGGACTATTTTACACCTTCATCATAACTATAAGTTTGCATGTGCATTCGCAGCCTTTTGTTTTGTGCAAATGTAAGTTGTAATAGTTTATTTTGTGTACGCTTATCTATATCTGATTTATCTCATTTTGGATACGTTTGGTTACGAATTGACGCTAAAGCGTGATATTTTGCGCACGCAGTTCAAACGGCAATGTATGACTTATGACTATTGGGACTGTCATATTACATAACATTATAAAGAGAACAATATTGTAATAAAACATTGTGAATTATTTGGGTTTATTTGCCGTGCGGGGTTTAGAGCACGTCCACAACATGAGTCATTCTGAATGGCACGTACGGTAACTTAGTTCAAGGTCACTTGTGCATTCACGTCATTTTGTGCAGATATAATTTGTAATATTATGTTTATTTTGTATATATCTGATTAATCTCATATAGGATACGTTTCTTTGAGTTAAATAACACGCTAGCAAAGTGCTCAACGGTTATTCATTCAACGCGCGCTGCTCAAGTAGCAACCCAGATAGCACAAGTCTATTTGATGTGATGTTTACATCTGGAAGACGTATTTTTAAGAGTGTTTGCTCATCTGCAATACATCTATAGGACGTTTCCTGTCAGATGTCAAATAGACGTTTAGAAGATGTCTTTAAGATGTAATGATTTAGAATGCATGTTAAACTGACATCTTCTAAACGTCATTTGACATCTGACAGGAAACGTCCTATAGACGTATTGCAGATGAGCAAACACTCTTAAAAATACATCTTCCAGATGTAAACATCACATCAAATAGACTTGTGCTATCTGGGAATGCACGACTAATAATAATAATAATGATGATTAATTTGGGATTGTCATATTACATAACATGAGAACACTATTTTATTAAATCTTTATGAATTCATTGGATTTAGTTGCCGTTTTCAGTGCGTTGTTCCAGGAAGAGCACGTCCACAACAGTCACACAATTCTGACAAGCACGCATCTGAGGCGTTGGTGACAAGTTGTATTAGTCGCTATATTTGATTATTAAATAATTAATTTAATTAAATTTAATTATCAATCACATCGAAACATTTTAAGCCCTTTATTTAGATTAAAAACCATTCTCATTAATTTGGTGAGGAGCATAGCATTTTGAGCAGGATTTGCAGACCCTGTCATGCTGTTGGCCATACGCCACTTCAGCAGACGCATATTGCCATATTAAGGCTAACGATTAATCGATTAATTTATCGTTAATTTAAACAACGATCGATCATGGGAATTTGTGAAAATTGACATCCCTATTAGCAAATGTTTCCATGTGAAAGGAGTTTCTGCTTCGGTCTGACTACTAGGCTATGTAAAGAAATGTCTCGATTCTCTGAGCAATTTGTAATGAGATTGGCCCGTAATGCTGAGTGTCTTTCAGACTCTCAGCATTATGTATTTCCTGAGTCAGGTACATTTTACTCTTTATCTCTGAGCATTTGATGTAATTGTATTGATTATGTAATTGGCATGATACATTTTCCTGACATTATAAATTGTTACTTTTGGATTTATTCTGATTTACTCTGAAATGGTTAACTTTAGTAGATTACTTTGTACACTGTAAAAAATGATTGTGATTTTAACAGTAAAATACTGTAAAAATGCTACAGTGAAAAACTTTTAATTGGTTAACAGAAAGTTTCCTTACTATATACGGTAAATAACTCTGATAGATGTAATGGTACATTTAATGTAATTTTACTCTAAAATACCGTTAAATTTACAGTTTTTGAAAGTGAAAAAGAACAACTCGTATAATTTACAGTGAAAAAATGTAAACTGACATTACCACAATTCCCTGCATGACACTTCGCATTTGATGTATTTTTTGTTTAAATAACTGTTTCTTCATAGTTTTCTTTTTTTTTTCTTCTTTTTTTTTAATTTCATGTGTTACCAAGATGAAATAAACTAAAATGAAAATCAGAAGATAGACTATGTTCTAAGAAACAGTACTTACTGAAATTCATATCATGTCACATGTAATCGCTCAATCAGTGTTTCAAACATGTAAAGACATCAATAAAACATTGTCAATAACGTTACATTTACCTAAGAAAATTCATTCCATAGCTGGATATTTATTTATAAAAATCAACTCTAGAGAGGAGCATTTTGCTAAATATATGCACTATATTAAATATTCATCATATTTGTATGTAACCTTACCTATTCTTCGATATTATATTTGAATAAATCCATCATGAAAAGTTTTTATGACAGCCATTGTTTAAATGTTATGCCATTATGCCACCATAATTATGCCATTATTTATTATAAAAACGCCCTTGTGCTCAATTTAAATGTTTGTATCCAAATCATTTATTAATTAAGTTTTGTTTGTTTGTATTTTTTTTTTTTAAATTGACATGTATTGTAACTCCAAATGAATCTATATCGAATTGAATCAAATAATGTTTCAATGTTTCTTGTGCCCAAATCAGCATAGAATTTTCCTATATATAGGCTACTGTATTTAGATTCCCCAAACATTTGAACGTTATAACTGTTTTGGCTATTGATGTTATTATAAATATTAACTAGGCGATATAGTGTTTGCCCAATATAGTAGTCATAAATAGTTGCCTAAAAAACACTGTTAACCATATTACGATTACTTTCAAATCGCTCAGTCATTCAATTGACTGCTTGTGCAACTGGTTTCCAGAGGCTTCTGTTTAATCTGAAAGCTTTTGTTTTATGTGGCCACTAGTAAGCACTAAGGAGTTTATAACATGATTTAATTTATTTGGAGCTTGTAGAGGTTGAGTTCCTGTGTTCTTTAAGCCTTTGTTTGCTCATTCATTTCTTCATTAGTTTAATTCAGATGCCTAAAAGTGAACTTTAGAATGAGGGTCTGTTTTTATTTTACATTTTTTAAAGTGGATGCTGTTGTACGATGTATAAAGATCAGGATCAGGCTGTCACGGTTATCTTCAGGTTGTCTTAGTTATTATGGGCTTTTAGTTTATTTTCATTCATTCTCACTTATTCCTTTGTTTGAATTTCCCGCCACTCTTTTAATTGGTTATCTTTTTTACAATTACAATCCTACTGTGCATTCAACGGCAGTAAACCGTGGTATTCACTGGTAAATTAACAAACTCATTTAAAGACAGTGCCTAAATCTGTTGATTCAACTTTTTACGTACAGTACACCTACCAGATGTGGAAATATATGAGTGTCCACAGTCTTTTTAGTGCTGGACTGGCTGAATGGATGGTAAACTATAAACATAAATAATGCAAAAGTTAATATATATTTTTGAATAGTATTAAGGCTATATAATGCTAATAATTAGTAGAACTAGTAATTATTCATATAGACTATAAAAATATTATTAATAATTCTAATTATTAATTGTAATATATGCAATGCCTTTGACAAAAACGTCTCGGTTACGTATGGTAACCCTCGTTCCCTGAGGAGGGAACGGAGACGTCTCGGGGGAGCTTCCAACGAATTGGGATCACGCTAGGGAGACCAATCGACTTCGAGTGAACTAAAACGAGCCAATAAACATTGGCATGCAAGATTTGCATTCCACGACCCGCCTACCAGTACGGGTATAAAAGCGGAAGCAAGCGCATACACAAACGTTTTTCGCTGAGGAGCCGAACAGTGTCTAGTCCTCCGCGAAGTACAGCAAGCATGTCGACGGGACGAGATGTCTCCGTTCCCTCCTCAGGGAACGAGGGTTACCATACGTAACCGAGACGTTCCCTTTCGTTCGGGAACTCCTACGTCTCGGAGGAGTTTCCAACGAATTGGGATCCCTAACAAAACGCCATGGTGCTGACCCCTTCCAGCGCCCAGCTTAGCTCCCGGCATAGCAGTTTCTTACTTATATGAGGGGAGCTAGCTAGGAAGAATCACACTGCTGTTCCGCAAGACCCGCTCAGTGGATTGAATAACACTGGGAAAGCGTGCCCACCCCGTAGGAGGGAACGCTGCGGAGACCCTGCCTGCCCGAAGGGAGGCACTGGAATACACGTATGTACTAACCCGTAGGGTAGTGAAACATACGGCAGTCCTTGAGGTAGTCCCAGCCCGAGGGGTGGGAGCGTACTCAGCAAGGACGACAGAACGGGTCTCTCGAGGGGAAGACACGGTGCAAACCCGGAGGGTAGCTGGAACGTGGAAGAAATGGGTCGCCGTAGGGACCACTGTTAAGGCCACCCAGTCTAATAACAACTCCTACGAGAGGTAATAGACCTGGCGCCGGGCGATCTGCCTCGCCTGGTGCCGGAGGGGTGATGGAGGAACTCACGAGGTTAACCGTTTGTTGGGGAACCAATGGAGCAAAAAGACGCACGTATCCGGCCCATGGGGCGGGAATGGCGTAGCAAGCCGACACAACCTAATTCCTCGCGCTACTAGGCGTAGCGAGTACACGGAGGAAACAGGTTCAACACGGAGGCTATAAAACCTAGCGAACGTGTTAGGTGTCGCCCAGCCCGCAGCTCTACAGATGTCTGTTAGCGAGGCGCCTTGCGCCAAAGCCCAGGAGGAGGCAACACTCATAGTAGAATGTGCCGTCAGCCTAGGTTGGCAAGGCATGTCCTGGGACTCATAAGCCCGGACAATAGCATCCACTAACCAGTGGGCTAACCTCTGCTTGGAGACAGCCTTCCCCTTCTGCTGGCCTCCGTAACAAACAAAGAGCTGATCTGAGGTCCTGAAGCTTTGTGTTCTGTCCACATAAACCCGCAAAGAGCGGATGGGACAGAGAAAAGCTAGGGCTGGGTCTGCCTCCTCCAAGGGCAGCGCTTGCAGGTTCACTACCTGGTCCACAAAAGGAGTGGTAGGAACCTTGGGCACATATCCGAGCCGGGGTCTCAGAATAACATGAGAAAGGCCCGGACCGAACTCTAGGCACGATTCGTCGACCAAAAAAGCCTGCAGATCCCCTACCCTCTTAAAAGAAGCCAAGCCAACAGGAGAGCTGTCTTCATAGACAGGATATTCAACTCCACCGAAGGTAAAGGCTCAAAAGGGGGACTCTGGAGTGCTCTGAGCACCAGAGATTAGTCCCAAGAGGGTACGGGGTGCAAATTACGAGGAGGATTTAGTCTCCTGGCACCCTTAAGGAATCTGATGACCAGGTCGTGCTTCCCTAATGACTTACCTTCAACTGCATCGTGATGAGCGGCTATTGCGGCAACATACACTTTGAGGGTGGAGGGAGACAGCCTTTGCTCCAACCCATCTTGCAGGAAGGAAAGCACGACTCTGATTGGGCAAGTTCGGGGGTCTTCATCGACGAACAGGTTCCACTTCAACGCATAGAGGCGCCTCAGAGGGGGCTCTAGCGGAAGTGATGGTGTCTACCACAGCCTGTGGTAGGCCACCTAGAACCTCCGCATCCCGTCCAGGGACCAAACATGGAGTCTCCAGAGATCTGGACGCGGGTGCCACAGGTGCCCCGTCTCTGGGAAAGGAGGTCCTTCCTCAGAGGAATCGGCCAAGGAGGGGCTGTCGCGAGGAGCACGAGTTCCGCGAACCAAGTCCTGTTGGGCCAATACGGCGCAAAGAGCAGGACCTGCTCCTCGTCCTCCCTGACCTTGCACAAAGTCTGTGCAAGAAGGCTCACTGGGGGAAACGCAGACTTGCGAAGGCCCTGTGGCCAGCTGAGCGCCAGTGCATCTGTGCCGAGAGATCCTTCGGTCAGAGAATAAAACCACTGGCAATGGGTCGTGTCCGGAGAGGCAAACAGATCTACCTGAGCGGCTCCGAAGATTCGCCAAATCAGCTGAAACACCTGGGGATGGAGTCGCCATTCTCCCGGAAGAGGCGGCTGCCGTGAGAGCTCGTCGGCCGCACGGTTGAGCACACCTAGGCTGTGAATGGCCCGAAGCGACCTCAGACGCTTTGACTCCATAGGAGGAGATGGCGGGCGAGTCGCGACATACGACGGGAGCGCAGACCACCTTGACGGTTGATGTACGCAACGGTCGCAGTGCTGTCCGTACGGACCAGTACATGTCTGTGCAGAAGCCCTGAAGCGGCACAGAGCTAAGCGTACTGCTTGCAACTCTAGGCAGTCGATGTGCCAATGCAGTTGAGACCCTGTCCACAGACCTGGAACTGCATGCCCGTTGTACGTGGCCCCCCATCCGCTGGCAGAGGCATCTGTAAAAACCACAGCATGCCTGGACACCTGGACTAAGGGAACTACGGGCCGTAGAAACGCAGGGTCCGACCAGGGACTGAAGGTTTGGCGACAGTGCGGGGTAATGTTGACCCGGAGCGTGCCGCTCTGCCACGCCCATCTCGGGACTCGATCGTGAAGCCAGCGCTGAAGCGGTCTCATATGAAGCAAGCCGAACGGCATTACTGCGGCTGCTATATGCCCCAGGAGCCTCTGAAACTGTTTCAGTGGAACCGCTGACCTGCCTTGAAATGACTTGAGGCAGTTGAGCACTGACTGGACGCACTCCTCTGAGAGGCGCGCAGTCTGACCTACCGAGTCCAACTCCATACCGAGATAAGAGATCCTCTGCGTGGGGCAGAGTTTGCTCTTGTCCCAGTTGACCTGAAGACCCAAACGGCTGAGGTGTCGGAGCACCAAATCCCTGTGTTCGCACAACAGATCTCGCGAGTGAGCTATTATGAGCCAGTCGTCGAGATAGTTGAGAATGCAAACGCCATGTTCTCTCATGGGAACAATGGCCGCCTCCACGACTTGTGAAAACACGGGGCGACAGGGCCAGGCCGATGGGTAGGACTTTGTACTGAAATGCTCAACCCTCGAACGCAAACTGAAGAAAGGGTCTGTGTCGAGGAAGAATCGAACATGAAAGTACACGTCCTTCAGGTCGATCGCTGCAAACCAATACCGGGGACGGATGTATTCGAAGATGCGATTCTGCGTAAACATTTTGAACGGGAGCTTGTGCAGGGCCTGATTCAAAACTCGCAGGTCCAGGATCGGTCGTAACCCACCGCCTTTCTTGGGTACAATGAAGAGCTGAAGAACCCAGACTTCATCTCGACTGGAGGGACCGGCTCGATCGCGTCCTTCGCCAGCAGGACGTCGATCTCTTTCCTCAAGACAGGGGCATCGACGCTCCGCACACGAGTGAAGCGGATACGCCTGTACTTGGGAGGCCGGCGAGCAAACTAAATTGCATAGCCGAGCCGAATGGTACGGATGAGCCAGCGGGACGGCCTCGGAAGCGCTAACCCGGCTTCGAGAGACCGCACCAACGAGCCCACCCGAACCACCGGCGCACCCGCGGAGGGGAAGGCAGGGACCAGACTCCGGAGGTATTACTGCGGCCGAGAGAGAGGTCTGGGTGTGCAGGGCAACACCTACCTGCTTCCAACGAGGGGCAGGCGGCAGGGAAGGGCTGTCCCGAGGCGAAGGAAGGAGGGGAAATTGAGGAGCGAGGCCTGGGAGCGTCGGTCCCGGTTTCCGCACCTCCTTGCCCAGCGGGGGACGAGAGTGACGAGGCCGTGGCAGCGTCACTGTCGTCTGAGCGCTGGGGCTGGGAGAGGGGAACGGGAGTGGTGCAGCTCGGGGGCAGCACGCACTGCCACTCTGACCCTCTCGGACGGAGGAAACTGGTATTATTGACTGCCAGTCTCGACCGTGAGGGGAAACGAGGAACGAGGCCCGGGGGCATCGAGTCCTGATTTCCCCTCACCCAGCGAGAGACGAGAGTGACGAGGCCGTGGCGGCGTCACTGCCATCTGAGCGCTGGGGCCCGTGAACTACTCAGAGGAAGTGGACTGCTCAAACTTTGGGTACCGCTGATTCTGGATAACCAGCGGCGGAACAGAAACGAATTCTCCACCCAGCCCTCCCCGGGGGAAGGAGTGGTGATGACACGCACACCCAAGAGCAGAACGTCACATACTCTGGGTAGCTCCTCTCAGGGTTGTTTCCCTTTCCTTTGCTGGGGGAAAACAAACTCCGAGCGGGCTGGTTTTGAGATGCTTCTGGACCACCAGTGTGGACATCGTCTAATCGAGGGCCAGCGCTGTGACTTATCACAGTCAGTCACTAAGCACAGCTCAACCCCGAGTTAGAACTACGCACGTGCAGTGGTAGTGAGAGAGGAAAAACTTTTGCAGATTTAGGCATGCTTGGCTTGCCATATTGGCACCAAAATGCTTCCATACTGCCAAAATTCTTCACACACATCCAGGCACTTTAGAACAGCCCAGGAAAGTGTGGCTGTTAAGTCTGAATCTTCAGCCTGAGAACACACCATTATAATAGGAACTCAGCATTATATTCAGAGTATAACAGCCCTCTCTCCGATGTAGCGATCGACATCTGTCCTCCCTGAGGCCCCGAATGAAATGCCTGGTCCCTCATGAGAAGGACCAGAGACCCACCCGAAAGCCTAGACGGCACACGGCACGTTGAGCGGCTCAAGCCTTTACGAGAAAGGGGAGACGAACAACGTGCCGACGTGGTCATGCACTCCTGAGAGAACATGAACCACCCACGAACGCAGTCTCAACACACTGATTAGGCATGTGAAACCGTGATCGTGGCCGTCAACCAGGCATGCAAGATAGTGAACGTGGCCATCGCTTTGATGACACACAGCACGCTGGGCGCTCAAGCCTACAGGTAGGCGAACAACGTGCTGACGTGGTCATGCTCTCACAAGAAAGCATAAACCACCCACGAACACCGTCTCAGCATGTTTGCGATGCACTAGAGGAGTGAGTGGTTTGTGCTCACTGAAACCCTCAGATCACCAATGTTATTTGCCAAAGTAGCCTTCCTCTGGTGCACCAGAAGAGAAACTAGATCGGGAAATAAGCAAAGGGACTCACCTCACAGAGACACACGAGTCTTGATCTTGACCGCGCATCTTGAGCGCCGAATGACGCGCGCTGGGTTGCCGTGACAACCCGCGCTGTCAGCCGGCGCTCAACGGCACACGGCACGCTGAGCGGCTCAAGCCTTTACGAGAAAGGGGAGACGAACAACGTGCCGACATGGTCATGCACTCCTGAGAGAACATGAACCACCCACGAACGTAGTCTCACACACCGATTAGGCATGTGAAACAATGAACGTGGCCGTCAAATAAGGACAGGAAACGATCGCATCCAGAAAGACACGAGTGAAACGTCATCCTGAAAAGGACGCGATCTTCAATCATGTTGCTCTTTCAGGAAGAAAGTACTCTCTATCGTGCTGAAGCACACAGGGACCCAACGCGGCAACACAGCGGGGAAACTGCAAGCCCGCTGTGCGCACTCAACCGTTTACCAGCTGTGAAAACAGCTTTTGAATTAACAGCATATAGACGCAGCCGGTAGACAGGAAACCGCGCGGTCGCTGAAACACCATCTCACCAACACAGAGAGATCTCCTCCCGAAACAGCAGACTCGTAGCTCGAAAGAAAAATGCAATCTTAAAGCTCACTCACTCAGAGAGGACACAATCGGTCGGCTCCGAAGTTAAAAGCGTTTGTGTATGCGCTTGCTTCCGGTTTTATACCCGCACTGGTAGGCGGGTCGCGGAATGCAAATCTTGCATGCCAATGTTTATTGGCTCGTTTTAGTTCACTCGAAGTCGATTGGTCTCCCTAGCGTGATCCCAATTCGTTGGAAACTCCTCCGACGAGACGTAGGAGTTCCAGAACGAAAGGGAACAAAAAATAAATAGTTTTGATTGTATAAAAATTGGTTGATTTCTGATCCCAATCATTATGCACAAACTTTTTTTTAACGTGAAACATAGCATTGTCTTGACTTAAACTTGTAATCAAATATTTATTTCATTTCATTTATTTATGAAAATTTTATTTTCTACAACCTTTATAAATGTCCAATCTAGTGGCAAATTATTTAGTCAATTAGAGTAGTAAGGTTCCCCCAGTAGCACAAGCTGGTTGAGCATGAAATGCATATTTTGGCAGTAGGAATTACTCAAAGACTGAGCTTTATGATGCCCTGTTTAATCTGCTGGCTAAATAGTACGGCATGTTCATGAATGGGAATGGAAAACAAAAGTTTTTTTGTTAGCACAAAACAAGAAAAAAAAATTGTGCTTATGGACAGATGACTAGAACGGACTCATCTCGCCATTTCCGTACTTTCTCTCTCTTTCACTCTAAGCTGTTATTTTGCTCTGCAATCACAGTCATGTTTGTGTCTGGGGACCAGAAGTCCACTGCCATGAAATTCAATTAGTGTCTCCAGATACATGCCTCACCTTCTTTTGATTACAATTCTTTTTCTTCTTTTGTTCTCCATTTCTTCTCTCAAATCTTCTCATGAGGGAAGTGTGCAGTCTAAAGCACACTTGCACAATGTGCAGGGACCTCAACGTTCCCAAGATTTTTTCTTTCTGCTTTTCTTTTCTGAAGCCGAGAATGTCTGAAAGTGCTGTTAAACCACATTGTCATTAGTTGGTTACATCAGAACAGAGGGAGACTGGAGGAGATTTTCTTCAATCACAGGCCATCTATACCAGGCAGACATGCTGACTGCAGCTGTGCTTGTCTTCATCTGGGAACCGTTTTCACGAGCACCGCTCAAGCCCTTGCGTCCTAATAGGCTGATAATCCATACACGGTTATTCAACATGTGATTTGGCCTCTCGCTGTGTGTTTATTATTTATGATTTTTTCTGGGAAAGGAGTCACACCGCAGAATGTGTTGTTAAACTTGTGCAGATGGAGGGGTTCCTGTGTTTCAGCATTGATTACTCTTGCATTGATTGTTTAGCACTGATTGAAGTAGAACCCAAAGCATGGTGACCTTACTTTCAACTCCAATAAACAAACTCTGCATGTGTTTCGCAAAGCTTTCAGCCATCATACTCTCTGATGATGGAGGACTGTTTCTATCCCGGCATG
This sequence comes from Meda fulgida, assembly GCA_030578275.1. Lineage (NCBI taxonomy): Eukaryota > Metazoa > Chordata > Actinopteri > Cypriniformes > Leuciscidae > Meda > Meda fulgida. The sequence continues at coordinate 39,337,977 of CM060622.1, forward strand.
TTAATGTAGAATATTTACAATGCAGTCCTTCATGTAAGGTGCTGTTCTCTCGAATAGGTAGGTTGATGTTACTCAAACATTCAAAAAGGAGAAAGAGAGAGAGAGGGATGGATGGATGGATGGATGGATGGATGGATGGATGGAGGGATGGAAGGAAGGAAGGAAGGAAGGAAGGAAGGAAGGAAGGAAGGAAGGAAGGAAGGAAGGAAGGAAGGAAGGAAGGAAGGAAGGAAGGAAGGAAGGAAGGAAGGAAGGAAGGAAGGAAGGAAGGAAGGAAGGAAGGAAGGAAGGAAGAAATAGAATTCTTGATATGGGCACTGCTTTAAAATCCAGAGGAGATCAGTACATTTTCCCAATATCATAAATACTTTTCTGGTAAAAAATAAAATAAAATAAAAAGAGTGTATTATTGTCTTTCACTCTAAAAGTGGCTTCATGATAAATTTAGGGTTTCTATGAATAGCAGGTTGACATTTTTACCGCAAGCTCCAGCATTCAATAGCAGCATTTCAGAACCCCTCGGTGAAATTCCAAAGACCAACACATTTCCTTTTTTCCAGCATACTTTCCAAAGTTCAGATGTTGCAGAAGTGTCACATTAGGAGAATCTTACCTCTGCTTTTAGGGATGTTGGTGTGTGTGTGTGTGTGTGTGTGTGTGTGTGTGTGTGTGTGTGTGTGTGTGTGTGTGTGTGTGTGTGTGTGTGTGTGTGTGTGTGTGTGTGTGTGTGTGTGTGTGTGTGTGTGTGTTGTGTGTGTGTGTGTGTGTGTGTGTGTGTGTGTGTGTGTGTGTGTGTGTGTGTGTGTGTGTGTGTGTGTGTGTGTGTGTGTGTGTGTGTGTGTGTGTGTTTTTCTATCCCGGTGGGGACTTCAACCTGAATGAGGTCCCCATGGGTAAACAAGCTTATAAATCATACAGAATTAGTTTTTTTGGAAATGTAAAAATGCAGAACATTTTCTGTGATGGGTAGGTTTAGTGTAAGGAGATAGAATATACAGTTTGTACAGTATAAAAACCATTAAGTTTATGGAGAGTCCCCACAAAGATAGTAAACCAGATGTGTGTGTGTGTGTGAGAGAGAGAGAGAGAGAAGGCCAAAACAAGAGGTCTTAAAAAGTTCACAGCCTGCAGTGGAAAGTGTTTCTCCATCTCCCACAGATATCCTCATTCTCTCCCTCTGTTAGCTACCGAGCTGGAAGCAATTTGGTTGTTACTGAGAATCAGTTGACGTGGGATTTCTGATGGTAACAACACAAATATTTCACCCATTCATGAACTTAAACATTTGATGAAGAAAATATGACATGGCAAAGTTTAGGGCAACTGCCAGTTTGTTTAATTATCTTTATATATTTGCATACAATATAAATGCATGGCATTGTGAGAGATATCCTTAAAGGGTGTGCTCACATCTGCCCAGGCATGTGTTTTTCTTTCTTGGTGAGGTCCTACTATAATGTTTTCCGTGTCTTTATTTTGCCTGTGCTGACATGTTTATCTATGCTGGCTGTTTTCTCAGTACACTCTAACCTCTGGCTGTCCCTTTGCTCAGTGCTACAGGTGGAAAATGCTGTTTGTGTCTCCGTCTCTTTGTCGAGTCCCTGAGCAACCTCAGCCAAGCTGATACATCACATCAGTCCTGTGGGCCTCATCTTCTCACTGTCTGTCAGTCTGTCTCTCTCTCTCTCTCACTCACACACACACACACACACAAGTCCTGTTTCATGATGCGCTTCCACATTTGCCTCACTATTTATCACAGTATCTATCTATCTTTGAGGCTTATAAACATTCTGTTTCAAGACTATAGCACGTTTTTCATAACTTTCAAACAAGGCTTTGTCAAGATTCAGATTTTTACTATTTTTCATTCAAATTTGAATTGCTATTGTGCATCCTGTTTGCTACATCAATTCTAAATTCTGTTATGAATGACGCACAACTATTGTAGCAACACTGTCACCAATCTATCCTACAAACGAAACCAAAACTAGATCTGTTTCACCACAACATTTAATGTGAATGGGAGTCATGTACTGTAGTTTTGCTGTGTTGTGTAGAAGCATACTCGTTTGAAGATTTTGATCGGAACAAACTCTTTATTTTATGCCCACCCCTACAAAACCACCCACCCTATTCAATCCTGCTGGTTCCAGCTGGTTATTCTCTATCTATTTCATAAATATACACACACTCACCTGTTGTCTTTGTTATACAACACAGTTGAGCCATTGCATTTGTTCTGTTTCAAATATATCTTACAGTTGAATCTGATGACTAACTTTTGGGGCAAACTGCCACATGTGGCTTTCCAGCATCTTTTTGTCATCTGTGGCCTTACAGGCCAGTGGTGGAGACCAAAGGTATGACTAAGGTGTTTGTTTACACTATCCTTTCCTCTTTCCTGCAAATATGCTCTTTTCCGCCTTTCACTCTTTCAAAACTCTGTTTAAACTCTCACTTTCATTTTTTGCCCACTTTGCCTTTCCTCCATGTTTCTCTCATTGCCATTCTCTTTGAGAGGGGATCATGTTTATGTCTGCAGTCTGTGTCTTAATCAGTCATACCGCTGTCTCCAATACCTAAATCCAATTACATAGTCTGAGAAAAAAAAAATGGCGCTTAGAATGTTGGTTCCTCATGAAAGAGGAACTTCTTTTTCTTTTTCTTTTCATATTTGTCTGTATAGCCCACACATGGGAAATTAATTCAACAGATTATTAAAAACGGAACCATGCATAAACTCCACACACTGGAGATCAGTAATATAGTATGAAATGACTTAACACCAAGCACCAAAATGTATTAGTATTTAGCCTATTCGTAATGGTGTATGGCACTGCCAAGCAACAAAAACGTTCCTAATCAACAAGAGTCAAGAGCAAGAGAATGAGGTGGAAAGGGTAATGTTTTGTTTATGAGTTATTTTTTAGTTTAAAACAGGTTTAACAAGTTTTACTGCATTATTTTATGTTTATAAATTAACAAATGATTTATGTTTACTAAATGTTTCTACTAAACGTTGACTGGACAAAATGTATCTCACATTTCAGTTTTATATTCTTAGTTTTCACATTTATTCTGAATAAAGTCCATGATAAATATTAACATAACATAATAAATTCAATCACATATGATCATATTCATTTAACATCCGCACTGTACATATAGTAAGGCTACAAAATTACTTTTTGAGTAAATTCAGCAATCTCCAACTAGATTTTTTTTCCAAGTTAAATCTACTTGCCTTTTATTGTACTATAGGATACAAATGTAAATAACTGCTAGACTGTAATTCTCTAAGATAATGGCAGAGCTAAAAAAAAATGGCCTTTTCTGATTTTTTTTTGTTGAATTTTTTTTACAAGATGGATTTTTCATAAACGATTATGAGGCAAAGTTTCTATATATTTTTTTTAATTAAAACTTTTTTTCCATGCTGTAATGTAACCTTTGAAATTTTCTATTGAAGAGCCTCTCATTTAAATTATGTGGTTCTTGTGTGACATAAGATTCATGTTGTGTCTCTGTATCTTCCCTCCCTTTTATCCTTTATTGTTGGTGGAATTCAACCAATCCCCTCCCATCCCATCACATGCCAGAGTCCCCAAAACCAGAGCATCTGGTTGTGCCTCAGCACCCACTTCCGACCACAGTTTTTCAAACAGGCAGAGAGGGCCTTCGTTCCCGAAAATAACTTGGACAGTGAGAGGCAACATGTAGCTCTCAGTGGCAATAGCAGTTTCTATCTCAGACGCTACTATAGTGTAAAGAGTGTGAAAAGGACATCTTATGCTTCTGTTACATTGACATATGACCTATCTATCTTACATAGTTCTTTTCAAGCTTTTGGTATGAAATGAACATGCATTGCATTCTAAAGAACTTGAGAGAGAGGAACAAACAAAAGGAAAGAATTCATTAACAAAGTGCTGTAATCATGCCGATGGTTTGGGTGTAGTCAGTGGCCTAAACACAGTCTATACAAACAAAACAAAGTTTGAAAAGCCTCTGTGCTAATATAGATTCATAAACACAAAACATCTCACAATTCCTCTGTACCTTCATATGCAGCTCACTCACATGTATTTATTTGATCTACATAAAAGGTTTTAATGGTCGATACGTAAAGCTTTTAAAGCGGCATGGCTGCCAAGCAACTCAAGCCGACCCCAAATCTCTCTAACAAAAAGACATAAACACATATGGAGAAAACTCTCGGCATCGCTCGCCTGTTTATTTGGTTTTTGAAATCAAAAGAATTGCACAAAAATATTGAGAGCAGAAATTTCTCAACCATATCTTCAGCTGTGCCATGTCATCTTGTATGACTTGTGTGTAACGTAAATGTTAGAAAATATTGACTGTATTTTTCTTAAAAAGGGCAAAAACTTAATCCCCAAAAACTGAGCCTCAGAAGAAAGTGTGTCAGTAACACACATTGAGCAGCTGTAGCTAGCACTTAATGTGAGATAGATGGAACTCAACCCCGCAGTAGGCAATTCCCATGTTGGTCCACTCAATACCTCTGTCCCTACCACACGGTCATTAGGCTTTCATTTACCGTTTCCCCAAACGACTTTTTCTTAGGTCAGTTTGGGGTCAATCCAATAGTCAGCAGAGGCTTGGGGAGAACTGTATGGGCGAACTGTGGATCTGAATGGGCGAACCAGATCAGATTTCAGTCACTGTACTCCACTTCCCCATCTCATCAAGTACCCCTGGAGAATGAGGTCACACTGAACTACATTCACATATATATGGCTGTTTCTATGGGCACTTTTGGCCTTGTGGACTCTTAAAAAACTTTGCACATTTCAATTTGTTTTATTTGGCCACAAAAAAGTGAACACTAAGAGTACTTTTTTCTGAAAGTAGTGAACATTTCCATCCATCCATCCATCCATCCTCCACACAACTTATCCTATATACACTGAACAAAATTATCAACGCAACACTTTTGTTTTTGCCCCCATTTTTCATGAGTTGAACTCAAAGATCTAAGACTTTTTCTATGTACACAAAAGGCCTATTTCTCTCAAATATTGTTCACAAATCTGTCTTAATCTGTGTTAGTGAGCACTTCTCCTTTGCTGAGATAATCCGTCCACCTCACAGGCATATCAAGATGCTGATTAGACAGCATGATTATTGCACAGGTGTACCTTAGGCTGGCCGCAAAAAAAGGCCACTCTAAAATGTGCAGTTTTATCACACAGCACAATGCCACAGATGTTGCGTTTATAATTTTGTTCAGTGTAGGATTGCATCTTGGGTCACAGGCAGGAAAATACCCAAGCGGCCAGGCCATAAGTCTTCAATCCTAAAATATGACTGTCCTTAAAAATATAAATCATTAAATGTTTACAACTATAATCTAACAAATTGTGAAATAAGAATAAAATATGACTGTCCCACAACTATGGCATCATTTCCACCGCACCAAACAATTTTGTTCCAAATAAAGTTTTTTTTCCTTAAGTTAGTGTGAGGAGAAAACAGTGTCAGAAAATAAGATTTTGAAAATTCCAAAAAAGATGGGATGGGATGTGTGAAGGAAACAAGGAGGTCAAGGTGAATATTACTTGTAAACAAAATATTTTGGTGCGTAATTTCTTATCAAACTGATGGATGGATGGATGGATGGATGGATGGATGGATGGATGGATGGATGGATGGATGGATGGAAGGAAGGAAGGAAGGAAGGAAGGAAGGAAGGAAGGAAGGAAGGAAGGAAGGAAGGAAGTTGAAGTTGAAGAAACACCTACTATATATACAACAAAACATCACTTAATAATACTGCTACTAATACTATATGGTGTTTTTGTGTTTCCCGCAGTCTGTTCTGCAGCATTCTGCTTATGTTCCCAATTCCCACATTATTGTATTTTATAATATCCCTTTCTGTGGGCAGATATTCCGTTCCCTTTCAAAACCTTTAAGAGGGAAATTAATGGTGTTTATAAGGTGTTAATAGCCAAATTTGTTTTTGCCCAATTTTATTCATAGCAGTCTCATTAAAATCATGTACAGTACATCCACGAAAGGGCATTAAACAGGGGTGGAGTGGGAGATTTAAGTCTTGGCATGTGTGCTCGTGCCTCTGTTTTCTCTGGCTTCCTCAAACAGCCACTTGTCCTTCACAGCATTGTTATTCGCATGAAGTTCAGGGCCATTGTTTGAACTTTAAACAGTTTCTGGTGGCTTCGCCCTGTGGCCGTCTGAACCCTGGGTCTAATTTCAAACCTCTGCTCTAGCGGTATGATGTAGTAGCCTTGCTATGTTGCGGTTTTGCCCTATGCGTTGAAAACATAAGCTCGTAAAAACAACACGGGTGAGAAGAAAAGAGCTTCCTGGATGGAGGACAATAGTTACCTTGAATAAGTCTCAGGTCCCAGAAGCTGGCCAGTGAGGTGTGTGTGTGTGTGTGTGTGTGTGTGTGTGTGTGTGTGTGTGTGTGTGTGTGTGTGTGTGTGTGTGTGTGTGTGTGTGTGTGTGTGTGTGTGTGTGTGTGTGTGTGTGTGTGTGTGTGTGTGTGTGTGTGTGTGTGTGTGTGTGTGTGTGTGTGTGTGTGTGTGTGTGTGTGTGTGTGTGTGTGTGTGTGTGTGTTTTTCTATCCCGGTGGGGACTTCAACCTGAATGAGGTCCCCATGGGTAAACAAGCTTATAAATCATACAGAATTAGTTTTTTTGGAAATGTAAAAATGCAGAACATTTTCTGTGATGGGTAGGTTTAGTGTAAGGAGATAGAATATACAGTTTGTACAGTATAAAAACCATTAAGTTTATGGAGAGTCCCCACAAAGATAGTAAACCAGATGTGTGTGTGTGTGTGAGAGAGAGAGAGAGAGTGTGTTTGTGTGTGTAAAGATCTGCAGTCATTTCACAGTTTTCTCTCCTCCTTCTCTCAGCCGCCACCACTCTGGAGCTTTCTGATTATTTTACTGGGAAAGAAAAAGTAAAAATGGCAGCTGCGTGTATGTGTGTGTGTGAGTGCAGGACAATTGCAGTTCTCACAGGGAGCAGCCAGAGGTAGACATAATGTCCTGGTCAGGCACGGGTCAGTGACGGCCGCTTTTACCAACACACACACACTTCTCACTGCCATGACGGTGGGCGCATGGCTCTGCTGCTCCTCTATGGTCATTATTGTCCAAAGAGAAGTACAAGGCATCGGTCCAAAGTCTCTGTAGGTTAGGATCGAATTTATTGTTGTGTGGGATGGGCCGATTCTCTCTTGGTGCCAGGTTGTAGTATGGCCGGAGGTGGTCATGTTGACTCAGAGTGGGTGAAGTGGGTTGGAGACTGAGAGGTGGTGATGGATGGATGTGGTCCTTCAGAGGTAATAGATAACGCAAATGATGGTGATTATTGAGGTTTCTTCAGCACTAGGCAGAAGGGCATAACTAGGTGAAGCTCATAGTAGATCTACTGGACCACCCACACCCATAGAGAGGAACGAAACACAGTGATTGGAGGTCATGGAGAACAATACTGAAACAACCTCAAACACACGTATTACAAAACCTATTGAGCTGCCTTTTTAGGCTGCATTTTATTATTAATAATTATTAATAAATAATCATGCAGCCCTAGAAAGTGAGTTTGATCAAGGTAGAAGCTGGACCTCAAGGAGTTAAAATGCTATAAATAAAAAAATCAGTTGTTTTAAATGCTACAAGATTATTGGTGTTATTAAAGATATATTTTGAGTGTAAGATGATGGCAATGGGTTTCTGAATGTAAAAATAAGGGAGATGATTTTAAACGAAAGTAACCTGATATATTGTGCATTCCTGGAAATTTTGATAGGAAATATAATTATTTTATGAATATTGAAATAATTATATATCGATTATTAAAAGTAATAATCTCTGTAAGATGTTTTTTATATATTTTTGAAAGAAGTCTATTATGTTCACCAAGGCTTCATTTATTTGATCCAAAATACAGTAAAAAACAGTAACATTGTGAATAATGAATATTGTTATAGCTCTTTTCTATTTTAATATATTTTAAAATGTTATTTTCCCTGTGATGGCAAAGCTGAATTTTCAGAAAGCTGAATCTTCAGCAGCCATTACTCCAGTCTGAAGGTGTGCTTAATATTTTTGTGGAAATTCAGGATTTTTGATGAATAGAAAGTTCAAAAGAAACAGCATTTATTTCAAATGGATTTTTTTTGTAACAATGTCAAATTCTTTACTTTCGATTTTGTTAAATTTAGTGCATCCTTGCTGAATAAAAGTATTCTTTAAAAAAAAAGAAAAAAGAAAAAAGAAACGTACTAGGCCCAAACATTTGAATAGTGTATATGTGCTATTTTACTCAAATTGTGCATGGGCTAAACATATAAATCATCATTCCTCTCATGTTGCCTATATGGAAATGTTAATTAAAATGTTAATCACACGTTGTTTGATGCATTGCACAGAATTTCTGCCTATATAGACCATTCCAAATCGGTCACTTACAAAGTTCTGTTTCAGTAAAGATGCTGCCTGTGTTAGCAGCTCACACATATTATTATACTCTCAAATATATATGCCATTTTGTCTCTCACTCAGTGAGAATGTATCATCTTGACCCAATATAAACTTGCTCATTTTTTCACACTCTTTCATGCGCTCATACACACTCACAGAAAAACACACATAAACACAAACTCTCATTAATCAACTTTCTGAGATGATTGATTATTTCAGTCTATGTATTTGTATTGCGCTGGCCCACCTCAATTCGACCTGAGCACTTTTCTGCGTTCCACTCCAGCAGAGCTTACACACACACACACACGCTCTTGAACACAGTTGATCTCCATCACTGCACTGTTATTGTGAAATAAGAGCAAGGCCTCAGCGTTAACAAAGGAATAATTGTCAAACACATTTTTCCTCTCTTTTTTATCCTCATTCTCTCATTCTCCAGCTCTCTCTTTCTCTTTCAGAAAGCAATGGCAAAGTCAGCACAGTACACACATTTCAGACAGCTGTGAAAACAGATTGGAGGGAAAAAAGGGAATAATTTTTCAAGGTGGATGAGGAAGGGAGTGGGTTGATATGCCGTTGTCGTGATTCGCACTCTCACTCAATGGGGCGAGGGAACATTAAATGTAAAGTAGCCATATTACACCCATGGTGCTCCAAGATGTCTGCCACAGCTGGAGCAGTCACAACACACATCCTTCAAACTTCGGCCAGGCGAGAATGAAAACTTCCCTCTTGGGTAATCGGGCTGTGAAAGAGATGGTGAATGGCTACTGGAATATTGTTATGTTACATTTCGACAGATCAAGACAGTGAGAAAGATCCTAAATGTACAATTCAGCTTGAAAGAAGAGGGATGTCAGGTAGAATAAACTTGCTACATTTGTTTATTAGATTAGATTTAAAGACTCTCTGAGTGTGTTACACATTGCACATTGGGATAGATCAGCACCTTGGACAGCTCTCAGTTGAAAAAAGTGTGTGTACATGAGTGAGCGTGTACGTTTGTGGGTGGGCTTGTTGTTTGGGTGGGTGTGTGTGTGTTTGTCTTGGAATGGAAAGAAAAGGTAAGGAATGAAAAAACAAGCAATAAAGAATGGGAATGACAAGAGTTGTGGCTATATTAGGTTGCTGCAGGAGAGCGTTTGTTGCAGTTCTCTGAAGCTCAGTTTAATCTCACCACAGTGAGGGGCTATAATCAGCTTCACCTCAACACAACTTTCACTCTCTGACACCACATCCACATTTCTCCATCTGTTCAATTCGCTTTGGCGTGCCATTTCCACCAATCACCTTTATTATGAGTTTTGGCTTAAATGACAGTTTTGGGTATAGTTCAAGGGGATATTATAGCTAAGTTTGAATGAATAGTCAAATCTAATAAGTCTACATTACCTAAATATGTGTTGGGCTTGTTGTAGATAATGTTGTTTTATTGGCTTAGGAAGGACTGCTGTGCTCCAAAAACCACTGAGGTCTGAGATCCCTTGCCATATTGGTCCTAGAGCAATGAAATGGGACTCAAATTGTTTTCTTTATCAGCACTTTTCCATAAGGTAATACACTGAGAGACATTCCAATGAACACAGAGAAAGACAAGCTTCTAGATTTTGGCTTTATCAAAATGCCAGAGCAGACAGAGATAATAAAAAATATAGTAGAACAATTAGAGAGTTTTGTCATATAAACTAATATTGTGTGTCAAATAAAGGAAGATATATATACTATGTAACTATTTGTGTGTGTATGTGTATTCTTTTCTTTGAATACAGATTATTGCCATATATACAGGTCCTTCTCAAAAAATTAGCATATTGTGATAAAGTTCATTATTTTCCATAATGTAATGATAAAAATTAAACTTTCATATAGTTTAGATTCATTGCACACCAACTGAAATATTTCAGGTCTTTTATTGTTTTAATACTAATGATTTTGGCATACAGCTCATGAAAACCCAAAATTCCTGTCTCAAAAAATTAGCATACTTCATCCGACCAATAAAAGAAGTGGTTTTAATACAAAAAAAAAGAAGTCAACCTTCAAATAATTATGTTCAGTTATGCACTCAATACTTGGTCGGGAATCCTTTTGCAGAAATGACTGCTTCAGTGTGGCGTGGCATGGAGGCAATCAGCCTGTGGCACTACTGAGGTGTTATGGAGGCCCATGATGCTTCGATAGCAGCCTGAAGCTCATCCAGAGTGTTGGGTCTTGCGTCTCTCAACTTTCTCTTCACAATATCCCACCGATTCTCTATGGGGTTCAGGTCAGGAGAGTTGGCAGGCCAATTGAGCACAGTAATACCATGGTCAGTAAACCATTTACCAGTGGTTTTGGCACTGTGAGCAGGTGCCAGGTCGTGCTGAAAAATGAAATCTTCATCTCCATAAAGCTTTTCAGCAGATGGAAGCATGAAGTGCTCCAAAATCTCCTGATAGCTAGCTGCATTGACCCTACCCTTGATAAAACACAGTGGACCAACACCAGCAGCTGACATGGCACCCCAGACCATCACTGACTGTGGGTACTTGACATTGGACTTCAGGCATTTTGGCATTTCCTTCTCCCCAGTCTTCCTCCAGACTCTGGCACCTTGATTTCCGAATGACATGCAACCACTGAGCAACAGTCCAGTGCTGCTTCTCTGTAGCCCAGGTCAGGTGCTTCTGCCGCTGTTTCTGGTTCAAAAGTGGCTTGACCTGGGGAATGCGGCACCTGTAGCCCATTTCCTGCACACGCCTGTGCACGGTGGCTCTGGATGTTTCTACTCCAGACTCAGTCCACTGCTTCCGCAAGTCCCCCAAGGTCTGGAATCGGTCCTTCTCCACAATCTTCCTCAGGGTCCGGTCACCTCTTCTCGTTGTGCAGCATTTTTTGCCACACTTTTTCCATCCCACAGACTTCCCACTGAGGTGCCTTGATACAGCACTCTGGGAACAGCCTATTTGTTCAGAAATTTCTTTCTGTGTCTTACCCTCTTGCTTGAGGGTGTCAATGATGGCCTTCTGGACAGCAGTCAGGTCTGCAGTCTTACCCATGATTGCGGTTTTGAGTAATGAAACAGGCTGGGAGTTTTTAAAAGCCTCAGGAATCTTTTGCAGGTGTTTAGAGTTAATTAGTTGATTCAGATGATTAGGTTAATAACTCGTTTAGAGAACCTTTTCATGATATGCTAATTTTTTGAGACAGGAATTTTGGGTTTTCATGAGCTGTATGCCAAAATCATCAGTATTTAAACAATAAAACACCTGAAATATTTCAGTTGGTGTGCAATGAATCTAAAACATATGAAAGTTTAATTTTCATCATTACATTATGGAAAATAATGAACTTTATCACAATATGCTAATTTTTTGAGAAGGACCTGTATATGAGCAATACATACCAGTAGCAATGTTTGTATATCAGCACAGTTGTAGGCAATCACAAGATGCTGATATACAGCCATATCGCATTGCTACTGGTGTGAAATTGCATTTCTACAACAGTTCGATGTCACAAGTGAGTAAATCAATAAGAAACAACAACGGTGTCTTTAAAAACCCTCTTTTGTGCAGAACTATACTTCCTTCCAAATCTTCCTACCAAGTACCAAATGAAATCCTTCCAAATTCAAATCTCAAGTTGACAGTTTAACAGTTCAGCCCAAGCCTCCATTGCTAATCCTAAAATGTCACTTTAGAACTAGTAACAAAGTCGCTTCATTGACTTTTATGAGAGAGAGATCAACTAAGCGAGTGTAGGCCTATTACCTGTATGTGATATAACATTCATTCTTCCGGTCGATTTACATGATTTATATCCATTATAAAAAAAATGTGTTTGAATGTCCGCTGAGGAAAGCGATATCTTTGTCTTTGTCCTTTTGAAAGTAAAGGGGATTTCCATGATTTTGAGACCGTCCAGTGCTGTTACTGTTGGAATATGGCATGGCTGTATAAGGCTCTCAGCCAATCAGATTTGAGACCCAGAAAGAACTCTTGTGTATAGGCCTATATATATATATATATATATATATATATATATATACGTTTTAAAATAAACGGTCTTTAAATTGTTTCTACATTAATTTGGAGATTAACTCAAAATAAAAACATACAATTTTAAGTATTTTTAATCGCGATTAATCACAGAAAAAATGTATTAGTTACATTTTTTTAATCGATGACAGCACTAATATATATAAATATAAATATATATTAGCAATTATTTAGAAATGCTATTGGTTTGATAATTAGTTCAGAGGTCAATTGATGACCATTTATTGACCTTTAGTCCTGTTTTTTAGTAAAAAGGATATTTGTTTGCATTTGTTTGGTCATGTAAAGCTAGTCACGTTCTTTTAGACAGAACAATGCTTTTGTTGACCAATTTCTTTTTGTCTTCACACTGCCTGTGATTCATTATCAGTAGTTTATTTGATTCCTATCACATAATGGCACCTGCGTGGGCAGAAAGGGTTTCCTGTAATCGTACTTCAAGTTCATCTCAGTCAATTGAGTAAGTTCAGTGGTTAAAACTTCACATTCAGACAGACACACAAGCATCTTCACACAATCAGGCACACATCACTGATTTATGAGACATGAGACAAAACATGTGCAACAACATTACATACCATTAGTATTTAAGATTCAACATTTCCATCTCTAAAATGTAATTCATGTGATTTTCTCTTTATTTGATCAAAATTATGACATTACATTATCACCCGTATCATAAATTTAAGCATGCATATTTCAAAGTATTTGACATTACTTCCATTAATACATGTCTTGGCAAAAGCAAGATTAGTTTTAAAATTATACCTTTTTATATAGCAAGGACCCTACTTTGTATCATCAATGAAAGAAATTCATGAAAAAAGTCTAGCTCTTGCTGCAATGATGCATTAAATTAATCAGAACAGTAAATGACAGTAAAGAAATTTAAAATGTTACAAAAGATGTCTATTTAAAAATAATGCTGTTCTTTTGAACTTTACATTCATCTAAGAATTCTGAAAAACATGTATTGCGGTTCCCACAAAAAATATTAAGCAGCTGTGCACTGTTTTCAACACTGATTATAATTAGAAATGTTTATTAAGCACTAAATCATCATATTAAAATGATTTCTGAAGAAGACTGGAGTAATGATGCTGAATATTCAGCTTTGCCATCAAAGGAATGAATTAAATTTTAAAATATATTAAAATTGAAAACAGTCATTTTGAATTGTAAAAATATTCCCTTTCGTTCGGGAACTCCTACGTCTCGTCGGAGGAGTTTCCAACGAATTGGGATCACGCTAGGGAGACCAATCGACTTTGAGTGAACTAAAACGAGCCAATACACATTGGCATCTTCGCGAGCTCCCGGGTACTGGCTGTTACTGCACGCGATCTACATCTTTAAACAAAGAGCTGTTATCACAGCTGGTATTCGGTTAAGTGCACACAGCGGGCTTGCAGTTTCCCCGCTGTGTTGCCGCGTTGATCCCTGTGTGCTTCGGCACAATAAGAGAGCGTTTCTGTTAAAGAGCAACACGGGTGAAGATCGCGTCCTTTTCACGGTGACGTTTCACCCGTGTGTTTCTGGATGCGGTCGTTTCCTGTCCTCATTTGACGGCCACGATCACGGTTTCACATGCCTGGGCTTAAGCATGTTGATACTGCGTTCGTGGGTGGTTCATGTTCTCTCATCAGAGCATGTCCACGTGGGCACGTTGTTCGTCTCCCCTTTCTCGTAAAGGCTTGAGACGCTCAGCGTGCCGTGTGCCGTCGAGCTGCCGGCTGACAGCGCGGGTTGTCACGGCAACCCAGCTCGCGTCATTCGGCGCTCTAGATGCGGGGTCGAGACTCAAGTGCCTCAAACGAGGTGGAGTCCCTTTGCCTATTCCCTGATCTAGTTCCTCTTCTGGTGGCCACCAGAAAAGGGCTACTTTGGCTAATAGCATTGGTGATCTGAGGATTACAGTGAGCGTTCCCCGACGAGACCACCTCCTCGGGCATTCACTCCTCTAGCGCATCGCAAACATGTTGAGACCGTGTTCGTGGGTGGTTTATGCTCTCTTATGAGAGCATGACCACGTCGGCACGTTGTTCGTCTTGCCTTTTTTACGAGGGCTTGAGCGCTAAGCGTGCCGTGTGCCATCAAGGTTGATGGCCACGTTTACTGTCTCACATGCCTAGCAGCTTTCGGGTGGAATTACTGGTCCTTCTCGTGAGGGACCAAGTATTTTCATTCGGGGCTCCAGGGGAGGATCAGATGTCGATCGCTGCATCGGAGAGAGGGCTGTTAAACTCTGGAAATGATGATGCTGAGTTCCCACTGTAATGGTGTGTGTGCTCATGCTGAATCAGATTCAGACTTGACAGCCACACTTCCCGGGCTACTCTGCGGGTGCAGTGCAACGCGTAATCTCCTTGCCCCGCCCCCCTGCCTGCCCGGATGTGTGTGGAAAAACTTTGGCAGTATGGAACCATATTGGTGCCAATGTGGAAAGCCAAACATGCCAAAATCTGCAGAAAAAGTTTTTCCTCTCTCACTACCCTTGGTGGTGGGGTGGCTTTGCAATGGCAGACCACCTCTTCCCTACATGTATGGCCACACTACAAGTCTGTGTAAGGCCAAGACATGCAGTGCTTGAGGGTAGTTCTGAGTTGAGGTTGAGCTGTGCATAGTGACTGACCATGGTTTAACTCACAGCACTGGCCCTCGATCAGACGATGTCCACACTGGTGGTCCAGAAGCCTCCCAGGGCTAAACCTTGCAGAGGTGCGAGACATCGCCAAAGTTCGCTTTCTCGATGCTCCTATTTCACAAGGTTTGCCTTTTTCGGTGACACTGTTGGAGACTGTGCCCAACGGCTCTCCACAGTTCAGAAGCAGGCTGAGGAAGCCATGAGCTTGACCCGATGTGCTAAAAACCGGGTCACTTGTGGTTTCTCCTCAGTCTGTTTGTCGCCAAGGGTGTCAGTCCCCTGTGGGAAAGCTGTCACAGCCAGCGCTGCTGTGACGTCTAGCTTTCGCAGGAAGACGGCGCCACCTGTCTCAGCAGCCCTGAGACGCGCGACCCAGCGTTGGAGGAAGTTGCTCTCTGGGAGATGGTGTACTCACCTCTCCCTCCCCCGGAGGAGGACCGGGTGAAGAATCTTTGTTTCATTCTGTTCCGCCGCTGGCTCCCCGGCAGAGGCGGCTGCTGGTCCTTCAAAGAGGGGAAGCTCATTTTTTTTAAAACTCGACTGTCAGTGGTCAGATGGTGAAAAGAGCGAAGACTCAGGTGCAGAGTTGATGGGCTTTATTTTAATAATAAAATAAAAAATACAAACAAAAACTACGAACCAGCACAGGACAAGGAGAAGAAATAGGGAGCAAAAAAGGCAGGAAATGAGGGAGGACAGGTGGGCAAAATAACTAATAATCAGGAAACAAGATGAGAGTCGACACAATCGACAGGAGAGCACATGGCACAAGGAAAACATGACAAGCCGTGTTTTTTTTTTAATATGACAAGCCATGTGCTCACACCAAACATGACAAAAACACAAACACATAACCAGTAAAACAAGTTACGAGCAATTGTGCTCACTCAAAATGAGACATGAAGAACAATGAGAACACTCATAAGCCACGTGTTCCCACAGAACATGACAACATGAAAGCACACAGCTAACTTAGTGTAAAACACAAACTGTGTGCTACACAGCACAAGACAAAACATGACATGAAAGCATGCGACTTTTTATTGTGCGAAATCGCTGTCAATCAAAAGGAGATGCAGTCCTCCAATCATCACGCAGACGCCCGGACTCCAGGCCGTGGGCGGGACATAATCGCAGCATTTATCCAATGACCGTCTAGTTTCGAAACACTGAAAAAAACGGTTCAAAGCAGCCCCATTGAAGTCAAAGGACGCTGAGCTTCAACGGGGAAATGCACTGTGACCCGCTACGGGAATGTATGAGAAGGAGATTGAGTCAGCCGACCTGATAGCTGATTCTGAACGAACTCGACTTCGAGATGACCGTGTTCTAACGGATTTTTAGTCAATAAAATGTTAACACAATAGTACACATTTGACCATTAATTTTTTGACATTATAGGGAAGCTCAGCTGCCACGCCGCCACGGCCTCATCACTCTCGTCTCCCGCTGGGCAAGGAGGCGCGGAAATCTGGACTCGACGCCCCCCGGGCCTCGCTCCTTGTTTCCCCTCCTTCCTTCGCCTCGGCACAGCCAGCAGACGAACACCTCCGGGCCTTCCCTGCCGTCTGCCCCCCGGTGGAAGCAGGTAGGTGTTGCCCCGCATACCCAGACCTCTCTCTTGGCCGCAGTAATGCCGGAGTCCGGTCCCTGCCTTCCACTTCGCTGCCCCTCTGTGGGTACGCCGGTGGTCTGGGTGGGCTCGTTGATGTGGTCTCTGGAAGCCTGGCTTGCGCTTCCAAGGCCTTTCCGCTGGTTCATCCATTCCATCCGGCTCGGCTATGCATTCAGTTTGCCCGCCGGCCTCCCGAATACAGGGGGAAAGAGATCGTCGTCCTGCTAGCGAAGGACACAATCGAGCCGGTTCCTCCAGCCGAGATGAGAAAGGTGGTGGGTTAAGGCCGATCCTGGACCTGCGAGTTTTGAATCGGGCCCTGCAGAAGCTCCCGTTCAGAATGCTCACGCAGAAGCGCATCTTTGAATGCAT
Source organism: Meda fulgida (assembly GCA_030578275.1). Taxonomy (NCBI): domain Eukaryota; kingdom Metazoa; phylum Chordata; class Actinopteri; order Cypriniformes; family Leuciscidae; genus Meda; species Meda fulgida. The sequence goes on from CM060622.1 coordinate 39,355,137, forward strand.
CCGTCCCCAGGATTGGTTTGCAGCGATCGACCTGAAGGACACGTACTTTCATGTCTCGATTCTGCTTGCGTTCGAGGGTCGAGCATATCAGTACAAAGTCCTACCCTTCGGCCTGGCCCTGTCGCCCCGTGTCTTCATGAAAGTCGTGGAGGCGGCCATTGTTCCCATGAGAGAACATGGCGTTCGCATTCTCAACTATCTCGACGACTGGCTCATAATAGCTCACTCGCGAGATCTGTTGTGCGAACACAGGGACATGGTGCTCTGGCACCTCAGCCGCTTGGGACTTCAGGTCAACTGGGACAAGAGCAAACTCTGCCCCACGCAGAGGATCTCTTATCTCGGTATGGAGTTGGACTCGGTCGGTCAGACTGCGCGCCTCACAGAGGAGCGCGTCCAGTCAGTGCTCAACTGCCTCAAGTCCGTTCAAGTAAGGTCAACGGTCCCACTGGAACAGTTTCAGAGGCTCCTGGGCATATGGCAGCCGCAGCCGCAGTAATAGCGCTCGGCCTGCTTCATATGAGACCGCTTCAGCGCTGGCTTCACGATCGAGTCCTGAGATGGGCGTGGCAGAGCGGCACGTTCCGGGTCAACATTACCCCGCATTGTCGCCAAACCTTCAGTCCCTTGTCGGACCCTGCGTTTCTACGGACCGGAGTGCCCTTAGTCCAGGTGTCCAGGCATGCTGTGGTTTTCACAGATGCCTCTGCCAATGGATAGGGGGCCACGTACAATGGGCATGCAGTTTCAGGTCTGTGGACAGGGCCTCAACTGCATTGGCACATCAACTGCCTACAGTTGCAAGCAGTACGCTTAGCCTTGTGCCGCCTCAGGGGGCTGCTTCTGCACAAGCACGTACTGGTCCGTATGGACAGCACTGCGACCGTTGCGTACATCTACCACCAAGGGGTCTACGCTCTCGTCGTATGTCGCGACTCGCCCGCCATCTCCTTCTATGGAGTCAGAAGTATCTGAGGTCGCTTCGGGGCATTCACATCCCTGGTGTGCTCTACCGTGCAGCCGACGAGCTCTCACGGCAGCCGCCTCTTCCGGGAGAATGGCGACTCCATCCCCAGGTGGTCCAGCTGATATGGGGAATCTTCGGAGCTGCTCAGATAGATCTGTTGCCTCTCCGGACACGACCCATTGCCAGTGCTTGTATTCTCTAACCGAAGGATCTCTCAGTACAGATGCACTGGTGCTCAGCTGGCCCCGGGGCCTTCACGAATATGTGCCAGTGAGCCTTCTTGCACAGACTTCTGCAAGGTCAGGGAGGACGAGGAGCAGGTCCTGCTCGTTGCGCCGTATTGGCCCAACCAGACTTGGTTCGCGGAACTCATGCTCCTCGCGACAGCCCCTCCGTGGCCGATCCCTCTGAGGAAGGACCTCCTTTCTCAGAGACGGGGCACCCTGTGGTACCCGCGTCTAGACCTCTGGAGACTCCATGTCGGGACGTGGAGGTTCTAGGTGGCCTACCACAGGCTGTGGTAGACACCATCACTTCCGCTAGAGCCCCCTCTACGAGGCGCCTCTATGCGTTGAAGTGGAACCTGTTCGTCGATTGGTATTCTTCCCGCCGGGAAGACCCCTGAACTTGCCCAATCAGAGCCATGCTTTCCTTCCTGCAGGATGGGTTGGAGCGAAGGCTGTCTCCCTCCACCCTCAAAGTGTATGTTGCCGCAATAGCCGCTCATCACGATGCAGTAGAAGGTAAGTTATTGGGGAAGCACGACCTGGTCATCAGATTCCTTAAGGGTGCCAGGAGGCTAAATCCGCCTTGTAATTTGCACCCCGTACTTGGGATTTAATTCTGGTGCTCAGAGCACTCCAGAGGCCCCCTTTTGAAGCCCTTATCTACGGTTGAGTTAAATATCCTGTCTATGAAGACAGCTCTCCTGTTGGCTTTGGCTTCTTTAAATAAGAGGGTAGGGTATCTGCAGGCTTTTTCGGTCGACGAATCGTGCCTAGAGTTCGGTCCTGGCCTTTTTCACGTTGTTCTGAGACCCTGGCTCGGATATGTGCCCAAGGTTCCTAACACTCCCTTGTCAAGTCAAGTGAAGTGTATTTATATAGCGCTTTTCACAATATAAATTGCATCAAAGCAGCTTCAAAGTATCAATCAAATAACATAACAATGTTTGTTTCTTAGTGGAAAAAACATCCACATATGGTAGGGCTGATCAATGGTATTAATGCTTGGTTAATTAATTTGAATATCCCCAACTGAGCAAGCCAAAAGCAACAGTGGCAAGGAACCGAAAAACTCCATCAAGTGACCTACTGGTGTCCTAAAACTCAATCAGATGACTTAATGGAGAGAAAAAAAAACTTGGGAGAACCCAGGCTCAGTCAGGGGCCAGTTCTCCTCTGGCGTTTATGAACTAGAGGCCGGATTTACAGTAACTGTAATTTGATACAGAATTTTGTTTTATTTTATCACTTCGGGGTGGGTACGCGAATCGGAATCACAATGTTTTATATGTAGAGTGGGAAAGGGATCCTCCATAGGGAGAGGCTAGTTGGCACTTCAGTACTGCGTTGTCATCGGGTCCAGGCAAAGCTCCTAGTCAGATCTGGATACGGCCTGCATCCGGAAGGCTGCGGGAAAACCTCGGGATAAACAAAGACACTAAAATTAGCGTAGATGCCATTCTTCTTATGATGATGTAACGAGTACATCAGGATTTAGGGAAGTGTTCCCAGTTCCGGCTGACCTAATCTATGCAGCCTAACATTGAATTATAGAAGTCTATAATATATTATGTGTATGCTAGGTCAAAGAGATGTGTTTTTAGTCTAGCTTTGAACTGACAGAGTGTGTCTGCTTCCCGGACAATGGTAGGAAGACTGTTCCAAAGTTTTGGTGCTAAATAGGAAAAGGATCTACCGCCAGCAGTCGATTTCGATATTCTAGGTATTATCAACTGGCCCGAATTTTGAGATCGCAATAGACGTGAAGGACTATAATGCGTTAAGAGCTCGCTCAAGTACTGCGGAGCTAAACCATTTAGTGCTTTGTAAGTAATCAACAATATTTTTAAATGTATACGATGTTTAATAGGCAGCCAATGCAGTGTTGACAGAACCGGGCTAATATGGTCATATTTCCTGGTTCTAGTAAGAACTCGAGCTGCAGCGTTTTGGACCAGCTGTAGTTTATTTATTAAGCATGCAGGGCAACCACCCAGTAGAGCATTACAATAATCTAGTCTTGATGTCATGAAAGCATGAAGTAATTGTTCCGCATTTGTTAATGAGAACATATGTCGTAATTTAGATGGAAAAATGCGGTTTTACAGATACTAGACACGTGACTTTCAAATGAAAGATTGCTATCAAAGAGCACACCCAGGTTCCTAACCGACGACGAAGACTTAATAGAGCAGCCATCAAGTGTTAGACAGTATTCTAGGCTATGATCTCTGGAAGCATCTCTTTCAATAGCTTAGTCGGTATAGGGTCTAACATACAAGTTGTCGATTTTGATGAATTAACGAGTTTGCAGAATTCTTCCTCTCCTATAGCAAGCAACAAATGAATAAAAATTTTCCTCAGGGAGACTACAATGCACTCCCTGATGCGATACTGTAGTAGACGGTTGCATAGTTATAATTTTGTCCCTGATATTATCAATCTTATAAGTGAAGAAGTTCATAAAGTCATTACTGTGTTTGCCTGAAACTTCTGAGCTTGAAGCTTTCTTTTTCGTTAGTTTAGCCACTGCTTCAAATAAATACCTAGGATTATGTTTATTTTCTTCTAATAGGAAACTCCTCCGACGATACGTCTCCGTTCCCTCCTCAGGGAACGTGGGTTACCATACGTAACCAAGGCGTTTTGTTATTATAAATAATTGTTGATTTGTCAATATTTATACTAAATATTTGACACATTATTTGCTAACAGACTGCCGTTGCCCTATTGAATGATAGATAATCAAAAATATTGTGAGAAAAAAGCAGGAGATTGCACCCAAACATATGTACACCAGAAGTATTGTCAAAATATGGATGGAAACGCGATATGATAGGTTGACATAAACAGCTCTTATCATACTTCCTGGTTATCTGATTATCATACCGTCATCTCAGTTCCCTTTCGTTGTCACTCCGAGTTACGTCGGATGACGACGAATGGGGTTTCGCTTAGAAAGCCTATCAGCTTCGAGTATTACAAAACGAGCCAATGGCAAAGAAATGCCATGGGTCTGCGGAATTTGCATGACGTAACTCTGCCCCACCTCGTGGGTATAAAAGGAGGATGCTGGCAACATGCAGTTATATTTTCGCTTCGGAGCCAAGAGTACCTCTTCACTCCTCAAGCCATCTCTGAGAATTGTCAGCTTTTACAAACGAGTTCCTCTGGTGTTGGTGTTTGTGGGCGATTCCAGCGAGCGCGCGCTTCCTGCTGATCTGTGCAGTGATTTTGCCAGAGAGTGCGTGTCTCCCCGGCCGCCTCGACATCAGAGTGTTTCTCTCTCACAAAAAGAGCTTGCACGCGGCACGTCTTTTTAAAGATGCCTCGCCCGTGCACTTCTGGTTGCGGCAGATATGTGTCTGACTCTGATGGGCACGAGCGCTGCCTAGTGTGTTTGGGCATGGATCACGCTAGAGCAGCGCTCGTGGATGAGTCATGTTCTCTCTGTGGGAACATGACCATCGCGTCACTAAGGTCGAGACTCAGTGAACTCGCAAGAGTGAGAGTCCCCTCATCCACACCCCGATCTAATGCTCCCCCGAGGAGTACTACTTCGGCTGGTGGCCAGGGTGACCTGAGGGTAACGGTCTGGAACCAGGCGCCGACTATGTGTCCGCGACCCCAGCCCCCCTCTTCAGTGACGGTGCCCGCTAGTGAGCCTACAGAGGAAGACGCCATGTCTGTAGCAGCATCACAAGGTGGGCTTGATTCTTCCGGAAGTGAAGATTCAGCACAGCTGCCACCTTCCGGTGTGCATACGGCTGTGCCTGAATCGGATCCGGAAATGACGGCCATGCTTTCCCGGGCAGCCGCGAGCATTGGTTTAGAGTGGAGGCCTCCACCCTGTCCCGAGCGCTCGCGGCTGGACGATTGGTTTTTGGGGTAAGGCTGCCGACCCCCGTGGTCCACGGCAAACCCCAATACCATTCTTCCCGGACGTGCATGATGAGATCTCGAAGTCCTGGAAGACCCCCCTGTCTTCCCGGGACCGCTCGCTGATCCCATCCGCCTTTCCTCCCCTCGATGAGGCGGCCCCCCCGTGGGTACACTGGGCTTCCCCCGGTTGAACGCTCTGTTGCGATGCAACTGTGTCCTCAGAGTGCTTCTTCTCGGGGCGAGCCTAAGCATCCATCCAAGGCCTGTAGATTTTCGTCGTCTATGGCGGCGAAGTCTTACAGAGCGGCGGGACAGGCGGCTACCTCTCTGCATGCTATGGCCACTCTGCAGGTCTACCAGGCCCAGATGCTCAGAAGCATGCACGAGGGCAGGACAGACCCAGGGCTCTTCAATGAGCTGCGTGCCGCAACCGACCTTGCTCTCCGGGCGACGAAGGTAGCCGCGCGCTCCCTGGGTTTGGTGATGTCCACCGCGGTGGTCCAGGAGAGACACCTATGGCTGAACCTGGCTGACATGCGGGATTCCGAGCGGACTCGTCTGCTCGATGCGCCCCTGTCCCAGGCCGGCCTCTTCGGCGGCGCAGTTGAGGACTTTGCCCAACAGTTCTCAACTGCACAGAAGCAGACTGAGGCCATCAAACATATTCTGCCCCGCCGACCCGCTGCTGCCTCGTCGTCGGTCGGGCAGACGTCTCAGCCTGCTTCCCGCCGAGGGCGCCCTCCTAAAGCTCCCGCCCCTCCCGCTAGGCCAAAGCAGCAGCCTCCACCCAGGCCGTCGCGTGGAGGAAGCCGCAGGAAGGCGCCCCAGCCCTCTCCAGCCCCGCCCCCCGCCAAGCGCCGGGCCACGCGGCGCTCCTGAGACGGGCTGCTCAGGGATGATGTTTGTTTCACAGGAGATGGTAGCAGGGCCACTCCTTCCCCCGGTGGAGGGCCGGGGGAGAATCATTTGTTCTCCACTCCCCGCTGCTCACCCACGGGTGGGCAGCACCCTAATGTGGTTAAAGACAGAAACAAACCTCTCACCCCTGAGCACACAGAGTTCTCGGACGACCCAGAGCGCCGCCCACCAGCCGTGCTCTCCTCGTCCCCCTCTGTCCCAGAGTCGGTTGACACGGCGTGCCGCCCACGGGCCGTTTCGTCCCTGTCCCACTCTGTCGCCAGACCCCTGGCAGAGCAGGCCCCTGTGGAACGCTGGTCCTTCCCTGGCCTCCTCTGTCAGGGCGCGGAGCTTAACTGCGCCCCCACACCGATCGCTATGCCGTCCACGTCCGGGCCAGTTACTCCGCTTCGCTGCCCCTCCGGGGGGACGCCGGTGGTCCGCATGACCCCGCTGGTACAGTTCCTAGAATCCTGGCTAGAGCTTCCCCAACTGTCCCGCTGGGTCGCCCGCACCATCCGGTTCGGCTATGCGATTCAGTTCGCACGGTCTCCTCCCCGATACAGGGGAGTCCGCTCCACTTTGGTCGGTGGCAACGCCCCGATCATGCGAGCAGAGATTGCCACTCTGCTGGCGAAGGGTGCAATCGAGACTGTCCCTCCAGCCGAGATGCGGTCCGGCTTCTACAGCCCTTACTTCATTGTCCCCAAGAAAACCGGTGGGTTACGACCAATCCTGGACCTGCGAGTATTGAATCACTCCCTTTACAGGATGCCGTTCAAAATGCTCACCGCCAAACGCATTTTCGAGTGTGTGCGGCCCCAGGATTGGTTTGCAGCGATCGACCTGAAGGACGCCTACTTTCATGTCTCCATTCTCCCTCGTCACAGACCGTTCCTCCGGTTTGCTTTCGAGGGACAGGCATATCAGTACGCGGTTCTCCCGTTCGGGCTAGCCCTGTCCCCTCGCGTCTTCACGAAGGTGTTCCCCTTCGGGTTCACGGGGTTCGCATCCTGAACTATCTCGACGACTGGCTGATTATAGCTCACTCTCGAGACCAGGTTTGCGAACACAGGGACCTTGTGCTCCGGCACTTAGCCCGTCTGGGCCTTCGGGTCAACTGGGAGAAGAGCAAACTTTGCCCCGTGCAGAGGATCTCTTTTCTCGGTATGGACATCGACTCGGTCGCCATGTCCGCGCAGCTTACGAGCGAGCGCGCGCAGTCACTGCTGACTTGTCTGAGACAAATACAGGGCAAGAAAGCGGTTCCACTGAAACATTTTCAGAGGCTCCTGGGGCATATGGCATCTGCAGCCGCGGTCACGCCGCTCGGATTGCTTCATATGAGACCGCTTCAGCTTTGGCTTCGCGACCGAGTCCCGAGGTGGGCATGGCAACAAGGCAAGCTCCGAGTTCCAGTGACTTCGAGCTGCCGTCAGACCTTCACCCCGTGGTTGAACCTCAGTTTTCTCAGGGCTGGTGTCCCCCTGGAACGAGCGTCGAGGCATCTTGTTGTCTCAACAGATGCCTCCACCACGGGCTGGGGCGCCATGTGCAATGGTCATGCTGCCGCGGGCTCCTGGACAGGACCCCAGCGCCTATGGCATGTGAATTGCCTCGAGTTGCTGGCAGTACGCCTTGCTCTGCACCGCTTCCGAGCGCTGCTCATGGGTCAACACGTACTAGTCCGATCAGACAATACCGCCACAGTAGCGTACATCAACCATCAAGGTGGTCTACGCTCCCGCCGTATGTCGCAACTCGCTCGCCACCTCCTCCTATGGAGTCAGAAGCATCTGAGGTCCCTTCGTGCTATTTACATTCCCGGAGCCCTGAACCGTGCTGCCGACGAGCTGTCACGGCTTCAGCCCCTCCCTGGAGAATGGCGACTCCATCCCCAGTCGGTCCAGCTGATTTGGGACCAGTTTGGCGACGCACAGATAGATCTGTTTGCCTCCCGCGACTCATCCCATTGCGCCCAGTTTTATTCTCTGACCGAGGGCACGCTCGGCACGGATGCACTGGCGCACAGCTGGCCGCGGGGCCGCAAGTATGCGTTTCCCCCAGTGAGCCTTCTTGCGCAGCTCCTGCGCAAGGTCAGGGAGGACGAGGAGCAAGTCCTTCTGGTTGCGCCGTACTGGCCCACCCGGACTTGGTTCTCCGAACTAGTGCTCCTCGCGACAGCACCTCCTTGGCCAATTCCTCTGAGGAAGGACCTCCTTTCTCAGGGACGGGGCACTCTATGACCACCTCTAGACAGGTTTGAGTACCCTACCACCTGCGGTGGTGGCTACCATCACTTCCGCTAGAGCGTCGTCCACGAGACATACCTACGCGTTGAAGTGGAACCTATTCGTCAATTGGTGCTCTTCTCGCCGAGAAGACCCCCGGAGTTGTTCGATCAGTTTCGTGCTTTCCTTCCTTCAAGATGGGTTGGAGCGAAGGCTGTCTCCCTCCACCCTCAAAGTTTATGTTGCCGCTATTGCCGCTCACCACGACTTAGTGGAAGGTAAGTCCAGAGGGAAGCACGACCTGATCGTCAGGTTCCTGAGGGCGGCGAGGAGACTGAATCCTCCTCGCTCTCCTCTCGTTCCCTCTTGGGACCTCTCAGTGGTTTTAAGTGCCCTGCGGAGTGCTCCCTTTGAGCCTTTGCAATCAGTGGAGCTTAAGTTCCTGTCTATGAAGACAGCGCTCCTGATTGCATTAGCCTCTCTCAAGAGGGTCGGGGACCTGCACGCATTCTCCGTTGACGAAGCGTGCCTAGAGTTCGGGCCGGCCGGTTCTCACGTGATCCTGAGACCCCGGCCTGGATATGTGCCCAAGGTTCCTACCACTCCCTTCCGGGACCAGGTGGTGAACCTGCAAGCGCTGCCCTCGGAGGAGGCAGACCCAGCCTTGGCACTGCTCTGTCCAGTACGCGCTCTCCGCGCTTATGTAGACAGGATGCAGTGTTTCAGGACCTCAGACCAGCTCTTTGTCTGTTATGGTGGGAAGCTGAAGGGAAAGGCTCTCTCAAAGCAGAGGTTGTCTAACTGGATCGTGGACACCATTGCTTTGGCTTACCAGCAGCAAGGTCGACCGTGCCCCCTTGGTGTGACCGCCCACTCCACCCGGAGTGTGGCATCCTCCTGGGCGCTGGCGCATGGCGCCTCGCTGGCAGACATCTGCAGAGCTGCAGGCTGGGCGACACCTAACACATTCGCCAGATTCTATAATCTCCGAGTGGAGCCAGTGTCCTCTCGTGTTCTCGCTTCAAACAGCTAGTTCCGGACCCGCTCAGGTGTCTTCGCTTGCTCGCCATTCCACTCCGCGGACTGGATACGTGCGATATTCTGCTCAGGTGAGCTTCTCCGAAAGCCCTGAGTTCCTCCAGCACCCCTGATGCTAGCGCCAGTGTCTATTGCCTGGGCGTCGGCTAGGTGCCTCCGTGTGCATGGTCCCTCCCATGAGCTACCCCCACACGTGTATTTCCACTGTAAGCCTCTTTGAGCATGTGTCTTTCCCTCGGCAAGCCACCTTGCCACCCCTGAGGTTAAAATATTCCACCTGCGGCTGGACAACTCAGAGTTTCTACATATGTTACTATCAGGTCATATGTGTATTTTCAAATGCCCCCCCCCCCCCCCCCCTGGGTTGGTGATAATTGCATATTTCCCCTTAAAAGCTTGGGATATGCTTCCCAGTGTACCTTGGTATTCCTGTGTTAAATAGGAGTCCTTCGTCCTAATATCTCGAGGGCTCAGATTTTTCGCAGGGCGCTGGAAGACAGCTGTGAAGGTGGCGTGATTTGACTGGTAACCCCATTCGTCGTCATCCGACGTAACTCGGAGTGACAACGAAAGGGAACGTCTCAGTTACGTATGTAACCCTCGTTCCCTGAGTAAGGAACGGAGACGTTACGTCTTCCTGCCACTTCCGCTGTTTCGCGGGGATCGCCCGAGTTCAGTCTTGGCTCCTCAGTGATAAAACATAACTGCATGTTGCCAGCGTCCTCCTTTTATACCCACGAGGTGGGGCGGAGTTACGTCATGCAAATTCCGCAGACCCATGGCATTTCTTTGCCATTGGCTCGTTTTGTAATACTCGAAGCTGATAGGCTTTCTAAGCGAAACCCCATTCGTCGTCATCCGACGTAACGTCTCCGTTCCCTACTCGTTCTCCTGCCAAGGCATTCACTTACAGTCTCTATCTCCTCATTCTTTCTCTAACATCTGTGTATGTGCTGTGAAAAAAGAATATGACAGAGGAAGAAAGAGAGAACGAATGAGCAAGATATGACCCTTGGGGACGTGCATTGGTAAATCTTTCAGGGGAAGAAACAAACAAGCGACAAGCCACAACTGGACTCCATTATGATTCATGTTTGAATTAGTGTCCTTGTTTGGGGATGAGGAGGGTTACAGGGCATAAACCCCACACACATACATGCTCATCCAGACCACATTTGCGGTTTGGCCCCAGTACACAGCTCACCAGAATCGAACATTGCGATTGCTTTCCTGTAGAAAATAAAAACAAAGGGAAGAGTAAATAATGGAGGGAGAGCGTTTGGTCACGGACAAGCAAAGAAGAAGAAAACAAGTGAAAGGGAGACTGAGAGGGCAGAGGACGAAAGGTTGAAATCAGGGCAGCAAAACAAAATTTCCAGAAGCACCTAAGTGACGTGTCACTTAGATGACAAAAGGTCATAAGAGGCAGTGCAGGTCAAAGTTGAGAGAGTTACATAAATGCTGTCTGGACTCTGGATTGGTGCTGTTTTAGCTGTGGAGCTTTAACTGCCTTGATGAAACACTTAATTTTGAGTTAACACATTTCACTTTCTCTCCCAAGGTGTTTTGTCAAGGAATGGGATGCCAAAGATTTTATAGTATGACTTCTGCCCTGCTCTTTAGTGTTAATAAGTTTCTCAACTCGCTATAGTTTCTTTCATAAATTGTCTGTAGAACTGTAAATGTGACACAATCATAAAATGTCATCTGTGAGCATTCTTCTACATGTTTCTTTTCCGTATGCAGCAGACATTGTCTAGTTGTTGCACTTAAAGATTCATGTGAGGTGAATTGAGCAACAACAGCTGGGACTTTGCCACTTTGGCTTTTACCAGTTATTCTGTTCTATGTTTTCTCTTTATCAACCGTATAAACAAAATTGAATTCAGACTTCCACAAACTGTAAACCAAATCAAACTTGAATGCTAGGCAACCTTTTCCTTTTTATAGGCATTTTAATATACATAAGCAATTTAAATTATATTAAAATAGAAAACTTTTATTTTAAATTGTAATAATATTTCACAATATTGTTGTTTTTACCGGATTTTTGAGAATAAATTCAAGTCATTATGAAAATAAGTGCACCTAGCTCCAGTATACAGGCTGACCCAAAAAGGGCATGCATCACGAGTTCATCCACCGATCTCAACTGCCACAGGGTGCTGAAAAGTAAGATGCATCCAGGGTTTGCCGGACTCGGGAACTCACGTGGACAAAAAGTGCACATTATCACCTCAGGGAGGGGAAAGGCACTGTGTGGCACGTTTCATTGCCAGAGGACGGCTGCAGGTCCCCCACCCTCTTGATGGAAGTGAGCGGTCATTAGCGTCAATAAGAGGGACCTTAGCTCGACTGACTCCAGTGGCTCAAAAGGAGCTCTATGTAGGCCCAGCAAGACAACAGAGAGATCCCATGAGGGAATAAGGCGTGGCCTAGGAGCATTCAACCTCCTGGCACCTCTTAGAAACCTGATGATCAGGTTGTGCTTCCGTGAAGACTTACCATCCCACTATGGCAGCCACATACACTTTCAGGGGTTGAGAGGGACAGCCGACCCTCCAACCTCTCCTGCACGAAGGAAAACACTGACCCGACTGCGCATCTCTGTGATCGCCCCGGAAGCACACCAATTAGTGAACAGACTCCACTTCAAAGCATAGACCTAGCCTGAGTGATGGTGTCTATCACTGCTGGTGATAGCACACTCAAGTCTTCCACTTCCCATCCAGGGGTCACAACACATGCTTGCCCTGGATCAATGGTCGAAATCTCCGAGAGGCAGCAACACTGTCATCAACATGAGGCAATTGATATGCCAGCACACTCGATTTCCTGTCCAGGAGCCCGTAGCTGCATGCCGATTGCATACGGAGTACCATTCTGACTTGGACGCATCTAGTGTGACAACAATGTGCCTGGACACCCTGTCCGCAGGAATGCAAGGTCTGTTGCAAGTTCTATTCAATGTGTATCACGGCGCCATGCCCATCTCGGAACTCGAGTCTGAAGCTAGAGCTTAACTGATCTCATATGCATCCACTAGAGTGGAGTTACTTCCACCGAGGACACCATATGCCCCATGAGAATCTGAAATTGTTTCAGTTGGACTGCTGTTTTTCCTCGGAGTAAGTTCAGGCAATTCAGCATGACTGGGTGCGCTTGTTAATGATATGCACCGTCATAGTGACTGAGTCCAACTCCATCCCTTGAAAAGAGATGTCCTGCACTGGAAAGAGCTTGTTCTTTTCCTAGTTGACCTGAAGCTCCAATTAGCTGAGAAGCCTGAGCACCAGGTCCCTATAAACACACAATAAATCTTCAGAGTGAGCTAGAATAAGCCAGTCGTCAAGATAATTAAGAATGATGGGTGCCCTCGGAGACAAGCAGATGATGAGTGTGACCTTGGCAGCCTGTTGGCATCACGCCAAGGCAAGATGTGTTTAATCGCTTAGGTCTTCTTCTTTTGCTTGCGGAGAACTGCTTGTTAAAGTCCTCGATAGTGTCACCGAAGAGGCCAACCTGTAAGATGGGGGCATCTAGAAAGTGCAACTGTGTTGTCCTCCTCCATCTCTGCAAAATTTAAGATTTTCCTACACCCCTAATTTGGACATTGTCTGGCTGAGAACCTGCGCCTCATCTTTCTTCACTCTGAAAGTGAAGTCAGTCGCCAAATGTAGTTCCTGCATCAATCCTGAATCCAGAAGGTCTAGCGTGAGGAGCGGCTGAGGTGACTCCCTCTCTAACTAGAAAGTAGAGTCGTGACCACAACGTCACCTTGGTCATGTTCTAACAGTGAAATAAGGACAAAGCATGTGAACTACCCAGACACAGGAGGCAGCAATCATGGCCGTCCAAAGCTGACAGGTATCAACTGTAACCAGAAACACACAGGCAGATAGGCATCTTTAAAAGGACAGAGGAAAGGAAAAAAGGAAAGCTGCTCGTTTCAGATTGCCAAGTGCCCAGAAAAAGATCTTACTACACTTAGCTGTACATGTGGTGGAGAGACCGCTGCAATGCGCCGTAATATTTCAGCAATGAGGTGAATGAGAATGAGCGTCTGTAACTAATATGGTACAGATATATTGTTCATTCCTTTTTTATTGCATACAACTATCTATGTACACTGTAGTGTTTCAACAGCTTAGCTAACTAGCCTGTTTATTGAGTACAAGCTGGGATTGCAGACCGAAAACCGTTGCCCTGAGCCCTTAAAACCCCCCAGGGCTAAACTTTTAACCTCTCTCTTGTTGAATCAGGATCAGCTGTAGGTTTTTAAGTGTGGGGGGAGTCCCATGGAGGATGTGTAGGTAGCTCATCGCTCTCTAGCAGAGGTGAGAAGAGGATTTATCTGTCCCTGGTGGGGGTTAGCTCTGGGTTTAGGTAATCCCAGGCTGCTTGTAAGGTTAAACTCACAGATTTCCTGCAACAGATGTGCTGGAGTTGGCGTGTGTGTGTGTGTGTGTGTGTGTGTGTGTGTGTGTGTGTGTGTGTGTGTGTGTGTGTGTGTGTGTGTGTGTGTGTGTGTGTGTGTGTGTGTGTGTGTGTGTGTGTGTGTGTGTGTGTGTGTGTGTGTGTTTATTTTTGCAGGGGCCATCGAGGCAGTGCATAGAAGTGTATGCTGAACGCAATTAAGAGATTTGAAAGTGTGGGAGTCATCAAGGAATTGCCAACTCCGTTTGACCTTATTCGTTTGTTCACACTATTCTCTGACGCAGGTGCCTCCATGTTACAAATCTCCCCAAAGACACTGTGGGAGAGTGTAATTAAAGGTAAAAGAGAGAAAGAGAGAGAGAGAGAGAGAGAGAGAGAGAGAGGGGCTGCTGGGTAATCCAGCACTTTGGGGGCTCGGTGCAATTCTGATGACCCAAGTTGTCACCCTTTCTGTGACCTTGCTGCCATATTTCACAACCCTTCCATAAACCTCTCTCCCCAGGCCGCAGAGGTTTCCAGCGCCTTCCAAGAATGTCTGACACACATAGTGACCTTCCTTTCCTATTGCCTCAGGTTTGCATGGAATACAGGCACATTCATAAATTTCCATTAATTCAAATGGAAAATATTCTTTTTCTCCTCCACACTATTTCATTCCTCTGTCTCTCTGTCTGCCTGTGTGGCTAAGCACGTTTGACTGATGGCTCTTTAAGTGTCTGGACCATCATAGGCATGACATCAGAGGTCCAAACGGTCCTCTGCATTGGCGGTGACATCATCAAAGCCAGACGGTCTTGTGCCATCACAGGCACCTTTCCAAGCCAACTAGGGATTTTTACTCCGATAAACTTCAATATGTTTTAAATCAGATTAAATTTAAGGTCTATGATGTCAGCACATTTTTGCGGCATTATGCGACAAGCCCCCTGAAATCATACATTCGACCACTTAAAACACTTGTCATGGCTGTTTATCACTCGACTTGGCCACTGTGACCATTACGAAAGCTAAAAGCATTTGAACCTATGTACAATTTGCTTTCACAATGTCTAAACCATGAATCAGTGTTTCTGCAGATGTAAAATATGTATTTCTCTTGGTTCTGAACCACATCACTTGAAGAAATTTGAACATGACTGTAATTATTTTCTCTTCATCTGTATGATTAATGGCTTGTCACATGGAAATGAAAGGATGGAGGATGAAAAGAAGGTTTAGATGTAGGAAGCACAGCAAACTTTACGCCAACCACAAAACCTTAACCGTGAGTTTACAAATGTAATTTCTGAAGATTATCTGAAAGTGAATTTGATTACATAGTTTAGAACATGTGTTTTATTGGACGGAAGTAATTTTGCATTTGTCTAGATCAGTGAGAGAGTGTCAAAATGTATAAAAATGGAGATATGTGATTATAAATGTTCATAAAATCGTAAAAGCAGAGACAAAGTGTTCTGGGTCACTTTTTGCTGTCAAGTAAATCTCTCAAACACACAGCAGTGAAATGAATTGTCAATATGCAAACACAAAAAGGCCTTTTATTGTTTCAATTAGGAGATGACGGACAGTGACTGGGTCATTGAAAATCATCATGGAAAAAGTGATGAGAAGCAGGACACGGGTCTTCAGCCAGCACCTTTTGCACACTCTCACTCCCTAGTGTGAGTAATCTGTCTCTTAACTCTCTAATACTTGACTTGATGCTTCCATTAGTTTCTCAATAGTGCAGTTGGACACATTATACTTCTGCTGTGCCTCCCACTTATTTGACGTCAATATGAATATGATGTCATGTCACTGCCTTCAACAAGGATTTTTCCGTTATTAAGTGTCTTGAAACACATGGATCAAACTTTAGTGAAAGGGAAAAAAGAATGAATTGAGTACAATGATTGATTTGGAAGGGTGTTGATAAAATAATGTTGATGTCTTATTACATTAATTTTTATGCATTCTCTCTTTCCTCTCTATAGACTTTTTCCATTTGCCCTGATGTCTTCTAAGAATACTTTGGTTGTTCTAATCTAATAATAGATCTAATAATAGATAATTCAAACTCTTTTGCCATTGCTGTTAGAGAACTGTTCACAGAGACCCTAGTTGGAGAGGTTAGTTAGCAGGTCAACGGTTGCAAATAGAGTGCATGTGTTGGCGATGTTTCTTTTAATAATGTTGTTAATGAGAACGTCTCGGTTACGTATGTAACCCTCGTTCCCTGAGTAGGGAACGGAGACGTTACGTCGGATGACGACGAATGGGGTTTCGCTTAGAAAGCCTATCAGCTTCGAGTATTTAAAAACGAGCCAATGGCAAAGAAATGCCATGGGTCTGCGGAATTTGCATGACGTAACTCCGCCCCACCTCGTGGGTATATAAGGAGGACGCCGGCAACATGCAGTTATGTTTCTTCGCTGAGGAGCCAAGACTGAACTCAGGCGATCCCCGCGGTACAGCGGAAGTGGCAGGAAGACTCAGGGAACGAGGGTTACATACGTAACCGAGACGTTCGCTTTCGTTGTCACTCCGAGTTACGTCGGATGACGACGAATGGGGTTACCAGTCTAATCACGCCACCTTCACAGCTGTCTTCCAGTGCCCTGCGTAAATCTGAGCCCTCGATATATGTTAGGACGAAGGACCCCTATTTAACACAGGAATACCAAGGTACACTGGGAAGCATATCCCATAGCTTTAGAGGAAATATGCAATTATCACCAACCCAGTGGGGGGGGGGGGGCATTTGAAAATACACATATGACCCGAAGGAAACATATGGAGAAACTCTGAGGTGTCCAGCCGCAGGTGGAATATTTCAATCTCAGGGGTGGCAAGGTGGCTTGCCGAGGGAAAGACACATGCTCAGAGAGGCTTACAGTGGAAATACACGTGTGGGGGTAGCTCCGGGGAGGGACCATGCACACGGGAGGCACCTAGCCGACGCACAGGCAATAGACACTGGCGCTAGCATCAGGGGTGCTGGAGGAACTCAGGGCTTTCGGAGAAGCTCACCTGAGCCAAATATCTCACGTATCCAGTCCGTGGAGTGGAATGGCGAGCAAGCGAAGACACCTGAGCAGGTCCGGTACTAGCTAGTTGAAGCGAGTACATGAGAGGACACTGGCTCCACTCGGAGATTATAGAATCTGGCGAATGTGTTCGGTGTCACCCAGCCTGCAGCTCTGCAGATGTCTGCTAGCGAGGCGCCATGCGCTAGAGCCCAAGAGGATGCCACACTCCGGGTGGAGTGGGCAGTCACACCAAGGGTCACGGTCGACCTTGCTGCTGGTATGCCAAAGCAATGGTGTCCACTATCCAGTGAGACAACCTCTGCTTTGAGAGAGCCTTTCCCTTCAGCTTCCCACCATAACAGACAAAGAGCTGGTCTGAGGTCCTGAAACACTGCGTCCTGTCTACATAAGCGCGGAGAGCGCGTACTGGACAGAGCCGTGCCAAGGCTGGGTCTGCCTCCTCCGAGGGCAGCGCTTGCAGGTTCACCACCTGGTCCCGGAAGGGAGTGGTAGGAACCTTGGGCACATATCCAAGCCGGGGTCTCAGGATCACGTGAGAGTAAGCCGGCCCGAATTCCAGGCACGCTTCGTCAACGGAGAATGCGTGCAGGTCCCCGACCCTCTTGAGAGAGGCCAATGCAACCAGGAGCGCTGTCTTCATTGACAGGAACTTAAGCTCCACTGATTGCAGAGGCTCAAAGGGAGCACTCTGCAGGGCACTTAAGACCACCGAGAGGTCCCAAGAGGGAACGAGAGGAGAACGAGGAGGATTCAGCCTCCTCGCCCCCCTCAGGAACCTGACGATCAGGTCTTGCTTCCCTATGGACTTACCTTCCACTAAGTCGTGGTGAGAGGCAATAGCGGCAACATAAACTTTGAGGGTGGAGGGAGACAGCCTTCGCTCCAACCCATCTTGAAGGAAGGAAAGCGCGAAACTGATCGAACACCTCCGGGGGTCTTCTCGGCGAGAAGATCACCAGTTGACGAAGAGGTTCCACTTCAACGCGTAGGCGTGCCTAGTGGACGACGCTCTAGCGGAAGTGATGGTAGCCACCACCGTAGGTGGTAGGGTACTCAAACCTGCCTCGTCCCGTCCAGGAGCCACACGTGGAGGTTCCAGAGATCGGGACGAGGGTGCCACAGGGTGCCCCGTCCCTGAGAAAGGAGGTCCTTCCTCAGAGGAATTGGCCAAGGAGGTGCTGTCGCGAGGAGCACTAGTTCGGAGAACCAAGTCCGGGTGGGCCAGTACGGCGCAACCAGAAGGACCTGCTCCTCGTCCTCCCTGACCTTGTGCAAGACCTGCGCAAGAAGGCTCACTGGGGGAAACGCATATTTGCGGCCCCGCGGCCAGCTGTGCGCCAGAGCATCCGTGCCGAGCGTGCCCTCGGTCAGAGAATAATACTGGCCGCAATGGGTCGAGTCGTGGGAGGCAAACAGATCTATCTGTGCGTCCCCGAACTGGTCCCAAATCAGCTGGACCGACTGGGGATGGAGTCGCCATTCTCCAGGGAGGGGCTGAAGCCGTGACAGCTCGTCGGCAGCACGGTTCAGGGCTCCGGGAATGTAAATGGCACAAAGGGACCTCAGATGCCTCTGACTCCATAAGAGGAGGTGGCGGGCGAGTTGCGACATACGGCGGGAGCGTAGACCACCTTGATGGTTGTTGTACGCTACTATGGCGGTAATGTCTGATCGGACTAGTACGTGTTGACCCATGAGCAGCGCTCGGAAGCGGTGCAGGGCAAGGCGTACTGTCAGCAACTCGAGGCAATTGACATGCCATAGGCGCTGGGGTCCTGTCCAGGAGCCCGCGGCAGCATGTCCATTGCACATGGCGCCCCAGCCCGTGGTGGAGGCATCTGTTGAGACAACAACATGGCGAGACACTCGTTCCAGGGGGACACCAGCCCTGAGAAAACTGAGGTTCAACCACGGGGTGAAGGTCTGACGGCAGGTCAGAGTAACTGGTACTCGGAGCGTGCCTTGTTGCCATGCCCACCTCAGGACTCGGTCGCGAAGCCAAAGCTGAAGCGGTCTCATATGAAGCAATCCGAGCGGCGTCACCGCGGCTGCAGATGCCATATGCCCCAGGAGCCTCTGAAAATGTTTCAGTGGAACCGCACTCTTGCCCTGTATTTGTCTCAGACAAGTCAGCAGTGACTGCGCGCGCGCGCTCGTAAGCTGCGCGGACATGGCGACCGAGTCGATGTCCATATCGAGAAAAGAGATCCTCTGCACGGGGCAAAGTTTGCTCTTCTCCCAGTTGACCCGAAGGCCCAGACGAGCTAGGTGCCGGAGCACAAGGTCTCTTTGTTCGCAAACCTGGTCTCGAGAGTGAGCTAGGATTAGCCAGTCATCGAGATGCGAGGATGCGAACCCCGTGACCCCGAAGGGGAACAAGGGCTGCCTCGACGACCTTCGTGAAGACGCGAGGAGACAGGCCTAGCCCGAACGGGAGAACCGCGTACTGGTATGCCTGCCCCTCGAAAGCAAACCGGAGGAACGGTCTGTGTCGAGGAAGAATGGAGACATGAAAGTAGGCGTCCTTCAGGTCGATCGTTGCAAACCAATCCTGGGGCCACACACATTCGAAAATGCGTTTGGCGGTGAGCATTTTGAACGACATCCTGTGAAGGGAGCGATTCAGTACGCGCAGGTCCAGGATTGGTCGTAACCCACCGGTTTTCTTGGGGACAATGAAGTAAGGGCTGTAGAAGCCGGACCTCATCTCGGCTGGAGGGACAGTCTCGATTGCACCCTTCGCCAGCAGGGTGGCAATCTCTGCTCGCATGATGGGGGCGTTGCCACCGACCAAAGTGGAGCGGACTCCCCTGTAGCGGGGAGGAGACCATGCGAACTGAATCGCATAGCCGAGCCTGATGGTGCGGGCGACCCAGCGGGACAGTTGGGGAAGCTCTAGCCAGGCTTCCAGGAACTGAACCAGCGGGGTCATGCGGACCACAGGCGTCCCCCCGGAGGGGCAGCGAAGCGGACTAACTGGCCCGGATGTGGACGGCATAGCGATCCGGTGTGGGGGCGCAGTTAACATCCGCGCCCTGACAGAGGAGGCCAGGGAAGGACCAGCATTCCACGGGGGCCTGCTCTGCCAGGGGTCTGGCGACAGAGTGGGACAGGGATGAAACGGTCCGTGGACGGCACGCCGTGTCAACCGACTCTGGGACAGAGGGGGACGAGGAGAGCACGGCTTGTGGGCGGCGCTCTGTGTCGTCCGAGAACTCTGTGTGCTCAGGGATGAGGGGTTTGTTTCTGTCTTTAACCACATTAGGGTGCTGCCCACCCGTGGGTGAGCAGCGGGGAGTGGAGAACAAAAGATTCTCCCCCGGCCCTCCACCGGGGGAAGGAGTGGCCCTGCTACCATCTCCTGAGAAACAAACGTCATACCTGAGCAGCCCGTCTCAGGAGCGCCGCTTGGCCCGGAAAATCTACGGGCCTGCGAAAATCTACAGGCCTTGGATGGGTGCTTAGGCTCGCCCCGAGAAGAAGCACTCTGAGGATACAGTTGCATCGCAACAGAGCGTTCAACCGGGGGAAGCCCAGTGTACCCACGGGCGGCCGCCTCATCTAGAGGAGGAAAGGCGGATGAGACCAGCGAGCGGTCCCGGGAAGACAGGGGGGTCTTCCAGGACTTCGAGATCTCATCATGCACGTCCGGGAAGAAAGGTATTGGGGTTTGCCGTGGACCACGGGGGTCGGCAGCCTTACCCAAAAACCAATCGTCCAGCCGCGAGCGCTCAGGACAGGGTGGAGGCCTCCACTCTAGACCGATGCTCGCGGCTGCCCGGGAAAGCATGGCCGTCATTTCCGGATCCGATTCAGGCACAACCGTATGCACACCGGAAGGTGGCAGCTGCGCTGAATCTTCACTTCCGGAAGAATCAAGCCCACCTTTTGATGCTGCTACAGACATTGCATCTTCCTCTGTAGCTTCAACCGAAACTCGCGGGCCACCCGAAGGTCGACCCGCGGGAATCGGAGGTTCACTAGTGGGCACCGTCACTGAAGAGGGGGGCTGGGGTCGCGGACACATAGTCGGCGCCTGGTTCCAGACCGTAACCCTCAGGTCACCCTGGCCACCAGCCGAAGTAACACTCCTCGGGGGAGCGTTAGATCGGGGTGTGGATGAGGGGACTCTAACTCTTGCGAGTTCATTGAGTCTCGACCTTAGTGACGCGATGGTCATGTTCCCGCAGAGAGAACATGACTCATCCACGAGCGCTGCTCTAGCGTGATCCATGCCCAAACACACTAGACAGCGCTCGTGCCCATCAGAGTCAGACACAAATCTGCTGCAACCAGAAGTGCACGGGCGAGGCATCTTTAAAAAGACGTGCCGCGTGCAAGCTCTTTTAAGAGAGAAACACTCTAGTGTTGAAGCGCCCAGGGAGACACGCACTCTCTGGCAAACCACTGCACAGATAAGCAGGAAGCGCCCGCTCGCTGGATATCGCCGTCACACCAACACCAGAGGAACTCGTTCGTGAAGCTGACAGTTCAGAGATGGCTTTGTGGAGTAAAGAGAGACTCTTGGCTCTGAAGCGAAAACATAACGCTAGTTCCTAGTTTCTTTCTTTATAGATATTGAATTATATTTATACTTATAATAATTATATTATGCTGCTGTTGTTTCTTCTTTGTGCTTTACACATGCCAGTTTTGTCCCTGACCTTTGTAAGTAAAATGGCATTTTAAAAAAAACACATTACATAGTTGTCAAAATCATATCAAGTCAGATATTGTTTATAGGGCTAGTTATCAAGGGCTCACTATTGCAGGCTTGTAATTAGGCCTCAAACAATGTAGACAATCTTTTTGGGAGACAATCAGATCGGACATGAAAAATATATTATTTATTTGGTCATTAAAATCATGCAAACAGGATATAAGCTTTTAGAATGTGTTTCCCTGTTTAACATCTGCACCAAACAGAGCACAACTAGTAGTTGTTGAGGGATGGAGGGGAGATGAAAACCTGTATGTTCGTCATCTGAGAGAACCCTCGGGTAGAACAGAGAGAACGGTTTCTGATGAGCGATGAAAGCACCCTATGAGCTTAAAAAAATCTGCCATTTATTTGTACAGCTTGTTTATACAGTCTAACTTTGACTTGGTATAGAATTATCCTTAAAAAAAACTGTATCATAATTTACTCACCCTCATGTCATTCTAAACCTATGTCAATCTGAAAATACAATATATTCTGAAATATGTTTCAACTGTTTTTTTTTTTTTGTCCATTTAATGAAAGTCAATGCAAAACAGCATTGGACCAGGGCCGGCTCTAGGCGTAGGCAGCGGTTGACTGAGCTCACCCAAACGATTGTCTCGCCCAACCAATCAGAATTAAGTAAAGATAGTGTTAATCAGTCTTTTACGAATTGTGCATTTATTAAAAGCAATAGGCTGTGTGTTGAGAAGTTTGATAAAGGGCTGTAGAATAAAACAATCAATCAATCAAATAACAACAGAACATTTTTGTATTTTTAGTATTACAGTATTTTTCTTTTATTATCTAAAACTAACAGTTATACACTCACAAGTGCAGCTTCAGTCTATAGCGGAAAAGCAGAGGCTTTCGACAGCAAGCCAAATAAGTTTAACCTAATATCTTAAAGATTGAGTACAACTGTACAACACAACGGCAATAAGCCACAAGGCAACGAAATAAAGCCACAACACAACGAAATAAAGCCGCAACCCAACGAAATAAAGCCGCAACACAACGGAAATGCTCCCGA
Organism: Meda fulgida; assembly: GCA_030578275.1. Lineage (NCBI taxonomy): Eukaryota > Metazoa > Chordata > Actinopteri > Cypriniformes > Leuciscidae > Meda > Meda fulgida. The sequence goes on from CM060622.1 coordinate 39,377,577, forward strand.
CCACCATAGGGCTCTTGGAGCGCGGGAAAGTTCTATAGCCTATAGTTTAACTGTTCTATAGAATCAGCAGTCTTAAGGTATCAATACCAGGATCAGTTTTAACAGTATGTAACCATTGTATAACGACTTAAAATATTACTTCAAAATCAACCACATGAATTTTAGCTGCATATTTATACTCGAGAATGTGTTACAGTTTATGTCTTTTAGAAGTATGTGTTTGTGTTTCTGAGTGTTTCTGTTGCAGGAGAAGGTGTGGCCTGCTCTCAGGCCAGCAGAGTTCCTGATTGGCCTGATTGATTGGTCTGATCCTGATTAGTCTAATTTTGGTTAGAAATTGCGGAAATTCACCCTGCGGAGAAAGCTCATATCGGCCTCCTGTATCCAGGATTTTGTCCTTTCGGTCATGATCTGCAGCTCATGACCATAGGTGAGAGTAGAAACGTAGATCGACCGGTAAATCAAGAGCTTACAGCTCAGCTCCTTCTTCACCACGAGAGACCGGTACATCAACCGCGTTACTGCAGAAGCTGCACCGATCCGTCTGTCGATCTCCCGTTCCATTTTTCCCTCACTCGTGAACAAGATCCCAAGATACTTGAACTCCTCCACTTGAGGCAGGAACTCTCCACCAACCTGAAGTGGGCAAGCCACCCTTTTCCGACTGAGAACCATGGCCTCAGACTTGGAGGTGCTGATTCTCCTCCCAACCGCTTCACATTCGGCTGCAAAACCGTACCAGTGCTCGTTGAAGGTCCTGGTCTGATAAGGCCAACACGACAACATCATCTGCAAAAAGCAGAGACGAAATTGTGTGGTCCCCAAACTGGACACTCTCCGGCCCCTGGCTCCTGCTCTGGTCGTACAGGGACCGGACAGCCCTTAGCAGAGGGCCCCGGACCCATACTCCTAGAGCACCCTCCACAGGACGCCATGAGGGACACAGTCGAATACCTTCTCCAAATCCACAAAACACATGTGGATTGGTTGGGCAAACTCCCATGAGCCATCCAGCACCCTGGAGAGGGTATAAAGCTGTTCCCGTGTTCCATGACCGGGACGAAAACCACACTGTTCCTCCTGAATCCAAGGTTCCACTATCGGCCGAATTCTCCTCTCCAGTACCCTGGTATAGATTTGTGTGGCTGAGGAGTGTGATCCCCCTGTAGTTGGACACACCCTCCGGTCCCCTTTCTTGAACTGTACCCAACCGCCACGCGATGCTGCAGAGGCGTGTCAGCCAAGACAGCCCCACAACATCCAGAGACTTGAGGTACTCAAAGCGGATCTCATCCACCCCGGGTGCCTTGTTTTTATTTATTTTGGTAATTGGTGTCAATGCTAAAAAAATATATTTTGAAAATACAAAGCATTATATAGAAGTACTTCAAAGTTCCAAGAGAAGGCTCAAAACACCCCCACAAATGTGTTATTAGTGTTATTGTTTGTGAGCAAGAACAAAAATAATAATAATTTGTATTTTGATATGATATTTATATCTTTTTTGTCACTGGTGTCTGGTGGGCTGTAATAAAATAAAGTCAACAAAAGTTACATTTTCCTTTAAGATTCATAATAATGTCAAGAATGGTAAAAAAGAAAAAAAAGAACATAAAAGATACCAACAACATTTAAGTTCAAAAACGTAATTTAATTCAATCAACATTTTTTGAGAATGACCTATGCGCACACACTCTTCTACTTACTTGTGCTTTGTATATTGTGGTCAGCCATATTTAAAACACTCATTATAGCGTCTTGTCATCACATGCTCTTGACATGTTTGATTTACTGCTGTCAGTGTGCAGTTCCAGTCTATAATATGAAGCAGCATATCAAATGACCATATTTTCTTTTCAGTGGCTGGGAACAAATTGTCTTACCCTCTAAATGACCTTTGTGTTGTCTGACTAAGAAAAGGGAGGAAATAGGATCAGGACAGTTTTAAAGTGGGCTCCTCGAGAAGATGGGTTTTGGCATGCTTATCAGCAGTGGCTGCTAGCAGGAACAGATATGGGACACAACAACACACTGCAGATATTTACAGATATGCAGTCCTGTACACCTTTGTGAGGAAGCTGAGATGATGAGTTGTGTCCTCCGCGTAACCCGGTGACCGCTGGAGAACCACCATCTGGCTGGAAGCTGCTTTGCTCTCCATGGCTGTGTAACACACTGTCTGTATCAGCACAATTTGCTTTTATCTCCACACACTTATTACATCATCCATTGGTCTCCTAGTGTGGGTTTCAATTTCTATCACTCTTATTTCTTATTTTAGATCTGGCTTGTTTTACTCACTCACACACACCCCTCACTGTCTGACTGTAATAACAATGACTTTGTCAATAAAATACATTATGCTCCTCTCTCTCTCTCTGTGGACTTAAGAACATTTTTGTGGTTTTCTCTCTCTCTCTCTCGCTCTCGCTCTCGCTCTCGCTGTCTCTCTCTCTCTCTCTCTCTCTCTCTCTCTCTCTCTCTCTCTCTCTCTCTCTCTCTCTCTCTCTCTCTCTCTCTCTCTCTCTCTCTCTCTCTCTCTCTCTCTCTCTCTCTCTCTCTCTCGCTCTCTCTCTCTCTCACTCTCTTGCCCGAGGCTGCACACAATGGACTCTGAGGTAGTTGTCCAAGCAGCGCTGTGAGAAGTTGCATCAGTGTGCCACAAGATATGATTCACTCTATTTTACACTGTTGTCATTTAGAAGAAAGCCACTACACCTGTTGGGGTTAAATGTATTTGATTTTAAGGAGCATCTATTTAAAAACACAAGATCTCTGATGTCTCGTATGAGGTTATCAGTGCACAACCAGTATTAAGGAGCACTAATGATTTTTTTTTCTGGCATTTATGCCATTACAGGAATGGAGTATACTTGTGAGACCTGAGAAAACTAACATGCTAAATTATATCCAGTGCTCACCACAAAAACACACACATCCTATAATTTTGAAAATGCCATATCTCACCTTAGTGTTGGTCGCTCTCTGAGTTCAATCTAGGACAGCAGCAAAAAAATAGCCATGGTAACTTGTGGACAAGAGAAATGGAAGAACACATGCTGATGCTGCTGTGAGCTCATATCCACACAAATTAGCACACTGTCAGAGTATGTAGTGCTTTAATTGAAGACCGTTCTATATAACAGGCTTATTGGAAAACACCTCTACCTACATTTTTGCAAAAATTTGAAAATGTACCTATTAATATAATTTACTCCAGTTTTCACTACAGTGCCTGTAAAATATGATTACAGGAGCAGATTATTGATTAATAAAGATTATTAAAGTACCATAGTGAATAATTTTTTTTTACATTAATTGAACATTGAATAATACATTGTAATCACATTACCATCTTCTTATGTATGGCCTCTCTGGCATGGTAAACTTGCTTAGTAGCTCACCTGATACAGCATTGCACTTGAATGTTCAGTGAAACACGTGTCCCGGAAAAGAGCTCAAAGACTTCCAATGCATTTGCATTATCTCACAGAGCATTAGCCTTTTTGCACCACTTACTACATTTTTTTTTTCGAACTGTTGCAAAATGTACAACCAATGTAATAAAATTTTGGTTGAAAATTTAACCTGCTTTTAGCTACATTTCACTCTAAAAGTTGCTGTAAAACACGCAAAAGAAGCAAAGTAATATAATTTGCTTTTAATCTGGGGGGTTAATCATTAAGATTATTCTTAATAACTATACTTATTTATACAGAACATTCTATAACACACCTCTCCATAATATGAGGGGTTTTATATTTATCTTTTATCTTTATCCCGAATTATCTTAGGAGCTATGTTGTCCGGGGCTATATGCCCCTGGTAGGGTCTCCAAAGGCAAACAGGTCCTAGGTGAAGGGTCAGACTAAGAGCGGTTCAGAAGCCCATTATGAGTCACAATAAATCAAGGACCGAGACATCGCCCGGCAAGGCGCAGCCGGGGCCCCATGGCCCCCCTAATCTGAACCCGAGCGGTGCTCTGTTATTGGACTTCTGTTCTAGTCACAGCTTGGCCATAACGAACACCATGTTCAAGCATAAGGGTGTCCATCAGTGCACGTGGTACCAAGACACCCTAGGCCGGAGGTCGATGATTGACTTTGTGGTAGTTTCATCCGACCATATGTCTTGGACACTTGGGTGAAGAGAGGGGCTGAGCTGTCAACTGATCAACACCCGGTGGTGAGTTGGATCTGATGACGGGGGAGGAAGCTGGACAGACTCGGCAGACCCAAATGTACTGTGAGGGTCTGTTGGGAACGTTTGGCCATGTCCCCTGTCAGAGAGATCTTCATCTCCCAACTCCTGCGTTGCTTCGACCGGATCCCGACATTGAGTCTGAGTGGACCATGTTCTCCACCTCCATTGTCGACACGGAGCTGCGGCCGTAAGGTCTCCGGTGCCTGTCGAGGCGGCAATCCCCAAACCCGGTGGTGGACACTGGAAGTAAGGGATGCCGTCAAGCTAAAGAAGGAGTCCTATCAGGACTGGCTGGCTTGTGGGACTCCTGAGGCAGCTGACTGGTACTGGCAGGCCAAGCGGACTGCAGCCCGGGTGATTGTGGAGGCAAAAAATCGGGCCTTGGAGGAGTTTGGTGAGGCCATGGAGAATGACTGTTTGTTGGCCTGGAAGAGATTCTGGCAAACCGTCCGGCATCTCAGGAGGGGGAATCAGTCCCCTATCAACACTGTTTACAGTGGAGGTGGGCAGCTGTTGACCTCAACTGGGGATATCTTCGGACGGTGGAAGGAATACTTCGAGGATCTCCTCAATCCGACCATCACGTCTTCCATTGAGGAAGCAGAGGCAGAGGGCTCAGAGAGGGACTTGCCCATCACCCAAGCTGAAGTCACCGAGGTAGTTCAGAAGCTCCTCGGTGGCAAAGATGGAACAGGAGATTGATAGACGGATCGGTACAGATTCTGCAGGAACGCAATCGATGTACCGGTATGTCGTGGTGAAGAAGGAGCTGAGCTGTAAGGCGAAGCTCTTGATTTACTGGTCGATCTACGTTCCTACTCTCACCTATAGTCATGAGCTGTGTGTCATGACTGAAAGGATAAGATCCCAGATACAGGCGGCCAAAATTATCTCTCTCCGCAGGGTGGCTGGGTGCTCCCTTAGAGATAGGGTGAGGAGCTTAGTCACTTGGGAGGAGCTCAGAGTAGAGCCGCTACTCCTCCACATTGAGAGGAGCCAGCAGAGGTGGCTCGGGCATCTGTTCTTGATGCCTTCCCAGGGGGTGTTTCCGGGGGCGTCTCACTGGGAGGAGACACCGGGAAAGACCTAGGACACGCTGGGGGGATTATGTCTCCTGGCGGCCTCGGTATTCCCCGGAAGAGCTGGAGGAAGTGTCTAGGGAGAGGGAAGTCCGGGCGTCTCTGCTTAGACTGCTGCCTCCACGACCTGGCCCCGGATAAGCGGAAGAAGATGGATGGATGGAATAAAAACAAAGAGCAAGTTTTTATTTATTTATTATTATATATGTTTATTTAATGTAATGTATTACCTATTTGTTTTGCTTTTTCCACACAATTGTTAGACCTTGCATTATTGCAAGGCCCGGGGGAAAAAAATACTGCAAATTTATGATTAAATAAATGTAAATTTCACAGAACTGGTGTAATGCATGCAAGACTTTTTCAGGCACTTTGATACATTTGTTATGACATTGTTGATAACATTGTTAAAATGTTGCCTTTTATTTCAAGTTTCATGATTACTTGGAATCACTGTTAAATCACAGGACATGTTAGTCACCATATATTCTCCAAATCTTGTGACAAACATGTCCCTTCACTTGTCATACCCACATGCGTGTCTAAAACCATCAGATCTGACCTTGAATCCTTCATCTATCTATCTCTTCACCCATCATCTGGATTCAATTCTCTATAGCTCTTATTTTGAAAGGCCAGAGGCATGTGTGTGTCCATGCTATGTGCGTGCATGTAAGTGTGTTTGTGTGGACAGGCCTGAAGTAGTATGACAGAAATTCTTTAGGCTAAATGAAAATAAACAGGGCTCATATTAAGTCAGAATTTCTTCATAAATGCTACCTGTGTGAGTTTGAGTTTGCTAACGTTTTTGGAAGTTTAAAAGAAAGGGTGTGATTCAAGTTGAAAAAAAATGGTGGATGTTAGCAGAATGATTAACATTGTTTACAGCTAAAAATGGAGTTAAAAAAAACATTAAGAGCTTGAGTGGAGCCCTAGATCATGGGCAGCAAATCAATGTATATTATAATGCAAAATGGTAATGCATACTCATAATTTTTCTTTTCTAAATCTCTTAATTTTACAGCGACTCTACCGCTTCATGTGTGTTGATTTGCGGAGTTGGCAGGGGGGCTTCTTGTAGATCAGTATCACCCCATCGCACGTCCTGAAATATGAATCCAATTACCAACTCCAGACCGGTCTTTACCAAGATGACTGGATTAAAATACCCAAGGTTTTTCTCTCTCTCTTTCTTCAGTGCTCCTACAATCCGTCCACTTCTTCTGTTTTTCATTATCTTCTCACATCTCTCCTCTTTTACCCTTACCTCTTCAACTTCTTTTTTCCCTTCTCCTCTGTTTGTGTCTTTGAGGTTCCTGCATTTAGACAAAGCACTCGTGTCACTCTTTCGCTGCAGAATGTTTTGGCTGCTTCGCTGAACCACAGAATATTTTGTAACTGCATTGGAGAATATGGATATGAAACATATGTTTCCAGTTTAATGGAAGAAAAGCCCATCTATTAAGAGACACCTGCCAGCAGAGGAGACGACTGCATTAATGGCAGCCTAAAACAGCTTCCACCATGAGTATGGAAATAAAGTATGATTCCATTAGCCTTTCAGGGTTTATATTTAACTTACATAACCATAATTTCAAGACATTGTTAAAGAACGGCTTTTCAGATCCACTTTAAAGTGAACCCACCCTGGGGTAAACTCCAGACGTTTTGTGTTAAATACAAGTCTACATTAAGTGCTCTAATTTAGAAATCTTTCCCTTTTATGGTTTAATGCTGCACCCTGATAAGTTAACCAGTAAACCTCAATGGAGATGAAACCACACCAGTTTATTAAAGACAGAAAATTAGATTTCCATCCTGCTTCATAACAGCTATTCCATTTAGTATCTTGTGTGTTTAAGTTTTTAGATATGAATTTAAAAATTCTATAATTTTTTCTCTCTCATTGCCACGACCAAAAGCTTTGCTTACTGCTGTGCTGCGTAATTTATTGGTGTGAACTTTACAGATGAACTCATCTTGACTTATGGTCGGTGTGCGAGCGCATTTGTGTGAATGAGCGTGTGAGGTCATCAGCGAAGCAGCCGACAGTGAGGTTTGTAGAAGTTAATCAAAGTTCATTCCCTGACCCCTTAATGTGCTACATGTGGCGCTAAACTGTGACATCGACACATTGAGAGCATTGCGATTAAACCATCTAGTCTCCCTGCCTTTTAATGATCTTTTTAAATGACACAGATGAAATCTTATCCTGTGAATGTATCTTAACACAAAGACAGCATAGCGTATTTCTTTTGTTGGACAGACAGAGAGAACCAAAATCAATGTTCCTGCAGTGATAATAGATGCGTCCGAAACTAAAGCCAGTTCCCTTACCATGCATGGTTGCCTGGTCAGTGTTTTGTGTAAGAAGGTCCTTGTAAGGAAACAAGTTTCAAACACCATATCCACACAATATAGGCCACATGAATATTTGTATTTTTTGTATTGTATTGTATATATGTATTTGTTTATATAGTCTCTCTATATATATTTATATATATATATATATATATATATATATATAATAATTTGTTATATATTTCATATACGCATTTCAAATGTTACAAAAATTACCAAAAATATAGATTTAAATAAAAAAAGTTTTAGTTTCTTACATTTTATCATATATTTTGGCCGTTTTAAAAAGTACAAAGTAAAAAATATATTTCCTTAAGTAATGAGTTATAAAATGAACATTAGCAATAACAATTTTGTAAGCTACAATGCTTAATTCTCTGTAAATGTTTGTTTAAACCTTATGTAGCCCCGCCCCTTTTACGCGCTGCACCCTTTCTTCCAGTTTGTATTTCCACAGCATGGAGAGGTAAGACTTTTACGGATTTATGAATGAACCGCTCGTTTTAAAATCATCTAAAATCCTCTTTCATCTACTGAAATTTTTTATGACATCTGCTTCAAACATTACAATGCTCATGATAACTTTTGTGAACTCTACAATAAGTAAATCCACTTCACCAGCTAATTACTCTTCGACAGCGATGCCATAGAAATATGTAGAGCTACCGCAAAAACTGAAGTTCAAAGACAAAATTCTAAAGATGGCTGCGTGCTTGTTTCTCTGGAGAATAAGGTCTAGGCTATAGTAAAAGCATTCTTGCCTACACTGCAATATTATCACTGAGATTCACATTTATTACATTTTTTGAACTGTACTTGATTTACAGGGTGGTTTAGGTTAACGTAACTGGGCATCTGGCTTACAGGATCCAAGAAAAGTTTCATTCCCTGTACTGTTTTTCCCAAAGACACTGGGAGCTGTCAGGCAGGGAGGTTTAAATGCTCCAACTGATTGCGATGGCCACAGAACAAGCCAGATGAGAAATGAAACCTCAGATATCTGTACTTGAGCAGGAGAAGAAAGACCAGCGGTGCACTAATTAGCTTAGCTTTTGTACTCCCGGGGCTGGAGAGAAAGAGTCAATGAAAACACAGGATGAGGGGCTTTGGTTCACTCAGCCAATTCACATTAGCAATACCTCCGCTGGGCCCGTCCAGAAAAAAAGTGCCCATCCAGAATCGCGTCTGAATGTCTCAGTTAAGAAATTGCAAGCGGTTAAGAGAGGATGAATGGAAGCAAAGAGAGGTGCACACATCTGAAGTTTATTTCAGTGTAAATCTATTCCAGATAATGCTGTTGCGATTTGGAGTCCTGATGATTTAGGGGTTGTGACCTGACCTGACACTCCAGCAAATGAATGAACTTGTAGACATGGGCTTTGTCTGAACGTTAGTGGCCAGTTTGTGTCCACTAAGACAAAACAGTTTGACAGATACACCACCACAAAAGAGTGCTGAACTCTCATTAAACTGTCAGTGACCTTAATGTGTCATTTAGTGCATTTTGTTGAGACTAGAGATCAAACGCATGTTTAGAACCAGCTCAAACAGGGTGTGGTGTCCTGATGGTGTCACTTGGACAAGCTTTATTTGATAGGGAAGGCAGGAATATGTTGCTGTGATGTACTAATTGAATTCTGGACCCTTGACAATTTTGTGACTCATCATGCAGTTTATCAGAGACTTTAAGATCTGCAACTCTGTTACTGAGACAGTGTTCAGACTGTACTCATTCAGCTCAACTGTACCTGCAGGTAAGAAGTTAAAAATGTGTAGAAAGTTATCAAACGCAAAGATGAAGTGTGTCGAAAAACAAACTTTCTTCCATCTTCCACTGTTTGCCTCAAACTCACTTTCCGCATCAAGCTCAAACAGATTAATTCAAAAAGTTAATTAAACAAGTTAATTTGGTGCTGCTAGTTCATATTACTGAAAGATCATTGTACTTAATAGAAAAAAGTTGAATGAAAAGGATAATTAATTAATTACAGTTAAGCTTTGTCACGATTTCAATTAAATTGCAGTTAAAATGTTTGTTTGTATAAAATCCAAATTTAAAGTTCTAACTTAATCTTCGAGTTTGCTAACTTTGTTAATTTTGAGTTTGTTAAAATTTTGATGTAACTGATTACTTCTTTTTTTAGTTCTGCTTACTTATTAGGATTTACAGTGTAGCATTTGAGAAATTACACTATTAACCATTTCATTTAGCACAATTAATAATTTCTTAGGTAAAACATCAGTGGCATAGTTAACTTTCTTAACTTAACAAGAACAGTATTTTATCTTTAACCATGACATTGTGGCCTGGTTTCACAGACAGGGCTTAGATTAAACCATGGTTAGGCCTTAGCTCAGTTAGGACACTTAAGTAGCTTTTATACATGCCTTAAAAAAAACATTACCGGTGTGAGATAAAACAATGGCATTGACATATTTTAAGATATGCCAGTGTAAGTTGATTTCAGTTAAAACAGCTCAAATATGCATTTTGACAGCAGCCATATCACCCTGTAGCCCAAGACTGTTGCCCACTGAAGCTAAGCAGGGCTGAGCCTGGTTAGTACCTGGATGGGAGACCTCCTGAGAAAACCAGGTTGCTGCTTGAAGAGGTGTTAGTGAGGCCAGCAGGGGGCACTCACCCTGTGGTCTGTGTGGGTCCTAACGCCCCAGTGTTGTGACGGGGGCACTATACTGTCAAAGAGCACCGTCCTTCGGATGAGACGTTAAACCGAGGTCCTGACTCTCTGTGGTCATTAAAAATCCCAGGATGTCCTTCGAAAAAAAGTAGGGGTGTGACCCCGGCATCCTGGCCAAATTTGCCCCTTGGCCTCTGTCCATCATGGCCTCCTAATCATCCCCATATACTGATTGGCTTCATCACTCTGTCTCCTCTCCACCAGTAAGCTGGTGTGTGGTGTGCGTACTGGCGCAATATGGTTGCCGTCGTATCATCCGGGTGGATGCTGCACATTGGTGGTGGTTGAGTGGTGGTGGTGGTTTGACCCCCCCCCCCCCCCTCTAAAGTGCTTTGAGGTCCCAGAAAAAGCGCTATATAAATGTAACAAATTATAATTCAATTTTAGTCCGGGACTAGGCTTTACCCTTGGGTATTCTTCAAATAAATAAAATATTGTCATCTTTTCAATATAATTTAATCAGAATTATGCTTCACATTGGTCAGTTTTTTTTTTTTCTTCCAGTGACTAACTATTGAGAGAGAAAAAAAAATAAAGATTGATTTCCACTCAAAGTTGCTACGTAATTTGAGCCTGAAAAATAAAGCAACCCTCTTTCAACATTCTTATTTCGCTGGCAGTACATGCTTTAGATCTCCTCCAGCTTGGACCATGCATCTGCAACATTTGCCCACAGATTTTGTCTTATGTGGTTTTTGACAAACTTAACGCTAAATTCTTGAAATAAAAAAGGTACAAACAGAAAGTGGAAAATAAACAAGTTGATATGAACAGACATGTCCTGAGAAGAGATTTTGTTTATTCTACAGGAAAACTGCGGAACTGAGAGTGATGCAGTGAAGCAAACATTGTTACGTGTAGAGATCGAAACAGACCTTTTCAGCCAAACACTGTTACGTTTAGAGATCGAAACAGACCTTTTCAGCTGCATTACTTAAAAAAAATATTAAAATGAAATGGCATACTGCTCTAAATATGTCTGGAATATTAATGTTTTTACTTCACTGTGCTGTAAACATTGTGTATGACAGTTCTTTTTAAATAGATTTGCGTGAAATAGTATCTCAGTTTGAGCAGCAAATAATCTGAAGCAGCAGACAAATAAAATTGTAATTGTAATAAAAATGTAATGAACTGATAAAATTTTCATATGGAACAAATTTGAATCCTGTGGTTATTGAAGATGATTATCACTCACTGGAACCTCATAGCATTTTCTTTTTCATTCTGGTTTTAAGTTGTCCTCATCTTCTAACCAGTCATTTTCTTCTTCTACAATATCATGGTTTTGCATTTCCTCATTCATTCAAGTGCTTTGGGCTCCAAGAATTTGTGTCATGAAAGTTATGTTATGGATTTCATTCCTCATCTGTGAGTGTTTTTTTTTTTCTAGAACAGTGATCAATGCAATCATCCAGATCTAACCTTTAGAAAGTTGCTCCATTTCCACCCGTATGTTTGTCAAAACTTCACCTACACCTATTGCAAAACTCTTTGAATCACCATCATCCTGCTTTATACCTGAAGAGGAAAATGTACTAATGGGAAAGACTTGAGTGTTATTTTTATCTGGAATATCTTAGCAGTGTCAGACCAGAGTTTATTTTAGTCTCCAACTTGACCCTGCTGTGTCAATGAATCATGCTGTGAATTTCCAATCATTATTCCCAAAAAACTGTACCAGATTGAAAAGACACATAGATGGCCATTCACTGGAACGTCTGGACATGGTGTGAAGCACTCTCCGGAAAGGTCATTGTTCATAAACAAGCCAGAATGAAAGTCTGAATGCAGTCACACACAGACATGTACACTCTCTCTTGTTCTACATTCTGTTAGCCAGACCCAGAGCACAATGAGGGCTTTGTGAATTCAGACTGAAAATTAGAAAGGAAGTTAATATGGTTTAGTTTAAAGAATCAAAAAACAAAAGATGAAAGATTGAACCACTAGTATTAAAGGAACACCCGACATAAAATCTCCCTGCTTGACAGATGCTGTTCTGAATTAAATTTTGATTCTCCAAACCACATCTGATTCAGCTATCCCAAACTCCCTCAGCCAAATCAAATTTGCTGTTCAAGCTAGTCAGGTGTATGATCTCATAAAGTGTTTCTCCTAAAGAGATGTTCATCTCCTCCAATGCAAATATACTTACCTTGGTCCAACCCCACTGAATGCCTGTTGTTTTGCCGGTTTTGGCTTGATTGTAGTTCTATGACCAAACGTGGACCAAGCATGTCCTGTCATCACTCTATCCTGGTTTCTGAGCTGAAAGTTTTAAACCCCAAATCAGCTTGTAGCAATTACCCACAAATTGAAAGCGTGCATCGCCGTGACTTTGTAAAGATACATGTTGCTCCAAATGTTAGTGTACTTCTAAGTCAGGAGTTGTTCCCATCACAAATTTGATGCTAAACAACTTCAAAAATGTAAAAGCATGAGCTCTCTTGCCATAAATGTAGAGATGGACAGAATGAAAAATAAACTTATCTGAAAATGAATAACTGGATAAATCGATTTTCTCAACAGTTGAAAAGTGAAAAGTGTTTTGACATGTCCACTTGCAAGTCTTATTTTCAATGTTTGCCTATATTGACAGACAAATGAAATTGTCAAGATTGAACTATGCAGCAATGATGAGAATGTGCAATGGTCAACTTTATTATCATAAATGTTCTGTCATCTGCAGTTAACAAAAGATCCAATCCGACCAGATTTTGAAACCCAAATCTGCTCAGTCTGTATGAACTCCAGACATGTGCTTTTCCAAATGTCAGCCTTTCGTACCCAAATGTTGTCCAAATCTACTGGCTTGGGTCCTTTGTTTCATCCATGAAAATGTGCGAATGGAATAGGAACATCTTGAGTGCTCATCAACAATGTTGTGGAGAAGAGGGATGGCTATCTCAGAGCAGTCTCAGAAGTGATCACGGATGTCTCAAAGTGTTCCCTCTTGAGAACAATGAGAGAGCCCAAGAATCCTGGACGCATCTTCATGTCCTGCCAATATCTGCTCCCAGGCGTACTCACAGACATTGTGGTTGGAAATGTGGATTCCTGGGAGGGTTGGGAAAGGGGGGGTGAAAAACTGAAAGGAACCCATTGTTCCCTTTCAGTCAGTCACTACGAGTTGCCCAGAAGCAGACTGAGGCGATAAAGCATATCCTGCTTCCCGCCGAGGCCGCCCTCCTGCGGCTCCCGCCCCTCCTGCTCGGCCCAAGCAGCAGCCTTCACCTATGCAAGCAAGCAAGAAGCAAGAAGGTGGTCGCAGGAAGGCTCGGAGCAAGGGCACAGTTCTTCCCAGAAGCTGGTAGCAGGACCACTCCTTCCCCCGGCCCTCCTGGAGAATATTTTGTTCTCCTTCCCCCGCTGGCCTCATGGTTGGCGGTACTCTAAAACTGTTAAAGATAGAACTGACTCCCCTTCCTCCAAGCCCCAAGAGGCCGCGGATAGCAGTGTGCATTTTCGAATGCGTTCGTCCGTTGGATTGGTTTGCAGCGATCATCCTGAAGGATGCATACTTTCATGTCTCCATTCTTCCTCGACACAGACCGTTTCTTTGGTTTGCTTTCGAGGGGCAGTTAGCCCTGTCTCCTCGCATCTTCACCTCGCCCGCCTTCGGATCGTGGGCCTTCGGATCAACTGGGAAAAGAGCAAACTCTCCCCCGTGTAGAGGATCTCTTTTCTCAGTATGGAAATCGACTCGGTCGCCATGTATGCACAGCTTCCGAGCAAGTGCGCGCAGTCACTGCTGAATTGCCTGAGTCATTTCGAAGGCAAGAGTGTGGTCCCACTGAAGTTATTTCAGAGGCTCCTAGGGCATATGGAATCCGCAGCGGCAGTCACGCTGCTCGGACTGCTTCATATGAGACCGCTTGAGCACTGGCTTCGCGATCGAGTCCCGAGATGGGTATGGCAACAGGGCACGTTCTGGGTTCTAGTCACTCGGGCCTGCCGTCAAACCTGCGGTCGAACCTCTCTTTTCTACGGGCCGGAGTGCCCTTAGACCGGGTTTCCAGGCATGTTGTTGTGTCAACAGATGCCTCCACCACAGGCTGGGGAGCCATGTGCAATGGGCATGCTGCCGCGGGCTCCTGGAAAGGACCCCAGCGCCTATGGCATGTCAATTGCTTCGAGTTGCTGGCCGTACGTCTATCTCTCCACCGTTTTCGGACGTTGATGGAGGGCAAGCACGTACTCGTCTGTTCAGACAACATGGCGACAGTAGCGTACATCAACCATTAGGGTGGTCTGCACTCCCGCCGTATGTCGCAACTCTCACCCCATCTCCTCTGATGGAATCTGAAGCATCTGATGTAGCTTCGCGCCATTAACATTCCGGGAGAGCTGAATCGTGCAGCCGACAAGCTCTCACGACTTCTGCCACATCCCGGGGAATGAAGACTCCATCCCCAGATGGTTCAGCTGATTTGGGAACAGTTCAGCGACGCACAGGTAGATCTATTTGCCTCCCCAGACACTACCCATTGCCACTGGTTTTACTGGTTTGACGAGGGGTCAGCTGGCCATGGGGCCTCCACAAGTATGCGTTTCCCCAGTGAGCCTTCTTGCACAGGTCCTGTGCAAGATCAGGAAGGACAAGGAGCAGGTCCTTTTGGTTGCGCCTCACTAGTCCACCCGGACTTGGTTCTCAGAACTGGTGCTCCTTGCGACAGCCCATCCCTGGCCAATTCCTCTGAGGAAAGGACCTCCTTTCTCAGAGATGGGACACCCTTTGGCACCCATGTCCTGATCTCTGGAACCTGCACGTGTGGGTCCTGGACAGGACACGGAAGGTTTGAGTACCCTACCACCTCAGGTGGTGACTACCATCACTTCAGCTAGAGCCCTGTCCACTAGACACGCCAACGCTCTGAAGTGGAACCTCTTCGTCATCTGGTGTTCTTGTCGCCGAGAAGATCCGCGAAAATGCCCGATCAGGTCTGTACTCTCCTTCCTCCAAGAAGGGTTGGAACGAAGGCTGTCTCCTTCCACCCTGATGGTTTATGTGGCTGTGATCTCTGCGCACCACGACGTTGTGGAGTCTAAGACAGTAGGACAGCATGACCTGGTCATCAGGTGACTTAGAGCCCACAGGATCCTGATCAGCCCACATATGCCCTCTTGGGACCTTGCAGTTGTTTTATCTGTGCTGCAGAGAGCTCCCTTCGAGTCATTGCACTTGGTGAAGACGGTGCTCCTGGTTGCCTTGGCCTCCATCAAGAGAGTAGGGGACCTGCAGGCATTTTCGGTTGATGAAGCGTGCCTGGAATTCGGGCCGGCTAACTCTGACGTCATCTTGAGACCCCGGCCCGGATATGTGCCCAAGGTTCCCACCACTCCTTTCAGTGATCAGGTGGTGAACCTGCAAGCGCTGCCCTCAGAGGCAGACCCAGCCTTGGCACTGCTCTGTCCAATATGCGCCCTTTGTGCTTAGACAAAATGCTTCAGGACGGTGGGAAGCAGAAGGGAAAGGCTCTCTCCAAGCAGAGGTTGTCTCACTGGATAGTGGACACCATTGTCTTGGCTTACCAGGTGCAGGGCCTGCCATGCCCCCTAGGGGTGAAAGCACACTCCACCCGGAGTGTGGCTTCCTCCTGGGCTCTAGACAATGGCGCCTCGCTAACAGACATCCATAGAGCTGCAGGCTGGGCGACACCTAACACTTTCGCAAGATTCTACAATCTCCTAGTAGAGCCAGTGTCCTCTCGTGTACTTGCTTCCAGTAGCCAGTAAGTAGGACCTGCTCGGTGTCATCGCTTGCTGCGCCATTCCACTTCACGGACTGGATATGTGCGCTATTTTACTCAGATGAGTTCTCCATAGACCCTGAGTTCCTCCTGCACTGTCGATGCCATCACCAGAGTGCATGGTCAGCATGGTTGGTCAGCCCTCGTGAACAGTTAAGTGCATCCATGTGCATGATTCCCGCTTGGGCAACCCCCACATGTGTATTTCCACGGTAAGTCTCCTCCGAGCACGTGTCTTTCCCTCAGCAAGACCCCTCTTGCCATCTCGAGGACTGATGACATTCCACCCTGCGGGCTAGATACCTCTGAGTTCTCCATATGCATCCCGTACTCAGGTCATATGTGTATTTTAAGTCCTCCCTGCTGCTAGGCGCGGTTACATATTCCATATGCTACCCAGTTTACCTTGGTATTCTTGCGTTAGCCTGGCCCTTCACTCGTGCTAGCCTCACGACAAGGAGCTGGGCCTTGCGCAGGACAATGAAAGACAGCCGCAGTGGCAAGATTAGATTGGGACCCCCATTTCGTCATTCAATGATGGAACTCGTAGTGACTGACTGAAAGGGAACGTCTTGGTTACGTATAAAACCCTCGTTCCCTGAAGGAGGGAACGGACATATTACGTCCGCATGCCACTTCCGCTGTACCGCTGAAACGGCCAGGGCGCACAGTCTCGGCTCCTCAGCAGGTAACATAATGCGAGATTGCACTCGCTGCTCCTTTTATACCCACGCGATGGGGCAGAGTTCGCGATGCAAATTCCGCAGACTCATGGTATTTTCATTCCATTGACTGGTTTACTAATAATCAAAGGTGATAGGGCTCTCTAGCGAAACCCCCATTTCGTCAGTCACTGACGTAACTTCTCCGCTCCCTCCTTCTGGGAACGAAGGTTCCATACGTAACCGAGATGTCCTGTGTCAGAGCAGATAAGATGAAGAGGGTAAAGGTTGGCCCACACTAAAAGATTTTTTAAATCCTATCAGATTTTCAAAATGTGAGAGACCACAAACAACGATTTGTTTTAAAAAAAAATCATAGATTTAACAGTTTTGTTCCTATAGTGCAGCGGTTCTCAAAGTGTGGGGCGCGCCCCACTGGTGGGGAATAGAGACGTGACAAGTGGGGCGCGCCAAACGGGGGGAAATTTTCCTTTTTATGCCTTTATATCTTTATCCAGACATCCCAACTGTCCCTGAAGTTCCGGGAGTCTCCCGCATATTGATAGCGGCTCCTTGACGCCCGCAAATAAGATCCAATCTCCCGGAATCTGGAGCAAGACCGAGCACTAGACTAGAGAGTGACTGCGTGCATGTGTGAGACTATAAATGCAGCGCATGTGAGAGCAAACCTTCCATATAGCTGTGTGTTGCCACTTATTAGACCGATCACCCCTGGGGGCGACACCAAGTGTAACAGGAATTCCCCTCCCCACCCCCAAAATAATGATTGACGTGACGTCGGCATATTAATTGTAGTGGAACAAACTTCCGCGCCCATAGATATATGTGTATCCATGTTTCGGGCCGATGTGTAGCAGGCATGCGTGCTGGAAGCTGTTTCATGCGAGGGGGGCTGGGTTGGACAATACGTGACGTCGTGGCGGACAACAAGACATGAAATTCATCTGTACTGTATATGTGTTGTAGCCATTAAAGAAAACATATTAGTTTTATATTTATGTTTAAATATTATAGGCTAATGTTATTTTTTTAATTTAATCAATGTTGATTATGAAAGTGAGCATAAAGTGAGAAAGATATGATACATCATGAGATGCGCAAAATGTCTGGAGACATGGAGTGGGTAAGACATGATTTTGACCACTTCATTGAGTTTTGTTTTGTAGAAAGACTCTTTAAAAGATTTTCGTTTTGACAAGGCTGCACTTTTATTTTCTTTATTTGTGAACTTGCTGTTATTTGATGTAGATAGTTAGTTTTTATTTAGATACAACTTGTTACTATACTGATACTTGTTATTTCAATACATTGGAACATTTTAAACTTGTTGCGTATTTCATTAGCATTGTGTTGGGGCGATGGGGGCAGGTGGGGCTTGAAAATTCCCACTTGTCCAAAGTGGGGAATGACCAAAAAAGTTTGAGAACCACTGCTATAGTATGTTAAGTGCCACGATGTGACCAAGACAGCACACCACACACAAACAGATTCCATTTACAAACAACCATATTCTCGATTGTGAACTGTAAATCTTGCAAAATCTCTCAAGTCAAACGTGACTTTAGAGTAAACAAACATGCTATAATAGTGTTTGGACTGCTTTTTACAGAAAATGTGGGGGGGGGGAAAGAAAAAAGTTTGGATAAAGTCATGTTATGCTTCCTTCTATCAGCTCGCTTTCTGATTTGGTATCGTATCACTTCTCAAATGTGCTTACTTGTATTTCAGAGAATGAACGTACACAAAAAAAAAACATGCACACGCCTCTCTTCCAGATGTGAGATCTAAAAATCGCAAATGTTCTTGAAATTGTGTGCAGCTGGATAGTTTCAGATCTATGCCTTGTAAACACCCTCATTAATGTCATTAACATATAAAGGGGCACCAGTCAACATCCAAATGCTTTAGGCTACTTACAAAAGGCGAGAGGCCAGAATTGCTTAGATTTCCATAAACCTGGGACCTCATTAATATAAATGTTGCATCGAAACCACCCTACATTTGATCTTACAATAATTTTTCAAATGTGCGTAACTGTGATTTAGAGAACGAACCGGACAAAAACATGTGCGTATACGCTTCTCTTCCTGTAGTGAAAGTTATAAATCACAATTGATCTTGAAATTGTGCGCAGCTGAATGGTTTCCGATCTCTGCTTTGTAAACGGCGCCTAATTAATGTCATTAGCATATAAAAGAGCACCAGTCAACATCCAAATCCTGGCTCACACAAACACCTGGCTACAGTAGGTGAATGGTCAGTGGCCACTAAGACTATACATTTCTTTAGGGGTAATCATGCTCAAAATATTTGCATAAATAAAAGTCTTATACAGCCAATACAGTTTTTACTTCTATTAATGTCTTCTATTGATCTCTGACCTTTTTGCTTTTTGTCATGGAGTAAATATCATCATCACCATTGATCTGAATTTCAGTATTGATTCAGTTATCAGATAAAGGGAAAAGGAAGTGACCCCATTATTGATCTCAATGAGAAACCTTTCTTGTGATCCAGGTTGTCAAGATGTTCCTGCTTTCACTTGCCAACATGGGTCACTGTCATTAAATATTCATAAAGCACTATTCAAAGAAAATCTGACATAATGAAATTAAAGGAACACTCCACCGTTTTTTCATATTAAACTATGTTATTCCCTTAACTAAGACAAGCTGATACATACCTCTCTCGTCTCAGTGCGTGCACTCAATCGCTCTGGCGCGCGGTGAGACTTTGATAGCACTTAGCTTAGCCAAGTTCATTCATTAGGATCCAAACAGAGATGAAGTTAGAAGCGACTAAACACCTCCACGTTTTCCCTATTTAAATGCAGTTACTTGAGTAGTTACAAGACCAAGTATGGTGACACAAAATAAAACGTGGCACTTTTCTAAGAGGGTAAAATGGATAACTATAATGTATGGCGGAATAGCACTTGGGAGCACTTCGACTCGGCACAGTAATATCATCACTGATTACATCACATATTACTGCGCCGAGTCGAAGTGCTATGTATCAACTCGTCTTAGTTAAAGGAATGACATAGTTTAATATGAAAAACATATGCATTATCCTTTCATGCAGAGTATCTAATGAACAACTTCTAGAATGCTGTTAGGGCATACTTGGATAATAACTTAACAACATTTTTGAAAAACAACGAAAGCCATACATAAATAAGCAAGACTCCAAAGCAAAAATGAGAACATGTATGGTGAGGATGTTTTTTTGTGTGCTAAGGCAGCTCTTTGAAGTGAATGCTGATCAACACATCTGGCGTCTATTGAATAAAGCTGTTTGTTGAATTGTGTGCATGTGTGTGTGTCCACATATCACTACTGTAAGTATTGGTGAAAACTTGAGGATGTATGTGGTTACTTTACAGTGTATAGTATTGTTGCTTCATCGTATATTTACCATGTTTTATATATACAAACAGTAAGGTCTGAGCATCAAGAATCAACACATCAAAAAGGGTGAACATCAAAGAGATCAGCTTTTTTCCCTTCACAGAATATGACTGCAAACATCAAAGGGTATACTGTGGTTCCTAGGTGATGTAAAACAGACTTGCATGTGGTTAACAATTAAAATATTTAGCCATAATTTTTTTCAAAACACATCCAGACACCCTTTTAGACTAAGTGGCAAAGGAAGTTGTTATTGTTTTTAAGCAGAATGAGGCAAGATCGTAGGAAAGAATTAGAACTGAATGATTTATTTTCACATTATAGTTTATTACAAGGGTTTATAAAATTACCAAGTACATTTAAGAATCACTGTAACAAAAAAGAAGGGGAAAACATTCATATTTGAACTAAGTGAAATGTGGATTTGTAAAAATGAATAAAATATATGTACAGACAAACTCAACAATCAGAACATGTAGTCAAATGGCACTCAAAACAAACATACCTCGCAAGTGCTTCTGTTTATTAATATTAACTAAATGCAATGATAATAATGATAACCAAAAATTATAATTATTACAATAACATAAAAACCATATTAACATTTAAACAGTGTACAATATAGTATAACTGAAATCCATATTTATTCTAAATAGAACAGTATTTACCAACAGACTTTAATTATACTAGAACTCTATTCTGAAATATAACAAAAATAGCACTTAAAATAAGATTTATTACAATAATAATATTAATAGCAAGAATATTAGGATATTAGACAATGCAAATATGCTTTACCCATGGCTTTCTAATTAGTGAAATTCCTTGTGCACTCACATTTGCTTAGAAATAGCAAAACTGAGCAATCTACTCTGTTCGAAAAATGGTGCACTGAAAGCAGCAGACATTATTTTAATTCATCCATTCATTAAAAAAAGATCAGTGGCATATTTTATCAAAGAAAAAATCCTTTGTGTGGCATGTAGAGGAAGTGAAAGAAGAACCCGCACTGGGGAATCCTATTGCCTCTCACTCAGCTGCTTTTAAAGTCCCTTCAGAGGCATCTCAAGAAAACTCTCCTGATTGGTGGTTTATTGGGTGAATGACTGATGATTGTCCACTCTGTTCCACCACCATCTACTGTATGTTCAGTATAATTTCTTCATATATTGATGTGGAGCAGTAGAGGTCAGTTGGCACTCTGCTCCATCATATAAATAAAAAGCGACTCCCAAAGCAGCATATACGACAGTTTACGACAGACTTTTTTTTCATAAATGTCTTCAGATATAAAAATTTGCAGCAGGAATGAGTCCCTCATTCCCTTCTATAGCTTGTTTTGAGAGCCTGCACAGATTAATTTTCTCTCATAGTCTCTGTCTAGTTATATATCTCTCATTCATCTCTCGCCTCCTTTTCACGCTCTCTTAAAAATAATATTATGAATTGTCACTTATGTACAAAGCATGTATACCAAGTACTGGGTTAGTCTGAAAGCTCCTTCTGTACTGCTAACACACCTGAGTAAATTACACAGTCATCCCATTCATTCTAGTTTACACTGCCTACTCTAACTGCTAATACCTTAGCTGAATAACAACCTGTCCACGCACGCAAACAGGCACGCGCACACATTTGCACATTTGAGAAAAACATGTTGTGTATTTACACACACACACATACAAACCACACATACTGTATATACATATAAATGAACTCACCATCCAGACACTTGCACACAAACAAAAAACGCTCATCTCAAACTATTTCAAGACCGATTCCTCCAGAGCCGTCCTGCGCTGGATAAAGCAGAACTGGCCATACCCTGTGAAATCTACATCGGCTTATATGACTGTCCCTTTAACCCTCAGGATCTGCCTTCTTTTCTGAAACCTTCCTCTTGTGCTCTCCTGATGTAGCAATATGTTCAGTTAAATTTATATATTTATGATATACTTCTTTACAAATGATAGACTATACATTTTTGGCAAATGAGAGTCTTTTACAGAACTTCAGGTGACAGCTCCAAATATGAAGTCTGTTTGTTCTCAGTCTGTCACACGGTGGCATCTAGCATGTTTTTCGGCTTGGCCATGATCTGGTTCTGGTTGGAGTCGAGGCCGAAGAATTTTACACGAAGGCCATCGGTGGGGTGTACTACCGGGACCGAAATCAAGCGTGGGAATGTCCGCGTGGCCAGCTCGAAGCGACTCCCTCCAGCCAGCTCCACGGCTAGGAGTTTGAGGAAAAGAGTGGCCAGCTGCTTGCCGAGGCAGGAGCGAACACCGCCGCCGAAGGGTAGGTAGTGGAAGCGACCCTCACGATCCTCACTACGCTCTGGGCTGAACCGGTCTGGGTCAAAGGCCTCCACGTCCTTGAACACAGCTGAGGTGTCGTGGGTGTCGCGGATGCTGTACATGACACTCCAACCTTTAGGTACCTGTACACCCTGAGAGACAGAAAAAAAATGAGGTTAGAAGTGATGTTATTGTTAACTAAAACTAAAGCTACAACTATTAAAAATAAAAATAAATTTACATAGAAAAAACTTGAAAATGTTGCCTTGGCAACTAACTGAAATAAATTGAAGTTTAAACTGTAGAAAAATGACTAAAACTGAAATAAATATAAATTAAAGATATATAGAAATATTTTTAAAAAAATAATAAAAATGACAATCACAAAACCAAATGACTAAAACTTCAAATATAATTTAAATGAATACTGACTAAATAAAAATAAAAACCAATTTAAAATATGAATAAATACTATTGTTGTCATACCGACTAATCGTGATTAACTGCATCTAACATAAAAGTTTGTAAATAATAATATGTGTGAGTATATACATACACACACACTCATATATATATATATATATATATATATATATATATATATATACACAAACTTTTATGTTGGATGCGATTCATCGATTTAACTGCAATAATACATACTATAATAGTATATAAATAAACTAAAATAATGGTTAGAATGATAAAATAGATGAGCATTGATTAGATGAACATCAATACAAAATGTTACAAACATTGTTCATCCGAAAAAGAGAATTTTGACATCATTTACAAAACCTATATAACTTTCTTCTCTGATATTTTAATGAACGCCTTGGTCCAAACAACACTCGACTTTCATTGTATGGACACAAACCACTGAGACATTTTTCAAAACATTTTTTTTTGTTTCCAACAGAAGAAAGTAAGTCATACATGTTAGGAAAGACATAAGGATAAGTAAATGATGAGAAAATGTAAATTCTTGGGTGAAAGTAGCTGCAAATCCACAACAACTCACATCGAGCTCAAAGGTCTGCGTGGCAATGCGATAACCTCCGGACACGGGGGCAAAGAGACGCAGGACCTCTTTGATCACACAGTCCAGGTACTTGAGGCTAAAGATGCTGTCCAAGCGTAGTTCACCCTGGCATAGACAGCCGTCGTGCAGCAGGCCGCAACTCCTCAGCTCCTCACGCAGCTTCTCCAGCACTGGAGGGTGTTTCAACAGTTGCATGATCAGAGACGTGCTGGCGCTGGCTGTTGTGGCAAAAGCAGCGAAGATCAGCTCAATTGTGGACTCCTGAGGGAGAAAGAGAGAAGTTGATGTAACTCAAATAAATGACACTGATATATGGAAGCTAGTCGAAGATATTTGACACTTCTGGCACATTTACATAGTTATTGATGATTTATGTTTGATTGCTGTTGTAAAACTTTGCAGAAACTCATGTCTTTCATATTTAATTGGTTAAATGTCTTCAATTATACTATTTGGGGTCAGCAGGATTTTTTATGCTTTTTAAAAGGAGCTTTATGCTCGCTAAGGCTGCCTTTATTTTATCAAAAATGCAGTAAAAAAACTGTAATATTGTGAAATTTTATTAGAATGATGGCGAAGCTGAATTTTCAGCATAATTACTCCAGTCTTCAGTATCACATGATCCTTCAGAAATCATTCTAATATGCTGATTTGCTACTCAAGAACATTTTTTATTATCAATGAAATATTTTTGCGGAAAATATAAAACAAAAATGTTCAGGATTCTTTAATGATTAAAAAAGTTGTAACACTTTAGATTAGGGAACCCTATTCAATATTAACTAGTTGTTTAGCATGCATATTACTTGCATATTGACTGTTTATTAAAATTTATAAAGCGCATATAAATGCCTTATTCGGCATGCCGCATGACCATATTCTAGATCCCTTAACCCTAGCCCATACCTAAACATAGCCACTACAACAATTAAGTTATTTACTATCAATAAGCAGAAATGTAAAGTTTTTTTGAGGGAAAATATGTGTTCCTTAATCTAAAGTGTTACTGTATAATATTGTCTCTAGTCATGCAGCTACTTCACCGCAGTCTGACTTTTTCTAAATTCTTAGGACGGAGCTTCTTTATTTCTTTTCTTTCTTTCTCTCTTCTTTTTTCTTTGAGGTTTGGCAGCCATCTTACACAGGTTTCTTTTTTCTCTCTCTCTCCCTCCCTTTTTAACTGCTTGCCAGTGAGTTGGTGTTGACAGGCCTGGGAGCCACTCCTGCCGCCACTGTCTGAGGAGACTACACATGTACCTTAGATAGAAAAGAAAAAAGCTAAAACCTCTGAGCTGAGCGGAATAACCAGGCAACAATAGCCTACAGGGAAGCATCCCGGTTTGGGCATGACACAAGAGAACTGAGCAGGAGAGAGACGAGAAATAAAGAGAGCAGTCAGTGGGTAAAGTGTGCTGTCAGAGAGTCACTGTTAGCCTCTCAAAATCAAAGTGTTGACTTCCTTTTTTGCTTTAATATGTAATCAAGTAATCACAAGTTGACCTCACACTGAAAACAAAATCATCTGGTGAAAAGAAAATGATCAGTAGAAAGAGACTGGAAGGATGACTGTGTGGTGAAATCCATGAACAGTTTTATGGATATGCAATGTATAGCATTAAATAGACATGCCATCTCAAATTGTCTTGAAATGTGTCTTTGTTTGGTGATATAATATCTCTGTTTTACTGTAGTGAGACAGCACATTGTGTCAAAGAAATCCACTATTATGCAGACTAGGCGGCTACTCAATTTTTAACAGGCTCCAGCATCTAGTGAGCTGCCTTGCTTTCTACTGCCTACAGGCAGCTACCTTCTGAGACAGCATTCTGATTGATTTCCCATGGAATTTTACATTAGTCTGTTGCTACACTGATGGCATGAAGAAGAAAAAACACCAACAGTCTGATGAAACAATTCATGAATAGGTTTCAGTATCATATAGCTGTATGTTTATAATCAACATTTTTCTCACCTCACAGTAACTGATCAATGAAGTTGTATTCACTATGTTTGTATCATGATTTGTAATAATTTAGTTGATTTCTGTTTGGAACAGCCTTCACAAAGGAGCGCGTGCATATGAAGCCTTAAAATTATGTTTTGGAAGTTGGAACTGTAGCTAAAACATTTAACATTTACTTTATGTTAACTTTAAAATTGAAATATCGCATAAAACATTGGTGAATAAAGCACCGTTTCCATCCCATGTATTAAAGCGAACAAAATCGTCACTTCCTGGGAAATCTGTAATAAATACTTGCACCTCAGAGGGTGCAGATGAAACGCTGTCATGTTATCTTGGGTTCCGATGCCTGGTGTTTGGAAATGCAATCATGTGAGACGCTTCAGCTGAGTGAATTAAACAAAATCATTCATGCCAGTTATTTGTTGTGCACTGAGGGATTTATTTGGTAAATGTGTTTCCATCGTAGTTTATGCGCATGTCTTCTTATCGCATAAAAAAATTATCCAATTATCTCAATTGAGCCCATGCGTTTTTTTATGCGCATTTTTAGTATTTCTGCGCGTTTTGCCGTTTCCATCTAGTGTTTTTTTATGCAATATCCCAAAATGCACATAAAAATATGAAGCATAGCTAATGGTGCTACGCTCACCTTCAGCTCCTGCATCGTAAGCTCTGTGTTGTTCTCCTTGGCGCTTTCTAGAAGCACATCAAGAGCATCGGTGTAATCTTTCCCCTGTGTGTGGAGTGGTTTCTCTCTGATGGCTTTTTCTATGCTTTTCTGGAGTGAGTCTCTTGCGCGAATACCCTGCAAACACACAAAACAAGTTAATTAACTGAAGTTTATTAGTATTGATTTATCTCTGTGTACCTAATACACAGAGACAATCTAATCCTCTATTTTCAAGCGATTTAGACAATACATATTGACATTTTACCTTCCTATAACCACTAAACGGCAGGTCGATGGGAAGGCTAAAAACGTTTTCCACAAAATCCTGGAAAGTGTGGAAAAGACTGCACATCTCCTCTTCAGAGACGCGGAAACCCAGGAGCACACGCACCGCCATGTGGAAGGAGAGCCGCTGGGACTCACGGTACACGTTGATGGGCTCAGGATTGGAGCTCCACACTCGCAGGTTTTCCTGAATGACCAGCTGGATCTTGGGCAAGTAGCTCTCCAGAGCCTCATGACTGAAGACTTTAGCAAAGATCTGAGAAACACAAGTGAAAGTGCGGTCAGTCTGCTGTTTTGCAAAATGTGATAGAGAACAATTATGACATGATAAATTGTTTTGCATTGATAAAATGAGTTGTTGGTTTTATAAAATTATTTAGCTCAAAACTGGATCTGATCTTCATAAGAAGGATGTATTTTACCAAAGACACTTAGAAAATTATCTAATTGGCCCAAGAGAGCAGTGGAAGGGATCGGATTCCAAAAACATGCAAGTTTATGAACCTGTGACACTATCTGACAGCAGACGTACTGTTCCAAAAGCGCTAAACATTTGCTTTAGGAACCTGCATTTGCTGAACTACACTTCCCACAATGTAGCTGGCCCATGAATCACATCAACCGTCACAGAACAGTACATCTGTGCTCTACAGGCAAGAAATGTCATGAAAATATTATCCTGAAGCCACAGTCGGGACTTAAAGGCCAAGCTTATTTGTTTAATAGTATGAAGCATGAAACATTCTCATTAATTCTGAAGTCCACACTATTTTTGACCTTCTCACACTCTTAACTGCCACTCACCTATACCTCCACCTCTCTCTCAGAATATCTGTGAGTTTCCCTCTGCATCAGCAGTGAGGGTGAAAGGCGAAGGTAAGATTTTCCTGGCTGCAGTAGCGCATTTCTAATGTGCTTCAGTTGTGCTGGTTTGTTTAGTGAAATAACATCCATGTTCCACGACTAACAATAGCACTTTTTATATCCCATCTCGTTCCAAATACCTCGTCTCCGCCCCGCGTTTTTCCAGTTGTAAAGGGAAGAAGGCGGAGACTTGTGTGTCCTCCTCCTGTCTCTCCTCACGTCTGACTTTCTTTTGCCAAGGCCTATTTCTTCATGTCTCCTTTCCGTGCTTTTCTTCTCTAGCTCTAACAATTAGCAAGCTGTTAGTATATAATTTATTAAAATCCTATTTCATACCTATTTATACTTATTTTGAAGGTTACTATTTTCCTATTGCGATTCTTTGCGTAGTAGACAGACGTCAGTCAAGCTTCACTAATGCCAGTACCCATTATACAGGATTTAGAACACTACTGGAAAAAAAACAGCCGCCTGTCTTCATTACAAAACGTGACTTCTTGTACTGCACTTTCCACACACACATACACACACAGCCTTTTAAAACTCCCCCACCCTAATAATTTCCATATGTCTTAAATTATATGAAACTGATCAAAGCTGCTGGTTTGACCAGAATGTAAAGATCTCTTTATTCTCTCCCCCAAACCATTCACTTTCTTTACACTTCTCTCTACTTTTCCAATCTCTCTCTCTTCTCTCTCTCTCTCTCTCTCTCTCTCTCTCTCTCTCTCTCTCTCTCTCTCTCTCTCTCTTTCTTTCCCCCGCTGACTAAAACAAAATCTCTCATTCACAGGGAGAGCACTTTGGTGTAGGCAGGTGAGTGTAGAATTAAGATCCTGTGCCCTCTACTGGCCAACCTAATCAATTCTACCAAATTCCTACCAAAACTGTTTGATAGGTCTACTGCTCTCTGGCTACTTTTTGAGGTCTGATTTGGTTGTATCTAATATTAATCAGTGAACTGTTGTGCATCTTGTTAGTGACACAAAGCCAGTTTAACATTAAATGTAACTTGTCATATTCTATGCAATTGTCACTAGCTACATCCAGAGCTCTTGGGGCCATTTGGATCCAATGCTTGCACTCAGCATCTCTCTATTACATGTAAATGTGTAGCAATAGTCTTCAAAGGGGCAGATCGGGATGTCCCAGAGTGCTTGGGGCAGAACTTGTTGATGAAAGTACCCATCCAGTCAAAAATATGGAATTCTGTACATCTCCAGACAGGTTGAAAAACAAACGAAAATACACTTATGACATTAGTGTGCAAAGCGGACATTGGAACCTGGTTGAAGGGGGTTCATAAGGCGGTCTTTGTCTGTCTGAAGCAGGCCGACTAATTAGCAGTCATTAGGGAGTTTGCATGAGGCCCGGGACCAGGAGGATTAACCAGACTGATTACACCCTGCTGACCCTTCAATGGAACAGGTGTGTGGGGTGAAACTCAAGCCTCCAAGTGACTGAAGAGGACCATGGTCTACAAAAAAGCTATTTTGTCCCAGAACAATGGGTTGGATTTGAGGAGAAGCTAGTTATGAGCGTAATCCTCCATGTGGTCATTGTGAGCAGACTGTTATGCGTAACAGAGGAGCAAGGCATTGTGGGTATCTATCTCCAAATCTGGACCTATGGATGGCAGACCACTTCCATTTGACTTTCTATCTTGTTTCTTTCACTCCATATCTCATTCTTACTCTCTATTTTGTCCTTTCACTAATTCAAAACATTTTTCATTGGCAAGGCAGGGAAATGGAGCACACAAAAAACATCCATTAGGAGATAAGTATGGTTCCCACACATTAAAAAAACTACATTTGAGTAGTAAACAACTGGATATGGACCTTTCTCCTTTTGCGGTGGATGTCTCCTATAGAGTTGGCCAGACTGTTGGGACCCAGTAGAGTGCTGGTGCTTTGGGGCCAGTCCACAGTGACCAGGCTGTGCTCTCCCATCAGAACTTTACGCACATTCTCTGCCCCCGTCACCCGGATCAGTGGCCGCCCGAGCAGGTGGGTCTTGAATACGTTCCCATATTTCTGCCTCCTTGATGCATGGAAACCTGCACCCTGAAAAAGAGAAGCAGAAAAGAAGAAAATACATTAGTTGCAGATACTCAGAGGCATTTAGTGGAGCCAATGTTTGAATGCAAAGTGTTGATTAGTTAAAATTGTGTTATATTAGAGTGTCATATTTGCTAAATGGACCGGATACATTTCATTTGATGTGAATTGGTGAACTGTATGTAAAAAATTGTTAAAAATTATATTTTAAATATTATAAATTATATACATTTTTCAATGATATGTATTATATAAAATTAAATATTTGAAGAGTATAATTTACCTTTTAATTCATTTTCAGAAGACAATACTGTTCAGTACTGTACAATATTGTAAATATATTATGATATTAGTACGCTAAAAAAGTATGAAAAGCATGGTGTCACCCTCATACCCGAAACATTGTAGCTAGGCTTTTTCTGCCAACCACAGCCGTCAGTTTTCTACCATAAACTGAAAAGCATTTTTACCTTTGTAGTTCCAATTGAATGATT
The DNA here is from genome assembly GCA_030578275.1 of Meda fulgida. NCBI lineage: Eukaryota > Metazoa > Chordata > Actinopteri > Cypriniformes > Leuciscidae > Meda > Meda fulgida. Next base: position 39,407,440 of record CM060622.1, read on the forward strand.
AACCTTTAGCCTAGCAATAACCCTTTAAATTGAACACAACACTGTAGGCTAAGAGATTTCTTTCTGAATATTACAGATGTAATGAGGTGTTAGGGCTAATAGGTATTTGGAATGAAGAGTTTTAGCCTTGTGGGATTAGCCCTCTTGTTTGTTTTTGTATTGTAAGGGCATATGGGTCCCATTCACAGCATTCTTTATGCAGTTAGGTCAGCTTTAGCTAAGAAGGGGCTCAAGCTTAGCCTTTAGGATCACAGCCTTTGCTAAGAGAAATGATCTAATGAGTATATGAGCGCAGTCATTAGCTCTGAGAAGTTGGCGTGTCTGAATTTGCTAATCATCGAGGAATCCAGTACATTTTACTGCAAACTTTCACCTTTCACCCCATAACCTCTAAAATGTAAGAACAAGCAGAGTGATTACCCCCAAAACCGTGAATGTGATGTTTAAAGGCTTTCATGCTTTCTCAGGGAATGACACATTAACCTGAATAGTGTCTCATGCCCATGCGTATAGCTATAACATCTGCCTGACTGAAATGTTGCAACGTTGATTCTGTATGTACATAATTTAATGCATTATTGTACACAGTACTAAAGTAAAACTAATTTATAGTGATTCAAGTTCATTCTAATTTTTAGTCATTCAAGCACATTCAAGTTTAGTTCAGTAGTTACAAACATGATAAAAACTCTAAGCTTTTGGAGTGAGTTTCTCCGTATAACACACACAGTAATTGTCTCTAGCCCTCGAGACTTCTGCTGAGCACATAAAGACGGCCTGTAACCTCTCAGCGTCACACACACATACTGACCCCATGGCAGGAAGTGGCAGTAGAGCTGTTTACTCCCCTTGCCACCCTTCCCCCTCCCCTTACCAAATTTTGTGACCAGTTTCATCAAGCTCACTCCAACACTCACACTCTTATTTTCAGGGATAAATTTAGCAGAGAAACTACTCTGAATACACTTTACCTCTGCATGCTATGTGCATGTCTCTGTGTGTTAATGCCTGTTCAGTCTAAATGTGAAACGAATAGCCAACCAGGGTATTAAAACCAAAAAAACACTAAAAACAAACGCCATGGGGTTAAACAACAAATAAATTCCTTCCAGCTATCACAGAGGGAAAAAGAATAGAGCAAATGCAAGAATCCAGTTTGCCTCTGCTGGTAGATGCCGTAACTACACCATTCTGCAAACAAGAGGCATCTTTCTGCTTTCTACATTAATGGCCATTCAAAAGTAGCTGTGTATACTCTGATATTTTTAGTTATGTATTACCATTGACAGATTTCCATATGAAGGGCTTTTATGACATTTACGGCTCAAAATGATAATATTACTTATGTTCAGAACTGAGAACCCATGAGCAAAGATTGTGAAATTCAAACTGCGTATTTCCGGGAGGTTTTATACCCTCTTCAGAATTTATGTATGGACAGAGAAGCTCATGTCACACTGATTTTCCCACCATCTCCTGGTCTTAAATATAAGGGACAGACCCTGTGCACATTGTTGCTTTAACTCTGAGGGCAAGCACTTCCCAACATCCTTCCTGTGTGCCGTCAGTCCAGTAACCAATCTCTTTTGAGATGGGCAAATAAGCGTGACACCCCTTTTTGTGTATTTGAGGTCTGAGGCTGGGTTTCTCGCCTCTGTATATAAACAAATAAACAGATTAGTTCATTAATTATGTCTTGGCCTTGAACTTTTTTATAACATATATCGGCAAATAATAAAGAATGTAAATGTACGTGCATCATCTAAAATGCATTGCATTCTTATTTTTTCCAAACATCGAATAACGCAAAAACGTCTGTCATTAGTCATCCTAACATCTGACAGCAGATGCTTAAGTTTTCCATCTTGACTTATTGCTTGATCTCACTCATGCTCTTATACTCTCTTCTCACCTTTGATCTTGCACTTCCATATTGTCAGAGACCTTAAATGACAAACTGAGCTAATGACTGGCTGAGATCTCTGAAGACTTAGCACATGTCTTATGAGCCGCATGTGCCCCTAAACAAATTATCAGCTTAATTAAATAGTGAGACTATAAAATCAAACTAACAAGATATATGCACATTAAGGTTAGACAAGGTCAGACAAAAGGGGATTAAGTCTCACTTTTTCAACTGCTAAAGTTTAACTAGACCTGGCTTAACATGTGGGAGAATATATGGCTGGAAATCCTGCAGTTCTGGACAACTTAAACCATATTTCACACTTTCACACTTCTCTTTCTCAGTTTTCACAAAATGTTCCAGCAAATGACTGTTTTGGGGTTTTATAGTTTTGGCAGGATTATATTATATCCAAATCCTTTTTTGGTTCCTCATCAGGAAGAGGAGAAAGAATTCCAGATTCTAGAATCATAACCGACCAATCGGAACTTCAGAAAAGTCAGTAAGAAATGTTTTTAGATTGTTTTTCTAAAACAGCATGACCGGAGTTTCCCCCAGAGAAACTCTGACCATGGCCAAACAGACACATGGCATCCCGGGACCTCGCCAGGTGTTAGACAGGGGGCACAGGCACTGCGTGCACAGTGTGTGGGGTGAGAGAAATAGTCACTGGCCAGCTCACAGCCAGGCAATACTTAAAGACACTGAGGATTTCACATATCAGGTGAGTGTGAGGGCAAGAGGTAATGCTGACATGAACAACCACATGCACACACACACATCCAAAAGTAATACAGGGGAAGAGGGGGGAAAATAAATGTAGTATCTTTCACCACATGGTGAGAACTGAGTTTGTGTGATGATGGATGATTGTGTGTGTGCGTATGTGTGTGCTAACCTCAGCAGTGGGACCTGTCAGTATGAGAGAAAGAAAGGAGCCGTTTTTAACCTGACAGACCCAGGACAAGGCCGTCTTTCACACATGCCCCAACATGAGGGCACTGGCTAACTCTCTCCCTCTGTTGATTTCTGTGTGTAAACATATTTATGCACAAGTGAACTTGTAATTTGTATTATATTATGTTTGTTTATGGTCTTTGTTCTGTCATATTTCCCCTTCAGACGATTTCTACTTTGACGTCATGTGTAACCTGTGTGAACTTGGTGTGTTTGATCATTCTGGGAACAAGAACGTCCATTTTAAACACCACATGCTGTCATCCTTACCAGGCCAGGGCCTTTTTTCCACCTCTCCTGGAGTAGTGAAACCGTGCAATGTATGGTCACACACTACATCACCAAAAACACATATACATTTCTCACATCTACATGTGTGTATTTACACATGTAGGGGCCAACGGTTCCCTCTTAAACAAGTGTACACAGAAGGGCAGCCAGAAAGGATCCAGTCCTGACCTGTGTAGTACAAGTGGAAAGTACAAAAGACAGATAGAAATAGCAGAACAGGTCGTGATGCAAAATGTGGAGACAAACACGCTGGGCTTGGCCGTGCAGATGTCATTTGGCTAGAAGGTGAGAAATGTCCTCCCTCATTTCTCAAGGCCACAGAAGCTCAGACGTGCAAAGAACGAAAATAAAACAAAAAACCCAAAAGGGTCACTGACGCACAAAATCTCCACACACCCTGGAAAAGCAATGAGGTAATAATCTGCAGCTTACTTGCACTGTCAAACACACGAATGCGGCCGGTGCGTCCGTTCACTTCTGCACGCATGCACGGTTACAGTTACTTTGTTGTATGAGCTCATTTTCTTAAAAACCAAGTAAAATCGTCTGTCACTCAAATGAAAGCCTGTTTGTTTTGAGCGAAGGCAGATTGGGTTCAAGAACTCTGTTAGAGGTTGAGGTTAGATGATCTTCTGCGATAAGACCGAAAAGCTTTCCACAGTCATTCGGACCGCGAAACACATGTCAAACGTCACTTGGGGCTCTTGGGAGGAGAACATCTGTGTCAGAAGCTCGTGCAGCTGCATAGTTTTTGTTACTTTTATCCTTGATGTATTTAAAGCCTTAAAATATGAATGAATTAGACAACAAACAGACAAAATGAATAACAGATTCTTGTATTTCAAAGTAGTTAAACAAATCAGAAGTGTTTACATGTTCAGTTATGTGATCTTCAACCTCACACAAAACATGCCTGTTCTATGCCTCTGGCAGTGAAAGGGTTAACTCGCCACGTTCAATAGTTTATTTTATTTTTAAAAGAAATTTATCAGATATTTTACAAGGGGGCGCAATAAAGAGGACTACTTTTTTCCACTGGCCCATTCCACATGGGACTAAAAATACAAATTTCTGTGTAAATTGGACACCAGTCGAGCCTCCCGCTACATAAATGTAGCCTTTGTGTGCCAGTGGAAATGTTATACAAATGACCCCTTTATTAAAATCACAAAAAAAAACGTTTAATTATATTTATTCAGATCAGGTACGGTTGACCTAAACACAGGGGTTCTACGCGAGGGACTTGGGGGTGCAATTTCATATGCAGTTTGAATCACCCCGATGTGTTTCTTCAGCGTACGACCGCCATAAAGAAAGACGAGAAGAAAAGAAAGATAGATGGAGCAGGGGGATTTGAAAAGTGTACGGCAAGTTTAGCTTGGCACATCGTTTAGCTCCGTGCTTTTTTCTATCCCTCATTATTCTGACCCTTCTCCTTAGATCCTTCTGTATGTGTGTGTGTGTGTGTGTGTGTGTGTGTGTGTGTGTGTGTGTGTGTGTGTGTGTGTGTGTGTGTGTGTGTGTGTGTGTGTGTGTGTGTGTGTTGTAGTCTGGGGGCTGCTGTGTTTATTAGTTCAGAACGGCAGGTAACTGCACAGGGGGAGTTCTCCGTACGTTGACCCACAGTCTCAGTGTAAATAAAGATAATATGTCCATTTACTAAAATAGCCCGTTGGAATCTCTCAGGATGTGTGCATTGGCCCGTCTCCATTGGGGTATAGACAGCATTTCTGCAAAGAGATGGTGGGAAGAGCGAGCAGAACCAGTAGGACTTGAGGTCCCATCAGTCACCCTTGGGTGTACCCACCCAAGAGGGTGTGCTTGGGGACACATGACTATGCATAAACAAGAGGGAATTTTCGGCAATGCAGTTGGAATCAGCAATCGGGACCAGAGAGAAATTATCTAGCTTAATGCCGAACGAACGGCAAAGCCCACGAGACAATTAAGCGCAAAAAAACTAAATGTGGCGAGCTGAGAGAATGGGCTCCCCTTTGACCTGGAAACACTTTGTGGAGAGAGATTATGGTTGTTCAGTGCAGTGTGAGCGCTCACCCCGGGGACCCCCTTTTCTTCTCTTTTCTATCCCCTACCTTCCTCCTCCTCCCACAACTGCTGCCAAGCCCCCTCCGCTTTCACCCCCCGTCCCCTGTTCCTAAAGACAAGAGGCTGTTTGAGGGGTTGGTGGTGCGTTCCAGAGGTGAAAAAGGGGCCACACCGCACTGGTGCCAGTCATGCCCGTTTCATGCTCGCTAATCCCGACAAGCCCCGGGAGAGAGCCAGAAAGCGAGAGAGAGGGGATGCTGGAAAACTGTTCCTAAATCCCCCAGGTCTGTATAGGCCATGCTCTCTGGAATTCTGATCAGAGCCCCAAGCCATGTAGTCTTTGTCCAAGGGTGTGGGTGTGTTTTTGACCCCCTGGTGGGCGGCTTTATTGCCATCCAGACTGGAGTGATTTGGGTCAAGGTGGAGACGTGGGGTAGGGGTAAGGGTAAGGGTAAGGGTACGGGTAAGGGAGGCTTGCCCACTGGGTGAACTGTGCAATATCAAGGAGTTATTGCTACTTTAATGCAAACCAGTGCATAATTCATTAAGGAGTTCATGAATTCCTAGTTATCCTTATTATCTTAATGTTCAATCTGAACTCACTATAACTCACTAAATCAGCCTACAAAAAAAGTAATGGCCCTGGCAATTTTATGCTCCATTTCAGCCAAAACTTGGAGCACAGTTGAGAAGGGGACAAAGTAAGAAAGTTCTGACCAGATATTATTTTGTGGTCACCTGAAAATATTCATACACAGACAAAATACAAAATCATTTCATAATTCATAATGGCAGACACACCACAAAAGAATGCAAAAAAGTTAGATTCCTCCAAGTCCATAAATCTATGTCATTCACAGATTTGACCCACTTATGGATTCAGCTACTGCTTCGCGGAGTCTTGAGGCGACAGACAGAGATATATTAACCAAAAAAGGGGCTAACCGGCAAAGTTATTGTGGTGTCTTAGATGTATTGATATACATGGATGGTGTAAAAGCAGTGCATGTTTTCAGAAGCACAATAAAGAGAGATATCAACAATTCAAATTGCACGTTTGCATGGCAGCTCTCAGTCCCCTCGCAGTCCTGCATGCCTTGATCTGTAGAAATAAGGAATGGCAAGTTTGCCACAAATGGACCAGTCCAAATCCTATTGATTTTAAATATATTTTACATTTTAAAAATACCTCTGAGATGCAGTCAAGCCTGTATGTTTTTGTAGAGAGCCTGCCAACTGCACGGAAATTCTCTTCTGGATTTCCAGCTAGTTTGGAGAATCTATTCCTGACCAGAGAATTTGATCTGTACACCACTCAGACCAGGACATTCCTCATATTGAAAAATCTCAGTTTAAAACAACCCACTCCAGCTACTGCAAGCCAATGTCCAGGAATATCCCTGTGCGCACCATGGATTTAATATAGAAAGACATTTATTTATTTATTTTTTTCCCCCTTTTACACCTTATGGTCGTGTAATAAACTACTTTTAAAAACCACACACACACACATTTTATGGTCCCTGAGCTGATTTTTAGATACCCTGCATGGACAGTATGCGCATTACGCGCTGTCTGGGTATCATGACAGAACGGCATCATTCACAACACGCGTGCGTAATTACACAGAAGCTCAATGAAAGCGCGACACTACCTGCCCTCGAAATCAATCTCATCCCGCGCGCCAAGGAGAGTTTATGAGCGCTTTGACAAGCGGGGCTCAGTGGCTGTGTTCTCGCGCGCATCGGAAGCCAAGGATTACAATATTTCTGGAACTGAGCGCGGCTTTCTTGGCAGCCGCAAACAGGTTGTTCCACGTGGATTGAGTACTGGCTGTATGAAACAAAAACTGACGGCTATCTAAAACAGACAGCTAATTAACACCATAAATATGGGACTGATTAAATTGCACACGTTGGAATAACTAACCTACAGGCTGTTCTCTTTTTAACGCGCAATATTACGCACGAGCACACACGTGCGAAAAGCAATAGTGGACGTTATCCTACTCTTTATGTGTCTTTAACAATCCATTTACTTACATGGAGACTTTATGCACTGGTGAACGAACGAACCCGCGGTGCTTGGCGCGCACCTCAGCAGTGTGCGTGCGACAGCAAGGCGATTGGAAACTTGGAAAGACACAAGGAGATGGAGCTCTTACCTGAAAGAACCAGTGGCATGTTTCTCCAATGATGGGGAACCCCATGGAGCCCTTGGGCATGGGCAGCTTGCAGCTCTTGTCCCGTGTTGCGGTCCATCTCAGCTGCCAGAGCTGCTGGGACACGGCCAGAAGAAGTGCCATGGACACTAAACACGCAGCCAGCGTCGCCAGCGCCGAGACCAGGTCAAAACTCTCGAAGAGCATGGCTGTGAAGGTCCGGGGGCTGTTTTCAAAGACCTCTTTGGAGTGATGAGCACTACAGTGGTTAAGCCTTCTCAGGAGTAGGCAATATTAGTGACTTGCTGTTAGATGTGATTTTCTGCTACAATTATTCTGAAAAGCAAAAATAGCTGAGCAGATTCTCTCACCAAAAGGCAACGCAACAAAGTTCTTTAATGAATCAATTGAAGTGTTTAATTAACAGAATGCTGGATATTACAAATCGATCTTAAATGTTTGTATATCATTTTAGATTTTGCAAATCGCTGTCCAATATTCCCGTGAATTTTAAATTAAAAATGTAAATTTGGGTTGAACTTGTCAAGCTTGAGTTGGAAATTTTGTTTTAAATCCCAAACTCTTTCAATTACTTTTTGAATAATAATAATAAATTGGATTTAGTTATTATTTAAAAAAATATTTTACAGGAAAACTCGATATAATCTCTTTAAATGCACTCAATTTCAAGTAATGGTCATAAGGAAGACGCAGAAATAAATGAAAGAAATAATCCTCCGAAGTTTGATGCCTATGAGCAGTAAAATCTTCAGATGACTGTAGTGCGTCTCGCTAGCCCTTTTCTGATGCGGTTTCACTCTCTACCTCTCTTGCGCTCTAGCTCTCTCTCTCTTCACATACAGTTTCTCAATGTGAGTTCGAGTCGCACAGCGAGCTTCCAATGTGTGTTTATATAGCAGAGGCAGTGAGGCGGCATTCGGCCAGGGTGCAAGCGGCTCCCCCCTTACCCCACCCCACCCCACCGAACTGAGGCGGGGTGAAAAGTGAACGGGCCGGGCGCTGGAGCGTGCGGGACCTGGAAGAGAGCCCAAAGAGAGAGAGAGAGAGAGAGAGAGAGAGAGAGAGAGAGAGAGAGAGAGAGAGAGAGAGAGAGAGAGAGAGAGAGAGAGAGAGAGAGAGAGAGAGAGAGAGAGAGAGAGAGAGAGAGAGAGAGAGAGAGAGAGAGAGAGAGAGAGAGAGACTTGCAATACTTCACATCTCATTCGATTGAGAAATTATCACCTGCCACTCGCGCTTAATGATGCGTCAAACCTTGATTACGCAGCATGGATTTAAATGTTCGAAGAACCACAACACACACATAAAGTTAAAAGTTAGAAAATGTTACCTGATCTAATACCACACTGTATTTTGTTTCAATATCAGTTTTTATGATTTCTAACATGACTGTTCCAATACGCATCCTAATGCGCGATGTTAGTCCTTTGAATATTCATGCAGTGATTCATGCATTGACTCATTCATTCGTTATTTGTTTTCTTTCTATCTATCTATAACTTTCTGGTGTCGATGTTTTAAAAATAATTTCTATAAAAATGTGGAATATTTCGTGGCGCGAATCTAAGCTGCGTTTCGTGCAACCATAATAGCTGTCTTGTGGCGCCCACATTTAACAATTTAACAACAAACAAACTCATAAAACAATCATATTTAAAACAGTATTTAAAACAATCATATTGTTAATTATATCAATAATGACCCAAACACAAAGTGCTGATGTAGCCAAATTGCTGTGGTTACCTCAGTCTGACGCGATTTATTTTCGTGAGCGCTTTAACTTTAGCGGAAACATTTAAAAACTATTAAACCATATCTATCTATCTATCTATCTATCTATCTATCTATCTATCTATCTATCTATCTATCTATCTATCTATCTATCTATCTATCTATCTATCCATGTCTGTCTGTCTGTCTGTCTGTCTGTCTGTCTGTCTAATATGTAAAATGAATCCCCCTGCCCCTGCACCGAGTGACCGATTTGTGCTGGAGTCATCTAATACAGCTGGGACATGGTTTCAATTACGGCCACCTTATGATAGCAATCACTCAAGGACATTTATTTATTAGGCAGGCGAGCATTGCAGAGCAGAACTCCAGCTGTTTCGCTCACCCTCTTCACGTCTGCTTCCTGAGGCGCACATTTGATGATGCTCAGGATGAGACAGGCAGAGACGAAGGGATACTCGTCATATAGGCTTTCTGTTCACTTGTTTGAAGCGTAACAATACTCGAACGAATTTAAATAATAGTGAGTCGAGCTTTCGTTTAAAAAAGATAGATGCGAAGAGCTCGAGAGCGCGTGTCTAAGTTAAAACCATCCATTTATTTCTTCAGTCTGAAATAGTGCGACCTCTGCAAGCTTATGCATTCTAAATTTACTTTTCTAACTGTTTACTAAGCCAAAGTAAACCTGTCCCGAGTTTGCGTTGTGAAATGCATGGGATTTCTGTCTTTTTTATGATATTTTCCTAAGAAATTCTTTCGCGCACGTCTGCCGCTGTCAACCTGGATGCGTCTCTCAACTACACACTGCCGTCTAGCGGACGCAGAGAGAACGTCTCAATCTCTGGTTCCAGAGCACGCTGTCATAACATCTAGGATGTAGCTATTATTTATCATGTTACCATAGTTGGATAAAAAAAAATATATGGAAATAATCCCTTTCGTATATCAAATAAAATGAACTATTATTGCAGCATATTACTGTTAAAAAACGCCTTTTTCGCACAAGCTTAAGCAGTTTACTCAGAGACCGTGTAGTTATTCTGGATAAAATAGTTTGTATCTATTAAACTACATACATCTGATATAGTTAACCATGTATGTGTCACTGTTTCCCCCGGGAAATACGTGCTAAATGGGCACAGACTTACAGCTTAGAGAGTAAGCAAGTTCACATCTTGATGAACTCATGTTTGATGTGTGAGAATTAGCAGTGACGCAAGGTCCTTAGGGGCCTGGAATTACCCGATTTATTCCAGAAGCCTATTAAAGTGGATGGGTTGAAGGTGTTGGAAGATTCATGAAATGTTTCTATGTTGTTGCTTGTTATTGAAAACTCATTTCAGAGGAAGAGCGAGTTACATTTTAATTAAAGTTTAGAAAGTTTTCAATTTTAAAGACACATATACCAATGATTTCTATATATTTAAAAAACAATAATAATAATAAGACCAGGAATGTCCTTTAAGAAAGGAAATACGAAAAATGTTGATTTTAAAGCTTAAAATTAAATTGATCACAATTGAAGAATGAAGGAACACCAATAAAATAATTGCAATTTAATCACCAGTCCACCAGCTCCATATTTTTTTAAAAGAAGTTTCAAATTAATCAGCTCAGCTCTATAACATGAATCTGATACTCCTTGGCCCTGCATGGGACCTTGTGACAGCATTATGCACTTGTATATGTATTATACAATTCAAAGTAGGCTTACATACATATTCACAATCACAGATGTTTGACCAAAGCTCTTAAATAACACAAACAACGCCAACACCTTTTCAGACTGAAGTCACAGGGAATGAAATAGAGAGAGATCCTAATATTCACCCGTGAAGGTCATACACACAAACCTGGCTGTGCTAACTGTAGATTCTACATTAAACAACTTTCACTTCCTGTTCTACAGGAAGTGCACAAAGGACACACTGAGGAGCACGATCTGTCAGTGTAGCATGACTCACCAGTGCTACTTATTCACGATGAATCCATTCTGAGTTGGCAAACGGTATTGAAGTTGAAGGAAATGACAGTGGAAATAAGGGTACAGTGACTAATCGCCATTTGGGCCACACACACGATTAAAGGATAAATCAAACCCACATGTTTTCAAATCATATACAAATAAAACAGTTAAAGGGAATGTTTCCACAGAGACATATCCCAGAAATAACTACTAATGATCCCCTTTTCCATAAAGCGATTAACATTGCTCACATGTATTTACCAATATAAACAACTGTTCTTGAGAAGAACAAGCTCTGATGAATCATTGGACAACTATAATGTCAGTCACTGTGATAGACTGAGCATTATCAGCTGTCAATGTAGAGCTCATGATTCCTCAAATCGAGTTATATATGACAGATACTAGATGGTAGGTAGATTGTTATCTGAAAATCATCAGCATATCCCAATTCACTTTGATTACACAGACCACAGCCGGAATATAAGGGTCACCGTGAGGTCTGATGGCTTTCAGCCGCTAATCTGGTTTGCATTACAGCTAGTAGATGCAGTTTAGCCACAACAGTTTACAGTACATTACCTGATATAGAGGATGAATTATTGTGTTTTGCCTATAAAAAATCAAGCTAGGTCATTTCCACTGTTTCCAAAGCCCATTTTAAGACCGTGTAGCATGTATAAATGTAACCAAACCTCATCAAACTGTGGCCCTGGAACCAATAGAACATTAGCAAGGGCTTAAAGAGACCATATGAATCAGAGTGTAAGAGAACAAGCAAGTTCCCCTGGTGTTGTCACTCAATGAAATCGTGTGTTAACTCTGTTCTTTCCCTTCCGTTAGTGAGAAGAGGCACATGGCATCTCTCCTTTAATGGGATGGATCACAGTCAGACCAAGATGCACAACTGAGGGCAACTGAGAATGTCAATCCAGTTGTATCTTAAATAGAGTAGTTTGGATTAAGTCTTTTTATGCTGTGGTTTCCATAAAAGTCGGCTCACAGACAATCATCTGGACAGAAGTCCAAGACATCTGCTATTTATCCAAGCAAAGCCCCTTAACATTCAGATGGCATTTACAATAAGCTATAATTTTTTGGTTACACTTTATTTTAAGTTGTCATTGTTACAGTGTTATATATTTTAGTACTGAGTAATAATAATTAACAACATGTAATTACTAGGATTAGGGTTAGGGTTAATCATGCATTATTTACTATGTACACTATGTACATGTAATATGTAACAAAGACACTGTAAAATAAAGTGTTACCCATTTTTATACGAAACTCATAGTTTTTTTTAAAGAAATTTAAAATTAAATTTAAAATTACTTTCTAAATTTAGCATTCAAAATGTAACAGTGATGAGATCATAAAATGTGCATGCAGAATTGCAAATCTAGCTCTATTTTATTTATTTTTTTACTTATTTTTTGTACTTGCACAATTGATCATTATTATTACTACAATCATTATTTACTGTCCTCTTGCTATCAGAAGGACACACCAGCAAAGAGCTTATGAATAAATGTTAGAATACATGAATTTTGTCTATATTTTTGCCCAGATTTGCAGTCTGAACGAGTCAGTGCTAGTTGCCGAAAGTCTGCAGATTTTGGGCAGTCAGAGAGGACAGATTTAAATAATAAACGTGTTGTTTATGATAGACTAGTATTTTAGTGTCAAACGTGTGTGATATTTTGAGCTGATTTTAAAACACATTTTATTTTAATTTGTCATGCGACTTTTAGCAACGAGGCACATGTGTGTTTATGGTGTTCGGAATGACTTGAAAGTCTGCTAGTGTGTGATCCTCAGCTGTTTATTGTATGATGCCGTTTTTTTCTCTGTAATCATTTACAAAGTCTTCAAGTGAATGAGACCTAGTGTTTTAAAATAAAATAAAAACTGACCAGGATAATTGATATAAGTGATATAAAGGCCCAAAAGTGGTATAGTTCAACCAAAAATGTATATTCGGTCATCATTTACATTTACTCACCCTCATCAAACGAAACACTTTCTGGAACACAAAAAAGGATATTTAAAAAAAAAAAGAAGAATATCTTCACTTTTCAGAATCTTTACAAAACTTTTTAAAATCACTCATTACAAAATAATGAAAAAAAAAGAGGACTGGCCTGGGGCTGTCAAGCTCCAGAAGAAGCACAATTAAAATTATTTATTAAAAAAATCATAAATGTGGTCCATACAACTTATATTGAAAACTTAAACAATATACTAGAAGTGAATATTTTCAGTAAAAAACACCTTGACCTTTGCACTGTTACATTGTATTCCTTCAGACTTATATATAACTTATACATAATATAAGTATATATAATATACTTGTATATATAATTCAGACTATAACTATAAAGTTATATGGACAAAATGTATGACACTTTTTATGGTTTTAATAGCATTGTAAATTGTATAGAATGTCTTTAAAGGTTCTGTCAGAACGAATCATTGAACTCAGTACAGAGGTTTACGATTTATTTCGGTGTCAACTGAGTAAACACAATTAGGCACAAAAGCCAGAGAACCATGAAGACACATGGACCTAGATATATGCAACATAACAGGAACTGCACATTAAAATCTTGAAACCAAAAATCACTGGGGATACAAACTATTGGAACATGTTTGTAACACAACTGCAACATCACAAGTCACAAGCTCAGTTCAAAAGGACATGTGTGCCCCACTCTAACTCAAAACCAAGGTTGCCTTTAGGTCCATCTGAGGTCAATTCAACAACAAAATGCAGAAAGTGTGTTTTACATTAACACTGTCAAACTGTTTCTCATGTCCTTCTGTCACCCTGCGTCTGTTTTTGGGGAAGCAGAGTTACTTTGTTATTTGCCTCCTAAAATGAATATTTGAATGTGAAGGTATAATTTGAAGCTAGCTTGTTAAAGACGGTAAGAGTCTTTTCTTCCCTATTGTGATGTATATCCAAGTGAAACGGTTTCATGAAATAGAAAAATGTAGAGGGACTTAATTTTGTCTATCGGGAATTGCTTGGATCGTTGGATGCTTGTGGTTTGCTATTGCTGTGATGTCATGTGAATGACAGGTTGTACCGTCCTCACGCCATCATTAGAGAAGAGAAGGGATGATGCTGAAAGAGGGAGGCCAGTTATGTTGATTAAAGATAATGAGGGAACATGAATTCTGCAATATTCCATAAAAAAAAGAAAAAGATAAAAGAAAGAATTGTCAATTTTGATTTCATGGTGACTTCAAAGCTCTTTTAGAATTAGTGGGTTAACATACTCAAAAAAACAAAAACAATCATAAGAGTAAATCTTAAACGCAGTGGTGGATGGGCCTGAGGCCCAAATGGAAATTGTAAAATGTTGAAAAGATCATAGGTCATAAACACACTGACTAAACCCCATCAGGGTAACACACATGACACTAAAACAATGCAACAACAAAAAATATAACATAAAACCCCCTAATATGCATTACTGATTACAAAAGTAAGAATAAAAAAAAAAAACGTTTTAAATAAAATGATCACGTGTGATGTGTCATGCAAATACCATACATTTTAACAGTATTTTACAATAAAACATATAATACAATGTGTAAATCAATTTACAGATTTACTCTGTAAGATAACTTATAAGTTAAAACTTAGAGGTTTTTACAGTTGTTTTCCCTGTGAGAGTGTTGATAAATTTACCCTTTAAAAACCTAAAAAAAAATGTATCTAGCAAATGAAAAACTGAAAAAGTAAGATAACTGGTTTATCAAGGAGAAAACAAAGAAAATGAAATAAATATACAGTACATAGCCTATAGGTATTTTGAGAAAGATGTACAGACCTAAAAAAAAAAAAAAAAAAGTCCCAGCCAACTGAATAAAAGATATAGTGGATGCAGGCAACACAATAATGAGATGCTTGGAATGGAATATCTAAATGTGCATTACTAGTAAAATAAAAAGTTATGGGAATTTTCCCTTTTCAGTGATCTCTCAGTGAAAACTGCTTCCATTAGACTGAATCAAAGGTTATTGATCACCAGCAGTAAGCTATTTCAACAAATATGTCACATTTTGTGAAAATATCGGACATTTTTGAAAAGGTGACAGTTAATTTTCTTGTTAATGAGAATTATACACACTGATATTAGCAAATCTTTGATGAGATATGTTGTGAAATCCAGAAATTCTGTGCAGGTCTTCACTTCGGGAAACCAAGAACATTTGTGACCTGCTACTCAACAGCAAACACATTCCTGTTCCTCAAAACAGATGGAGGACAGAAGAAACAGATGAGGGAGAAATTACTGTTATGTGGAAACCCCCTCAGTTTTGTGAGGTTCGGTATGCGATATATCTAAGATAGGAGTAAATGCACTCAAATATTATAATATCTTATAATAAAATAATAGTATAATATTTTAGAATAATCAAATTAACCAGTGATGTTTATATTTATATAGATATTATTACAATTTATATAATAATTGTAACAATTATTATAAATTATTATAAAATAAATATTATGAATGATCATGTCCCAATCTCAACTGTACAATAATAAAGGCATCCACAACAACAACAAAAATATATAAATAAAATAAAAATAACAGCTAATAGCTGTGCAACAAAACATGTAAATATTTAATATTTTCAGGATGTCAGAACAAATATTGAACATGTTTCGTCATTGTTTGCTCGACTTAATTTACCCGGAAAATGCTCTTGTTTTGTTCCCTGTTAAATCACCTGCCTTGCAAACATCTGTGAGTGAAATCTGTGAGTAACTGAAGTGGGCACACATATGGAGAGCACAGTTCCAAGGAAGAGTAAATTACACTCGCCCCATGCATGAGCACATCATCGAGGAGTGTGTCAATGAGTGCCATTTCGCTTGGCAATGGCAAGGCATTTTTGTTGCAACTTTGCACGAGGTTCCGCTTCTAAAAATGCACGACTTCGATGCAACTCTGGCCGAGGAGGTACGTCTGTACCGTCATCTTACCAGCACTCAGTTTGCATTTGTCCCAATATTTTGCTTACATTTACAAAATTACTACAAATGACATGAAGACCAAGAACCCCGAACTCAGAATTTTACCCCATGCATTTAATCCATCCAAGTAAGTGCACACACATTAGGAGTAGTGATTAGTGAACACACACACACACACTCTGCAAACAGTAGACACACACACCCGGAGCAGAGGGCAGACATTTTTTGCAGTGGCGCCCGGGAAGCGATTGGGGGTTAGGTGCCTTGCCTCAAGGGCACCTCAGTCAAATAAGCCTTTTTAACAAAAATAAAAGGTCAGATTTTAATAAAAATGTTCATGAAATGAAAAAAAAAATCAGAATACAACCCATACACACACACACACACACACATACAGTGACTCACTGTCTACACCTATTTCTAGACGCACAAAGTTACCGTAGACATGTTCCTGGAACAACATTGATATCCCTTACCCTAAACCTGACACCCAACCTAACACACCTCTAAACATCAGAGAGAAATGTTGAGAAATGTTGCGGCAATGATGGTCCAGGATCAACAAAGATGTTGAACCAGGAACATGATCTATGGGCAAATCATTCCAAATAATGTGACTACACCAAGTTAGGTCATATTGTGAACCAAAGAAAGTAATTCTCCTCTCGAAAGCAATCATCTATCTCTATAAGAACTTCAACTTCATATAAACTTTGAAATTAGATTTTTTTTTTTTTTTTATCCAACCTTGATACACTCACAACGTGGATGGAGAATTACCGGGGTAAGAAAATGCAGAAAGGGGGCAAGGATGGTTTGCTGAATATTTTGATAAAGGAAGAGACATTTTGGTGAACACTGCTGTTCAAATGTTTGGGGTTGGTAGGTTTTTGAAAGAGTACAAGTACTTTCTGCACTTGTAATTATTATTACAGTTTAAATAATTGTTTTAATGTGTAATTTATTCCTGTGATGGCAAAGCTGAATATTCAGCAGCCAATTTCCTTAAAATAATTCTGACCGCAAACTGGTAGTGAATACTACTTGAATGGTAGTGCAAATACTAGATCATTGAGTAATTTTGATAACAGCTGAAAGTTAAAAAGAGCCTTTTATTTTGACGATTTACCCGTCAGCTTTGGCCTGAAATCTCTGAATCAAAATCGTTGTTGAAATCCTAAATCACATTATTTAGAAAATAAGAGGTTTTGATTTCAGGGCAAACGTTTAAAATAGATATATCAGCATTTGGACAGTAACAGGACCCAAAAGAATCTGACAACCAAGGGAGTCCAAATCTAATCTAACCTAAATTCCTAGCAACTACATTCCAAAGCAGTCATTCAATCCGATTTTGTCTAACCAATTTAGTCTAAAAGAGGGAAGAATCAAAATGCCAGGTCCTTTGTCTCTAGCATGAGCTGTATCGAATGCTAGATGTGGTTTAGGTTTTCCAGGAAATTTTTATTACAGTTGCAACTAAACAGGTTCCTCATTTACCCCCTGCTTCATGTGTTAAAAGTCACTCAATTCATATGGATTAAATCTCTTTGTGAACATTTTGAAGCATCAAAGTGGTAGTTGTGTAGACTGTCAACAGACAGAAATTACTCAGATTTCATTAAAAAGATCTTCATTTGTGTTCCGAAGATGAATAAATTATGGCAGCACTTTCTTTTTTGGGTTAACTAACCCTTTAAACAAAACAAAATATGTTTTTGAAGGAAATGAGCATTACAAAATGCAAAGGCATTACAACCCTAAAATGATATGTAAAGATTCTAAAACACAGACCATGTGTGAGAGCCTCCGAAGTAAGCATCATCTTTTGATTCTCATCTTAAATAATATGGTTTAGTCAGTAAGTTGATGCTAAAGCAATTTAAAGCAGACAAGGTATTATTTACGACCATATTGTTGATGATGACTGATGGAGATTTACTACAAACAGTGTTAACTAAGAGGAAAATATGGAGTGATTGAGCGGCTATGTGGATGGAGATGGATGGTTGAATGATAACCCCCCACTACCCACTGGCTTTGTGGAGGCCAGTGCTATTAGCATGTCCATGTAACAATAAATCGCCAATCCCACACACACACAAACTCACGCACACCCTTAGCGCTCCACAGCAATGATGGATGGGCCCCTTCAGGCCTGTGTAGGAACCGGGGTGTGTGTCGCTGTCAGTGTTCAAATTAAAAACCTAGCCCCTCCCAGAATCCCTCCCAAACACCTTGACTGAAGGGGAGGACACACACCGCGCACACAGAGGAAACCAGAGTTTTGTTTCTGTAACCTTTGACTCCTGAAGCCCATCAATAACCTCCCAGCAGCACATAGAGAGGGAGGGTGGGCTGCCATCCATCTTCATTGAAGGAGAGGAGAACGTGCGCTCGCTGTCTCTCCTCTCTTCTCTTATCACTCCATCTTCTCCCACACTCTCACTTCACTTTCACTCACAACCTTTTGTCTGTCAGTTCTCCCGCTTTACATTCAGTTTGTCTCCTGTGAATCTCCATGTTGATGTACAGGAACTCAGGATCTACAAATTGTCCAAGTTGAGATTTTAACCGAAGCAATTGAAATAGTGTCAATCTAGGGACATTTCTGCTTCTAAAAATATTTAAAGGGATAATATTTGGAAGAATAATAAAGCACTGAAACCTATGAAATATAAGGTAAAAAAAAATTTGTTGAAAGAAGTCACCATAAGATTTATTTGATCAAAAATACAGTAAAAAAAAAAAAAAAAACGTTTTTTTTGTCGAAATTTAAAATAACTTTTCAATTTACAATATTTTAATTTATTCTTGTGATGGCTTAGCTGAATGTTCAGCATCAATACTTTAGTCTTCATTGTCACATGATCCTTTAGAAATCCTTTTAATATGGTTTTTATATGGTTTAATACACATTAAATGCAAATCAATAAACCAACAATGCAAAAGTAAAAATGAACCAAACTAACCATTAAACCAAAACCCGGAGAAACGTGCAATTGAAGGTTTTGATTTACATAAATCACTAAAGTGTCCCTGATTACAGAATACAGTTAAGGTGTTTATATGACACTGATGATTATTAGTAGATCATAATCGGTCTTATTCTTGCACAGGGGTTCAGCCACCCCGATGCAAAAAAAAGTCACTGTCTTTTCATTGTTGGTCACTGTCTTGGTAGGGAATATAAACTGGCATAGAGAGAGAGACAGACTGAGATTAGTTCAGATCACCATATTTCCATAATCACTCTGATATGAAACCGTGGCAGACACTATGCAAACACCCCGCCACAGTTCTTTCCTCTTCAGCTTTTTCATCTGACCCATTTGCAAAAACACTCACAGATTTGAACAATAACTTATATAAAGGCATAAAAACATGCAGGTTATTTTTAACTCTCTTCCGTAAGAGACAAAGATCCATGGGTGACATGCTATCAGCTTTCGCCATCGCCGGCAAACTGCTTTTATCTGTTTCGTTTTTTTTCTTTCTTCCTTTCTGTTCTCAGCAAATGTTTATTATAAGCTCCACTGCACGCGATGTTGTCTCTCTCTGGATATTGAGACAGGAGTGAGATAGTGACCTCACCTGACCTCTGTTGCTCTGGCACACAAAACATGGACACTTTTGTCTAGATACATTCGATATCTTTGCTAATGGTGGAGTTGGTAAAACAGAAATATTTCTAAAGTGACATTCATTATCAAACAGCATTTCATCCCATCTTGGATTGTTGTCAAGGTTTGAAGATTTTGAAGATTTTCTAAGTTCCCACAGTGGTGTTTGTAAACTCAAGGTCTGCCTCGTGAAATGTTTGTACATTTAACAGACACAAGCATATACAAGTGTGACATTCGCCTACGTTTGCAAATAGAGGAGATCTACAAGTAATTCACATGTGTAAAATAAAATTATAATCATGTAGTCATACAGATTTACTTAAAGTGCCCATATTATACTATTTAAAAATGTTCCTAATTTTGTTTTGGAGGTCTCCTAATAGGTTTACATGCATCCAAGGTCAAAAAACTCTATCATTTTCTCATAATATACATTGCACATCTCATTTCTCAAAGAGTCTGAAAACGGTTTGTTTGAAGATTCAGCCTCTCTAAACACCTTTCCGCAAGCAACTCTGCTCTGATTGGCCAGATGGCCCAGTCTGTTGTGATTGGTCGAGCACTTACAATGTTTGTCGGAAACGGAACGCTCATACACAGTGATACGAATTATTGCGTCAGTTTTTCCCGTATCAGTTCCAGCACAAGTCCAAATCCTTTTGAAGTGTATGAAAAGCTGATTCGCAGCACTGAACATAAACCAAACTCTTCCAGGCCGCAGCTACAATTTGAGGATGGGACAAATTAGACATCGGTCACGGGCATCTAATTAAGACCATAGGTTGGTATTATGCAGATTTATGCAAATCTGTTACAAAGTTACAGGAAGTGACACTGTAATTGACTCATTTCAGCAGTTCAGAATTAAATCTTTCTTTTAGGAGACAATAACTTTGTCACACACATTGATCTTTAAAACTTTTCAGAGCTTTTACGTTCACAAACAGCTCTATTACACACTGCAAGTATAGGGTCGGGGTAAGTCAGGGTAAGATGATCTATAATTTTTACCCTTGGGTAAAATAATCTGTAACGATTTTCTCAGTCTTAAAAAACACATTATTCATCTATTACATCCTGATTTGTTTTTGTAGCACTACCCAGGAGATCACAACATGTGTTGAAGCAAGAGATACCCCTGTTTCTGACAGATCATCCCTCTTCTTTTTCTTTGTAAGTGCCCATTCGGGGACACAGGACAATTTTTTGTTCTGCTTAAAACAACATGCAAATGTGAAGCCTGATCTTGATCGCATCATCTCTGTCATCACTTCCCTTCTCTCTAACACGCGCAGAAAGCTCAAACTACACTAGGCGTTCAACCACACACTGCTGTTAGGATGCGGTCAAGAAAGGATAAGGACATATCAATATATACAAACACAGTCGCGACAATAACACTGCAAGAAAATCTGTATTTCTTTCCTACACCTGAATGTGTCCTTTGCTTTATCAGTAGATCTTTGTCAATGAATTCTTTATTTTTTTCCAACTTTTGAACTAATGAATGCACGTAAATCAGGGGTCTGGGTGCACAACCCACAGCAGTATGGCTGTTTTTTTTTTTTTTAACAAAAGCACAATACTAAGTGAACTTTAATCAATGCTAAACTTATCAAGCTAAAGAAAATGCTTTATTGAATCTTCCACATTAAACTGCATCAAATAAAATTAGGAAATGGACACACATATGATGCATCAATCATCAATAAACATAACTGACTTTGAAAGTATCTTATGCTCACCAAAGCTGCTTTTATGAAAAATACAGTAAAATCATAATATTGTGAAATATTCTAATAAAAAAATCAGCTTTAATTCATTCCTGTGATGGCAAAGCTGATTTTCCAGCAGTCATTACTTCAGTCTTTAGTGTCATCTATCCTTCAGAAATCATTCTAATATCCTAAATTTGGTGCTCAAGAAGCACTTTTTATTATAAATGTTGAAAACAGTGCAACTTAATAGTGTTATAGAAACCTTGATCGTTTACCAAGGATTATTTGATGAATAGAAAGAACATTTGAAATTGAAATATTTTGTAACAATGTAAACATCTCTAATCAATTTAATGTACTTGTTGGAAAAAAAAATCGTACTAACCCCAAACTTTTGAAAGGTAGTGTATGTACTGTATTTGGTTCCATATACATGTTATTATAGGTCTGGCTTAAAATTAAACATTCAGTTTTATAAAATATGGAGGTCCCTGCTTCATTTCTCTATCCATTGAGTGGTCATTTGCCTGGAAATGGTTGAAGAATGGTTGAAGAAGGGTTAAATCAGTGAGTGTGACTTCAAGACATCTTGAACTGACACTGGAAGTGAAGTCACCATTGCCCGTGGACATCTAGCATAAAATTACAGCCTATTGAAGTGTTAAAGAAAACTTTCCAAGAGGACTGCATTACCAGATTCCCTCACCATGGGTTATATGACAAAAGGATAAGTCATTCAAGCAAGTCCTTTATCTTGGGTCGTAATTCATCTTCAGTTTTACATTTGGCTCAACAGGGTCATAGCTGCCAGAACTTCCGAACTTCGCCATCGGTCCCGGGCCGTGAGGGAGGGAGACGGGCGCTGAGACCGGCAGTAGGAGGCAGGATTCATCATCCGGTTATAAGCTGGCACTGCTCGGTTCCTGAACCCCAACAAAAAGTCTGTCGCGCTCAAGTGAGCCCCAAAAGATTTGTTTTGCCCGAATCGCTCAAAAATGGTGGGGAATCAACAGACCCAGAGGGCTACGGTGTCTCATCAGAGAGGATGAAGAAGCGGAAAAGGAAAATGTGTTTGTGATGTGGTCACAGCTCAGTAACATTTTACACACAGACATAAATAGTGGTAGCAGGGGGTATCTCTCATTGCATGATGGGACAGTGATTGCACAATATTGGATAAGGCAGGTTTTGTGCCATAATGAAAAGGAAGGAAATGAGGAAGAAGAGTTGTGTGTGTGCCGTGTACTTCAAATGGTTCTAGGTCATATAAGGTCTAATCTAAAAGTCACTGACCACTTTCATATTTCATCAAGCATACTACAAAACAATAAGACTCAGAGTGACTTCATCTAAACACAAGACAGACTGCTAATAAAAAAAAGTATAAATACTTTAGTGAGTCAAAAGTATTTACAAAATGTTTATATTCATGTACGTCACAACAAAAGCCCATTATCAGATTCTGTCACTGTTTATAAACATGTATCAGAGCCATGGACATGAGGTTAGTGTACATATGGACCAGTGTTTTTTATTGTTAACTAAAACTATAACAAATAATTTTCATTAATTGAAATAAATTAAATTTAAATATATAAATATTAGATGAAAAGCTTCAATTAGAAATGTTATCTTGGCAACTAACTGAAATAAGAAAATGATATAAAAAACTACAAATAAGTTGAAATGCTAAAATTACTAAAACTGAAAGAGATATAAAGCTAAGTAGATATAAATAAACATAAAATTACTAAAACTAAAAAAACAACTGAAAATTTACAAATAAAAGCTAATTCAAGATATTATTAAATACTTGGTCTACTAATGGTCTACTAATATAACACCTGTTTGTTCCACATGAGCACCTTGACAATAGATCAATGTTGCAACCATGTCACGATTCCATACTGCAATTCCGCTATTTTGTGCCAACTGATGTGCAGATGCAAAATAAAAGTACACAATCTCGATTCAGTACATATTTGTTGGTATTTGCAGAATTTATTAGTATTGTAGTATTCATTAGTGGTTTAATATTACAATCTGTACAGTGCATCTCTCTATATGTTCTCTACAATCAGAGCTGTCTGCAAAGGCTGAATGTTCTCATGCACGCTCGCTCATCCATTCCCTGATCACACGTGCAAGGCCAGGTGCTGTGCGGAAAACACATGGATCAAATATTGGCAAAAAAAAAAAAAAAGGCACAGACAAGAAGAGCTGAATCCAGAAAACTGCTTGTGGCACTTGTTCTGTCCCTAAAACTGAAGAATTCCCTTAGTTTAATGATTTTGCATCTACTCTAAGGGAAAGGCTTCAAACATACATCTTTTGCGCCAGTAAAAATTAAAATGAAAGAAAAAGAAAACTCCCGTTAAACAAAAACAAACAAAACAATCCCTCAATTCAATTTGAAGAGAAAATATAATATTGCACCCTCATTCCTATCAGGGAAAATATAAAAGTTATGGCAAGACGACACCGTTTAAATACAAAGAGCCATTTAATATTAATTAAACAGCGGTGTACATAAACTCATGACCGTTTAAATGTGCTGACATTAGCCTGCTCTTGTATGTCTTTATCTCTAAGACATAGTAGCTTCCAGGCCTTACACATCTTCAGTCAGTTCCCGCATTGAATGCTATATTTGCAATCAATGTATACACAAAACTAAAGCCTCTATTCTGCACATTGGAAGTCCAATCAAAAACAATTTAACCTTAATCTGGTCATTTTTGTGACAATAGTAAACTAATCGTTTCCAAAGCTGCCACACAACTGTCATTCTTTAAGGTATTAAAATATAATCTACGTCTTGGCTGTAACAGACTAAAGCTGGAGTATGTCTAGTATACAATTACTATGCATTAAATATTTAACAAGGGCAGTAACTGGATTACCTGTATTGAGAACGCCAAAAAAAAAATCCCTCATTATGATCTGCACTCACATGAACCCTTGACCCATTTGTGAGAATAATAATTTATTTTCTCCCATATTTAAAGGGATAGTTCACCCAAAATGAAAATTCTGTCATCAATCATTCGCCATCATGCTGTTCCAAACCAGTGTGACCTTTTCTTCAGCAGAACACAACAGAAAATGTTTTGAAGATGGTTGGTAAACAAACAGTTTTGATTCCCATGGGGGGGGAAAAAGATACTGACACATTTCTCAAAGTACCTTCTTTTGTGTTCCACAGAAGTAAGTCAGTCATACAGGTTTGTAACATAATAATGACAGAAATTTCATTTATGGGTGGACTATCCCTTGACAAATTATGACATCAATATTCAAGCATAGTTAGTGTTCCAATTTCTTTTAACTTTGCAGTAATTTATCCACACTACAGTGCAACGGTAGTTGTCAAATTCAAAAATAAGATAAATAATACTTTAAAACTGTTGTAAAGGCAATTCAAATTGTGAGACAGGAAGTTAGTGTGACAAAACAACAATACAAGAGAATAAAACGCAACAAAAAATAGTTTTTAAGAACAAAATGTGATTTGGTGCCCTTAATGTGTTCAGTTAGTACACAGGAAGACATGGACACCATATCACACAGGCACGGGATGGTTTAGCAGGTGCACCTTTCAGAGAGGAGCATTAATATGTGTGTGTGTCAGTCCAAGTGTCTTTGTGTTAAAAGAACAATACACCCAACTAATGGAGATGTGCAAGCGTAGTCTACACGCTCTGATGGTGGCAAATCATCAGGCCGTCTGCTGATGCGTTGGCTTTCTCAGGCTTGGTTGGTGGCGATGAGATTTTTCAGCTGTTTGACAACAGTGTCTATAAGCTTCTGCTTGTCCCGTTCGTTTTTACGGAACTGAGCGAACATGTTGTTCTTGCGGCTGGTGTCCTTCATCCTGTACACAATAAATAAAGCATGTCAGATCATTAGATTACAAAAACGGAAAAAAGGAAGATGCAAAAGATTGGGTTTTTTCACTTTGATAGTTTAGACTTTTATGTACTGCATCCTCAGTGTGAAATGCTCATAAATGAGAACAAAGAGAGGGCAAACAGAGAATGAAAGAGTAGGATGGCTTCACTAAAACAGAATCTTTCCAAAATCGTCATTCATATGAAAACTAGCCAAGGAATATGAAGAGACAGGGTGGCCACTTAAACTCAAATGTAATGTTAGTCACAGGGTACTGTACATCTAAAGAGCTCAAGGAAGGGCACAGACTAGAAATAACTGAGACTACCATTGTGTGGTCAAGAAAGACATTCCAAATGCAGAAACCTTGGAGCAGACTTGCATGGAGGTAATGATCCTGCTCACTTTCCTGTCGCGTGTGCCAAACGCTCATTCTCAGTAGCCTGGAGATCACTGAGCCAATGCATGCACATTCCTCTCATTCGCAACCGGCCAAACCGTGGCAGAGCTAGGCACCAGAGTTTGACAAAACCCATCATCATTAAGGCATTGAAAAAATGTCTGTAGTCCTATGAAGGCATATCATGAAAAACAGGATTTTCCTTGCTCGTTTGATACATTATCATCAAATGATACACCATTACTTCAGTCTTCAGTGTCACATGATCCTTCAGAAATCATTCTAAAATGCTGATTTGCTGCTCAAGAATCATTCCTTACTTCTTATAAATTTTGAAAACTGCTTAATAAGGGTGGGAATTTTTAGGCACCTCACGATCTAATCTGAGTCACGATCCGATTCAAAAACGATTTTTTTTAAAATTATTAATTCATTCATTTACTGACTTAAAAGTCTTAAAACATTTTTTTATTTAATTACATTTGTAATTATAAGA
Source organism: Meda fulgida (assembly GCA_030578275.1). Lineage (NCBI taxonomy): Eukaryota > Metazoa > Chordata > Actinopteri > Cypriniformes > Leuciscidae > Meda > Meda fulgida. The sequence continues at coordinate 39,433,643 of CM060622.1, forward strand.
ACTTTTTACCAATTAAAAAAATACATTAAAACAATTTTATGTTAAGAATTGAGAACTGAACGTTCTCCATTCAAGAGCTGATGATTTTTCTTTTTCTCAGTTTTACTGATGACATCATAGACAGCGGGAGATCTAATAAGCTGTATTCACACTAATGCACAAATCTCTTTTAATTTAATGCATCCTTCCTAAATAAAATTAGTTTCTTAAAAAAAAATCCTACATTTTTGAACGGTAGTGTACATATGGAAGTTTAAAAGGAACATTAGCAAAAACAGCCTGTTTAGGGTTAGACAGTGGGTAGAAAATGGCTTAACTAAACTTTGTTAAAAGAAACCATTTAATTAACATTTACAGACCTTTCAAACACAATGCAAGTTACAAATATTGTGAAAGAAAGAGTCACTCTGTTACAGAAGCAATTTCATGGTCACCACCAGACACAAATCCAATCGACTTTTGGATTTGTTTTTTATTAACTCATCCTGCGAGTTTTATTCACTAAAAGTTATTAGGCAAGATAGCCATCACCACGGACACATGACTGTATTGCCATAGTGTGCATCACTGCTTTTTTACAGAGAGCCGCCTGTGATTACCATGGTGATAAGAATCACCACCGCCTAGTGAGGAATGCTTGCTTTGTTGAGCATGAGAGTTTGTGACTCGCTTCTGGAGTTCAACAAACAAGTGGAGATGGAGGCGGACAGAGTATTAGAGAAGTGATTCTCAACTGGTTTTGCTTCAGGCAAGGATTTTACATTGGAGATTAGCTATCGACCTGACCAAAAAGCAAAATTGTTTATTGTAAACTAAAATAATTAAAACGACAGACTGCTCTCGGTTTCCGATAACTCATTGCACAAAAATGATTCAAGACACAATCACACTGTGAAAATGCTTTGTTGGTTTAACTTAAAGGTACAATATGTAAGAATTTTGTAAAAAAAAAAAAAATCCAAAAATCACTTGCACAGTTTGATATATTTCCTGCAGTTTTGTACTTACAATATCCCAAAAGTCTTCAAAGTTTTTTTATTTCAGAGAAATTCCAATTTTAAACAAGTGGCCGTCCCGAAAAAAAATGTCGCCAGTCAATGACGCAATATCCGCGCTATCCTCGGTTTCTGCTCGAACTGCCATAGCCATGACGTAACCATGGCGACAGACGTGGACAACTGCGTAGTGCGTAACGTTTAGTGGCACGCTGTTCTTGTTTCAATCAAACATTATAGACCATGGCAAGCAGACTTTGGGACAAAAAAGGAGAACTAAACTGAGGATCAATATCAGCGTGGCGTTTTCGAGATGCCGAGAGCTCCACGTCCGTGACTAACTTGGATTTGACCGAGCTTCACTAGTCACGAATTGACAGCGACACCACACTTGCACATACTTTATTAGACTAGATGAGCAAATGTACATAAAACCAATCAAGGTTATATAGCTCAACATGATGAAATATTAGGATATGATCAGTATTTTATTCTAATGTTGATCTAGCTTACTGCTAGTCTCATACAGACAAACTAACACATAGAATAACATTTTAACTTTCAACACACTCAAATGCTGTTTAGTGTGATAGTGTAACGTTAGACCAAGTGAAACAGTGCTGCGTTAACTCACAAGTTTAATTTGTCTATTAAACTGACCAGTGAGTAAGTTAGTAATTCAGCACTTGCGGGTAGTTCGGTAGAATGAAATGTCCTTATTCCTTTATATCCGCGGGACTCGCGTGTGATATCTGTCTCTTATTAGCAATCGCGCCTTGCTTCATACCACTATAAATGTTAAAGGCATGAACATCAGCTTGACAGCAAGTCCCATCATTCAGCTTATCACTGCGTCATAAACATATGCCTTTATTATTGGAAGAGGTTAGCGACCCCTAGCGGCGAAAAAAATACTTATTGTAACTTTAAAGTAGGTTTACCTGGTTGCCTAAAATTTTTGAGTTCATTTAAACAAAAAATGTAAGTTGATACAAAGAAAGAGATTAGTTTATTCAACAGACACCCTAACAATTATGTAATCTGAACAATGTTTGTGAACCTAAGCTGATTTGAAAAAAGATTTGTGAAAAATCATAATTTTGTTTACAGTGCAGTGGTAAACAGCACTTGGTCAATGCACTGATTTAAAATGCATACTAGAGAAACATCATGTAGTTATTTTGTTGTACTAAATAATGACCTAGCTGCTGATTATGATATGTATAGCCTTAGAGTAAAGGGATTTTTAAGATTATAGAATTGGCAAATTGCAGATTAAACATATTGCCAATCTAGACAATGAACCTAATATAGGATTTGTCTATATTCTAAACCAATATTAATGAATGTGACAATATATTTAATGTTTTTTTATTAACATTAAATAAATGTTAATAAAATATTTTATTGTTTTAAATATAATTTAAAACCCCCACCCAACTGAGTTTAGTGCGTTTCTATATTATATTTTTCCTCTTCTGGATGTACACAAATGGGACATTTAACCAGTACCAGTAAAATATATTGCCCATCCTTGCAATGAGGTGATACAAAACCACATCACTGCTTCCCTGACTTCACTTCCTCAGTTCAGATGCTTCCTCCACTTACAAACAATCATGATTTTATTGGATGAGGTTTTTAAACAAACTTGAACTCATATTCTTATATTTAATCTTCATTTCCCCTCTCTAAGTAACTAAAAAGCCTTTTCTTTTTAAGTACACTCCAAAAAAGCAAAACTTTCCTCTTCAACGAACAGGTTGTGCTCTGATTCCACACAGACACATACTGTACACATACACAAACAGAGAGACACACACACAGAATTCGTGCTTAGCAGTGTGCTAATTTTGGCCAGGCTAAATAATACAGATCACTTTCACTGAGAAAGAGGGGCAAGAGGGTAAGGCTGAGGTAAGTGCAGCTCAAATGGGATCAGGCAGATACGTGTGTGTGTGTGTGTGTGTGTGTGTGTGTGTGTGTGTGTGTGTGTGTGTGTGTGTGTGTGTGTGTGTGTGTGTTGTGTAATGCCAATCCACTGCTGTTTTATATCACAGGTACAAGAGGACAGACAGAGGAGGGAAGGAGGGAGGGAAAAAAACCTAGAGTGACAGAAGAAAGCTGAAGTGATCGAGGTCACAAGTCTAGCAAACATACACACACACAACATTGAGGAATGCATACGTTTTGCAAACATGTACTGAGTTTTAAAAAACAGCATGCAAACACTAACATTAACACTCACTCTTGTACATAACGTACAGCAAAATCATAAAGTGAACCAAACCCTGCAAACAAACACTGATTACACACTGATCATGAGTAATTAAAAAAAACTAGTAAGAAATGTCCAGGTCGTATTTTACCCCAAAATTAAAAGACATAAAACAAAACAAAACATATATAATGTAGTACTACTATTTATGTGTGTGTGTGTGTGTGTGTGTGTGTGTGTGTGTGTGTGTGTGTGTGTGTGTGTGTGTGTGTTTCAGGTATTCCTACGTTATGGGAAAAATGCCGACACAAAGATGGCAATATCTGAAGTCCTTGTGGGCGTATTTTTTGGTCCCCATGAGGAAAACCACTTATACTAAGTGATTTTTTTTTTTTTTTTAATCTTGGGTAAGTCATTGGTAGGTTTAGGGTTTGAGGATAGAATATACTGTACAGTTTATACAGTATAAAATCATTAAGGCTACGCAATGTCCCCACAAAAAAAATTTCTTTGTGTAAAATATTGTTTCCTATTCTTATTTTGGGAGGTAAAATATAACCTGGAAATGTCATGAAAATCACCAATGTAAGGGCACATCAACAAAATGCAGAATACTTACGATCGAGAAATCCTACTCATGAGTAACACAAGACAATGAGAGAAAGAGAAAAAAAACCTGTTTGCATCTGATCAGATGTCTTAAAGTAAGTGCATGTTGTTTGATGAGCGAGAGATGAGAGGAGAAAGAGATCAGTGTGAGACTCACTTCTCTAGGAGGGCCAGAGCCGTGTGCGGATTGACTCGCAGGTACTTGCAGGTGGGTCGGCCGTAGTCAGCCAGATACGTGGACCAGTCCCACTGAGTGAAGAGATCCAGTAACTAAAACCAGGATGGTGGTGGTGAGGGAAAGACAAGACAAAGAGAGATCATTAAAGATCATTAAACACCATCACTGGCCCTTGTTAGATCAGGCCAGTTCACTTCTCCCAATGTTACATAAGTGAGCAGGGCCTCTTAAATGAGATTATAGACGAGACACAGGGGAAAGCAACATGACAAAGCAGGGGATTAGAGGAGAATGGAGAGAGGTTAAAGAGAGAACAGCCATTTACACTCTTTCACCCTGAATGCAGGGCTCTTTCTGACCCGGACCTGACCCGATAATGGGCCGGTAATGACCCGTGATTGACCCGGCCAGCAACTGACCTTGCTGGAGCCTGGCCAAAAATGCACCCCTCAGCACTGGCTCAATAAACAACAGAGCACATTCCTCCCTCCCAAACAAACCCACTCGCACAAACACACACACATTTAGACGCAGATTCAGTGCTGGGAATGCAAACAAACACAATCAAACATGTCATCAAAACTTGCCAACAGAAAAAAAAAGCCAATGAATACACAACAACCTCTGTATTCAACCATAAACACACAAAGGACACATGAAACCATATATGCCAATGTGTGCATAAGGGAAAAGCATCCAGGACAGCAAGAAATGTCTTTAAGTATGGCAAGTGCACTTATTGAGCTACAGCAGTTTTTATGATGTCGAGCTACAGTCTTAATCTGTCTTTCCAAGCAAGTATATGATGAATATTTATTAAATATACGTCAGATATGTGCACATGTGCAAATAAGTGCACAAAGCTGAGGTCAAATTAAGTTTTGATTAAAGTGTATACATGCTGGATGAAGCCACGCTATAAATGCATTATCAAGTTCTGCTAAGGTATCGAGCTAAATTTCAACAGCAAAAAAGGACCATTGTCTATTGTCAACAGTGTAGCGGTATATAAAGCACAATTCATACGGAATTCTCTTTCAAACCAAACAACTTTCTGTTGGGTCAATCTGCGTGACCAACTTGAACCCATAGAGCAATCTGCATGGAGAATTCAGAATTGTGTGGATTACTATTGAAATGACTGAATTTCGCCAGCAAAAATTCTGTGAACAACAGTAAATGTGACCACAGCTTTATTTTGACTTAAAAAAAAAAGAAAGAAAAAAAAAGAATAAAATTAAAGACCGGCAGTCAGACTAAAGCATTTACATGAGCAAGTATTGTTTTAGTCCAACTGAAATAAAAATACATTTGGGGGAAAAAAATCAACCACCTGTATTTTAAAACAAAACTTCTCATGAAACAATGCGCACACACACACCCTGTGCGATGGCAGATAAGCACCTGAGTGAGATAAGTGATTTTTGGATTTGCATACACATCTAGTTTTTTCCTTTCTCTTCTCTTCTTCCCGCTAGTATGGTCTATACAGACCCACCAAGAGAGGAGAGGAGAGGAGAGGAGAGGAGAGAGAAAAAGAGGCCAGGTTTTGCCACTGTCATTTGTAATCTGAATGCACTTGCATTCCACATAGCACTAGCTAGTGTGTCAAACTCGTCCATGACCTGGGTTTCACCTTTCCGCTCTGCCTCTCCGCTTCGCCTTCACCTCCCAATGAACTTCCACTCGGTCTCTCTCTTTGACCTCTGCGTGACCCCCGACAGTGTTATCGGCCCCTTTCTGAACAAACAGAGGGCCACGCTAGAGAGGAGCTGGGGCATGGGGGCGTGCGGGCGCTGGATTATCACTTCCTCTCATTCTTCTAAAAGAAAGAATGATGGAGAGAAAGGGAGCGAAAAAAGAAAACATGACGTTGCACATTGATGTGTTGCTCTCGTTTCCCTCATAGCCTCAGCGTCACCCCTCGTTCACACTGTCTCTCTCCTCTCTGGGCCGTTTGGATAAGGGCTTATAACAGTTATTCCGACCGTCGTACTTGTTTGTTTGGAACACAGCAGGAATAACTATTCTTGTTAATAGCCTGGGGGTGTTGGGAATTGACTGCCGTGTTATTCTTTTCTCCCCTTAGACTTGTTGCACTTTCTGGCAGTGTTCTGGAAAAACAAGGTTTGATTTGCCACTTTACTTGTGCAATAAATCTAAAAATGCTCTGATGGGGAGTTTGTTATGTAATGATCTAGTTACCTATGCCCTAGTAACCTAGTAGCCATCTACAAACGGCTTGTGAATAACCAGCCTATAGAGTATAATTATTAAATATGACTTCATGAAGTCGATGCGAATGAGCTGCTATGTAAAACTAAGATTAAAGGATAACGTTCTTAGCCTCTAAGTCGGTTAGTTTTGTGTTCTCTAGTCACTAATGCTGAATTGTTTTCTTTTTTTCTTTTTGTGCCATCACTGCCACTATTAATTCATCCATGCCTTCTCCTCGCACTCCTTTTCTCGTTAGTTCTCCTCTCACCTCTGGCTGCCCTCTGGCTCTCAGTGTTGTTTAGTGCGTTCTGGAAGTGGGCCGTCAGCATGAGCCATATATTTGGCTCATGCAGGCCAAAGATGAGCTTAAGCCTGAATAATGATAACATTGATAATAACCAGAATAGAAAAGAGAGATCAGCCTATTAAAGAAACAAATAACAACAACCCCATTTTGCTAAAACAAACTAGTAGGGAGGAAGAGAGAAAAAGAGGCCAAAGTATCTATAGTTAAATATACAGATTGCCTGACCTATCTTAAAAAATGCCTATACAGTTATCTGGTAGAGTACAGCTTCGGATTGCATGTTAATAAACATGTCTTCTAAACATGGGATGAGTCACAATGGGCTGGTATGTGAGTTGTGATTTGAACCGCAATAAATAGGGCTCAAGTGACCGGTCATAAATGTAAACAACGAGCAAATCCGATACAGATACAGCAGCAGTAAACCTCCACTGGGAGCAAATATGAACATGAGGGATCCAGAACACCTTTAAGTGCTCAGTGTTTTCTATGATGTAGTCAGTAAAATGAAGATGAACAAAAGTCTTATGGGTCTGGAATGACATGAGAGAAGTACATAATGACAATTTTCATTTTTGGGTAAAGAAAAAAGTGATAAATTAAATATTCAAAAAGTTTGGATCAGAGCAGATTTTCTGGGTCTATGGTTAATAAAAATACTGGTGAAAAATCAGATGGTCGGCTGCTAACTTTATGGAATGACTAACTAGTCAATCAAGCGGGTGGTTTTGAACTCAACCCTTAAGGTGCCTAGTTAACATGCATTCTGATCCTCAAATTACCATCACCGCTTACGATTATTTCTAGAAGTTTCTGTGAGAAATCTGTTAACACTAATGAGAAAAGTCAGGTCTTATCTTGACATTAACCTACACGTGTAACCAACAGAGAGGTCTGAATCAAAAACACTTAGCTCAGCTATCCATGGCTCTGGATCATGTGAATGTAGAGAGAAGAGCGGAAAGAAAAAAAGGGAAGGAGGAGCAACTAAAACATCATTCAACATCAGTCAAAGTTCACTGGGAAGAAAATGATAAGCAGTATCAGAGTACTGAAAAAAGGAAAAGTGGCTCCCGGTTTCTCAAGCCATATTTCAGTCCACATAGCAGTAGCACACAAGGTCAGAGGTTATCCATAGAGGTTACTCTGGCTTAGACCATCTACGCTAAAGTGTCCAGCAAACAGTAAGCATTAGACACTCAAACACAAATATCAGTCTATCCAAACAAACATGCTCTTAACTGCAGGGAAACGACATGTCAATCAGAAAAGGTTAACAACGTTGAACGTTTACTTTCTGTCTGTGAAAAAAAAAACACTTTAAAATGACAAAGTTCTAGAGGCACCAGTGCTGGGAATGACAGCAACTGTCAATCAAAACGAGGAGAGGAATAAGAGACAAGAAAGACAAAAAGAAAAAGGGGTCCATAATGGAAAAAAGATGTGGAGGAGGAAGAGAAAAATGATGGAGAGGGAAAGGGAGAGGAGACAGCACAGGGAGAGCAGGAGAAGAGGACTCCTTCTTCTTCTCCTGCTCTCCCTTTGCTGCCTCAGAATGTTGTGCAGGTCTCAAATGAGTCAAACGAGGGAATAAAAATAAAGGAAGGAAAACATGTTCAGCACTTTACAATAACTCATCTTAAGTTAATACAGGTATATAGCAATACAAAAATGACAGAAAAAACTTGTATAGCATTCATTAACCGAGGCCAGTATTAAAAATGCAATGTAACAGAAGTAGCAACGGATCTTTTATTCCTTTTGTGACGTTCACCCAAGTTATCGAAAAGAAAAAAGTACAGGGTGGGGACTGCTGTTTGTGAATTGAACATACAGTTGACTAAGAAAGGGGTAGGGTATGAGCTGACTAAATGATCAGATAAGTCAAGCATGTTACCAGAGTGAAGTTTGTTGTTTGATTGGAAGATCAAGTTATGGTATTTGATTTCAAGGTATTAGTCATTGTAATTTTATATCTAATGCATTAACTAATGATAGCAAATGAATAAATATCAGAATGAGCTTAATTGCCAAGTATGTACCTTTCAGTACACATGAGGAATTTGTCTTGGTGACAGAAGCTTCCACAGCACAGACAAAATGACTGCGACAAGACAAAGATAATACAAATATAAAAATACACAATATACAAAATCAACAAACAATATGTGTGTATGTACAGTGAACAATAGACAATCTGTGTATGAAATCTTAAGTGTTACAGAGACATGCCAGTAACAATCCTAACACAATTTTAAAGGAATAAATCAATCAAAAACAAACTCAAAAGATATTTTGAAGAACATCTCAGTTTTGAAGGTGAATAAATGATGACAGAATTGTAATTTCTGGATGAATTATCATTATGAATTTTGCTACTATATTATCATGTTAACAAAAAATGGCAGGGACATAAGTCTTTACACAGTGTACCAAAAAAAAGGCAGTAATGACCTGTGCCCATCAGAGTACTCCAGAGTGAGTAGGACATAGTGATGCTCTCATTTAAATAGAATTCACCCTGCACTGAACTCTGAACAGAGTAAAATCAGAGTGAGTGTAAAAATGAACAATGACCACTTAACATTGGTCTGCTCTGCTAGGATGCTGTGCTCCCTTCTGATGGTGGGTCTGTGCCACAACTGAGTGGCTCATTTAATAACATTAGTAGAAGCAGAGACCTAAATGATTAAGACTGGCCAGAAGTCTCAAGAGGGCTTCAGAGGATCTCAGCAGAGCAGAAGCTCCAGCCCGAAGTATTCTGACAGCCGTAAGTTGATTAAAAAGGGTACAAACATTGCTGTAATAGGCCGCAGGACACAGAGTTCAAGAGATTAATTTTCCACCTTTTCAACTCAATGACAATACTTAATTGATACAGAGATTCTCTTGCTGGCTGTGTATAGTACAAGTCACTACAGGACACTGCTAATCTCTAACTGCAAAGTGAACATTTACTGAGTGAACTCTACGCATGTCCGAAAAGCATGAGGGAGGTTGGGGTCAGAGGGTGGAGATGGTTGCGGTGGCCGATACACTGCCTATAAGCTGAACCCCACTCGGGTCATTGTTCTGTTATCAGCCCTGTTCGCTCCGTTTGCAAGCCACATCAGGGACAAGCAAAAACAGCCCTCTTCCTGAGGCCACAACGTCCAAGGAGCCATAGTCTGGGGAAGACTTGGCCTCAAACTTACCTTCCTGTCCTCTTCAGACAAGGAAGAGTTATCTCAGGAGGTTATGGTGTGGTTAAGCGGTCATAGAGACCTGAGAGAAGTGGCTAAATCCAACAGAATGCAAAACTGTCCCATTTCTGAAACATTGTAAGATTTCAAAAGGCTGGGTAAGTAAACCTTATTAAAACCTGGTTCATTGAGAAATAGATAGAAAAATCAGATGACAAAGACAAACTGACTGAACTATTATAAAAAGGTAACCAAAAGTATAAAAATAAATGTAAAAAGATTATGAAATAAATAAATAAAAATTATATTACATAAAATAATAAGTCTTTGGGTCACAGAACAGATATTTTGGCACGTCCCTCTGTATACTTTCTGTGACCTTCTGGTTGACTTGTTTTGACACCTATTTTAATAAGTTACGACTGTAATTAATGGACGTTTGTCCGTTTATGTTAGCCTAGGGGAAGAGGTGGCCTCACTTTCAACTTCCTGTCCATTCAGAAAAGAGAGTTATTGCCAGGTCAATATGACAACAGTCACAAGCCCTTTCAGTCCAATCCAGAAGAGATCAACTAAGAATGAGTGGTAACAAATAAATTAGCAATATCTATGTGCGAACAGTAACATTTTGCATTTGGAGGATGAGTTCATTTTCACTGTCCATTTCTCCACACAACCCATTTTAAAGGAGTTGCTGGTGGAAATTAATAACTCTTAGACTGAAGAACTTGGCACTGGCCTGGGGAAGACATGACCTCCCTTTTACCTTCCTGTCTATTCCGACAAGGTTAGTTATTGCTTGGGAAGAAGTGTGCAGAATGCAGATTTTTACTTCCGGAAAAAAATTGTTGTTCCTAAATGTGGTAAAAAGATGATGAAATTAAGTGGAATATTCAAATATGAAAGTGAAATTCAAAACAGCTTTATTAACAACAAGACACACACAGTAAGGCTGTCACTTTACGTTCGAAAATCGATTGCACAATCGATTGGACCAACCAACACACGTTTCGAAAACAGGGAATCGATTTTGACTTTTTTCAAAAATGTGTTTTAGGTGGATAGATCAATACAGTACACAGAACATGTAGGATGTTGGAAAATAACAATGTCTTTTCTGTTAACCAAATGCTTTTTAATATTCGCTATTACTTCAAAGCAAGTGAACAAGCGCGCCGTTATTTGTTGCTTAGTGACGTGTTTAAGTAAGCCAGAAATGCGCAGATTCTGCGCAATATGCTGTATTTAAAACAGTCTCACGAGTTGCATATTGGCGCTAAATCCGCGCAGATTTGGCTACACAAACTCCCTCAGAAAAATGAATAAACAGAAACACACCAAATTGGCTCGTGATTTGACAGCGTTTCCCGCCAAAGTTATTTTTTTACCCGCGTTTGGCGGATTGGCGGGTGTTAATTTCAAACCCTGAATATTGCCCTCCAGTTTTTCATTGTGCACGAAACCTCACGCCAATAAATCATCAGAAATATTGCTGCCTTGTGCGCGTCTCAAGCGCACTCTTTACGTTCGTCCGAATGCCGGTTAGTTGCCCGTGGATTTGCCTATATTTGGTTTTGAAAATAGAAACGTCTTTAGACATGGAAAATCGATTTTACAATCGATTCAATGAACATTTATGCCTCAAAAATCGAACAGGATTTTTTCACAAAAGTGACAGCTCTAACACACACAGTATCTTTTGTTAAAGCGTTTTCCAGAAATCATATTTATGCCACGGGTGTCTCATCGTTCATATTTATAAGAGCCTTTTTACGGCTTACAGGAAATGGACAAATCAAAACTACTCTTACAGCTACTGTATGAAAATTAAGATGGATATGGATCTGTGTGCGCATGTTGTGGTGACAGACAATAAACCAGCATTACAGAACTCATACGCCTTTCACAGGGCATGAATAAGAATATAATCTGATCAAAGTTTTTTTGGTGATGCTGTCTCTATGGACGTGAACTCTGATAGCCGTCATGATCAAGGTCAAAGAGAGGCTACAAGACGGAACACTGCTTACTCATGATCACCACAGCATAAAGACAAACAGATAAACAACTGCCAAAGAAAGAGAGAGAGAGAGAGAGAGAGAGACAAAACAAAATTAATCTAAGGGTCAGGTTGATGCTTGTTATCCCAGCGGAATTTACCAAATCCTATTTACCTTACTAAATGGCAAACAAATTGGCATTTGTAAATGGCCTACAACACATTGTGCTTTCCAGTAAAAAGGTGATGAGGGTTGAGATGGAGGTTGCTAAAGAGGCAAGACCGGTAAATCAACCTTTATTTCAAGCCTTTAAGTAGAAATTCACAGGAGGAGGAGGAGAAAGAAATAGTAAGCTTAGAAAAATAGAGAAAAAAGAAACGGGGTGGGAAGAGAGAAAAAAAATAGGGAAATTAGTAAAAGGGAAAAAAATAGTCTCTTTTCTGTTACCCAGGCTCTCCGGTGAGGGCATAGCCCCTGGCGTGGAGCTGATCTAAAATGGTACAGGGTAAGAAGCTCAGACTTTGGATCCTGTCTGACTCCCTGACTGGACCAAAGCCAAGGTTAACAGAGGGTCAGCTCCCCCTCTCTCTGTCCCGATTCCAGCATGTATAACATGCATAACACAGAGACTTGCTGCTTTACCATACAAACGCTCCTAAACCTGCGAATCCTAACTGAGCCTGTGAGAGAAGGAGAAGGAAAAAGAGCGAGACAGATAGCACGTCAGGCTTATCGTCCGCTGGCTCAGAGGGAATGCAAGCAGGGTCGCCCGGAGGCCACTCGACTGGCCCACCCCCTACTCACTCACTCTCCCTCTCCCTTGGACGGAAAGACAGGCGGAAGGCTGGAGAAAGTGATTACACCTGGTCTAGTTCTGGCTGTTAACTAGAGGAAGGTCAGCCAGCGTGCGCCAGGGCCAGAATGAGTTCACTGTCCAAAACGTCACATTCATGTATCTTCCCACTCGCTCCCCCATTCTCTTTCCTCATCACTTAGAGTTGTCAGCTGTGTGCTCTACATAATGCAATGGATGAAGTTTGCAGCAAACATGCATAAAAATATTAAAATGACTACGCACGACAATGTTGCGGAGTAGTATTAAGTAAAGTAGTCAAAATATTATGATTCTATGTGCATCTGAACAAAAAAAAATCCAGGAGAGCACGAATTTCGTTCTGTAGATCAAATATGTATAAGTGTTTCATCATGGGAGGACATTAAAAATGCTTATGTTTCTTGAGATGTTAATCATGCAAAAGTCGCGATGGATAAAAGCATCTGAAAAAAAACTTAAAAAAATAAATAAATAAAGCATAATCTATACACACAATATATAGTTTTTAAAAATCAATCATCATAATATTCTAAGAAAACCAAACAAGACAAGCTACCTATTTTAATACATTTTATTTTAATTCAAAGAAATTCAACACGTAATTTATTCTGGGAAATATAGAAACTGAATAGAAAATTCTAAAGATGTAATTTCAAACATCCATCGAAAAACACAACATCTGAAGCATGGAAGCTGCAGGGAATCACCAATCCTTAAGCTTTTGCTCAACACAGTGTCACAATAACAATCAGGAAGGCGTTTTGAACTGGAGCGGTTTCCAAGCATTTTTAGAAAAAGTTTAACTTAAAGGGACAGTTCACACAAAAATGGAAATCCTGTCATCATTTACTCACTCTCATGTTGTTCCAAACATGGAACACAGTAGAAGATATTTCACCTGTTTATGTCAGTATAATGAAAGTCAATGGGGTCCAAAACATTTCTGTTCCTAAAAAGACAAACGTACTATGAAACTTATCCACACGACTCAACTGGTATATTCTTTTGAAGCAACACGATCATTTGGAATGATCTATAAAATATAGATCAATCTAAGACTATAGAACACAAGACGCGTCTCTCGTATTGATTTGAATGGGGAAAAGTGCAATGCTCAATATGGTGGAATAAGTCCTGCTTCTAAATAAGAGCAAATCGCAGATTGGTAAAGTCATCGCGTTACTGCAGCTACAGTGTTCCTATAAGTGCTTCCACTGCGCATGCGCATTAGCTTGATCCAGCCTGAACAATTTTGTTTTCTGTCATGATTCGAGCATTTAGAATTTTTTTTTATGAGATTTCAAATTTCATTGGTGATTTTAAATATGAAAATTAATCATAAGCTTGGCGAACAGTTTTGGAGAATTTGATGTTTCCTCATTCAAAGAGCTAGGAACTGCACTTGCATGCCCGAGAGGAGTTTCACAGATGGCCACTGAGTGAAATGTCTTAAAGGGACTAAAAAGTCTTTATTTATTCTTAGATCGAATAAAGGCATTGATAAATGAACACAACACAATCAAATATGGCAACAAAAACTTCAACTAATGTCAAATGTCACTGGTTCTTGCTCATCACAAAGCCAAACATCTTGACATTTGTGTTGCCATATTTGATGTAGTCTGCATATGCATGTGTTGATTATTTTTTTATTTTGATTTGAAAGTAAATAAAGTTATTTCATACAATGTGATCATGTAACTTCAGATACACCAGTTGTATGGATTCATTTCACAGTACCTTGATGTCCTGTTTGGACCGTCGAACAATCTGGATCCTGTTGACTTTCAAAATACACTGAAACATATCTTCTTTTGAATTCTACAGAAGAAAAAAAAAACAGGTTTGGAATGATGTGGGTAAGGGAATGATAATTTTACTTTTATTTTTGGATGAACTAACCTTTTTAAGGATTCGAGAGAGAAAGAAAGAAAAGGGTAAGCTGGAGAAGCAAGAATCAGTTGAGAGTTTGTGGTCATGCTGGAGTGAGAGAGAAGATGCATATCAGTGCCATCCTCATAGGGCTGAATAGGACCCTGCCGTAAAGAGAGATGTCAACCCCCTGCTCGGAGAATATCTGCTCCCTCACTGACTCCATACAAGCAGGGCAGCTCATCCGTCTGACCCCAGGAGACCTATGACAGCGCCTCAAACAGGCCTTTCACTGACACACACCAGCACACCATTGAGAAAGAGCAGGGGGGATGGATTTAAGCGTGACACACTCACTGGGCATTGAGAGGAAGCAAATGGGGGACGATTAAACTGTGACACCTGTCACTAGCTTGTTTAGGGAGACTATGGAGAAATGGTCTGAGGAGAGCACTGCCTGTGTCGTTTCCTTTTATTTCTCCTTCCTACATTTCCACTCCTTCTCATTCATTTTCACATTTTCCATAAGCAAAGGCAGGAAAATCTGGGAGAGCTGGATTGCTTGTACAATCGAGATTCTGTGGCAGTCTTGGTTCTTTCAAACTTTCTATCTCTCCCTAAAGGAACCACAAAAAAAAGCGTATCTGTGGGAGGCTGTAGTTGAAGAGGGTTAGGAGAAGAGCACGGCCCATATGGTTTCATCCTCAATCTCTCCTTTCCTGTGCACCTTCACTGCCTGACCTCAGCTACTGAACCAGGCAGGTTAAGGTTCAGGGAGACTGTGGTTGACAGAGAGGCTCCATTAAAAACACCAACACACACTCCGGTTCATCCTACTGACATCACTAAAAGAGAATGTGGGACAAAGGTGGTCTTAAACTCACCTATCCTCCAAAGGTGGAAAATAACCTTACAGATCAGGTCCATGGTCATTGAACTGCCAGTGGATGACAAGAAACTGACTGGAATTCTTATTAACTGTGAAATAAAATGTTCTTAAGGAACAAATCATTTTATAAATCTCAATTTAAGCATTTTTGGCTCTTTTGTTTGTGGAGACAGGTTAGGAAATTGGATTTGCATCATCCACATGAGCACCAAGGCTTAATTTGTCTTTCAGAGCTCAAAATGTAAGGAACATTTAAAGGAAAAGTTCACCCAAAAAAAGAAAAAGGAAGTTCTGTTGTAATTTACTCACCCTTATGTTGTTCTAAACCTGTATGACTTTCTTCTCTGGAACACAAAATAAGATATATTATATATATTTTTTAAATTAGTTGTCTATATAACGGGGTCAATATTGTTATTTTTCATTTTTAGGTGATCTCTCTAAATACAAAAACGTATGCAACCAGAACAGTGTTGACTTTAGGGATAGAGTAAATCAGAAGAGAAAAAGGTGGCATAACAGCTGCAATCCCACAGAGATCAGAATGACATTTTACTGCAGTGATTCACTCTCTCAACGGCATATGCTTGACAGGGAAATACCAAACGGCAATTTTAGAAACGGCTGGAAATCCCACATCTAGATGGAGTTCGGTTTCGATTTCCAAAGTATTTATATGCACCATATGCTCACTCATCTATTAGCCAGAATTTCCACTTTTTCAATAATGATCACATTGTGTCTCGTCATTAATAAACGTATAATGGTAGTTTGCTTTTGTTTTGACTTTTCAAAGTGCAAGGTCTTAGCCTTTCAGTTTTACTCAAATAGAAACTGTTAATAAAAAGTGATGTCATGTATAGATCCATTTTCCCCCAAAGCCTGCATGTTGGCACATGTTGGGCAACTGTCTGAAACAAATTATACATTAATACTACAAGTGTTCCTTGAATGGGACACTCACCTCTCTGAACCGGTGAACTTCCTCCTTAACCACAAACAATATGAAGATTAATTATAGTGTCACAAATCAGAAAAAAAATTACAAGAATAATAATAAACTACAATATGGTACATCCACTACTGTTCAAAAGTTTTGGGTCAGAATGATTTCTTTTGTTAATTATTTCATTAATAATTTTATTGTGCAAGTTTGCATTTAATTGATAAAAAGTGACAGTAAATACTTTCACATTTTTCCAAGAAAACTCTGTTCTATTGTAATGTCATCACAGTTTCCACAAAAATATTAAACACAACTGTTTTCAACATTTATAACAATAAGAAATGTTTCTGGAGCACCAAATCAGCACATTAGAGTGATTTGTTAAGGATCATCCGATACTGAAGACTGGAGTAATGGCATCTAATGTGGTCTCTGTGGGTCCTAACGCCCCAGTATAGTGATGGGGACACTATTACTGTCATAGAGCAGCTTCCTTCAGATGAGATGCTAAACCGAGGTCCTGACTCTCTGTGGTCATTAAAAATCCCATGCCACTTCTCGTAAAGAGTAGGGGTGTAACCCCGGTGTCCTATCCAAATTCCTTCAATTGACCCTTGCCATTCATGGCCTCCTAATAATATCCTTACATTGAATTGGCTCTTTCTCTCTCTCTCCTCTCCACCTATAGCTTGTGTGTGGTGAACACACTGGCGCCGTTGTACTGTGGCTGCCGTCGCATCACCCAAGTGGATGCTGCACACTGGTGGTGGTTGAGGAGCTTCCCTGATATGATTGTAAAGCACTTTGGGTGTACAGTAGTACATATGAAAAGCGCTTTATAAATACCTAATTCATCTAAAAACTCAACCATGCCATCACAGGAATAAATTACATTAAATTAAAATATATTAAAATAGAAAACAGTTATTTAAAAATTAGAATAATATTTCACAATATTAGTGTTTTTACTGACCCAAAACTTCTGAAGTAATTCTATAATTGGAGATACATTTTGCATTTTGTATTAGAGATACATTTTCAGCTATATAAGACACTTTTTACCAGAAATATAATAATGTCATGGCCTGTAACATCTTGTGATCCATGACTATATATATACACAGTATATATGTATGTATATATAGTCATGGATCACAAGATCTTACAGATGTTTCAAGATTTTGCATGTAACTTTTGGCACTCTGGAGTTTGGCACTCAAAACTGCATGCACCTTGCAGAAGAACGTTGTAGCCGGAGCTACTTCTTTCTGTTCATGTACATGTATATATACTGGGTTACTCTGCACAGGTTGACGCCCCACTGTCTAAAATAGTCAGAATATAGGCATACCATAGAGATTCAGGATAAACCAAAAACACGGTTTGGAAGATGGATTTGTTATATACATTTTTGGAGAAACAAAAAAACAAGTTACATAAGTTACATACCTTTAAAGAAAACAATATTATACCATCAAATCATCTACACAGGTAAGTACTACATATTGAAGTTTGAGAAGGACAAAACATCTAATTTTGTTACAAGAAGTCTTTATAACTGAAGGAACATTCTCCAGATTCCCTGACTCTCTAGAGAAGGTTGCTGACTGAGATTTGGGAGCAAGCAGCAAATTTTCTTAAACCGCAGTGAACTCCTTTCGGGGTGGAGGGGGTGGTGGTGTTCAAATTTCTGGCTCGCCAACATGTCCCCGCCTTGCACCCTGTTGCCGGAACAACATTTTTTCACTATGGGTCACTAGCGGACTCTGAGTTTGTTTAGCGATTACCAAACACACACATAAAAATTTAAAGGAATATAAACAGACTCCAAAAGAACCCTGAGAGTATTAAATCATCAGATGGTGCCAGAACATTATACGGATTACATTTCAATCATTCGTTTCTATGAAAGCACCAAACCAAACTTAAACCAACATAACCTACTTTGACAGCAGAACAGAGTTATCAAAATCACGAGAGAAAAAGTGATGTCAGAGACAAAGAAATAGAGGTAAAAGAAAGCAGGCACATCTGCAGTTGGCTAGCTAGAATCGTATGGACACTAAGAAGGTGCCCATAGGATTCAGAAGGATGCAAGCACAAGCCTCTAATGGTGTCACTGGTGTTAGGCTTTCCCCGCCAAGGACTAAGAGAAAGGAATGGAAGGGGTTAGAGAGGAGAAATGCATTTTACATTGAATCCTTTTAACAACGTTCCAGGAATACTAGGATAATGCCTGTGGACAGGCCACAGGAATGCTTAGCAGCCTCATGGTTCCTAAATTCACGGGACCAGGAAAATGTATTCCCGCCCCCTCTGCACTTCTATGCAGTGCCCCAGAATGAATCATAAAGTGTGGGTAGGAGAGACAACACAGCAGGGGATGTAAATAACATCTCTCGTACCTTCATCCATCACCCTCTATGACACAAATGGAGGCTTTTATGCACCTGTACCAGATCACCACATAACTTTGAGCCTTGCAGGTTTGTGCACCAATCATAACTAAAATGAGAATGGTTTTAAAAAATTCAGATTCAGTAAGTGAATTTGTAATAAATATGAATGCTAAATCACAATATCAAATTTGAATGTAAAATAGAATCAAAATGAACTGGAATTAAACTAATTTTTACTAGAAAAGCATTTTAAAGGCAATATTTGAATTTTAGCATGACAAAGTCTGGTTTGAAAAAAAAAAGATTAAAAAAAAATCCTTTAAGTTTGAAGGTTATACAGACAGAAAAAAAAGACAAACAGATGAATAAATAAATCAGACAGACATATGCAGTTAACCATCAAATTAGTCAAATCTAGCCAAACTCTACATAGACCACCCCTTCATACACTCAAAACAGTTCCACCATCAGGGCCTCCACATTAACCAAAGCCTGGCTGCAGGCTCTTTCCACCCCCACCCCTTAGAACTCAGAAGAATTTGGGAAGGCAGAAGATCCAGCACAAGAGTTGAGGCATGCGGCAGCCCCGAGAACGTGCACTGCTGGGGGGCCAGCTTCACCACAGAGGCCAGCAGGCCTCCCACACCAAGGCCAGCCAAGGGTTCCCATCACCACAAACCTTCTCTAATCTGCTAATATAAGACTCCTAAATATAGAACTGCAGCATGGAGCATACATTTATAATAATGTCTCCTTCTGATTCCAGTCTAATTTTTATCTGTAGCTTTTTTCTTGTAAAATCTTAGAAAACCTGCTAAAAAGACTGGAAAGCAAGTCAAACATAGGAAGGTTTTATCTGTCTTTAGTATTTTCTTTCACCTGTATATTCTTCACATTTTGAAATGTCAAATTACAGGAAGGCCTGTTTGAGATTGACAATTGATTGTGTCTGAAGTCCAGTTCTTATGTTATATCTTTTGTACTTACATCATATGTGCAGTACATTCATTTAGCATATAACAGATGAACCCAATCTAAACATTCAGCCATGACACCATCAAATTCCAGGTATGCATTTTGGCTAAAGAATTGTAACTCTGCTTCATAACCAAACACAACATATTTCGCACTCCAAACAGCACTGTCAACCATATCTCCCTGCTACATGAATCTGGCTGAAGAGTAAAGATTAATGAAATAATGAATGAGAACGTCTGAGAATTAAGTCGTTCGTCACGTCATCCTCCATCCATCCTCTTATTCCTCTCTGTCTAAAGCACTTTGAAGCATAATTTGGATGTCCTTTTCTTTTTGTTTTCTTGTCTTTTCAGATAGGAGAATGAATCCAGGTTCCAGCCTCTCACCAAAACCCCTCCCAGAGCTTCCGGACCTTTTCGTTGTCTATCTCCAGAAGGATTGACCCGCAGCCCCATCCCAGGACCCGGGAGACCGGGACACAAACGGGCCCTTCAGGTTGATTTATCGGGCGTATTCAGGGCCAGGCACGCTGAGGGACAGAACAGTTCTGACGTCTCTGATCACCCGAACAACCCCTTTAAAAAGGCACCTCTTGAGAAGTCTGCACCTCTATCGACTTCGGATGCTATTGAAATTATAATAACAATAACAGTATTAATAATGAAAGATATCTTTGTAGAGAGTCATGCATCATGACAGCTCAAAAGCAAAACATGACATTAAAAAAAGCAAAATGGGTATTTTGTTCATTCTTTTCTTCAGCATCCTCTTTTCTCCTCTCTTAAAAAACAAAACAAAGCAAAACCACACAAGCGCCTTCATGGTGAAGTCAGGTTTAAAAAAAAAAAAACTAAATGGAAAACAAGTGGCACTGCATCATGATGGCAGGCGGGACAAAACGGAATTGTTTTAGTGGAAGAAAGAGCTATCTGTCACTGTCTGTCAGCTCATTCATCCAGTACTCCCTGAGCATCCAGCCCATCCGTCATCCCCTCTCAGTCCCTGACACCCGCCCAGGTTGGCCACTTCGGCAACAAGGGAGGGGGTCCCAAATATGGACCCTTATAACCCCACTATTATTGTTTCCCTCTAGATCTCAGAATTGACAAAACCCGCATGCAAACACGCATACGCTACATACTTCTTACAAGCAGTTTATTTTTTTTACTTTCATTTGACGTGTCCCAAAAAACAACAAAACTGTACTTTACATACATTTTGTCTTTTGAGGCTGAGGTTTTTGCCTATTTTATTTTATTTTTATTTTTGAAAATATATAATACAAAAAGATCAAATAGATATAATACAAATGGATTGAAATTGAACTTGCATCTACCACATGAGCATCACTTACTAGAGCTGGAGGAGAAAACTAATTCATTGATGCATAGTGATTCTTTCTTTAACAATTGTGAATCAATTAACAAAATGTAAGAATTGATTTAGCTAACTTCAGTTAGCTGTACAAACACTAACTAAATCGCTTAGCTGTTGTTTGCAGTATGCAAGACCTGCCACACAGGACTGTAAGCCACAATGTTGCAAAAGAACAACCTTCAACAAAGAATATTCCAAGCTTTTGTTTGTAGCTTTTTAATGCTGAATTTAAAGAGTCACTTAATCGTCCGACATCGTTGTTTCATCAGAGTTTGACTTAGTCTTTGCATGTTCGCTTTGTAAACACTGGGTCAGAACTTCCGCCTACTTCACACGTGACCTTTCCAACATGACTACGTAATGAGTGAAGTCGTGGACGTGCATCGCAGAGCTAGTGCAAGAAGAGCATTTGTGGTTAAAAAGTTTTTTTTTTAATTAAAAAAATAAATAGAAAATGACAGATCGTTTTGCTAGATAAGACCCTTATTCCTCAACTGGGATCGTATAGAGCCCTTTGAAGCTGCAATGAAACTGAAATTTGGACCTTCAACCTGTTAATTTTGACTGAAGAAAGAAAGACATGAACATTTTGGATGACATGGGGGTGAGTAAATTATTAGACAATTTAAATTCTGGAATAAACTACTCCTTTAAATGGATCATGGAAATTCTCCATGAATCAGAATTGAATTGTGAGGTGCTTACAAATAAGTCTCAACATATGATATATGTCTGAACTTAAAGTATGCGTGTTAACTGCTAGGCTACGGCTCTGACAACATAATATTGAAAGTTCAAATGAACTGGTTGCACAGAATCGATTTTGTTTCTGCAAAGTACTATCAAAATGTCCTCTAAAAAAATAATATATAATATAATAATAGGGTTAAAAGAATAATGCCTTGGAGTGTTGTCTTTCTGATTGCTAAATCACCTTGATGTTCTTCTCAGTGTGTTTCAGTTTTTGTTTTTCAAGCCAGAGCAATGGTACAGGTCAACGTTTTCTACCAGCAGCTCCAGTTCTGCTATGTTCAAATGTGCAGATGTGCAAATAGGATAAGATGACTCGTAAAGAACCATCTAAAAAAATCTTACCTTAAACCGAACAGAGGAGGGTCTTGAGGCCACCTCTGTACCACAGTGGTAAATACAAAACCACCCAAAGGTGAATATCAGACCAGGCCTTGAGACCAAATATATGAATACAAGCACACACAGACTCACACATTGGAGGAAACCTTCTTCAAACAAAACTAAGGCTAGCGTGGAGGTTTAGGGGGTTGGGTTTGACAGTAGAGGGGAAAATAAGAGAAAGAAGGGGGGGGGGGTGTTGAGGGGTAAACAGGGGAAAACAGAAGAAAGGGGAAAGAAGAATGAAAGAAAAGAAAAAGGAGTGGAAAAAAACAAAGACTTACTTGTCTCAAGTCGATGAAGGCGAGCAGCAGAGTGTCCCCCTGGAAGCCAGGCACCGGGCCGGCCCTGGCAAACCCTGTGGGAAAGAGAGAGGGATAAAGAGAGCAGGGAATTCGCCATGGAGCGGGAGATTGGCAGACGGATGACAGCCGGGACAAGGGGAGGACAGGGGGAGGTTCAGTGGGGGCGGGGGAGGTGAAATGGAAGGGGGCTTTGAAGGTTTTGGGGGTGCTGGCAGAGGGGGTGGAGGGTTCGTTGGGTGGTTCAGAGCAGAGTCATGTCTCTCGGTCTGCCACCGGCTTTGTGCGTCCCATTCGGTGGAAAAAATCATCATCAAACTCTCCTTAATTCTCCCCAACGTTGATCTGACAAGCAAGATAGAGGGGCTGTGTGGGGATGAGGGGGCAGCCTTTACCCCATAACCTGAGGCCTGACGGCGATTCCCATGAGGCCGCTCTCCCAGACCAGTGGCGTGGTACTTAGCGAAGGGGCCGACAACACTTGTGAAAAGCCAATGGCTGGGGGTGTGTGGGGAGTGCAAGAGTTGTAGAGGTTTCTGAGGGCCATTGGACCTTTCTGTGCCTTTGGACGGGAACCCGTAAACAAGCGGCTTCACCATTCTGAAAAACGGAACATTTGACACGCGGAGACAAAACAAGCCGGGGCCAGAAGAAATCCCTTTCACCTCGTGATGCTGCGTGCCTTTCTTGCCTCTCACGCAAATTACACGCCTGCCATCTTTTTTTCTGACCCCCGCAAACGCTGAGCCAGCGACTGCTTACCCTCGCGCTTTTGTTGCTGCGTCTCAGCCCAAGACTATGCCGATTTTGCGAACTTCCCCATTCGCCTTTTTACAGGAGAGACACTTACGGCAAAGGCGGCATGGTTTACATGACGCGTGTCAGAGCACATCTCATCAAGATTCAAGAACAGAGACCTCTAGGCTTTCACCTAACTGCCACATTCCAGTATAAAGCCCTGTTACTGACTACACTAAGAAACCTCTCAAGGGATAAGCAAGGAAATGCTGTCAAGACCTTTATGCTCCCCCAAACCAGCTGAACTGAACAGGAAGCAACTCTTGATGCCCTCTCCCTTTGAATGTCCAATCGCTCGCTCCTGGTGTTGTACAGGTCAAAGAGACACAGCAGACACAAGAGAGGCCAATGTCAGTTTAACAGAGCCTCTTGTGGGCTCGGGATAATAATGCAGTGGTATGATGACTGAACATTTAATTGGGAAAAGTGATTAAGAAGCATTCTAGTATATAATATGATTTATTATTATAATTACATATAATAATAATAATAATATAACAGAATGTGCATTTGTACCTGAAAGTACTCAAATGGCCAATTTTACCCCAAAATACCCACTCATCAAATAACAGATTACGATACGCTAAGACTTAAGTAAACTTTTTATATATTCTTGTTAGACCTCTTCCTCAACTTTGAATGCTAAAACTGCTTTATACCCACTCAATAATATGGGGTTCAACATATTATATAACAGCCCCTCCAATTAGGGGTACAACAGCTTGTCACTAGTGTATTACACTGAAAGGGAAATTTTTGTACTTATCCCTGTGAGGTTTAAAGTACCTTAAGGAAAAATATGTTCTCTAAGGTTCTTATGTGCAATTTTTAGGGGTAGAAAGTTGTCCCTTTTAGGGTACTGCCCCAGTGATGAGCTCTTGTACAATTTTTGCAATTTTTTTATGACAGTGAAACCATCAAGATGTTTGCCCACACCTTCAATACTACACATCAAGACTATGTTATGACCTTATTCTTTCTAAAGCCATTTCCAGACTTCAATATATTCAAAACGCAGCAATCACCTGCACTCCACAGTTTACCCATAATCAACATTATACATTAAAACTATTTTTGGGCCAGCTTATGATCAAGCTTTATGCAAAGAAATATATTTTCCAACCCTTCTGAAACTCTCCAAACTGATCCTCATCGTTTCCTACCTTCATATCTCCCTCCCTCTCTATCCCACAGCGCAGACACTTCCAAACTGTTGATAGATTGAACCACAGATACATCATCTTTGCATTCAAGTGGTTAGATATTTAAGAAGTTATTTTAGTTTTCCATTATGTCCTCAGACCCAACCTTGAAACTTCCAAAAAATGTAAATACCTCATTCACCACTTCATGTGTGTGTGTGTGTGGGGGGGGGGGGGGCATTTGACATTTTGCAAATGACATTTTGATTAAAAAGCTCAGTTTTGTGGTTTGAGGCATACGAATAAACAGGGGGTCTCTAAAAATGAAAGTAATCACAGGCTGCTTGGGAAACCAAAGCAAACCATAAGAAAAAGGTGTCATACAGTGTAACTGATGTGACCATTATATGACTGGGTTTTTTTCTCTCCCTCTCTGTGACCTATGTGCGATAGCGTGCTCTGGCTGAGGATCAAGGGAAATCCATTAACCATATGGGGTTAGGTGCTCAAAGGCCATTTTAGCTGTGGTCACAAGCAAAGCCTTGAGGAGAGATGAGCCAAGCGACAAATCTCAGATGCTAGCCAAAAATGCATAACCTTCTCTTCTCACCTTTTCCTCTAACTTTCAGCTTAGTCTTTCAGAAAGTCTCATGGGTGTCATATAAGAAGTTAGTTACAGCAAACACAGCATTGTGGTTTGATTAAAAGTCTCCAGTAGGAGTTGGGAAATTTAAAATTGGGCCACACCAGGATGCAGTACAATCATGCAATCAGGTTTAAGGAGGATTATGAATGTGTCACTGAGCTTTTACTTAAACTTACTCTCACACTCTTTGACGTCCACGTTGAACTGCTGCAGGGCTCCCATAGACACTTGCCTGACATCAGCCTCCAACAGCAGCTGCAGCAGGGAGGTGGAAAGGTGTTTACAGGCTGACATACATGCCGTCTGAGCAACCTTACCCTAGAGAAAGAAGGACAGATGAGAGAGAAAAACAAAGACGTGAGGTTAACATACTGAGTATCTTTCACACAGTATAACCCTCTCCAATAGGTGGTAAAACTATGGACATTTATTTGAATTGTTTACATGTTTCTCTCCTCCCTGTCCAACTGAATATCATCAGATAATCCTTTCATTCTCTCGATAGTCAGAATCAGCTGCATTCTGGTATCTAATGTAGTCTCCATGAGCACACACAAGAAATACTTTTCATATTGCATTTACAACCACAAGAGTCAATGCTTACATGCAATCTCACAAACATAAAGAGGGGAGCTTAGCAGCACTATGGTGCATATTTATGCCGGGAGAACCGCAGTGCTGTTTAAACATTAACACACGTTCACCGTCACACATGCTGATACACACACAATTCAAGCTCCAAGCCGAAAACCTCAAATATGCCCTTGTCTGCCGTCCAGCGCCTTCCTGACAGTCAGGCTAATACTTCAGGGGAGATCCAAAGCTATTAATATGACACTAAACCTGAAAGAAAACAGCAGACTGGAGGGCCAAGAGTCTATGTGGGATTTTTATCTGATGGGGTCAAAAATAAAAACAAAACACCATTATACAAGAGGACTTCCTGCACATTGGAAACACTCGGGCAATAAATCTAGTGAAAAGAAGGATGAATACACAGTAAATCCATGTAAGAGAGAATGAGAGGTCTTTTTTTATCCATTTTCTGTCCATGTGTCATGGGTAGAGAATGGAAGGAAAAACTGAAAGCAAGACAATTGCTTCAGTCATCTCATCCTTTCCTCTTCTTTGTCTCTCTCCATCTCACATGGAAATTCCACTGTAGACATTTCTTACATTAGAAGCTACTAGCATTAACTAACTAACTAATGCTCAGGTTCGGTCTCTGACAGCTTAAAGACCTTAATGACTGTGATGGGGACAAATAAAATAAATAAAAATAAATAATAATTATATATCTAATATATATATTATATATATATATATATATATATATATATATATATATATATATATATATATATATACATATACTTACATACACACACAGTATATATAACCTAGACCACTTCTCAACTAACTGCACTTTTCTAAACCACATCTATCCAACTATTCCAAGGTTGTTCATTACATTAACTATGGACACGTTTCACTAAGTGACATGTTTTGCACTTGTGCCATCCATCTTTTTACAAAATTAAATGGCACATCGCCATGTATTAAGATTTCTAATTCAATGAACTTCATAGAGTTTTAAGAATGTCTTAAGTTTCTAAATACTTTTTGGGGTCACTGTACGTTGTGAGCACAAGATCTAACTGCAGCAGATCAGCCCGACATAAGGTTGTTCTTCCAGAATCAGAGGGCAAGGTCTGGGGAGGGTTGGCGTCACCACAACATCAGCTGGCCATATAGCTGTGAACTTCACTTCAGCTTCTTTGTACACAGTCATTTAAAGTATGAAGTACACACACGCATCTGACGGACAAAGACCTGAATGGTTCAGGTCAGGTGGGGTCAACAGGAAAAGCTCTCCCCTCCTCTCTCACTCCAAAAAGAGGATGGAGGCGTGTGATTGTGTCCTGTGTGGGGTCAGGCCCCATGTGAAATTGCTATAATCCATCTTCACCAGCTTCTGAAATACCTATGGCCTATGTGTTAATCCAGAGTTGGCATGGATATAATGAGTAGAAAACTGTTTTGTGTGTCCAACGTGACACTTAACATATAACGTAGCACAACTACACATTTGCACACACATTTCAGTCATACTCAGTCAGCCACTAATCAGGCTGAAGCACTAACTAGGTGATTATAGATGATTAGAGTGCATGCACTGCACTGCAGTGATTAAAAAATAAACACACTTGTTTTCCGGACTCCTGTCTCTGTATGTTTAATAGCCATAATAAATCACAGAGGCCAAAGTAGTAAGGGTTGTTTCTGTTCCTCATGGTGGAATGAAGACACACACGGGTACCTGTCTCCTACTGGGGACATTATAATCACTCACGAGTCATTTGGTCTGATTGGAGTAAGGCGTTTATAAATGTGGTGAGCATAGTTTTTTTTGTTTGTTTTTTTACAGCAAATAGTCATAGGCAAGGATTGCACAATCTGGGCAGGGGTGAATAGATTCTCTATTTCCTTATATTGATAGATCTGCATTCATTTATACGTGCATTCATATTTTCTGCTGCTTAATTGAAGAAGCATAAAACTTTTGAAACCCACATTCATACTGGACAAAAGCAAAGAAACCACGTGAGAGAGACTGAAATTTATTGATTTATAATTCCGTTTTTATCCAAAGCTACTTATAACACTATATTATACAAGAAAACAAGTAGTGTGCTACCACACCAAATTTTAACTGAGAACCCCAAAGTACGAGCAGAAAAGTGGAAACACTCACAAGAGACCAAGCCTGTCCGTGAGTGTTCCACTTTTCTATAATATATATACAAAGTATCTCACAAAAGTGAACAGACCCCTCACATTTTAGCAAACATTTTAGTATATCTACTCAAGGGATGATACTATAGAAATTAAACTTGAATATATTTTAGAGTAGTCAATGTGCTGCTTGTATAGCAGTATACATTTACTATCCTCTGAAAATAACTCAACATATAGCCATTACTGTCAAAATAGCTGGCAACAAAAGTGAGTAAACCCTAAGTGATAATAGCTGTGCGTCGTTTAACCATGCAAAGCCACATGTCCTATTCATCATGTTCATGTTTTTGTCTGCTTGACACGACCATCCAAATTGTTGTATCTTGTATTAGAGCAGTTCAAATTTGTGCTTTGAGTACAATTCTCTTATACTGACCACTGGATATTCAACATGGCACCTCATGGCAAAGAACTCTAAGGATTTGAGAATTAGAATAGTTGCTCTCCACAAAGATGGCCTAGGCTATAAGAAGATTGGTAACACCCTGAAACTGAGTTACAGTACAGTGGCCAGGGTCATACAGAGGTTTTCCAAGATGCGTTCCACTCGTAACAGGTCTCGCAAGGGTCATTTAAAGAAGTTGAGTCCTCGTGCTGTGCATCAGGTGCAGAAGCTGGCTTCAAAAAACAGACGCATGAGTGTTGCCAGCATTGCTTTAGAAGTTGTAGAAGTGGATAGTCAGCTTGTTAGTGCTCAGACCATACGCTGCACACTGCAACAAGTCGGTTTGCATGGAGCATGAATTACTGGAACCATGTCTGTGGCCTGATGAGACTAAGAAAAACTTGTTTGGCTCAAATGGTGTCCAGAATGTTTGGCAATGCCCTGGTGAGGAGTACCAAGAAAATGGTGTCTTGCCTACAGTCAAGCATGGTGGTGGTAGCATCGTGGTCTGGGGCTGCATGAGTGCTGCTGGTACTGGGGAGCTGCACTTCATTGAGGGAAACATGGATTCCAAAATGTACTGCGACACAGAAACTGGGCCGAACGGCATTATAACGAACCCAAACACACCGCCAATATGACAACTGGCTTGCTGAGGAAGGTGAAGGAGTGGCCAAGTATTTATCCAGACCTGAAACCTATTGAGCACCTGTGGGGCGTCCTCAAGCGGAAGGTGGAGAGGCGCCATGTGTCTAACAGCCAGCAGCTCCATGATGTCATTATGGAGGAGTGGAAGAGGGTCCCAGCAACAACCTATGCAGCTCTGGTGAATTCCATGCCTAGGAGGATTGAGGCAGTGCAAGATTACAACGGTGCTCACACAAAATATTGACACTTTGGACACAGTTTTGACATGATCACTTAGGGTGTACTCATTTTTGTTGCCAGCTATTTTGACAATAATGGCTGTATGTTGAGGACAGTAAATATATACTGCTATACAAGCAGCACACTGACTATAAAATATATCCAAGTTTCATTTCTATAGTATTGTCCCTTGGAAATATATACTAAATGTATACTAAAATGAAAAAATACTGAAATGTGAGGGGTGTACTCACTTTTGTGAGATACTGTATTTATATATTTATGCAAAATATTTGCTTTTAATGACCCTTCAGGATCAATTAACCAATCAAAATATGAGAAGAATGATATATTGGGATGGTAAAATGACAAAATTATCTCCAGCATATCATGGAATATGGGTTTTATGCAAAAAAAATTATAGAAAAACAAAATGCCCACAAGAAATGCAGAATACAGTGACTACAATGTAATCAGTTATTAATGTTTTGTTGGTTCTTTTTTTTTTTTCTCATTACAGCAGCCATTCTCCTGGGTATTGACTTTGCTCATATGTCGTGCTTAACTTCTTTCCAATCCTCCTTTAATTATTCTCAAAGTTGAGCTTCATTGGAAGACCTGCATGACTTATCACAATCCATGGTTTATATTTCCCAAAGGTTTTCAATGGCTTTAAGGCCAGGGGACTGAGGAGACCACTTGAAGACTTTAAAATGCTGAGCATGAACACTTATTGCACGCGACTTTGTTGTATTCATGGTGCGTTTGGGATCGTTACCATGTTAGAAAATACATATTTGCTCTCCAAACAGATCCTCCATACTTGGCTACATAGTGTTCAGCAGGATTCCAAGCATTAGTCCATTTTCAAAGAGCTAGCAACTTTAAACACCCGCTGCAGACATGGGTCCCCAATACTATTATGTTTTCCCTGTCGTGCACCACGCATGCTTTTGATATTAAAACACTCCAGTCATCTCCTACGAAAATACCTGACAGCATACAATGCTAGGTTGTTAAATTTTTACTTGTCAGACTGCAAAACATGGCTCCAATCTTCCATACTCTAATGCTCTTTGGCAAATATAAGATGTTCTTTTTGTTTGCAGTTGATAAAACTAATAAATGCTTTCTTTACGGTAATACAACCTTTTAATCCAGCCTCTTGTAGCTGTTGGCTTACAGCTCAAGATTAAATGGGAGGTTTCTCACAATTGCACGTTTTATCCAGATCTTTAGAAGCTGTTTTGAGGTGGTCCCACATTCAGGTGATTTTCATCCTTCTGTCAAAATGCTCACCAAGCACAACACTTTACATCCTGCATGGTAGTGGTCTCACTGTGCTTTGAAATAATTCTGTTGACATTGTGACCATACACATCCAGCACAACCAATATCCAAAAACGATTGACCAAATCTAACTATTTTAACAATTTCCTCCTTGGTTGCAGAGGAAAGCTCCTTCCATTTGGCCATTTTCACTAAAACCTACAAAATCAATACATGTATGGTTGAATCCCAGCTACATGTATAAATCTGAACAGATTAGCTACTTTCAACACTTAAACGTTGGCGCCTTCATTCAAAGATATGTGTTTAGGGCCTGATTTAAACAGTTCTGCTTCGTGTGGCACACCCCTCTCACAGTAGCACATTTGTTTTATAGTTCAGGGCAGGGGGATGTTAACAATTAGCTCAGGGGCTCAAAGGAGGGAGCAAAAATCAAAAAAAGGAAAAAGTAGGAAAGGGTGCAATGAGTGAACAGTTAGAGGCCGCTTGCCATCCTCCTCTCAAGTCTCCAGTTAATTAAACAAAGGCTCATCAAAGCCCTCATTAAAAAAAACTCAACAGCAATTGGCTGTCAAAATAAACAGAACACACGGTACAGTGAGACACAAAGAGAAACAATAATAAAGCAAGAAACAGAGATAAAGAGGAGGAGGAATACAAGAACAAGGGGTTCTGGACAATGCGCCAAGTTTAGATTTCTTAATAACAATAATAATATGTTTGAAACGTCACAACACTTCTACAAACGACCCCAACACGCACCACATGCGGAGGACCCCTGAGAAAACTCAGCATGGAGTGTGTAGGCTCTCTCAATGCACTCATATTTCAAAAGCGCCGGCTTATTTATGCAACACACACCGATCCCTGTTTGCAAAAACAATGAACGTACACTCACAACATCCTAACGAGAAGCAGAGACTATCGCTCGAGGAAAACTGATGCCTGTCTGCGCTGATTACACTCTGGTCGGAGGAAGGGTGATAATATGTGTTGAACTTCCTGACACCATGCTGCACTGTTCCAGCATTTCACAAACACAAAGGGAAAACAAAGACAGCAGGCCAATGAGTTTGGAACTCAAATCAGGCTTCAAGTAAATAATGACAAATAGTGTTCGCCTTACAAGGTGCTTGATGATATTGATATGGAAGGCCTTTCTGTTACCTCAGGGTTTCCACAGCTACATTACAGAGGGCCAGGAAGCATATAAAAAAAAAAAAATCAAACACACATTTTAACACATTGCTTTGGAAATTGATAAAAGAGCTGTTGTAAAGGTTTTAATAAAAGCCAGGTAAAATATATTCAGAAAATCAGATGACACTGTGTGTGATAAAAATACCAACAGCAGTTGTGGGCTCCCACTTTTTGGAAGACTTTTCAAAGATTACCTGCTTGATTCAAATCCCTCATTCACTCTAGACGTGTTTTCTTTCAACCATTCAAGTATTTTTATGCAAATTTTGGAATATATATATGGATGCTGGAACACTAAATGATAAATACATTTCCAAAATTTGCATTAAAAATAATTTGAGAATAAATGTTTTATTCCGTATGATGACATGAGATTTTGTTTACTTGAACAGATGAGATGGAAAGGTTGCTTTATATGGATTGTTTTTGCAATTTTTAAAATGAAAGGTTCAATTTAATGAAATTAAATTCAGCATGAAACTTAGATGGAAAAACATGTGATAGTGATTTGCAGCAACAAAGAAATCATACACTAATGTTCAAAAGTTTGTGGTCGGTAAGATTTTTTTATGTTTCTGAGAGAAGTCTCTTATGCTCATTTATTTGATCTATTTATTTTACACAGTAAAAACAGTTATATTATTAAATATTGTTGCAATTTAAAATAACTGTTTTTTATTTAAATATATTTATAAAAGTAATTTAATCCTGTCATGGCAAAGCTGAATTTTCAGCAGCCATTACTCTAGTCTTCAGTGTCGCATGATCCTTCAGAAATCATTCTAATATGCTAATTTGGTTCTAAAGATATATTTCTTATTGTTATCAATGATGATTTTGATAACAGTTGTGCTGCTTAATGTTGTGTGGAAACCATGATACATTTTTTCAGGATTCTTTAATAAATAGAAAGTTCCAAAGAACAGTATTTATTTGAAATAAAAATATTTTGTTACATTGTAATTGTCTTTACTGTCAAAAACAAAAGCATGCTGACCCCAAACTTTTTAACACTAGTGTAAGTCACTGACATTCAATGTTGGTGATTTAAGGCAACATGAGAAATGGCAACAATTGATGATGTGATGAAGCTGTACAGAGTTCAGCTCCCTTCAAATGTACAGCAAAGTTAACACGACTAAAAATGGGAGAGCTTGATAGTTTCAAACAGCAACAATCAAGACTTTGAAACAAAACCACTTCCAAATTAAATAAACAAAGCCAATTCTACTAGCAGATAGGCTGGACGTCTATGTTGTGGCTGCATCAGACACTAAAAGATAAAGCTCCTCATATAAGCTGCCACATTTTCAGACCATTTTGCCAACATCAGCTCAATAAAGACAAGTTAATGCAACAGAGACACAATGAATATAAAGCTTGCACACAAAGGTTTTATGGATCAGATAGCAAAAACACTATCACAGTATCACACTAACACAATGTCTGCCGAAGAATGTCAGTCTATGAACAGACCACCATGTAAAAACAGAATATTATGGCGGCTCCACAATCCAAAAGTTCCTTGCCAGTCATTCAGTTCCATCAAGAAAAACTATAAATTGCCATCATATGATGCTTTAAGTTGTCGGTTCACAGTTCACAAACATCTACTGTCGCACTTTAAGAGGATAGTTTAATTTGCATATAAATCTACGTAAGGTAACATTATCGGTGCAAGGTACACAAAAATCTCACCATTTATTATCTGAATTTTATGGTAAAAGTCTACAAAAAAATACCAAGAACCTAAGGGACAAAAGAAGCACTACTGTCACAGCTTCAGACGCCTCATGTGTGTTCCATAACAAGCATTAAAATGCATCCAAACATCTATGAGTAGGTCAGATGAACACCAGGCAGCATGCGGAAGTACTGTGAAGAGAAATGGCCAAGGTTATTGCTGAAGTTAGACCACACTGCAAACATACTCACCGGTAGTGTGGCGTGCTCAATAGAATTGCCCTACAGAAGATAGATAAAGAAAATTTAGGTCAAAGGTCGAGTTTATGACTCCCCCTGGGTTCAAATGTGAAGTCGGTCAACCACACTCGCCCGTATCAACTTGGCCGAACAGTTTACGATCAACACTGAAAGTCCATCTGAGTGTCAAAGATGGTTTGTGGTCGGGTGAGAGAGGCAGAGCAAGCGAGTGTGACTGATGGGACTGTGGCTTTGGAGTCATTATCAAGAGTTTTTGGCTTTGAAGTTGATGGCAGGGTCGCTTCCACACACATAAACGGTCAGTTCTTGACCTTTCCTGAAAAACATCAGGAGTGTGAACTGGGGACATGGTGAGGTTGCGCAGATGGGGCTGAGTGAATCAGGATGCACTACATGTTCACATGTAGAGCTGGAATATGCAAACAAAATAATACAAGCAGGATCGCTTGACTGTACATCTGTGGTTCACTGTTATGCGTGTATGTGTAGATGGAGAAAGTGAGACATTCAGCCTGACCGTAACCTGACCCGGGATCGTACAAATATTGCCCCCTGTTGGTGAAATTCAGCCAACAATGTGAGCGCTGTTTTGCAGAGGGCTGAAAGGGTCGTACTTCTCTCTTACTGAAAGCTTAGAAAAAGGGCAGTCAGGAATTTAAGAGATTACAGGAGCGCAGGAAGCAGCATTACCGCCACCAGCCCTGGATCAGAGACAATCCCAGCCAGTCATGCCGACACGGAAAGGTGTTTGGTTGAGGCCCGTAGGAGGGAAAGCTCTTAAATACTTTGATTGTCAGAAATCCCTCATGACAGGGGTCAGGACCGGGCTGTGCCAGTGCTAGACTTCCTTCACTAAAGCTGAGACCTAAGGTCACGCCACACAATCTCTTTAACTCCATGTCAGCTGAGCCATATAGACGCTTGCAAGCCCAGAACACTCCAATCCTCTTACTTGCTACAACCCTACTTAGCTTTCTGTTGAAGTTCAAGTGTACTGTGAGTACAATCTTCTTTAAAGTGATGGAGTCAAATAGGGGAGACGACTACAAGCTCATTCAGAAAATCCTGGGAACAGGGATGGGTTATGGCCCAGGCCAATAGAGCCTTAAATTATTATTAATTTATTGATGTATCTAAAAGTGATGCAAATAAGCAACAGAGAATCGCAGCGTGTGTCTGAGAGCTGATTGCAAAAAAAGAAATTGCCTTGCTGTCACAGCAATAAGTGAAATTCCAAGTTGCAATTGCAGAATGTAACGCCACTATTAAAAGATTCAATAACATCTTAACCCCCTGAAAACTTCTCTAAGTTCTTGTATTGCACACAGTTTTAAAAAAAACTTGTGCTGTATGCCCATCTTTTTCAAGGTAAGGTGAGATGGCGCCCAGGATCCTCACAGAACCATAATCTCTCCTTGGCTGGGTACAAATAATGTCTAATTAAAAATCATTTATGTAATATATGTCCAAAAAATTGTGTATGTGGACGAAATACTCACGGGCAGGTGAGTGAACACTGCAAAGGTGCTACAGAGGAAAGCAATGAGGTCACTCAGGTAGTCACTGGCCTGTCCACCTCCCTGTACTGCCATCCAATCATAATCAGCCAGCTGCAAAAACTGGTCAATCTTTTGATTCAGGTTAGTGTAGATCTCCTCTTCAGCAGCATGCCTTGCGTCCTATACAAAGAGAAGCAAAGAATGAAGAAAGGAAGTACTAAAAAATGCACAACATGCATGTTAAAAACACTAAATAAAAATTCATACAATCAATGAGGAGAAGGGAATAACACCACACAGCTGCAGGTTCCTACCTTGAAGGTTGAGGTTCCATAGAGTTTGGTGGCATTAATGGTGTCAGGAGGCACGTTGGTTATGTTGGAGATGAACCCTTCTAGGTAGTGACAGGACTGCTCCAGGTGAGTGGTGTTGATGATAATCTGAACCAACTTTGGGAATCAAATGTGATTCAAATTAAGACTAATCCATTTTTGACTGAAACAGCACAATTAGTTACTTGCATAAAAAAGTGAAGATTTGTATGCTTTTTAACTATCAGACGGAGAACTACACTGAAATAAATGGTGTAGGATTTACCTAGAAACAATTTTCACTCAGAAACTGCTAGTAAATTTCACAAAGAATTACAAAGAAATGGCAGGTAACACAATGTATTTAATGTGAAATTTTGAAGTAGAAAGCCTGAAAAATAATTTTCTTGTAAAACCTATTCCAATAATCTTTGTTTTATAAAGGGTATGCATTGATGTCACTTTCCCGCCAGGAC
Source organism: Meda fulgida (assembly GCA_030578275.1). Classification (NCBI taxonomy): domain Eukaryota; kingdom Metazoa; phylum Chordata; class Actinopteri; order Cypriniformes; family Leuciscidae; genus Meda; species Meda fulgida. The sequence continues at coordinate 39,469,435 of CM060622.1, forward strand.
ATGCCCCCTTAGCCGGACTGAGTGGCAAAACATCCTGCAACATGACAAGCTTTAGTATTTAGTAACAAATGATTATTTGATTAAATAAAAGCAGTTGGACTTGACAGTGATCCTTACTACTCACCAAAGAACCAGTGGACTGTGGACATGTGGCCAGGAATCAGTTTCCTAACATTTTTATGTGCCAGGGAAATGCATAGAGCAAAGTATGTGAACGCTCTATCTGCTGTATCACTATACAAAATAGGTAGATCTAAATCCAGATGAACACTTAAATCACTGTTGTCATATCACCTAGCCCTAAAACTTGTTAAAAGCACAAACGCCAGGTTCACACATACTCAGTTTGCAGTACGTTTGCGGTGCGTTGCAGTACGTACTGTATGTGATGTAGGAGCAGCACACGCTTATTGTGCGTTATACAATCTTTCATAGAAGTATTCAGGTTTAATCACACTAAATGTAAATAATGTATTATTCAATGCATTACTTCTATATAGATTTATAGGCCTATATTAGGTTGCTCAAACAACTAGCAAAACATTTAAATGTACTTTTCTTATGTTAAAATCACAAACATTTTAAATTAAAACTTTAAAAAAACAGCCGACTCTTGCGACTATTCTTTTGGGTTACAAGAAATCCTGCAGATCATAAAGAACTAGTTTTTCCACCTCCACATGGAGGTCACCTGGTTGAGGTAAGATGAAGTTTTCATTGCTTTACCCTGGGCAAAAATCCATATGTTGACTGTGAAACTGTAGAGTTTAATAATATGCATGTATGGTGAAATTACCACATTTTCGTGCCAATCCATGTCTATTTTTATGTGAACAATGCGCTGTCACTTTAATTCAGCACAGCAAATCTCAATGTGTAAATGATCGCTGCACTGCTACAGAAGCTGTTCCTGGAACGCATTTCTGGACCGCATCAGTGAGCAGTGTGAACGCTCTAACCTGTTGACGGCCACGAAAAAAACTGCAAACGGAGTAAGTGTGAACCTGGCATAATAGACAATATTATGATAAAGGTGCTTGGAAACGGTGTATTGTGAAGCACGATTCAAACAAATTTGATGAAATACAAAATTCAAGTTCAACAGCAACACTGGGTTTGGTGGCTTGCATAACAGATGAGTTTTTTTGCCACTCAGTAGGTGTAACTGCAGTGACGTCATGTGCATACCCTCCATTTACAACTTTGAAAATATGTTTTTACAGTGTACATTAACGTTTAAAAGATTGTGTAAGTAGCTTTTCTTTTGGAAGGAAATGAAAATGTTTATTCAGCAAAGATGCTTTAAATGTATCATAAGTGACAGTAAAGACATTTTAAGACAATTCTAACCAGTAGAATGATTTCTGAAGCATAATGTGACACTTGACTCTTGAGTAATGGCTGCTGAAAATTAGGCTTTGCCATTACAGCTTTAAATTACTTTTATAAATTATTTTAAAATATTAAAAAAAGAAAACAGATATTTTAAATTACAGTAATATTTCAAAATATTCCTATTTTTACTGTATTTTTGTTATAAATAAATTGGTCTTGGTGAGCTTAAGAGACTTTCAAAAAAAAATCAAAAACTTTTGAGTGGTAGTGTTAATCACTTTTTATTTAAACAGTTACGTTGATAGATTAACATTTTTACATCTAACAGAGCTTTTCTTTTAGTAATAATGCAGCTATTTTTATTGGAACTTTGTAAAACCACATAGTACGGTTATCAAAGAGAAAATCAATGTTTGGGGAAAAGATTCTAGAGGTATGAGTAAGCTCTACGTGGGAGTAATTCTAAAGGGGAAAGGGAACAGAGAGGAAGTCAAGTGTATGGTTAAAGGGACAGAGGGTTTGTCTGGAGCAGCTCTACGTTTAGTTAGATGGTCTGTGGTGCAGAGTTTGAGGTCCACAGGCAGGGCAGGGCTGTCAGCAGCAAGGCGCTGATGGGCATTGGTGCTAATTGAGCCCAGACCTTTAGCTTGGACCCGCTCTTCGCTCCCTCTCTCCAGTCATGGTGCACCGCGCAGGGAGGGAAGCCTGATGCAGAGCCTGGGTCACACTTCCGCACCTCCACCAGATCCGGGGCAGGAGAGGGGGAGGAAGGAGCTTGATATCTGATCTCGTGTGTGTGTGTGTGTGTGTGTGTGTGTGTGTGTGTGTGTGTGTGTGTGTGTGTGTGTGTGTGTGTGTGTGTGTGTGTGTGGTAATGGTAGTAGTAAGATTAGACTTTGCCATGCAAACTACCTGAATCCAACAATAAAGCCTTTGCTTTTCAAAATACAACACTGAATGTCTTTCTTTCTTCCTCTGCTTTTCTTTCATCATTTTCTCATCAGTGGCACCCATTTGAACAGAAAAAACATCTGAATTTGAGGGGTTATAAACAGACCTGACTGCAATTTGAGCGACAAACATTTGAGCAACAAACACGGGGAGAGTAAAGCAGGGATGGAGTGAGAGCAAAGTGACAAAATGAGCAAAATTACACATGCTACCAGCCAATGACAGGTCATTTTATCTGCCTGTCACTGTTGCGAACAAGCCGCCTCAGATTGGGCTTTGACCCGAAATGTTTAGATATAGCAACTTTTATATAAAATAACTTTTATGGGTTGTTTCAATAATAATAATGAAAAGCTACTGAGTCTCTAGTTGGTCTTTTTTGTAAGCGCTTCTTTGAGGTAGACTGGATAAGATAATAACATGCTATAGCTTGCAAAATGTAATTCTTCAATTTCACATACAATACATAGCCAGTTGTTTTATATAATTGAATGAAAAAATAAAAATGGCGGGTAATTAATAATCTATAGTAATAAATAATCTGAACGACTGGTATTCACCAAAACTACAGTTTCTCATCTTGAGTGAGAGAAAAATGGTACTAAAGGGGTCTATCTACAAGATGTGGATATAATGTGACACAAGAACAGTTTTCCAGTGATGTCTAGCATCTTGAAAACAGAGTCCAGACAGAGACTCTCTGTTGAGGTTGGATTGAAACTGAGACAGCAAAGGACATCAATAAAGAACAACATAGATATGTGCAAATAATCAGACACAAATAGAAGAGAAAAAAAGAACCTCACCTCTGCCAGTCCTACGTTTTTCTTCTTTATGGCATACTGTAGGCAGTGGCTAAGGGTTCGTGTGAGCAGGAGATTTGTAGATTTACGGATCATGTCATCAATTTCTGTTGAGCTGAACATGAAAATTCATCTAATTAGGAATACCGTTATAAATGCACATATTTATGTCTATAATGGAAATCCATAACCACATATTCAGGATTGGAGGAACATTGTGGACAAAGTATAACGGTATGGGGTTGTGTCTTGCCCCACCAACAGATCCCTTATATCCTTTTTAGATGATATAAAATATCTTGCATGTTTTCAGTAGGTCAGTAGTTTTTTTTTTTAGTTTTTTTTTTAAGAAATAATACTTTAAGCAATAATGAAAGTTTATCTGAAAGCACAATAAAGATATTTATACTGTTACAAAAGTTTCCTAAATGCTATTCTTTTAAACCTAATTATCAAAGAATCCTGAAAAAATGTATCCCGTTATCCACAAAATTATAATAAGAAACAAACAAAATCAGCATTTTAGAATTATTTCTAAAGGATCATGTAACAACGGCTGCTGAAAATTCAGCTTTTCCATTAGTAAATTACATTAAAATAGAATTTTAATTTAAAATTGTAATAATATTTCACAATATTGCTGTTTTTCTATTTTATGAAAAAAAAAATCAAGCCTTGGTGAGCAAAAACATTAAAAAAAATCTTCCCGTCAAAAAAACTTTTGAAATGAACAAATTCTGAAATTGCTATGTGCATTTTGTGCTACTGGTATCGTTGAACTCTTATAGCAGTGTAGCAGTGTGAATGATTTTCTTTCAGACCCAACATAAGGAGTTGCAAAATCACAAGCAAGATGTTTTTGCAGTCGTTCTGAATAACAGAGAGTCCTATGTGCTCTAATCTCAGCCTTGATACTCCACCTCCACTAAGAGAAAAAAGTGGAACCAAACCGATGCAAGATTCTAAGATGTACACACATGAACACTCACAGACATGGGCGGGATTTAAAACCACTCATCCAGGCCCAATAACACCCTCTGGGTTTCAGTAAACGCATGTTCCAAAAACCAGAGAACAACCACACACAGATATTACGGTTAAATCAACACAAGGGAAAAAGGGGGATATCACTTTTCTTTATTCTTCTTTTCAACGATGGGGGTGGGGAGGAGTAAAGGGACTAATTTTGTCAGCCAGTGGTCCTGTGCTTGTTAGTACGACTGCAGCTGCATCTTCTTCTAGTCCCCCCCCCCCCCCCCCCCCAACAAATAATTGAAAAGAGTAAAAAGAAAGAAAGGGACAATGTCTCAAACGTGTCCATCAATATGAGCCAAGGCCCAGGGTGCAATAGTTTTCCCCCTTGATCTGGGCAACAAACGCATTCCTCGCAAATTACTAAATCGTCTCTCATTGTGCTGAGAAAAGCTGAGGAGGAATTTGAAAAACGTTCCTCTCCTCAGCGGGGGAAAAAACTCTGAGCTCTCTCCGCTGACTTGGCAAACAGGACAGCTGAACGGAGCAGAGAGTTGGAGGTCAAAAAAAGGGAGAAATGGAGGTGCTGAGAAGATGCTGAGAAGTTGCTTGCAGACCTACATACAGATTATAATATTAGCATCAACTGTGACACTGAAAATTCATGGTGACAGATATTTTTTGTTTTGTGAATTTTGTTCAAATTTCAGCAAAAGGAATGTTAGGTTACAGTCATCAGTTAATGGATTTTGAATACCATAACACGGCTCTGATCTTGAACTTTACAATATGAAAATGTTCCTAGTATAGCGTTGAACCTCAACTAGGGAAAGGCCTGGTTTTAAATTAAGGACTGAAAGCGAGGCATTGGTCTTTTGTGACAATCTGGAAACTGACAGTGTCTGGATGAATCCAAAAGCCTCTGGCTATTGCTCATTTTAAGAGGGAGGGGGCTGCAATACAGAAAGAGAAATTGTAGTCTGATTAAACACAGACGTTTTACTGGCATTTACGTTTGATTTATTCATCCATTCAACTCTCTCACTTATTCAGTGAAAATTAGGGTGGGGGTTTGGTCTGATAAACAATGATCTGAGAGAAGCAGATGAGAAAGGAACCAACGGAGACTGAAAATGTCCAATTAGCTTCATTGGAAAAAGAGAAACTAAACAGAAGAAGAACGCAAGACAGATACCGCTCCCTTTGGTTAGCACAGAACATATGTTTATTAGCTATTCAACCATCACAAAGAGTAACGTTACAGCTAGCTTTAACTCAAGGGTAACTTCAGGTTAATATGGTAAATGCACATTTGTAAAGCGGCTCTTATGAGGGAGGTCTAAAGTTCGCTGGACATGCATTGGGGGAGTCACATACATTCCTGACGTCTGGTCTCCAGGCACCTGCACATGGATTTGAGCCCCTTAACTCCCCCTCTGACCACATCTCATCTCAATATTAGTAGAGGGAGACCACAAGGACTAATTGCCTCCGGTGGACTAGTCTGGGTAGTATGCAGAGCTGTTATTTTGCTCCTTTGGTGTGTCAATCATAGGTTTCCGTTACCAATAGCAACAGGCTTTTTTTTTTCTCTACACCCTTCCATACATACACTACACACATACCCAGAATCCTGACCCCACCATCTGAGACCTCTGGTTAAACACCATCTGGCCGCCTCAATTGCACTTGTGCTAATAGGGATCCATTTTTACAAATATGTCAAATATGAAAAAAATCCAGTGAGTCGAGCCATTATTTGACAGTATTCTTAAATTAGCTGTGTATACAGGGGATTTTGGCTTGATCTGGAGCCCTTGGACCCCACACACCGAGGCACGGACTACTGCGAGCGCAGCCAAAAGAGGTCAAATGTTTATTGTTGAATTTTAACTGACATTTGAGCGTGGGGACCGGCCACGTTCTGAAAACCACATAGGACATGACTGGTGGAAATGAGGAGGCAGCAAGTAGCCAAAGTCTTGCAAGGGGTCCCAATAAAACTGAGCCAGCTTTCTCTGCCAACATCCATACAGAATTATATATGACACAGACACCTTTAAAAGCCAATGTTTGGATTTTACCTCTAAGTAAAGGTTAATGTTTAGTGATCATTATACAAAAATATTTGACTGCAGAATGCCAAAACTGATCAGACAAAACCAAGCATTCTAGAGAACAGTGTATTAATTTTTTTTTTTTTTTTTTCTGTATATTTTTCCATCTAATTCAAGGGTGTATCATTTATAATCGGGGACCAGATTGGACAAAATGCTAGCTTACTGTGTGCAGGCGAGCACATGGAACTTGATGATTTACTCATTTCATTCACCAGTATGAATACCTGTAGATTAAATAATTTCATGAAATCATCCTGCAGGTGGGATTGGACTGAGCCAAATACTTTGACACCTCTGACATAAACCAAGCAGTTACCCTAAACGTCCATTGCAGCTACACTCTCTCCAGGATCTGGACAGTCTAGGAGAATTTAGCACGCAGAGTCCGTCAGACAGGAAAAAAGGTATTATTGCTCATTTAAATTCTTGCAGTGATTGTAGAATATATCTCCAAAAATAATACTTTCACAGCACAGGTAGACCTGGACAGGCAATCATTGCTTGAAATTAAGCCAATGAGTCAGGAAATACATTAGTCTTTTCTACTGTTTTAATAGGCATCTTCTATCGGACCACTCTACAGGCGACACTGTTAAGAGTGTCTGGCTAGGCTAGACAATGTCTCAGACACTAATCACTAATGATGATGATAATGGAGTAGTAATTTGGTAGGATGCCGGTTTCTACGTGTTCTCTGTCCTGAAACATGCTCCCTCATTTCCTTAGTAAACCTCTAAACCCCAACAACTACACAAACAAGCACACTAGGATTTGGATATCCAACAGAGACATCCGCTTCTAAAGTAACCAGACCTGACGAGGCACTCAAAGAAAGAGCCAGAGACAGGGAACATCAAACGATCACAATTGAGAGGACTCGTCTTAGTGCATAGCTCAATCAGGAGGAGGAAGACGGAAATGCCAAAGACAGTTCTACAGACAGTGACCTTTAGCCTCGACCCCTTGACCTAGGAGAAAGGACGAGATATCAAATCGCAACACAACATGACCGAGGTTAAGGGGTGGTTGGGAGATGAACGTAGATTAATACAAAAGGTCGAAGGTTCATTCATAAAAACAGAGGTGACCCAGCAATGAAACCACTTACTTAAGATAAGGTGCTTTATGGCCGAGGGGGGATTTGTTTCTTTTTTTTTGTATTTTATGGTGCAAAATGGAAAAAAATATTGGATAAAAGCATTAAAGACAATGTAAACTATATGTCCAAATTAAAGACATGTCTAAAATAATTAGTGAGATGAGGGCCCATGAACAAACCCTATAACGATAACTAAAATGATAAGTATATTAGTGTCCACGCCCATGGCCATAGCCAGCTATGAGGCCACTGAATTCTGGACCTTGGTAAATTTTTCATATTTAAAAGTAACATTTGAATTTATCTGAATGACTAATTGGCCGTTTAAAACTCCTATGCATGCATGTATAATTCAGTTTAGATAGTTTGCTAGATTGTTTAGTGTCCGTGGTGTGAAAACAATGATGAAGGGGGTTGAGAGAGAGTTGTGAGTGAGGGCTCGGGTGCAGCCAAGAAAGGCCCATAGACAGTGCAGGCAGGTCATTGGTGACAGGATACCACATTCGGTAAGAAAAACGCAATGATGATCAAGCTATTATCTGTAAGAAACTATATCAACGCTATCAAAAACAGTAGCATAATAACTGAATGAAATATGCCAACTATGCAAACACTGGCCATGAAGAAGGCTATATGCTATTTCACAATATGCTATTTAACCTTTCACAAAGTTATACTAAAACCATTCATACTGTAAGTGCTTGAATAAAAAACAAAAAATAAAATTATTACCTAGCCTATGGTAAAGTATTAGCAAATTGTGATGCAATAAATAAGGTCTAATTTAACAATGTCTATCCCCCAAAAGCAGACAGAACAGAGAGAGTATAGTGTTGAATGGCAAAAAGGGTCTGACTAAATACATTAGTGCATTTGTAGGCGTTATTATTAGGGGTGACCACGAATAATCAAAGATTCGGTGCATCGATAAGAGGAGCCTGATTCGATTAACAATCTCACGGTCGAATCTTCGCAGAGGTGTTATGACAAAAGGATCATGGCATTTTGGTTATATGAGGGTGCTCAATGTCTGATTTCACATAGAACTACCAGAGCCTATTATGATAATGCTATAAATAAAAATGTACAAAGAAAGAAGCTTAAATAATATTTTTAAGGTGCGTGAATAAATCCAAACACCCTGTGACAGATTTAAGTTTCACTTTAGATCCGTGACCGAAAGAGGAGCGTCTTGGCGGCAGGGATTTATATCTTTAGATTTTCTTATCCCAGACATTTTTAAAGTGTGGATGCACACCATCAGAAAGGATATTCTCCAAGGCTGGATTTAGCACCAGGAAAACCATGATCGCACTTCTGCCGGACAACGTTAACAAGTTGGTTTTCCTCAGGACATTCTAAAACGCTTAACGTGAAAAAGCTTTTAAAACGCTTAAAGGGCACTTTTTACACAGTACATACCTTATTAAGAAACCATACTTCTATGGGAGGAAAATTAACGTTTAATTAAATGTTCATATTCTGGGCTCATCTGCTTTTCTGTAGGCTATACAGTATGCTTTATTAATAAGGTGTGTACAGAATTTGATCTTTTAATATAACTGTCTAAGGACATTAAGCTGTTAAACGTTTTCGTTTTAGAATATATTATATCTGCACACACAATTTGAAAAGACTCAGAGACACAGGGTATAAGACTGGATTTTTCTCTCTCGATCAGGTAGGGTAAAAGTGATTTCAAATCATGTCAGCCGGTTCTAATTTGATTTTTTGATGCTATAAACATGTTTACTCCAGTTTAGCGTGTATTGTTGTTTCTGCAGTTAAAAAGACAAAGTTGATAATTCTGGCTATAGTTTCGTTATTTTAATAATTTCTTTATTTTTACTTTATTTATTGATCACTCAGGGTTATCTAAATTAACTATTTGTGGCTTGTGTTTTGAATGTATGTTCCACTGCACTGCACACATTTGTTCTGCATCTTGTGACTTGATTCTGACTTATTTCGTTTGGTATTTTTATTTATTAGAAAAGATTATTCTGTTCTAATTTAATTCTGTAAATTAATTGTTGATTAGTTTGATGCATCGATGTTGCACTCTTGTCTGCAGTGTGGCCTTTCTGCAGTTATTTCTTATTTTTATTGATCTGAAATGTTTTTATACATTTCTTCTATATCTTTGTGTGATGTTCTGCACATCACGGCATTAAAATGTTAAAGCCCCGCCCCCTCCCCAACCCCACACACATGATTCGACCATTAGACGACTATAGGGAAGACTTGACGATTCTGATTCGACTATGAAAATCCTTAGTTGGGGACACCCCTAGTTATTATAGCACAATTATAACACCCCACACTAAAGCTCACTTATTTCCAAACACTGGTTATGGCCATGTCCACACCAGAGGATAAATGTTATGTTTATTCTAAGTACTCTGTAAACATACACTATTGTTTAAATGTTCGGGGTCAGTACAATTTTTTAAATGTTTTTCTTTACCGTTTTTGAGTGTCTTATGTTTTCCATGGCTGCATTTTTTAAAACTACAAAATACAGAAAAAAACTGTAATATTTACAGTTTAAAACAACTGTTTTCTATTTGAATACGTTTTAAAGTGTAATTTATTACTGTGATAGAACAGCAAAAATTTCAGCAGCCATTACTCTTGCTTCCTTGTTGTCATATCATTTATTTGATTAAGAAAAGTTCAAAAGAACAGCATTTATTTGAAATTGATTAAATGTGACAAAATTATGTCACAAATTATTTCTATTTAATGTGTCCTTGCTGAATAAAAGGTAATGTGATTGCATCGCATACTTTAAAGTTGGATGTATTTTGATTGGCTGTGCAGTTAGTTACAATAGTGGACTCCAGAATCCTCTTAAGAGCATTTTTAAAATGTAATGGTTGAAGGTATTGTTCTTGGTGTGAACGGGACTTAACTGATAATAAATTGAATAACACTGATGCAATTATATTCCCAAATTCTGCTCCCTAAAACATTCCTGAATCACTGAATCCTGCATTCAAATTCAAATTTCACCTCTTTGTCACCCACCAGATGAAAATTATAAGTCTAATCATTACCACTATTTGTGATATCATTCATATCCATAGCACAAATTGATTGGGATGAGAAATCACTTGAAGGTTAATATACAGGGTATCCTAAACATCATGAGCAAGAACTTCAATAAATTAATTTTACTCTCTGACATTATATAACAGGTTGCTAAGCAGGTCTTTTATTGGGAAACCCACAAGGGCTGTTTTCATAACGGTTTGTTTTCTACACTTGTGAAATGGACTTCTCTTCTGAGAAATATCATAAAGGGAGATCATACCGAAGCAGCATTTCACGGAGCCATTTATTCTGTCCAGCAGTCTGCAGACTGGGAATTCAAGGTAGGCCACACTAAACAGCTCGGCGCATCTGGCAACCTCATCAGTAATTCTAAGAACTCATAAACTGACCAGAGATCAGTCAACACTAGGAGAAATTCCTTGAAATAACACCCACTAGCACCAAGCACGCAATTAATTAGGAAAACACACAGAAACTGTTTGGTGCAGACAGAACTTCCTCTCTGAGGCTCAGCGGCTAATCTAGGGGATAGGCAAAGACAATGGGGCGGGTTTAGTGATTTCATAACAGAGGAATGAAAGGTTAAAAAAAAGGCACTTCAAAAATAGGTACGTAAACTGGCATCAAAGCAGCATGATTTGCTAATGAGAACATTTGGACAAAAGGGTTATATATGCAGGTGTGAAACAGATTAAAGTATGTTTGAACCCTCGTACCTAAGGTGCAAGTCCTCAGAGTATTTCAGGCAGGCGTAGATGAATTCTTTGATTTGTGAGTATACTTTAGGCACAAATTCAGAAAATGGCAGCTTCTTCGGAAAAGGCATCTGTTCAGAAAAAAATACATGAAAAGTAAATGAATAAAAAATAAACAAAAAATAAATAACAGTACATAAAGCAAGTGTTCTGGAGGGTTTATGAAATCAGAAATATAAACTAAAGTATGTGAATTATTCTTTAAATATTTATTTGAGCTATAAAGTTCTATTAAGTCTAAATCGTTCATTTGATGTGGGACTACTTTTCTAGCGGGACACTTCTGGTTCTGGGGCTGTATAACAGACACATTTTTTTTAAAAACATGATAATTTTACTTGAGAAATTATCTTTAGTCAAGAATTAAGATAGCTGTAATATATAATCCCTGGAATGTATTTTAACAGCTGCCTTGCCCTGTGTACTTACATTGTAATTGCTTTAAATCATCAAACTTTGTGGTTGAAATAAAAAATATTGACAATTCGCAACACAAGCTGTTAATAGAGCTCACCAGGAATTTCCATTTATAAAAGAAAACAAAGGCAGCCTTATTGCATGAAAAAGAACAGCTACAAGTGCATGTATCACCAAGAATGTTAGCATCCCTTGATTACTACAACAGTATTGGGCAGTAGTTCTTGTTGACGTCAATGGGAGACTTAACATCTATGGCTTTGTTCAAGTATTTCGGAGGATGTGCATGTTAGTAATCAGCTTCTTGGACAGCAGGAGGATATTTATGTCTTTGTGGAGACTGGAGTGTGTGTAACTGAGGGTATCTGTGAGAAAAATCTCTAGGATAAAAGCTTTCTTATGTGCCTAATGCTCACCTTCTCAAGCTCTGGATCCTGGAAGGGGAATTGGCCTGCGATCCGCTGGTACTCCTCAGGGGACGCCACAGGAATGGGGCTGTAGTTGTCCTGATCCAAGATTTGCCTAACCAACAGAATAAGTGTGAGGGGAAAAGACCTGACTTCACAGATGAACTGATCATAAACCTGATGACAACAGCAGGATATTTAAGAAGACTAAATAATCTTAATAAATAAACCATTTACTGGACTCAAGAGCAGTGTGTCTGTCTGTCTGTGTGTGTATTTGTGTAACTCAGTCAAGGCTAACACACACAACAGATCTTCCTTGAAAGCCTGTTCCCACAGTAATGATATTGTGAGTCATTCAAAGACTCCATAGCATCATTCTTTTATGGAGTGAGTCAAGTGTCTCTGGCAGGGATCTAAAAACGACTCCAGCAAGGTTACGACAACCTTTCCGTGTCATCTGCTCTTAAGATTCAGCTGAGGAGATCCAAGGAGTTTAAAAAAATAAAAAAATAAAAAAAAATAAACAACAAATTGACATTTTTGGATTAAATGCTCTTTAAAAAGGTCCCCAGCACACACAAAAAAAATGAAAATATTTGTCCTTCAAGAAATATGATTTAGTCATATGGGTGTAATTTGATCAGTGATTTTAGTTTAATAGTTTGGCCTGACAAAATGCATCTGTCCTTCAACTGTCCTGTAATCCACAGCCTCTGCAAACATAAATCTCTGGGCACTACAGGTATAAGATTCAGGCAATTTCTTAAAATGGTACTTTGATAGAGGGCATTAAAAATGTATATTTCATTAAAAAAATGATGATTGGTTACCAAGTATTGAATTGCAGATCAGAACAAATGATGTACAGTATACATAACCCGATTTAAACTGAACGTGCCTTACATTTGGGCATAACCCTATTAGTATAATTCCTTCAGTATGGATTTTTCAAGGGTCATAAGGTGATAACCAAATCATCATTATCCTTACTCAAATAAAAAAACCGAGGCATCGAGATGAAGAAAACAGAAAAGGGAGAGAGAAAAAGAGAGCCAGAAAAAACCTGAAGGACTGGTTCCACTTTTTCAGCAGTATCTCCCCATATTGATCCCTCATCTCCAGCAACATGTCAAACAACTGGTTTACTGGAAAACCATAACCCTGCAGAGAGAGAGAGGGGTGGATAATACCCAGCTCAGTTGAAAACAGGAAACAATGCATGCAACTCTCAGCAGAAATTAGAATTAAACAGTGTTTATACATTTACATTTATCCAACTTATTTCTTACAACAAAAAAAGCATTTAGTCATGTCCCCAAAACACACATGTAAATTATTAAATAAGATATTTTCCTACCATCTAAATAATTCAAGCTTGAAATCATACCTTAATGTATTTGTGTTTTTGCCATTCACACAGAACACATACTTGCATTCAAAGACAATGAGATTGCAGGGTTCTCAAGGCACATTACTTTTAACTTGACACTGCATTGCAGTTGACTGAAGGCTAGTGATATGATACATTATATCAAAAGGAACAAACAATATACTGAACCTTTTTGTAATGTTTATTCAATTCTGTATTTGTTTGTCACAATATTTGTTGTCACAATATTGTCTTTAAATCATGCTTTTCACAAAAAAATTGTTATATGTGATTATTTACTTGATTTAAAAAAAATCGAATCATTAGACACCCCTTGTTCTTAGACGTTATCCATATAAACAAGAGCACAACAGCTGTCTTGATGGTCAGGAACTAGCCCATCTCACCTGCAGTGTGTCTGCAAACAGCACTATGAGATTCTTCAGATCTAAAATCAGGTCTGGATCAGTGCAATACGACTGCAAAGACACAAGAGAGTGTGATGGATTACATCAGAAGCAGGGGAAGGAAAGCACAGGGATTAAGATTGCTTGGTATAAATGCAACAACAACAAAAAATATGTATATTTTATGCAGCATTTATTTTAGCAAATAAGTATCTGACAATTGAATGCGTATCTTGGAATTAAACTGTATGGTTTGTAGTCCTAAAACCAGACGAGGGTTGGTCTTTTTGAGCCATAGGTTCCCCCGGAATTTTAATAGGTTTTAGAGAGGGGTTTTTAATTTATGAGTAAAATAAGGACAACAACCACCACACAGATGAGAGTTAATTTACGAGGATAACCGTCAAAGTCCTTTTGCAGGAACTTGCAACTTACATTTTTAAAACCACAACTGTTTCAAACTTCACATTTGAGGTAATTTACACAACTGTTCAAGTTTGTAAGTCAGTAGGATGCTTGTGGGCAGCCATTATTACTTTTATTCATCAAGGGTGCATAAAATTAAACAGTAAAACAATTTGTTTTAAACTCAGCACAAAAAAAATCTATTTAAAATATATGCTATTCTTTTAAGTTTCTATTCATAAAATAATCATGAACAACATATTTCTGAAGGATCATGCAACACTGAACACTAGAGTAATGGCTGCTGAAAATTTAGGGAAAAAACACATCCTTCCTCACAGGAAAACAGGGGCCGGATTCAGGAAAATCTCCATGAAAAGAAGTTAAGAAAATTCTGAAGATAAATTCTAAAAAGTTTGTAAGAATTGTCCTAAGTGATCTCAAGTAGTTCTCAAATATCTTCTTAAGAAGAAAATGACAGGCTTTGGTGTTATTTGAGAGAAACTGAATGAAAAACACCTCAAAGCTCATCTTTTTACCGTAGTTGTCATTATAAGCATGCAGACTATTTTTGTTGCGACTGGCTTGACAGTCAGCGTCATGTTTTTAATGCACGGTGTAGTTACAATAGTTTTATTAAAAAGAGCCTGTCTCAGCGGTCTTTCCCATTCATTTGCTCCCCGTCTTTTAGTGCTCTCTCTAGAGTGAACACTGTCCAGTATTTGTGTGCACTGCCTTGCTAGTTCTAGCTAGAGTGAACACATCAATATTTCACAATATTATTATTTGTACTGCATTTTTAATTAAATAAATACTGCCTTGGTGAACATTAGAGACTTCTTTCAAAAAAACATTTTTTAAATCTTACTGACTGCAAACTTTTGAACGGTAGTCTATGTTGTACAACGAAATGTGAAAGCAGTGTCTTCAAGTAATGGCCACCACCTTATTGTACTAGAAAACCACTATACTAAAAACCAAATCAGAAATTCCAGAGGGAAGTCATGGTGAATTAGCCTTCCTGGTTGGCCTTCAAATTGATGCCTTGACTAAACAGATTTACTGCTTGTCTTTTGGCTTGTCTTGCTCAGTGTGTGTTGAGTGTGTAGTGTGCAGACATACTGAATGAGTACGCAAGGCTGCAATAGTCTTGGAAAGAGCCAGCTCCCACAATTCTTCCACATAAGCCCTGTTTACCAGGCCATGCGTGGTGTGCAAGATGTGGTCCTCCACTACAAAAAACCTACAGGACATATACAAAGAAAGGTGGTCACACTGGCCAAATGGTCACACTGAGGCTGCACAGCACCCAAAGGAATCAGTCATCAAACAGGCCAGCACCATTCCCCAAAAAATCCCAGACACCCCACTGTGCGAGTGCCCTGAGCCTTTTTCTTGTGCCATTTAGGATGTTTGCAAAACCCTCCATTCCAGACACAGGCCTTCCCAATATTCCCATCCAGACACTCGGAATAACACCAATCTGCCACTCCACATCTCCAGAACCATAAATTCTAAAGCTCAGAGAGTTTTCCGGCAACACTGGGATGAAGAATCAGGAAGGGCCAGAGGAAGGGGAGCGTTTGGCAAAAGGGAGGGTCTGAATACTGAGCCAATAAAAGGATTCAGCCGTTTTAATTCATTCTCTCCTACATTAAAAGCAATTTTCAGTTCATTTAGCCATTCAAAATAAAACGTGCACTGCACTTACCCAACAATTTGATTGAAGTAGCGTCTGTATCCCTCTAACGTTTCATGCTGGAGTCCACAGGAGGCAGGAAGGAAAGTTTATGAACATCAGTCAATTGAGCAGTCTACTATAATCATTTTTATTTATTTTTTTTATTATTATTGCTGAAATACTAGATTGACCTAAAACATTATTATTTAATTTGTTTTAGAATGCATTATTTCTTTGAAAAATGTGTACCTTTATTACCTCAATAATAAGTCATATTTCTGATCAAAAAACAACATACCTGTACAATCACATTCAACACTTTAATATACACTACCAGTCAAAAGTTGGGGTTAGTAAAATTCTTAAATATTTTTGAAAAAAAATCTTTTATGCTCATGGATACAAAAATACAGTAAAACAGAACGGTTTTCCATATTAATTTATTTCAAACATATCTCAACATCATTTTCCAATTGTTGTGCAAGCTAATGAAAACGCTATATGAACACATCTACACTAGAGGTCCCCATTTGAACTTTCAGGCCCTAAATTAACTATACCTTGGTGTCAAGTTCATAGTATCCATCCATCTCAACTATGTATAAATTTGTATGCTATGTAGTGCTAATGACTTACCACCTCACAGTTCCTGAGAGTTTATGTCAGGTGATGTTAGTGATTGGGGAGGTGCAGTGAATATTATAGGAGGGTGTCAGACAGACAGTTAGATACAGCATGTTCTCAGGCAGTGTAAGGGCGTACCATGTTAGAGTGAGGCTGCAGCACGAGTCTGGCCTGTTTCCGCCTCTGCTTCCTGTAGTAGTTCTCAAACGTGTCCCGGGCACCCTGTGTAAGGCAGATACACATTCTAAGAACCTGAGTGAGAATATGGCTCTCAATTTGAGTGAACAGCTCTGTGACCAATGAGCAGCAGTCATGTAAGACTTGTGTTTACAGCAGAAAAGCTCAAGATGAAACAAGAGAGGGAAGGTAATAACGAAAAGAAGCAGTTGACACAGGAAAACAGATTCCTACTGGTAGACACCAAGCTAAACTTTTAAAAAAAAGAAAAAAAGAGCATATCGGGTCTCTCTCTTCTAATCTCATAGTATGACTCAGAATACAGTGCAGCAGAGGCTTGTGGTCTAAAAACAAAGACACTCATTCAGCATTTAAAGACTTGACCCTTTTCCCAGAGTCCCAAAGTGCAGTTCCTGTCCACCTCACACAGACTGCTATCAAAGTCTATAAGGGCATGACACCAACACATGCACACACGTCCCAGTCAGAAAAGAGCGCAGAAACAACACAGACACTCACAGAGAGAGAGAGATAAAGACAGAAAACAGCGGCAGTACGGTTAAGACTTATCACTACCTGGTCAAGTGTCTCTAAATGTATCTAGACGGAGCGGGTGACTAACTCTTATAAAAGGATAATACAACAGGGCAAGACTTGACCAGCTATAACACTGCACGGCACACTAATAGAGCTCATGTGTCCACAGGCAGACTTGAATGTCAATTGATTCCTATAGAGTTCGAAAAATCTAAGCTAATAATGTGATACATGCATGTGATGCAAATACATACCACACATAAAGTCATGGCAGACATGAACATGGTCCCTTTATCTGAATATAAGAAACGGGCAAATGCACATTTTAAATATGCCCTACGTTTCATAAAGAGGAATGAAAACACAATGAGGTGTGACTCGCCTGCAAGGAAAATGCCAAAAAAAAAAAATCAAATGATTTCTGGAAAGAAATCTAAAGAATGGATAACTGTAAAACATCTTTGCCAACAAATATTGATAGTGTAAGTGTCAATATTTTAAGTCTATTTTATCTGTGATGTTAGAGCCTATTAGTAAAGACAAAGCTGGCTAAATAAATAGCATGGATAATTACCGGCCTATAACTCTGGAGAGTATTCTATCCAATGTCCTGGTAAGGACTTTACTGAATAAGTTGGAATGGTTTGTCCTGACCATTAACAACCAGTTTGGTTTTCAACCTAAACATGGCACAGATATGTGTGTTTTTGCTTTAAAGGAGATTTTAGATTTGTATAACAGGCATAATTTTATGTGTTTTATTGATACCTCTAAAGCATTTGATTGTGTAAATCATAAAAAAAAAAAAAAATTTACAAGTTACACAACTGAGGAGTTCCCAAATTTCTAGTGAGAATTCTGGCTTTTTGGTATGCTCAGTCAATGTATGTAAAATGGGGTCTCTGTGTCTGCTCCCTTCAATGTATGAAATGGAGTTAGACAGGGAAGCATTTTGTCCCCTTTTCGCTTTAATGTTTATATGGAGGATTTATCGAAGCTCCTAAACAGTTGTGGAACAGGTTGTATGGTTGGTAAGTAACACTATCATCATCCAATTGATGTACGCCAACAATTTGGTTATTTTCTGTCCTTACAGTGCTGACCTTCAACAGTTATTGAGGGTTTACTCTCAATATGGCTCAGACTTTGACAATAAATACAATGCAAAGAAGAGTAATGTTATGATTGATAGGAGTAGGGAGGACAGGAAACTATAATTTCCTGAATTTTCTCATTCTGGTATTGCCCTTAAGGTATGTGATGAGGCTAATCTAAATACTTAGATCATACGACACTGTCTATAAATGTCCCTATCATCAGTTTTATAATGTCCTATGCACAAGCTAATACGTTGATTTGCAAATTTGGTATGTGCTCAGGATCTGTGAAGACTGCACTTTTTAGAGCATATTGTATCCCTATGTATACTGCCCATTTGTGGCGGCATATAATGATGGAATAAGGCTGCTGCTTAAGGTGCCACGATGGAGCAGTACAAGCCAAATGTTTGTCAGTGTTGGCGTGCCCACCTGTTCTGCACAATATCATGCACAGATGTATGTGTAGGTTGTTAGACTCTGCAAACAGTATCATTTCAACACTGACGAACCCGGCCCTAAGTTCAGTCAGGTTCTTCTCCAGTGTGTGTAACCAGTCGCGTTTTAGCCTATATGTAAACATGCAATATTTACATATTGCATATTTATGTAAATATTAACATAAACATGCAATATGTAAATATTGTGTGTTCACATATAGGCTATTATAATTAAATATTGCATATATAGTATTACATACTATATATGAATCATTTTGTTTCTTCTTATTTTTTATAAGTAATGTGCATTAGGATGTTTTGTGATATATTTTTCTGTATTTAGTTGTAATTTAGTTCATGTTTAATGCATTATTTTAGTGTCATGCATGTTACCTTGATAGTGTTTTGTCTTCCTGTCTATGATCCTGTGCACCGTCTATGTATGTTTTATAGACAGACCACTTACGATAAAGACTGATTTATAATGCAGCTCTCTATTTTACCACTTGTATTATTATGGTGGTTATTAGTACATTTTAAAGTACAGAGCAGAATTTGGTACTTCAAGTAGATTGGTATATTAACACTGTCACTTAATAAAATATACAGTTGCAAAATATGCCATTACGTAATAATGGAAACATTGTCACTGTGCTTTTTAAAGTGAATTTCTGATTAAAAGGGATATTTTTACTACTCTACAGCTATATACAGTATACTTATTACACCAGAGTCTTGACTAAGGGCACAATAGTGATACTGAGACCCTTGAGGGTTTGAACTTGCCATCATTCGGTTAGCAAGCCCAAATAGTTTTCAACTAGGCTACGACACCCCAAGACCACCCAGATGTAATGATGTGAGAGGAAGAATAAGGTTTGAGAAATAAGAATTGAAGGAGAAAACAGCAGGCACATAAATGGAAAAGCATTATACAAATTTCAAATTACTTCAGAATAACCTGAAACCTTTAATAACAACAGGGATCAAACATATACTATGCTTTGACCACAAATGCCTTCAGAGTACAGACAGAGGTTTGAACAATTCAGTGAGAAACACAAAAAGTATAAGAATGTAACTTGTGCAACACTAAGTGCAACAACACACACACACACACACACACACACACACACACAAACACACACAAACTTCTCTCTCACAAAAATTGTTGGGAAGTCTGATTCATTTTACTAAGATGGTTCATTCATCAACTTATTTAAAAAAAAAAATGGATTCAATGATTCATAGCCACTCGCTTTAAATTATGAGCAGCTGAAGCTTCAAAGTAGCTTCCCCCAAAACTGAACAGTCCGAAGTATGGCAAAATGACTCCTGCAAAATATACGGTCATTGATGACACAGACTCTTTGGTGCAGGATGTATATTACCTCAGAATCCTTAAAAAGAAATGTTGGAGATGGAACAAAAAGGATGTTAGAGAAGGATGCTGTGTTCTGTGTGAAAGGAATTTAACTGAGTGTGTCCATCCTGTTGGCTATACAATTTTTTGTGCGGTTACTAGACTGAGAAGAGCAGGTCTACCAACTGCAGTCTAAACCCAATTAATCAAGTCCAAATGCTCCATCTCATATAGATGTTCCTTAACCTAAACAGTCAAAATCAAAAGGAGAACAGTGCCAACATCAACTATCGTGGAAAGATTCATGGTAAAGTTCAGCTGAACTTCCCTACACAACGGTCTAGTGCCTCTGATGCCTGGTTGTGCTTCTCTGAGTCAGAGAAGTAGGATGGAGGCCTGTTTTGTGGTTCTCCTTCTCAAGGGTTTCCTGCTGCAGCTGGCCCATCACAACCAGTCTCTGTTTTTACTGATCTGAACACAGACCAGAACTGTTAGAGAACTGAGACACTGTTCAGAGTTCCATCAGGAGCAAAGGGGAGGAGTTTGAGCTGGAAGTCGGTACAGGAGACCAACAGGAAAAGAAAGCCAGGAGGAACAGAACAGAATAGAATAATGACTGTTTTACACTACAGTTCTACAGGAGCAAACAGAGGTAAGAGTACAAAGTGACCCCAGGGAATCTCCACCAGCTTTGGATTTAGGACATAGTGGCACCATTAAATGTCTGCACTTGAGGTCATAATGAGTTAAAAAGAAAAATGCCATTTCATTTTGGCTGTGTTCTGGCAATGTAAAACCAATAAGAGGTTATGGTAAGTGAAAGACCTTAAGGCAGAGAGGTCACAGTTTCAACAACTAAACTTAAATATCACACTTCCTCTTTTCTCTGCTTTCTATTCTATTGCAGTCCACTGTTCTTTTAATTCCACCAATCCAGAGGGATAATCTTTTCCTCTGTCCGTTTGAACTTTATTATCTTCAGATTCATAAAAATGTCAATTGTTTGATTGCAGTGTGAAGAAAAACTTAAAACATATTATCTTCTATTTAAGTTTTTCCGCCAAAACACTTTTGACAAAAGAACAGGGTGTACTCTCCAAAGGGCACTCTGACCTCTCTCTCTTGTTCTGTTCTTTCGCCATCCTTATTCTTTCCATCCCTCGGCTTGAATTTCCAACCAGAGTTCAACTTCCTGTTCCTCCGTAGCAGCTCCATATAGTTCCAGGCTTCACAGTCATACTGTCTCACACACATCCAAAAAACAACAACAAAAAAAAGCCAAGGGACACCGTGGCAGGGTCACGACCCTGGTATGAAGGAAACCCAGGTGAACCCCCTCAGCGCCTCCTGCCATCTGGAGTGCAGCCAGCTCAGGAGTCAGAGCAGAACCAAAAAAGAACCATTGTACATCTACAGGACCATGGTCATGAACAAATTCTATATTTGACTTGTTTCCCTCCCTTCAATAAGTGTCTCTCTGTCCCTCTCACTCTTTACAGTAGCGTGTAGCGGTGTTTACATGATGTTTGTTTAAATTATCTGGAGTGATGTCACACTAAGGCCAATCGCCATATAAACATACAACAGTCTCAACAACTTCCTTCCTGTGGGGGCGTTCAGGCCACTGAATATACAGTGAATGGGAAGTATCTGCCATAAGCGCATTAAACGGTGAGCACAAACTCATGAACGCCTTTTTCAAACAAAAAAGTTCTTCAGGGACATATAAAGTGCAATTCTGATTGTTTTTGTACAAGTAAGCATTGTGATTTCCCAGGGTCTGAGGTGACTCAAGGGTCACCAGGGAAAGGAAACACAAAACTCGAACATTCCCTCTAAAAAAGAAACACATCGACTCACTTATCGTGGCTCTTTTCTTATTTATTTGCTTTTTCCCTATAACCTCAAAACAGTGTGTGTGTCTCACTTCTATGACTCCCTGGTCACTTTCAAACAACTCTCGTCCTTTACTTTTCCTCCCTTTCCTTTGCGTCCTCAGACGGCTCCTAGACCGGGTTTCCAGAGCAGCTTTGGACTGGTCAAAAAAAGGGCAAGACATGAACTCTAAAGGCTTCCTCTCTACCCCGAACCCCCAGCATGCCATTCTCACCAGCTTCCATTACAAAGACTATTGTAGTAATGACAGTCCATCTGCTCGCACATGAAATTTACAGGCCGGAGGGTCATAAAAGTGACATTCCACCAACTTAAACAATTCAAGAGTCTTCATGAAGAGCTGTCAGCACGTACACTCCGAAAACAAACACGTGCGCCCTCGCATTAAAAAAAAAAAAACTAAAAAAAAAACAGACGTACCCACCCAAGCACGTAGACCTACACCAAATTCTTGGTCGTATTTTGAAGCATACCACAAGAAAATAGTTTAAAGACTCTTGACTCTACAAATGTGTGTGTCTAGCAAGTTAATAGTTTAACACTGATGCATTTTTCATTACTTGTGACTGTGTCAAATGAAATATTTGTTTGTGTAGGGAACATTCCAGGGTACTTTTGGGTGGAGAACTTGCTGGTAAACTATGGAGCAGTTTCCACTGGCAAATTTCAGCAAAGTCATTGACAAACAACTGGTGCTTAGATTTCAAATGACCAGCCAGCACTGATTAACAGATGTACTTATCATAAAGAGATAAAAATCAATGTAGGGTTGCATGACTTTGACCAAAAATCTTATTGTGATTATTTTGTCAAATACTGCGATTTACTGCGATCTAATATCAAGATATTCCCCATTGGGATTACAACTTTATTTCACTTAATAATGCAGCTATACATCAAATAAAAAATATTTATACATTTACTATTATTCAAAAGTTTGGGGTCTGTAATATTTTTAATGCTTTTAAAAGGTAGTCTCTTATGCTTACTAAGGCTGCACTTATTTGAACAAAAATACAGTAAAAATATTGTAAAATATTACTAGTGCTACAATTTAAAATTACTGTTTTCTATTATAATATAGTTTAAAATGTCAGTCTAATATGCTGACTTTGTGCTCAAGAAACATTTCTTACTATTATCAACATTGAAAACAGTTAACATGATACAAAATTAAGGGTTATTAGATGAACAAAAGTTCAAATATTTACAGTGACACAATATAGAAATATTTACAGTCACTTTTGATCAAATTAATGTATCCTCGCTGAATAAAAGTATTAATTTCTTTCTAAATAAATTCTTACTGACACCAAACTTTTGAACGGTCGTATAAAATGCTCACTCATAAAACGGTAACATTAACATGAAATTTTAAATGACCAACCTCTCATACACACACTAAAATACACATGCACATTTTCAGGAAAATATGCTGAAAACACACATTCTTCAAAAGACATTCTCTACCTGAGAATAACACTGCAACAAAAGGCCTTGGGGAACAAAGTGAGGGTTATATACCGGTATGTAAGCGTGAGGGCCAGCATAGAGATCGTTTTCTGATTAAAAATATCAGACAAGTCAAACCTGAAATAAAACAGAATGCAAATGATAAATACTCACCAATACAGTGTAGATGTGTAAACAGCGATACACAGGAGAGAAGTCCACCAAGTCCTGCGCACCAGGAATCTGCAATAAAATAGTCAGTGAGAGACATAGTATCCTATACAAATAACCAGACCTAAAGCTGGAAGTCAATAAGGAAAAATGACATTAAAGATATTTTTCAACTAGAATTGATTTAAATTTTCAAATGTCATGAAAAATGAATGTAGAGTAAAATGAATAGTTTTACCACATTTAACTTATCGCCTTCTTTTTATTTCCCTTCGACTTGAGCCACCCTTGACCTTACTAGTATAGGAAATACTATTTTTTCAAAAGTAACCCAAACAAATGGCCAACTGAACAATACCAGCTTTGATCTGGTGCCCGCAAAATAGCAACCAGGGACATTCAAACCCGACTACTTCATGGCACCACCAACAATTAAACCAGAATGTGGAAAAAACAATTCAGTCTTGATGCACCACTGGGACAGTGCTGGAAATGTCTGCCCAGTTCAAGGATGGCGTGTTCACACCAACATACTCCCCTAAAACAGTTTACAGACAGGACGAAGGGGCGCAAGGGGACATCGCTCAGGTGGCAGGGGGTCATTAAACGGGCACTGATCTGCATCTTTGGATACAACCGTTTCTCAGGAAGCCCCTGAGCACAGAGATTCAAGCAGATTAAAGCCTGGCACAAGCAGTGCTTCTCAAACAGGAGCCAGAAGAGGAAAACATGATGACGCACAGGCTGATTGAAGCTTGGAGGGAAGGGAAGGGGGAAAGGTTAAACAAGAGGGCAAAAAGCATTAACCTTACCAGGGTCAGTTGAAGGTACATTTTTCACTTATGGAACTATTGTGAAAACGTTTATGCTGATCAAACTGAATTCAAAATAGTATAGTTAACAATGTTGCACCATCATGGAATTGGGTAAGACATTAGATAAAAATTATAACTTTAGTCAACAATTGCATTAACGTTTATTTCGCAAGTAACTTTTTGTTAGCTGCTTTGATATGAAAGTGCCTGCTTAGCATAACGCAAACGGAAAACAAAAGTCCATCACCAGTGTCAATCTAGTGTTGCTTCAGTTTGAGCAAGTGAAAACACCATGTCAAAACAAGAAGTCGTCACACACGCTT
Organism: Meda fulgida; assembly: GCA_030578275.1. NCBI lineage: Eukaryota > Metazoa > Chordata > Actinopteri > Cypriniformes > Leuciscidae > Meda > Meda fulgida. The sequence goes on from CM060622.1 coordinate 39,494,111, forward strand.
ATCTGAGCATGTCAAAATAAAATCAACGTGAACTACCCAACGAACATTGACTGTCTTGATTGTGTAATTTTAATTTGTCTCTAAGGACATAAGCGAGGATCATCCTTGCGCTCCGTGCCGGTGGTAGCTACAGCTGGGGAGCACGTCTTGCATGCTCCACACATCTCGCATTGCTGGCTCAGAGGAGCAGGGCAGGCCTAATGACACTAAACGACTGCGGAGATGAGACGCTCCATTAAGAAAAGGGAGGGGATCCTGGACTGGGCAGGCAGCCCAACAGCATGTCCATAGGGATATTAAAGTAAAGCAGGAGAGAGGGATTGATGGAGAGGGACGAAAACAGAGACAGAGAAACTGGGATTTAGAGTCAATATTCAGAGATTCCATTAAAATATTTTAACTAATTGCTGACTTTAGATTTTTGGCTAATGTAGATAGAAGACTGTACTAAAAAAAAACTGTGACAGTGTTTTTCAAATTTAAGTTATTCATACAAAGGTTGAATCAGTTGGAGTGGTCACTGAATTAACCTGACTCACTTATTGAGTGATTAATTTCGTCATGTTTAACTGAATGAACCAAGAACCATTACTGTGTTTTGGGGCTGGTTGTTTATTTAAATAAATGTAGAAACATTTCTGATTAAAAAAAAAAAAAAAAAAATTAAATCCATCTCAAAAATATTAAAAGAACTGTTAGCGGAATCACTAATAGGAATCAGAACCAGAATAGTTACATTCAATATGATTCCCACCCAAATGAAGGACTGACACAGAAGGAAAAAGAGCAAAAAGAGGATAAAACCCAAAGTCACATTTGAATGAAGAATTCTCTTTTTTTTCTGGTTTCATAAAGTGCCTGTGCACAAAAGTAGACTAAAAAAAACTTGCTACAAGCTTCAAATAAATTGAAATGCTTAACTGCTGAGGTGAATCTTTCCTCTCTCACCTCATCCTCTTCTTCATACTCCACATCCAATATCCCAGAATCCTGTTCTGAGAAGGGGTTGCTTTCAGTTTTGTCCACCTCTGTGCCTGAGCATGCTTCCTTCCGTATCCTCCGTCCACTCGCTGACCGCTGCTGTGATGTCACGGCATTGTCACGTGCGATCTGCACCTGTGCCTGAAAATGAAACGCAGCAACATGTGAAGAGGAACATATGGTAGGACTTTCATTTTTTTTTTCGTTTCATTATTTATGCACAAAAAAAGATTGATTGACAGATAGATTACATTTGTTTTTTGTTTTTTAAAAGAATCCAAATAACATTTGAATCCATTTTAAAATACAAACAAAAGTTTTTTTCTCATAATACTAATTTCTGCAAAGCTACTTTAAAATACGAGAGAGAGAGAGAGAGAGAGAGAGAGAGAGAGAGAGAGAGAGAGAGAGAGAGAGAGAGAGAGAGAGAGAGAGAGAGAGAGAGAGAGAGAGAATCCCACATGTATTCAAGAAGGAACAAAGACTGAACTTATGTCAATCATTTTCCATGTGACATTCTAACTCAATAGCGATACTGTTCTACATATTGACAAAGTACGTCTTTCCCCATTAGTGGCAACAAAGGGAAAGGCACCTGTGAAAGGATTTCCCATAAGGAAAACGTGAGAGTTCAGATGAGATTTCCTCAATAGAACGGCATTCTTTAACTAACAGCATCTGACGTCAAGACTAAGTTCAATGCGCACACAACCTTCTCCTTACAGACCTCTCAAGTTATTTAGTGGAGAGCAAGATTGGGGCATGGAGGGCTCTTGAAGCAGACAACAAAAAAAACTGTCTCTTTATTGAAAAAAAAAAAAAAGAAAACTCCATAACTAAGCAGCGACAATAGGATACAAAGGAGATGTTGTCGGTTTCCTGGTGGTTCCACAGAAAGGATTCAAGACAACACTGTTTATTCTGATTATTCTTCTCTGAGAATGAGAAGGTCCAAATGAGCTTATTAGACTACGCAAAGATTGAGCTCTCTAGTAGAGTCATGTGCGTCATAGCAAGGGTATATTGGATGGTGGCACAAGAAGAGACCTTTGCAACTCAAAAATTCCTTCCCATGAAGAGCATCAGATTTAAAGGACTTCATTACAGGAAATGTTGTGATCCCAGTCTCTTAAACAGACAAAAAGGTAATTGAGAGAAAACTTCAACACCATGAGGACAAAAGAATTGAAAGAAAATAGCGATAATAGGATGCAAGGGGGATGTTGTGGCTGCCTGATGTTTTCACAAAAAGAATTCAAGCCAACACTTTTATCCTAATAATTCTTCTCTGAGAATGAGATGGTCTAAATGCACTAATTTGACTATTTAAAGATTGAGCATTGTCATTGTATTCATCATTGCATTGTGCTCCACTTATTTCTTTAGACATGTCTGAAGTTTTAGTCCTCTTCTAATCTCTAGTAGAGGCATGTGCGTCATAGCAAGGGTGTATCGGATGCAGTATGTTACAGTAGTGTGTTGTCTATTGTGCTTCATTGGCTGTTATGTCCCATTCGTTCAGTTCGGTCCTCTCATCTTAAGTAGAGGCATTCGCGTCAGAGTGATGGGGTACTGGATGGCAAACAAAAAGAAAGAAACAAACACTGCAAAAATTCCTTTCCTTCAGTGGCCCCATGAAGTGCTCCATTATTAAGAACTTTTGAATTTCACAGTGAAGACATATTAGTTAGCCACAGCTGCAAATTCAGGATTTAAACTAGAATGTGACTTTGTTAATGCAGTGCCAAATAAGAGAGGAAAAAGATTATTCCTTATTAAAGGTGAAAATATCTTTAGCTGTTAAAAAGTTATGCAGTTTGTTGTACAGTACGTATTCTCTTCATTCTTGTATATTTGTAATTGTGAATAGATTGCAATAGAAGTAAAAATCCCATCCAAATTGTTAAGTGATGACATATGCTTCTATAGAACTTCTATAGCTTCTATAGAACTTAAGCTACGAACTCCCGCTTCCATGAAGCATTTCAAATGTTGAAAATCTCTCTACAATCTCAAACAACTTAAGTATTTGATTATTTTGCCATCGTTATTTTTATGTACTGTAATGTTTACTGTTTTTGATGTATTTTCAATTAATGTTGTTATACATTGTGTGTATATGAGTCTGAGTCAATGACAAATTATTTCCACATTAGTGGACAATATAGTTGAATAAATCAATCATTCATAGTTTATTTTTGGTTTTCAGCTAAACGAAAACTTTAATATCAGTTTCTGTAAAAAAAAGTAATTTTGGTGCATCTCTACCTTAAACAGATTGATTTTATACTTATAAAAAATATCTATACATCAGTAGCTTTATATTGTAGGGTTGTCTTTTTACTCAGATGTAGCCTATCATTTGTTTCATGGGCTGTATATTCCATTTCTGCACAAAAAAAAAAAAAAAAAAACATACACAGTACTGGTACCTTTTTCTTCTATGCCCCTATATGCTTTTTCAAATATTACCTTTCATGCAGTGTGTAATGTAGCTGTCTGTGAAAGTAAACAATCTGCAAAGTTGTGAAGCCGAAAGTGCACGATAAATAAAGTTCTCTCAAAAGAAAGAATCGACTCTGAACCGGCTAAACGATTCGTCAGGAATTCGATTCCCACTTCCATTACAGCTACACGTTACTGGGTAACATGTTTGCCTAATGCCCACCTATATTCTACATTGTCCTCCCACGAACAACTTGACTAGCCCTCAAACGCTGTAACTAGTGTACATGTCGCTTGTGTACATGTCGATAAGACTCCATTTTCTGCTCAGCGAAAGCAAACTCTCATTCACGCAAGTGCTCGGCTAACGTATGTGCTGTTATGATACAGTTAATGATACAGTTCCCACATGTGCACCGCAATAAATTAGAAATATACACATCAGTTTGTTGATGGACATACACTTGTTAATGCTGATGGTGAGGAATTACAGTTGCAAAATCTCATGATGAACGACAAACTGAGTACTAGCGTATCACTGAGAAACGTCCCAATCAAGTCGTCCTTGCGATGGAGGTTTGGGTTGAATAACTAGTTATTCCAATGTTTCACCATTGGACTCGCACTCGAATAGATATGGTAAAATCGACGCCATCATTACTGTACACATTGTAAAAACAATCTCTAAGCTTTAGGAAGCCTCCAGAGTTCAATGATGTTAATGGGCGTTTTGTTTCCGATAGGGATGCACCGATCCACATTTTTTCACTTCCGATCCGATCCTGATACCTGAATTTGGATATCGGCCGATACCGATACTTTTCCGATACCAGAGCTGTGTTTGCTTTAATATTATTATTATCATTATTGTTGATTTTATATGATGCTGAAATAAACTCCTCTCTACAGGCAAGTATGATATGTACGTATGTTAAATGTATGTCACAATATATATATATATATATATATATATATATATATATATTAAATTAATCAATAGATAAACAAAAGATTAAACAAAGATACACATTATACAAGCCTACACAGTGTTTTCATTTCAGGAAGGTCTACTAACATTATTCAGGTATGGTCTAAAAAGAATTATAATAAAGTAATCAAAAGTAAAATAGCACTGCAAAGTTAATCTTAGATTAATTTATGCTTATTAAAGCTAAAGTTATTTATTCAAGAGCTGTGAGTGATTTTCTCTTTGCCTTTTGTTGTTTGATTCTCAGTAATGGTGCAATCGTCAGCATGTTTATTAGACTGCTTCCCCTTTAAGAACGAGTGCAGATCTAATAGTCTACTGATGCACCATATTTTCTCCCAACTACTTCCATAACTACGTCCATTTTAGACATACTTAAACAAAAACTGTTTAAGTGAATCTCCAAGCCGGTCATTTTGACATTTTTGTGTAGGCTACATTTAATCGTTTAGACGCGCATATGAAGCCCAAAGAATAATGTGCTTGTCTCTTTGCGGTCTGTTTCGGAGCGCGCGCCGCATTGGGAACAGCATCTCTTGCGCAGATTTTTGTTCTTTTAATAGCTCTTTTTATTATTAAAAGCGTCTCGCAATTTAGCAACAGTAGAGACTGCATTTTACAACAATCACTGATCATGCTGATTCTGTCTTAAAGTTTGAGTTTTAAGGAGAAATGACAGCGCACTGCTGCGAAGGGAAGGAAGTTGCGCTAGACAGAATGCAGCTATAGTTTTTAATGGTTTTACCTCAATATATTCTATAATCTTTGGAAATCAGACTAATATCACAGATCTAAAGTGTAACCATATAGGCTACGTTTGAATGTTCAGTTCTGTCCACCGTCGTCACTCATTAAGCAGGGCTGTCGTGTTGTGCGCGCTGTGGCACCGCGTGAGAGATCTCTCTCTTTCTCTTCTGGACTGCGAATAGCAAACATGCATCACAGACAAATGGTTTAATTAAAGGTGCTCTAAGCGATGTCGGGTGACGTCACTTCTTGTTGACGTTTAAAGTATTGTCAAAAAAAATGGAGGCTAGTTTGACCCTCCCTCCTCCTCATCCGCGCACTAACCCCCCCAAACCCACACCCAAATCCTTCTTGTCTGTTATTGGCTGGAACAGTTTGTTATGTTTCGTGGTGCGGGTTAGCCCAGTTTGTTTTTGTTGCCGTTTGTGGAGCCTGGGGTGTCTACAGAGATCGCGTCTTTTTACAGCGTGTTCAGGGGACAGGCAGCCAGCGGATAGTGAGATGTTTGCTGTATGTGACAAAAAAATGTTCTGGCCTAAAAAACGCGTGACATCGCTTAGAGCACCTTTAATACGGCTTTGCTAACATTGCATTTAGCTGTCTTGCCCTGCTGTGGTGTTTCCAGTGTGAAGTATTTCCCCCACAGGATTTCCACACAGCGAACATAGGCTGCGAACTATCTATGGTATTTGTATGAAAAATAGTAGCCTAAATGCATTATTAAATAATGTAATTATATTCCATTAGTCCTTTAATACATTGTCTACATTAATAATATAATACAATTCAATATGTATATCCCACATTTCATAGTGCAGTTAATATTAGTAGGCTAACGTTACAGTAAATCCGTGGTAAATTATGGGGATTTGTAGACGGAAAAGCTTCTGACTGTATCATTGCGCAGTGTTTCTCCTGTTCGTCAGCGCGTTTCATCTGCCTTTAAACTGGTTTAAATCACTGAGACATTTGTGTTCTTCGCTGAATTCAAGCACTTCTCAGAGGATCTCGTGACCGAGACCAATCAGAGTAAACGAATCTGCTCTAGTGAGCTCGCGCTGCGCTGATGTTTGGACGTTGAGCCGAGCAGATAAACTGTCCGTGAGGCGCGCACGGTTCAAATGAGTTTCGTTCCGCTTTTGCCACATAAACATTATCGAACTCTTGATATCGTTTTATCGAGAAAAATTATATTGCGATAACAATCGTTAGCGTTTTATCACCCAGCCCTACTCTGAAGGGATGGTGGGATGCTTTAAAAGCTAGCTTGCTATTAGGACTGGGGCGGTATGGATTTTTTCTCACCGCGGTTGAAAAGCAGGAAATTCCCGCGGTATATTATATTTTGCAGTAAACCGCTATTAGCACCATCCCGCAATACATCCCTCTTACACACAAGCGCACACAGGGTGCTTCTAATATAAGATCTAATATTAAAAATTAAAAACTGAGGTCCTGCTTTTGGGGCTTTCTCATGAGTCATTCGCCTGGATTTTAATGCTTTAGCAAAATAGAATTGAAATTATAGGCTACAAGAGACATTACACAGGTACTCCTGCATAAAGGCCTAATAGTCAATACGAATGGAATGTTATTATGTGTCATGAAACATTCCGCTCCCCAACTCACGAAAGGTCGGATTTGCTCCATCTTTTGATGATGATGAGTTTTGTTTAGAAAACCTTGAATCCATGTTAGACACAATGTCACTAGACTCAATCCAAGTCATTAGAACCAATGTATCCATGTAATTAGACAAAACGTGCACATGTGCAGGCACTTTTTTTTTGCGGTGATGACGGTGACGAGCTCAGACCCGCGGTAGGGGTCACGTGACCGCGGTAATGCGGTAACCGTCCCAGCCCTACTTGCTATTGCTAGCCTCTCCGAAATTGCCTACCCTTCCTTTAAGGAGCCTACACTGCTAAAACAAAGATTATTTTCAACAGGTTTCCCCGAACACTGCAGCTTTTATAAATGTTCAATCATATTTGCATAATTTACTAATACCGTAAAACTTCTAATAATAGCCGAGTCCCAAATAGACGCCTGTCTCTTTTACACGCCTGGAGTGGCGACAGGTTTGGATAAATAAAGGCCGGTCTCAAAAAGAGGCCTGGTCTGTTTTTTAGTTTCGGGTTGTATTTAATCTTCTAAAACCTGTCAGATTGTCTGTTAAAGCCAGTTCTATGGTGCAGATTGCACACGCAAGAGAGCCCTGCGCATCTGGGCGGGAGCTGTTAGCGCAAGAAAGGTAGGCAGAGTTAGCGGAGGCCGGAGAGGGAGAAGTGGAGGAGAGCGACGGGGAGGAGGAATTTGCCAATGAACTTGTAGTTGAGGATCGCTGTGATGATGATGATAGTGATGAATAGGGTCATTTTGTACCACATGATTGCAGTTGTTTTACAGGGTAGCCTTCATTCTTTCTTGTTGATGTGTTTCAGGCAACACGTTCATAGGCTCAATGAATATGTACCGGTAACGCACCGTGTCGCAACTCAAGGTATTATGATATTCTCAATTCATTCAGTTAACGGACGGTCTGAGGTAAAGTGTTCAGACTGCAGACTTAGCAACGATTGTATTTAATTGTACAGTACAATCATAACATAGTACAGACATTATCTTAATTTGATAATGTCTTTAAACAAAAATATTGCTGGCCATAAACTGAGAAAGTGCGCGTCCGGTGTGCGATACCTCGAGTTGTCCTAGACGCGACGCAACGCTTCTCGTCCGGTGTGCGACCACCTTAATTCTTAAATTAACTGATTTGTTAAACACATTTGAATTACAAATAAAACGGAATATAATGTGGTAACCTCCTACTGTCATGCTTTCCGTCTATCAGCCTATGCTATTTGAATCGTTATCTCTAGGCTTACACTCAATGAACAATGTCTCAACACTAAATTACAGGCCTGTCTCATATAGATGCCTGTCTCAAATACAAGCTGGTGCAGTTCGGCGATTTGGGAAAATAAAAGCCCGGGAGTAAAATGGAACAAATGGGGGGTGGGGGAGGTTCAAAAGAAAAGGAAGATTTAAATTCAAGCTTGAGGTCTATAACAATCTATGACTAACCGCTTCTCTATACTCAACATACACACTGACTTTCTGTGCTCGACAGCTTACAATGGAGCCATTATTACAGCACTGGATCTCCCAAAATATTTATTTTCAGATCATTTGTTTGAGGTATTAAAACAATCACAGGCTCACAGAGACTGGGGCCTAATTTCCAGTGGAATAGGAACCAGTCTGCAAGTCTGGATCACAGAGCCCCTAGACAAATAGCCTTCTGTTATTAGTGGTTCGCTCGTGAGCTTACTCGCTCCTCTGGAGTCGGGGATGGAAGAATGGAGCGGGGAGGAGGGAATGAGAGACATCCAAAGCTCAAGAGAAGCCATCTCTGCTGTGGAAAGGGAAGTGGATCCACTTGAGGTTGAGGGTCTTACCCTGAAACAACCGATTTATTGCCCAAAGGTATTTGGCGGTGGTAGTGATGGCATCTGTTTTGTGACGTCAGCCTAAAGAATGTGGAAACTTCAAGTATTTCTCCACACAACATTAACAATGTGACCATAATATGTAGAGATGGACGGGCAAAAATTGACAGAGTTGGGCAAATACAGGTTCAAAAGAGAAAAAGTAAAATCCCTGAACAGAAGAAAAATATAAATGATGGGAGGAAAAGGCGCTCTGTTCTTCGTCAGTCAGCAAAGAGCAACTCATCCATTCTTCTCCAGCTTCTAATCCAGAATGTCTCCAACGTCACTCGACCACAAAACCACTGGAACAGAAACCCACAAAAAAGTAGAAGAGCGACGACACCCTTCTGTATTTAACAGCAAAAACCACTACTGAAGCTGCAAAAAGGCCACAACGAATGCCAACATGTAAGCAGAGCAGTCACATCTGCTAGCGAGGAGAAGTCGCAGGTCAGAACCAGGAGCCAGGCTCTATGTCAGCAATCAAGAATAAGAGAGTGTTACAGATTGATTCTCCGAGTTAACAGAAAGCTTGTGCAAGGTGACATTAGAGCTTGATTTATTGTTCACTTGGTTTACTTTTGAGGAACAACTCCATAGCTTTGCTCTAATCAGCACGTGCCAGGTTACAGCCAAAACACACACGCACATGAACGCGTGCCAAGAAGACAAATCTTACAGGACTCAAAGACATGCAAGAAAACAAACTTTAATAGGAGGAATGTGAAGCTTTGGCAAGTGCCGACTGGACGGTCACTTTGTTCAAAGGTTACTGGAGTTTGAATATTAGTTTAACTCTACACCAACATTCCACTTCTGCGGGAGACGTTATGGAGCGGCGGAGGCAGGCAGAATCTGAGATGACCTCTGCTTCCACCTACTGGATGCAAATGGAACTACGTGATAGAGAGCATTGACTGCTGGGGGAAAAAGGAGAATTGACATGAGATTAAAGGTGTTTTTGCTGGTTCACAAGCCAAGAAATAAGGGGGAAGATGTTGACATTTTCCGAAGAAAAAAGTGATGTAAAACCTGCTGTCAACAATGCCAAGGTGTTGGTATGTGGTGTTGAGCAACAATAAGAGTTGCCTTAGGAAACCCCACGACCCAAAAAAAAAAAAAAGGTTCCATTTTAGTTTTCACCAAAACTTATAAAACACACTTCCTTTCTCTCTTTTATTAGAAGATAAACCTGGGGATACGAAGTCAGGCTCCGGGGAAGATTGATTCATTCAAACAGTCTGTTCCCAAAAGGGAGTCGCTGAAGATCATCTCTAGCCGTGCCCCAGATCAAGGTTTATCTAAGAGACTCAAGTAGTAGCTGAAGTCAGTGGCCAAGATCGGGTCAGACATGGATCGCATCAGCATGAGCAGAACCTGGGTCAAATGGAAGTTTGCAATGGGAGATGATGGGAGATGAGAGGATGCTAGAGTGGGCGGAAAAGCAGTTAACCACGTTTTGAACCCGAACAGCCGCGCATGGTTAGGACAGCACATGGTGATGTTGACATAAGTGTGTGTGCATTTGCCTGGGTGGTTGTGCATGCTGCAAATCGAGTGGTTCAAGAGTTTGAACACCGTTCAGTACAATTTGCTGTTGTATGCCAGAGGCCACTGGAAGGGTAGGACAGGCACCCAAGAAAACACATAACCAAAATCACATGAGCCAGTGTGTTTCATTATCTGTTTGGCAATCTCATCCACCTTAAATCCAACCAATATTACACACAGGGATTAATCCTTACAGCTTATGTTAATGGTTTAAAATGGCACAAGAACTTATTTGCGCATCTGCATGGCCCTCTATGGGGCTTTGTTACGGTCAGTAGAAATGTACGGATAACAAGAGGGATATTCACTGATTGTTCCCAATTTAACTTCATCTTGTGCAATCTACCCTTCACCCTGTTACGTGATTCCCTTCTTTTCTACTCCCACAATCCCTACAATAAATCCCAATACTGAATACAGATGGCCCACAAAACCAGGAGGTCTCAAACGCCAATCACCTAGAGGCCCAAGAGGTGGGCTAGAGGAAGAGTTGCAACAAATACCAGTGTTTTACCCATTTGAACCTAAACTACATATACTACAGTTCAAAAGTTTGGGGTCAGTAAATTGTTTGTAATATATATTTTGAATGTTTATAAAGATAATTATTGGCAAGATTATAGTTATTATATGTTTAGTCCTTTTCAGGACAACTACTCAATCTATTATACTGCTCTGCATGGTCATGAAACTATTTTACTTCACACAGATAAGTAAAACTAAATGTCTGAATTGGCTGTGCAGGGTGTCAAAAGCAGAAACGGCGTGGCAGTTAACTGAAATAGAGCTCCCTATGTAGTGCACTGTGATATATTCACTATATAGGAGATATATAAATGAGTGAACAAGAGTGATTTGAGACAACTACTATTTATGACAAATGCAAGCATGCATTGCTTCATGTCTTCATATAGGGTACAACTATATTTACGTCCCTGTTTTTAAATGCAAAAATATGCAAAAAAATAAAGCAACTGTAATAATACATACCAAACTGAAATAGAAAAAGTATAAATGTTAACGAGTAAAAATTTTATTCATTAAATTAAAAATAATCCAAATGATAACACATTGTACAAAAAGAAGGACACAAACTAATAGATGTGTATGCCCTTTGATAAACAAAGCAGATGATCAGACTCAGAAAGAAGACCACCAGAGAGTTCAAACCAAACAGTCCCATCATTTAGATTGGACCAGTGGAAACTCACCAAGTTCCGGAGCTTCAGGAGCCAACAGTTTGTTCAAACTATGGACAAGGGCACAGGCTGATGAGGAGAGGGGGAAAAGGGACAAAGTGGAACGAAAGGCTGGGCTGGGGCAACTGGAAGCAGACCAGCAACAGAACAAACGGTATCTCTGATTACAACTCATGGTGTCCACATGCATTTGCTCATGTCACACAGCGAATGCATTAAAACCTGCTGGTAGAATACACATCTACCTCAGTCCTGCCTACCTGGATGAATACACATATTGTTTCATTGTCCAACTTCTCTTCCTCAACATCGCCAGAGACAAAATGAACTTTCCAAACACCAATGTTATTGAAGTAATTTTGAAACTCTAGCTTTCCAAGCTACACGCTACTCATAACTGAACGTGATTAAATTACAGTAAAGCTCCTCTTGAGAAGAAGTAAATGACCAAACTAGTCCCAGAAAAAAAAAGTAGCCACATACATAATTACATTGAAGCTGGGGAAACAATATATATCTTAAAATATAAAACTACATGATTATATAATTAATCATTTAAAAAAAAAGTATATTGAAGTGTATACTTGTCACACACAAAAATAATGAGGGTTTATGAACTCTAATTTGAACAGAATGCATAGAATGCATCTTAAAATTGCATTTTTCTTAAAAATAGAATGTGTCTTAACTTGTAGAATTTAGCTGGAAATATCAACAGCATTTAACTCTTACATTAAACAACATTTCTATTTAAAAAAAAAAAAAGACCTAAATGTCACACTTCTGCAAAGTGACTCAAATAGGTGAACCATTTCTGGAGTCATTTAACTTAAACTGCCTGAACAAAAAGAAGAATAGATCAAATTTCCAATGCTTATCAAAAGCTGGACTAACTAACTTCGCACTACTGAGAAATGTTAATTAAGTAGTTTCGCTACATTTGTGTTCTTGAAAGTGTTGGGGTGTAGCTAAAAAAATGTTCACACAGTAAAAAGAAAACCAGTTACAGAGGAGGAATATTTGAACTCTTCTGACATCTTTTTGGCTAATTTTGCTCTCCACTGTTTCTTAATTAGTAGCAGAAACATATCTGAGAAGAGAGGAGAACCTTCTGAAGACAATGTGATGGTGAAGACTGCAAAATTATCCTTAATGATATTGAATGTTCTAGGGGCGTTCTCAACCACTTTGACTCCAAGTTGTCCTACAAACTAGGGCTGAACGGTACCATAAATACAGTAGCATTGGGATACTAGAGCTTCAAAATACTGGCAATGTCATTGTATTTTTTAAATGGTAGTATCGTCAATACGGTAGTACCATGAGGAATGTTGTATGTGCGGCAGGTACAATATTTAAAATGTTCATTAACAACATTCAAAAGCCTCATGACTTTTGTTTGTGATTTACTGGATTAAGGATTTAAAAAAATAATAATAAATAAAATATTTTTTTAAAATTAGGCTACCTCATATATCCAAGTGTTTCTAGACAGTGGGAATCGTGGATATTCCACTGAAGAAAAAAAAATAATAGCTGAAGTAGTAAATTAAAAAGAAATATCTAGATTTTAGTTGTTTGAGCTTGTAATGTAATTGTAATGCTTGTTTTGTCTTATTTTAAATTGGCCAACTGCTCAATAATATAATGGTACCAAGATACCCTCTGCAAGAAAATGTTAATACTTATTGATACGGAAAAGCCCCAAACGTATGGGCAAGCAAGTATTTTCAATAGTGATGCCTGCCTTAGAAACCACCTCTAATGGAGCTTTCGTCCAATATCATCTATTATGACCAGTTTTATTCCTCTGTGAAAAAGAACAAGGAAGAAAGCAAAGAAAAATATGTCAAAAAGAAAAGAAAAAACAGTGAGGCCAGATTTTTATGGTGCTTGGGAGATCTTAATGTCTCCTTGGCGTTTCATATTCTAATGCACTCCTCACCCCATCTTGGTCTAATAACTGTAAAAGAAAGCAGAGGACTTTTCTGCATTCCAATGAAAAATCCACTCAATTTCTCTCATATGTGTTCCCTGAGTCTTCTCCGTGTCTCCGTGCACTGTCCTTGAAGCAGCGTCCATACACCGAGTTCCTCTGGCATAAACAAAAGCGACCTAAAATGATCTTTGATTCAGAACAGATTGGTAGCTCTCTTTCCTCCAGACTAGATGACTAGATGGTCAGAGATAAGATGAAAGGAAAATGGGGGAAAAGCACATTAAACTACCGAAGAACAAGGCCTTTGTCCTTCCTCAAGTTGAAACCTAACTGTGACCGTAAGGTCAGAGGTGAGCACATGAGGCAGCTGTCAAAGAATAGTTCAGACACACCTCCGGGCATTATTCAGACACGAGCGCTCTCTCAAACACAAGCACACACACCTGTTTCATGGCAGTCTCTCCGATCTTATCCGAATGCTTGCGGATGCTCTCCAGGAAGTCTTTGAGGTCAGACATGGAGACGTCTCTGATGTGCGTGCGCAGGCGTGGGATATTCTCTGCCATGATGGTGCAGAAACGATATGATCCCGCTTGAGGCAAACAGCTCTCCTCCAACTGTTCCAGAGTTCGTAGAGCTGGATAGTATCTGGGTAGCATACGACAGGGTCAGAAATGATGGATACAGGAAATGTTGCATATATATGCTACTCAAAAACCTTCCCAGTATTAATGAGCACAAATGCAGGGCTCAACAATAACTTTTTTTTCTGTTGACCCACTTGAGACAGAAGTTCAGACTCTTCCTTCCAAGTCATAATTTTTAATGGCAACAAAGAAACAACCTTTTAATGTGACAAAAAAAATTATGTGGGAAAAAATCATAATTACTAAATGATTAAGATTATTTATAAATGCTTTTTTAAAAATGGTGGAGAGCAAATGACGGTCCCGTCAACTGACCCAAAACTCTCAGAGCTCTCCCCAGGACATTCTTATTGTTGAGCCTTGCACATGCAGTACGTGTTTTAACCTTTGGTTAAAGACTTAGATCTCAGCATGATAACAATTTAACCCAATCAAGATGATCTCAGAGATGAGCTATGCTCAACGCACACACACACACACTGAATACAGCATCACAGTCACGCAACATTACACAGCAGACCGACGCCGGGGAGAGAGTCTCTCTTGGCCGACCCTGCCGCTACCTCCAGGCTAATGGCAAAACCAAGCACACGAGAGAGAAGAGGAAACATGGACAGCAGAGATAAATAAAAAACAAAAAAAGAACCTCAGGTCACACAGAGGACATGACAAGACAGCAAAACCAATGCTTCAAAAACATTTAGAGTAAAAAATAAAAAAATAAAAAAAATAAATCAACATTTAGAGGGGCAGTTTAGATGGACTGGCTTTTTCAGGTGTTTCCACAATTTTAACTCGCAAATATAAATGATCCCATTGTAAGGGAAACCCCTTTCTAAAATATAAAGTCAGCTATATATTTTCTTTGTATTAAAAAAAATTAAAATTAAAATTAAATACAATTAATGTATTGAAGCAAATTATAAACTTTTTCTGAAAACTATTTATTAAGTGTATATCTTTCTAGCCACTACTAGCTTGATTTTAAATGTATAAAGATTTTTCCATTCAAATTAAATGTATTAACAGTTAAGTTTATTTTGTAAAATCTTTATCAGAAGCTCTTTTACATCCCCCTGTAACGGTTGCGATGTGCTTGTATATAAGAGGTGTGTGCTCATGAGGTCGCAGGATAAAATCCTATATCATTTCCACCCAGTTCCCCCTCCTCAGATGTCTACTGTCCTTGACCATCAAAACAAAAATCCCATAAATAACAAAGTTGCCTTATAATGTTGAGATTTGGGATGGTTCAATGTATGCAGCTGCTAAAGCTAAGAAAATCCAGTCCAAATGTGTCCTCTGTGTATCTGACTCCTGACAGCTGCCAAATGCTGCTTTGAACATCTCAGACATCTGAAAATTCTCTTTCTCTCTGTCTGGTCAGTCACATCTGGCTGGATGAGATACTCCAGTGGTCCAGTGATCAAGGGCCTGTTTAAATCATCAACACCTTGCTCTCTCTTCCCCAGTTGAGAATGTCCTGTTCTTAAATGTACTTTTTTTTTTTTTAGTAAAGGTGTTATAATATTATGGGTACTAAACGGTCCTTGTGCATAAGCCCAACCTGAATAAGTTTCTCTACTGCCACCTACTGCTCATCTGAATAAACTTCATACCTTTTAGTCCTCATCTGTTCCTGCAGTTTGGTGTACATCTCCAAAACTGCAAGGAAAAAACATGTGGAATTGTGGGAAAAGAGTCAAGAGCACAGCATGTGAGCTTCGAAACACTTAAAAAAAACATACTCTACAGGTCAAAAGTTTAGGTAGGGTATGATTTTTATATAAAACATTTTATTTATGAAATTTGATTTGATCAAAAATACAGTAAAAACAATATTGTTAAATATTATTAAAAAAACAGTTTTCTGTTTTAATATATTTTCAAAAATGTATATTTATATACAGGTCCTTCTCAAAAAATTAGCATATTGTGAAAAAGTTCATTATTTTCCATAATGTAATAATAAAAACTAAACTTTCATATATTTTAGATTCATTGCACACCAACTGAAATATTTCAGGTCTTTTATTGTTTTAATACTGATGATTTTGGCATACAGCTCATGAAAACCCCAAATTCCTGTCTCAATAAATTAGCATATTTTATCCGACCAATAAAAGAAGTGTTTTTAATACAAAAAAAAAAGTCAACCTTCAAATAATTATGTTCAGTTATGCACTCAGTACTTGGTCGGGAATCCTTTTGCAGAAATGACAGCTTCAGTGTGGCGTGGCATGGAGGCAATCAGCCTGTGGCACTGCTGAGGTGTTATGGAGGCCCATGATGCTTCGATAGCAGCCTTAAGCTCATCCAGAGTGTTGGGTCTTGCGTCTCTCAACTTTCTCTTCACAATATCCCACAGATCCTCTATGGGGTTCAGGTCAGGAGAGTTGGCAGGCCAATTGAGCACAGTAATACCATGGTGAGTAAACCATTTACCAGTGGTTTTGGCACTGTGAGCAGGTGCCAGGTCGTGCTGAAAAATGAAATCTTCATCTCCATAAAGTATTTCAGCAGATGGAAGCATGAAGTGCTCCAAAATCTCCTGATAGCTAGCTGCATTGACCCTGCCCTTGATAAAACACAGTGGACCAACACCAGCAGCTGACATGGCACCCCAGACCATCACTGACTGTGGGTACTTGACACTGGACTTCAGGCATTTTGGCATTTCCTTCTCCCCGGTCTTCCTCCAGACTCTGGCACCTTGATTTCCGAATGACATGCAACCACTGAGCAACAGTCCAGTGCTGCTTCTCTGTAGCCCAGGTCAGGTGCTTCTGCCGCTGTTTCTGGTTCAAAAGTGGCTTGACCTGGGGAATGCGGCACCTGTAGCCCATTTCCTGCACACGCCTGTGCACGGTGGCTGTGGATGTTTCTACTCCAGACTCAGTCCACTGCTTCCGCAGGTCCCCCAAGGTCTGGAATCGGTCCTTCTCCACAATCTTCCTCAGGGTCCGGTCATCTCTTCTCGTTGTGCAGCGTTTTTTGCCACACTTTTTCCTTCCCACAGACTTCCCACTGAGGTGCCTTAATACAGCACTCTGGGAACAGCCTATTTGTTCATAAATGTCTTTCTGTCTTACCCTCTTGCTTGAGGGTGTCAATGATGGCCTTCTGGACAGCAGTCAGGTCGGCAGTCTTACACATGATTGCGGTTTTGAGTAATGAAACAGGCTGGGAGTTTTTAAAAGCCTCAGGAATCTTTGCAGGTGTTTAGAGTTAATTAGTTGATTCAGATGATTAGGTTAATAGCTCGTTTAGAGAACCTTTTCATGATATGCTAATTTTTTGAGTCAAGAATTTGGGGTTTTCGTGAGCTGTATGCCAAAATCATCAGTATTAAAACAATAAAACACCTGAAATATTTCAGTTGGTGTGCAATGAATCTAAAATATATGAAAGTTAAATTTGTATCATTACATTATGGAAAATAATGAACTTTATCACAATATGCTAATTTTTTTAGAAGGACCTGTATATATTCCTATCCTGCAGCAATTACTCCAGTATCACACAATCCTAATGATATATTATATTAAATTAAATTATATGATTTTTTTTTTCAAGACTCTTATAATCTTATGAATAGAAAGTTCAAAAGAACAGAATTTATTTTAAATGGATCTCTTTAGAAACATTATAAATATATTCACTGTCACTGACCCCAAGCTTTTGAATGTAGTGTAAATAGAGCAAATATTTAATATTGAAAAGGCTCAAGCAGAGGCCTGTGTTTCTACCTGGTAAGCAGTGTGTGAGTTTGTCAATGGTGGTGGCGATATTCCTCTGCTGCAGACGGCACTGTCTCAGTTCATCCATTGACATCAGGAGCTACAGGGGAGGTAACCACAGATTTTAGTCATGCTTGTTAATGTTACATGTTCTGAATCAAAGACTAAACTAAGCAAACAGGATACACACCCCCATGCCGTCATTTTGTAGATTCTGATTGGTCTCAGTCACCTGACCCTGAGGAAGATAAAACAACCAATTATCTGAGTGATTAAACAAAGTATATTTGTTGAACAATATAGGAACTCTGGATTTTCCAGCCATATGACACACAAGTGGTTTGAATCATTTCAGTTTAAGCCTATAATGCTTCCTCTTCTCTTGTTTCTTCTCTCTGGTTTTATAGGATTTTCTCAAACCCTCATCCCCTCTTTCTGCACCTTGAGTTTCTGGGCTTCCCCGCGCACTTTGAGAAGCTCAGTAATGGAGTCCACAAAGCCCTGGAAGTGATGGTTGCACATCTTCTCAATTTCACGGTCGTGGTTGCGGATCCGCCCCTCCAGTTTGTCCATGAAGAGTCCATGTTCCTGTCCATCATAAACAGACCTTCCAGGAAAACAAGGAGAACATAAAAGAACAGTGTCAAAATTATATTATATAAAAATACATGTAGGCCACGTTACATTGGTGCTAAATACCATATTACTAAACAGAACAAATGAAAATATTTTCAAAAGATATATGAAGTGCTTTGTTGATCTTTAATTATTTTGAGCTTATCTAATACAATACACAGTTTTAAAACTGAGATATCCTTTCTGATAAAGTGAAGGGAATGCAAATGTAATCTCTATAAAACATTCAACCTTTCTCCATTGTTACAGACGCTAGGTGTTCACCACTAGGTGGCAGTAGAAGATATGAAATAAAACACTCAAGATGCTCCAAAACTTGTACATGGATATATTTTTCTCTTTCATTTAAAAATAAAAGAAAACGACAAGAGTCATTTCAAAATAAATGCAATACTTTCTCATCTTCAGCTCTGCAAATACAAAAAAAAAAAACATTGGAAACGACACATGGAAAATGTCTTTCCAAATGTTTTGTGTTTTAAACCTCATAGCAACCTATTATTTTGCGTAAAATTAAGTATGGCATCTACCATACCAACTAATGCCCAGAACAAGTGACAATAAAACAAAATTCAATTTGATTTGATTAATTTACATTCTAGTGTTCCACTCAGTACAAATGGTGACAAAGCAGTTTTACCTCCGGCGAGCAACCCAATGTGACAATACTTTTTTTAAAATATATAAATCTTAAATTAGTAAGGGAAGCATGTTTGGGGTGAATCAAGACATCCTCCACTGACTGACTTAAACATCACACTCTCCTGATAGAGGTCAGATAGTCATCATCATATGTAAATGAATCCGGTTTAATAGACAGAGCCACAGTGAGGTCTGTCAGGGAAGCATGTGATGTCCTGTTCAGTGAAATACAGACTAATTCAGGATCAGGACACAAACACACCAGCACATGGCTTAATCTGAGCACAGTCTTCCTGTGCCTCAGGAAATGTCCTCTTTCCATTGGCACAGTCTTGACGTCACTAATAGCTTCTTCTACAAACACTCACGCACAGTAAACACCAAAAATCCAGGGCTGCAAGGTGAAAGAAGCACTTCCCAACCTGAAATTAGGATTCGTATCTGTAGTAAGAGGAAGATGCTGGAAGGAAATGTGAGACGTGTACAGGAAAAAGTGAACACTGTGACAGACAAATGAGCGGACATGCTCAAATTAGTCACACAATGCCTAATATACTCAACATTTATGTTTATTTCATGTGTACAGATAAATAATTTATAAACACTTCAACATTACATAAAAAAATATGAACTGTCAATATTGATTTCATGATGACTTGATGTTGGAGTCATTGTGCAAGTTTGAATCTCGCTCGAGGTCCTTTCCCGATTCTGTTCCCCTTTTTCCTCCTATTGCTAACACTGTTTTATAAAAAAAGGCAAAAACTTTTTTTTAAAATGACATTTGGCTGTTAATAAATGTTTAAAGAAAAAAAAATACATATCTAATTATCATGGAAGTAAGATAGCCTGGCTCCGCCCTCCTATGTACTTCCGCTCAAGTACTACGTCTGGGTTCATGGTATATTTGTGGGTTTTGTCCTGTCAATTTTTTACCGGTCCAATCAGCAAACAGAGGGAGTGGCAGAGAACGATGATGTTGAGTTGTCTTACGTCACAACCAAGCGTTAGCGATTGGTTATGGCAGATCCAGAGTGGCTCTAAGCAGATCCAATCATTTTAAACTTCAACAGAGGACCCGCCTTCAAGGAAGTTAACGCTTGTCAATGGAGAGTGGCCAGACTCTCTGTAGAAATGAAATGTACTAGAGTCTGATAGAACCAGGCTAGAAGTAAGAGCCATCTTCACTAAACTGTGTTGCACAACTCCCTAAGCATGAGTCACAAAAACAAGCTAAACAAATTGTAAAATGCACAGCTGCAGTGGTCCATCTGTGTGAGACTCTACAGCATCTGGCTCAAGACTCTGTCAAGACTCTTCCTTATGAATAATCTAATGTAATGATTATACCCGTTTCAAAGCATGGGCCAACCATACTTGAGTAACTGTCACTTTTTGCTCTCACAGTCACATGTACTATTTGCAAACAGGCTGACGTTCCCAAAACTGAAATGTGATAGAGAAAAAAAAATGGTGCCTGATTTCCCAAAACTCCCTAGGCTAAAGAAGCAGATAAAGGATGAGTGAGTGAGAGTGTGAGTGAGTGAGTGAGTGAGTGAGTGAGTGAGTGAGTGAGAGACAGAGAGAGAGAGAGAGAGAGAGAGAGAGTGAGTGAGTGAGTGAGAGACAGAGAGAGAGAGAGAGAGAGAGAGAGAGAGAGAGTGAGTGTGTGTGAGTGTGTGAGAGAGAGAGAGAGAGAGAGAGAGAGAGATTTGTACCCAAATTTGTAAAAGCATCTTAAAAGTAAACAGAGCGACACCAAACAACTCTTGCAGAGCTGAATTAGGACAATACCCCCTATTGATCAATATCCAAAAAAGAGCTGTGAAATTCTACCAGCACCTGAAGCGCAGTGACCCAAGCTCATACCAGGCCGATGCCCTGCGGTGTCAGGAGCAGAGCCGGCCCCAGAGAGCACTCTCACAGCTGATGCTCAAAACTACAGCCAGACCAGAACAGCACTATCTGGCCCAACCAAAGTATAAAATTGCAAAAACTAAATTACATCTTACCTATTGGAAAGATGCTACTAAATCACAAAATATAATGCCTGAATACCTGAGCTGTGTAAAAGAGCATAAAATGAGAAAGACCCTGACCAGATATAGACTGAGTGCCCACTGTCTGGCTGTAGAGAGAGGACGGCACCGGCAGAGATGGCAGCCGAGAGAGCAGAGACTGTGTTCTCTCTGCTCTCAGAGAAGTGGAGACAGAAAAACACTTCCTCATACACTGTGATCACTATCACAGCATTAGATCGGACTATTTCACTAGATTCCAACAACTAGAACCACATTTTATGGCATTACCAAATTCAGATAAATTAAATTATATTTTGGGAGAAAAACTCCAGTCAATCATAACAGCAGCAAAGTATGTAACTCCCTGCCACACACTACGAGAGTCAGCCAGTGGACAAAACTAAAGTCTGAATGTTGGTTCAAAAGTGTTTTTTATTATTATTTTTATTTTATTTTCATATATAAATGTATTCATGCATTTGTTCACTGATTAATTTTATTGATTATTTGTTCATTGCCTATGTAATGGCCAATGCTTTGGCAATACTGCACAAGTCATGCCAATAAAGCTCATTTGAATTTGAGAGAGAGAGAGAGAGAGAGAGAGAGAGAGAGAGAGAGAGAGAGAGAGAGAGAGAGAGAGAGAGAGAGAGAGAGAGAGAGAGAGAGAGAGAGAGAGAGAGAGAGAGAGAGAGAGAGAGAGAGAGAGAGAGAGAGAGAGAGAGAGAGAGGTGAGTGTTCACCCAAACATGTCTCACACACTACATTTGAAACATGTTAATGGTAGTGATTGACTTGCATTATATGAATCACCAAAGACCATGGTTTCAGCAACAAAAAAAAATACTGTTCAACTGAAGAAAAAAAAGGGTAAGGGTGAGGGTAAGTAAATTAACAACAAATTTTCATTTTTGGGTGAACTGTTCGTTTAAGTCTGAAGAATGACAACATTGCTTTGAGCAGTGTGTGTGTGTGTGCGTGTGTGTGGACCTGTTACACAGAATTCCCATTCACAACATTTCCTCTGCCAACTGTCATCACCCTCAACCAACTTAAGGGAAACCTATGCTTATGTGTGCTATGATGTCATATCCTGTTGGCTGAATGAAATCTAGAGATAGCTCAATGGCAGCTGGGAAACAGAATGGTTCGGAAATAGAACAGAGGTTCTAAACTTAGAAGTCACACCAAACACACGTTAGTGCCTCGTACCAACAATAGCAGCACACTTTTTCTGTCTATGATGTAATAGCACACCTACCGACCTAAACTTACAGTACCAGGTAGTTCAACAGTTAAAACAAATACATGACAGAAAAGGGGTGGATGATATGACTTGAATATTATAAGTTATTTTATTCCACGATAATGGCCTATCACAATTTATTATTTCTGCTAGAATAAAGGTTATGTTACTACCAACAGGGCAAATAAACACAATAAAACAGAACAAATATACACATGAAATAAATAGTGATAAGTTTTTTAGGCAGAATGGGACAAAAATCTGTATTTAGGTAAAAAAAATACTACAGAAATTGAATAATTTTATCAAATGTAAAATAAAACAGTCGCATATTTGTGAGCTTGGCAGTAGGAATCTCTAAAGTGAGATTGAGAAGTTTAAAGCTTACAGGTTCCCGTACATCAACGGTTCGATTCTCTCAAGTCTCTCAATATCAAGAACACATCTGGGTACTTTCATGAGTCCTCTGTACTTGTGTACTTGAGAATTGGAAAGAACACATTGAGAAACAGCCAGAATCTGCTTAACACCACTAAAAAAAAAGCACAAAGTTTTGTTTGGTTCAAAGCGTGCCACACACTTACAATTCCTTTCGTTATAACCAACAATGTAAACACAATGTAAATAAGAGATTCATTGTACAATTAAGGCAGAATTTATTATAACAGGTTTTTTTTACTGAACAGAATTCAGTAAGCTTGCGCTTTAGATATTGATAGCCTTAGTGATTATAAATTGAGGCTCTTCCCTTGATTTCTGTATATTACCCTGTAAGACTGGAAAAAATAGTTGAGGAACGACTTGTCCTCGAGTGGACAAAGGACCTTGCTGTAAATTAACATTTGAACTCCCCTCGTGCACTATCAAGATGAAGGTCTCACCTCCCTCATCCCCCACTCTTGCTGAGATCACCCAAACTCACATAAGAATCTATATGGTTTAGCCTAATGTGAATATTTTTCAGAGTATTATAAAATGTTTAGTATCATTTGAAATGTCTCAGGGCGACTGGTATAAATATCTCATTTCCAAATAAGTAAAACAAAAGGTAATAAGGTTAAGAGTTTAGAGATAACTGGCACACAAAGGAAGATGCTCTCTAGACAAATGGTCTCCTACCCTCAAAAGGTGTAACCTCTGAATTCAAATTTCCATTGTCAGTACGTTTCCATGTGAAAGAGGTTCTCATAACGAAACAGCAAAGGGTTCGTGGCCTTCTGTACTTCAGATTGGCCCGTGAGGCTGAGAGCGGCCAAGATTCTCAGCCTCGTGTATTTATTAATGTTGGTTTCGCATCTCTTCTCTTTAATCTAGAGCAGGGGTCGGCAACCTAAGGCACGCGTGAGGGTTAATCGCTGGCACTCAAGCAAATACAAGAGAGGTATATGTATTTCATTCAAATAAAGTAGCCTACCTTGTACCTGCACACATATATGCATTTTGATGTAGCCTAATAATTCCTCATAGTAACAGCTTATTTTATTAAGTTAGGAGTTATAAATACTATTAAAAGTGTAAGAATTAAACTCTGACAAACCATTAGCACGACCACTGCACATCACGCACGCACACGTTTGACAGCTTACAGCTTGTTCCGCTGTAAATAGTTAATGCTATAAATTTCAACCAAGTAGAGTCCTTATTAAACATTCCACACATATTAAAATGACTGTGATGCATGTGGAAACTCCGTTAATGCGTAGGCTACCTGGTCACTTCATATGTTTTCTCTGATCAGAAAGCTATCCAGTCGTGAGGTAGCCTAAAGGCCCTCCGACAGAAAGGACACTTTTTCATAATCCAGATGAAAAATGCATCTGGTTGTTGAAATCACATGTGTGTAAATTGTATTCGTCCCAAAATGGGGGAAAAAAAATGTACATGTGAGAGTGCGTTATAACGGCTCCCGGTTTACAGATATGACAGTGCAGAAATGCCACAGATATGGCTGAGCATCTCTTCAGCAAGCTGACGTGCAAACTGCCGCAAATGAAACTGAAAGTTCAGCTCACACCCTGAAGCTCAACACACAGTTGTTGTCTTCATTAAAAGTAGTGGCACTAAATTATCTTATCAGTGCTGATGGCAATTAGCTAATGATAAATAAAATCCAGCTTCCAACATACAATTTCTATATAGCGTGGAAATTAAACATTCAATTTATTTTAGATGCAGTTTTGTTCCCAGGTGTAAAAGGAACACTTACATTTAATGATGCACAGATATCATTAACACCTTTTCATTTATGGAGTCAGATGAAATAACGGGTTAATACATGAGAAAATGTATTGCATTTAATCAAAATCCCTTTGCCACGCGAAAAGACAGTAACGCGCAGAGACCTTCCCCTCTGATCGAGCCGGGCTTTACAATTCACAATCTGAATACAAGTTTAGTTTTTCATGCTGCACACAGCAAAGTTTCTGGACTGACAACTGTATTTAAATGGGACAACATTTTTCACTTGAATGTTTACAAAAGCAAGGCTAAAAAGCACATGAAAATACATCATAAACGTATAACCGTGTGCAATAGAGACGATAATCTAAAATGTATACTTGTTGTCAAATTACTGGCTTATGTCTGCCGGTCTATATATGCCCATGACGAAAGGTTGGGGGTTGCTGAAAGATAGGAGAAAGGTCTTTATCATTGGTCCTGGTCACTAAAGCTGTCTGTCGGGGTGTGGGATAGGGATTAGTTTCTGTTGTACTAATTCAACTTTCGGCATGCTTCCATTCGGCACACCCAGGGTTAGGGTTAGGGTTACCCCTAAAATCCACTGGATCCTACGGCGCGGAACGTCAGCATCGCGGATGCCGGAGCTGTCAAGCAGCACAGTGAACATCGTACCGGGCAGGAAGTCAGACACAGAACGGCATAGAGGAACCGGTACATTTTCAAAATAAAACACCGTGGAGACTGAAGAAGTCACCAACGCTCCGCTGCTGTAAATAGGAACAAATGCTGAATTGGTTTTTAAATTATCAGAATTTCATCAATAATTATAGGAATATAGGACTGCAGGACAATAACTGCAATTCATGAGATATCTGAATGCTGCTACATTACAGGAAGTGAAAGCAAACACTGTCCTGGACTAAGTTTGGCCATCAGGTCATGCTTTATTGACCCTGGACTAGATCCTCCTCTGACAGCAAGGGCTGAACTCCATCTGGAGTTTCTAAGGTAACATTAGAAGCTCTAAAAGAGGAAATAGTCTCAGCGCAGTACACTGCCTAAACACTGAAATCTGATCACCGTCTAACAGAGGGAAGAGTTTGCAGTCACTGCAGTTCATGACTCTTAAATCACTGCCTCATGTCAATGTACTCAGAAAAACCTTTCATTTGATTAACCTTTTATGGTTTATTTAAAGGAAACTATTTGAAATGTGGAAATTTTCTTAACCAATTATAACGAATTATACAATTCTTATTCTTAACATACTAACAACCCATTGTTCGAATGGGACAGAATATTAACTGTAAGAAGACAGCAAGGCACAAGATACTCAAAATCCCTTCTAATTCACCAGTATAAGCACAAAACAAGTTCATGGTGCTGTTCAGCCAAGACAAACTCTGTTGCAGTACGATGGTACTGAAGTCAGTGATGGTGGTATCAGATGGTAATTTTACACATATCATGCTAATGAATGGTCAGAGCTCAAAAATAAAGGGTGGCCAGTTTTGTTTATGACTTTATGCAAAAATTATTTCTTCACAAAAATATAAAAAGCAAACAATTATGAAAAAAAAGTTTTCCACAAAATATTAAGCAGCACAACTGTTTTCAACATTGCTAATAATAAGAAACGTTTCTTGAGCAGCAAATCAGGATATTAAAATGATTTCTGAAGGATCATGAGACACTGTAGACTGGAGTAATGATGCTGAAAATTCAGATTTGCCATCACAGGAATAAGCTACATTTTAAAATATGTTAACGCAGAAAACATTTATTTTAAGTTGCAATAATATTTCACAATATTAGTTTTACTGTATTTTTGTTTAAATAAAACTATATTGCTAAAGACCCTTGGTTCAAGCAACAGCACAGATAAGAGAGAACACAGACGCATAGAAACATGCTAAACCAGACGTTTGTACCAGTAACGGCATGGTACAGAAAAACCTGAGGTCTTGTGGGAGGTGACAAAGACTGAGTGAAAGACGAGAAAGGTAGCAGCAGTCTAGAAACTGTTAATTCCACTGTGGGAATAAAGGCAGCAAGAGTGAGGGCAGAGGCGGGCCACAGCGCAACAGCTGGACACTAAAAGACAAAAAAAAACCTCATACTGAGACAGACTGATAAATGATCTGTGTAGCAGTGCAAGCCAGAAGTAAAGCACTGAGCAACACAGAATTGCCCAACGTCTGATTCAAACATTACAGATGTCGCAAGAACTTGTTGCACACAGCAGAGCTCAAAATGTCAATCTTAAATCTCTAAAAAAAAAAAAAATCTGATTAGAGAGCAGCTTTGCACATTACCACTGCAAAGGCACATTCATGTCAGAAAAGAGACTGAAATTAAAGGTGCACCAAGAAACTTTAATCTAAATATATGGCATATAAAATGGTGTACACTCAAATGACACTCACCTCTTCTGTGTCATATCAATGACACAGGAATGGATGTTTTATTGGGGTGGTTGCCCTCATTGGAGTAGTAGTAGCCTTGTTTGGTTGTGGGACACAAAAATGCCAGTGAATAGAACATTTCTAAAATAGCACTGCTAAAATTACTAAAAGACCACAGATGGATTGAGCGAAACTAACTTGGTGCACATGTAATTAGTTTGCCTGTACAGGCCATATTAAATCAACTAAATAAAAACAACAACAGGCAGTTTGATTGTCCTTGATACAGAGGAAGCCATTAAGAGCTTATCACAGAACTAATCTAGTAAACCACCAAGTCCACTGTGGAGAGAAAAGGAAAAAATCATTTCAAACACTTCCTTGCTAATATCACACAAAAAGCGTAAGAACACCCTTCAACCAAAAGCATAGAGTTTTACCTTTGGGCCTGTGTGTGTGTGTGTGTGTGTGTGTGTGTGTGTGTGTGTGTGTGTGTGTGTGTGTGTGTGTGTGTGTGTGTGTGTGTGTGTGTGTGTGTGTGTGTTGACTCAGCTGGGTGTGGACCTGGCTGAGTATTTGTGCTGAGTTGGTCTCTGCTTCTCTGCTGAGGTTGATGGCTGTAAAAACATCACACATAGGAAATAAATGCTGAAAACTCTACTCTGCATAGCTGAACCCGATTGTTGCTGCTGTTATTAAAACTGAACAGAATAGAGCAAAACTGCACATTCTAATACTACAAGTCAAAGAAATGTCTCATGTGGCTACAGATCAGTTATAAAAAAACAGAATTGATAGAAAACCCTTTAGTTATAATAGAAACTATAGAAAGTATATTGCCATTAAAGGGATAGTTCACCCAAAAATGAATATTCTGTCATTATTTACTCATCTTCCATTTGTTCCAAACCTGTATGAATTTCATTACTCTGGTTAACAGAAAAGAAGATATTCTGAAGAATGTTGGTAATCAGACAGTTGATTGACTTACATAGTATCTATACAAATAAATCTAATTTATTACTTTATATAAAAATATAAGTTCAAAATATATTTTTTGTGTTCAGCAGAGAAAGAAATTCATACAGGTTTGGAACAACTTGAGGGTGAGTTAATGAATTCAAATGTTCGGGTTAACTATCCCTTTAAGGGTTTTTATAACTTAAGGGTTTCTTGCAACCACCTGCAGACATCAGTCCTGGCGCCCTGAAGGTGGAGGTCCGCAAGTAATTTCCTTCATCGTTAAGTGTATTGTTTGCAGGTTAACTGTGTGATTGCAGCTCTGTTGTAAAGGTCATACAGTTGCCGATCTAAGTACATGGAGTAAAACGGAGAAGGTGGTGGTTTGTGGAATGATTGCCCACCTCCAAAGTTGCGCCCACTGTGCAGGCTTTTGTGCTTCCAGGTTAAATGAATACTATGGCAACAATCTCTGTTGTATTACTTTTGTTCTACTTGTATTACTTTTGTTCCAAATCACCTGTATTAAACTTTCATGCTCATCATTGTGTTATGCACATTAATGATATCTCAACTCATGTGGCTTGTTAGGGAGAGGTAAGCTTTTACTGTTGTAAACAATATATGACTGATTTTTTTTTTTTTCCTCGGTGGATAATAGACCAACAAAGTCAGACCCAGGTCATGTCTAGAGACCAGACCAGTCCGCTTGACTGAGGGACCATTCACACAGAACGTGTTTTTATGGTTAAAAAGGTTTGATGCAGGTCAGTGGAATGAAAAAAAATGCAAGCTCTCTTGAGACATTCCTTGAGACTTCTTTTAACTTGAGCTCCGCATTTTTAGAATGTGCAAGATCCTGTTAAATATACGAGAAGTATGTTTGCATAGAAAAACAATGGAAAAGCAGCACAGTATTCCACAGAATTCTGGACTACACACAAATTAGTCACTAAAGCAACCTAGCAGCAATTCATAGAAAATGTGAAAGCCTAGAGCATTACATTGTTTCATATGTAATCGAACATTTTTTAATAGAGTTACTGGAAATTATTATGCAATATTTTAATTGCCTTTAATGCAAATGGAAATCCTATGAAACATTGCTACAGTTCTTTGCCTCTGTTCTTCAAATAATCAATCCTTTGAGAAAGTATCCTCAATAACTGGCTCCAGCACTCTGAAGTGTTTGTTCCAAATTCCTTAGGTGGATGCAGAGAGAGGCCAAAATATTTACAACATTCCTCTTGCCATAATTGGAACAAAGAACCATGTTTCCAAAGCTGCAGTCCTCTCTTCCTTTTTGAAGTAGTAATCACTCTGCAGGGGTCAAGACAACAACTGCCCACACTAGAGTCCAGGAGATCAAGGACATTGAAAACAGAAAGATTTCTTCACAAAACTAATAAACCGAAAGAAGAGAGATTGGATGAGACAGACAGACAGAGAGAGAGAGTGATAGCTGATAAGGTATATGCAAGAACAAGCAGTCAAGTGTCTAGCATTCAAGTCACTGTGGCCCAGCATGTGACAAGAAACCCGACTACTCATTCTTGGTACTCCAAGATGTACACACACTTAGTAATTCATGCCTAATAATCAAGACTGAATTTTAGTTCTTTAGACTTTCTTACATTTGAGCTCTAAGGGCCACATAGTTTAATTCTGTTGTCATCACTCCTTTTCTGAATGATTAATTATATATTGTTAGATGGGATAGGCTTGAGTACTGGTTTATATGTTACTGAATTATGAACAATCAGTAACAATACACAAACTTGTCCTAAAAGGGGCTTTTAGGAGATTTTTAATTTTGTAATTGGTTACAGCGTTATTTTCAGCCAAGCATCCCATTCTGATTCACCATTGGTTGTCCAATTCACCAGGTGTGTGAACTCACTTCCTTTTTGTAGTCTATAGGCTACTTAGACAAGGACGTAACCATGTCTTGAAGATTGGGGGGAACAAATGTTTTCATTCTTTGTTTTTTTGTTTGTTTGGGGGGGGGGGGGTATTTGTCTTTTCATTTAAAAGATATTAAAGAATTAAAGGATTAAAAGAATAATTAAAAGGAATTTTAAAAAAAGAAAACGAAATTAGAACGGTGAAAGAAGTTCTGATCTAATTGTAGCCTAGTTGTAAAGTAATTAATTGAAAATTAAAAATATGCACACATTTGCTACTTCGGGTTGGCAATATGCCCCACTTTCTTTGACCTGATTGGCCAATGGCCGTTATTTTGACATTGATGAGCGCTGTTAGACCTCTGAGGCAGGCCAGCTTAAAAATATAACTTTTTAAACTCTCATTCTAACAACAAACAGTAATGGAGAGCAGCAGAGCAGCTTTAAGAATAGGGTTGGGTATTGACACAAATTTACCAATTCAATTCAATTTCGATTCACAAGCTTGCAATTCGATCTCGATTCAATTCAATATTGATTATTTTGGATATCAGGTATAATACATGGAAAATTTTCTCAAGGAAAACAAATCTCTTAACTAATGCTGTAAACTATGGGAGTCAGTTGTAGCCTACAAGGCTTTATTACTATAATGTTGAAGGTAAAAATTAACTGATTTGTAGCTATAAAACACTTAAATTACACTTATTTATTTTTATAATAAGAAAGTTATATGAAATATAAACATTTAAATGGTGGCTGTCATAAAAAAACTTGCCAGATTTATTCAAACATGCATTAAATATTGAAGAACATTAAAAATTATAATGAATATGTAATATGGTGCATATATTTAGCAAAATTCTCCTCTCTAGAGTTCATTTTTCTAGCTGACTAACGAGTTTATGGTCACATGGTTTTCTGAGGTAAATGTGACGTTACATGACATTGTTTACAAGCTGTTTAACTGACGTCTTTCCACGGTTGAAACACTGATTGAGCGATTCCATATGACATAATACGGATTTCGATAAGTTGTACTCTATCTTTTAACACAATTTCAGATGCTCATTCATGTTTATTTCACGCTGTATTATTAAGGCGGAAGAGCAGATCATGTGCACTCCGCGCTGCTGCTTCTCTTGAGCTGAGCCAGAGAATATCTAATAAGGGGAGAACTTCCACTCTCTGTAAATTTACGGCTTCTGAACTGGTTCCATATGAGGGCGCTCACGGGACAAGTGCAGAATGAATGGAGGTCTATGGAGCTATACCCCTCAAAATCCACTTTTCTCATGAAATAATTTTTTGTCTAGTAATTTTAATGTTGTATTCGAAAGGAGATACAAAGAAATTACACATTGCTGGGTGTTAGATTTTTTAGAGTCACTTATTTGCTTTAAAAAATCTTTTAAAATGTCAATGACGTCATACACATCGTATGACCAGAGACAGTCACTTTGGTGCTTTCGCGCTCTGCACTTTCTTTTCTCTCGAGGCATCCACAACACAGCTGACACAGGTAAATACACGTGCTAGAAGAGTTAAGTCAGCCTTAACATTCTGGTCCCATTTCGTATGCCACGATGCCATCAAGCATGGTATCTATGGTCGTAATCAGTCCTTCACTGACAAATCAGCGTTCATTACCAGAAAGCTAGCGTGTTATGGGCAACAACAACTCCACCTGTAACAAATCGAAAGGACATAAGTACTCGTTCATTCAACTTTCGACCTATAACCCATGTTCAAATCTGAGATTTCTCAACGGCAATCGGGTGAAAGAGACAAATTTTGCAGTCTAGCTCCATAGACTCCCATTCATTTTGTACACATGGGCGATCGCCCCCAGTGGAACTCTGGTGGAACTACAACCAAAATTCGGTACAATAGGACTTAATAGGGATGGCCAGGCTCTCCGTAGACTGGCTCTGGCTGAGCTGCGCCAGAGCGATCTCAAGCCACAGTGCCAAAACGGTATTTATGTTTTCGAATTTCGTAAGAAAATGGACTCATTTGAAATTTTATTTCATATCAATAGTGACAAAGCACAAAGATTATTGTGATTTATTGGATGGGATGCGCGCTACATGTTCCATTCATTCATCAAATGAAAACAGGATGACTAATGGATTCTTGAGAATTGATATCGGTTCGTAAAAATGCGACTTGATTAGTATCGAGAAATCGATATTTTTTACCCAGCACTAATTAAGAATATGAAATATTGAGGCGGACAATTTGGCTATTTACTGGGGGTGACTCCCCTCAATGCCTTTGGTGGTTACGACCCTGTATTTAGCACCAATTGTTACAGAAAACAAAGTACTTTAGTAACTAAACTAGGAATTACCTATTTGCTGATTGGTTTATGTATTTCAGATCAATTTTCCATAAAGACAACATGTAAAAAAAAAAAAAAAAAAAGGCTCTGTAACCACAACAAATTCAGCTGTATAACTATTTAGCGGTTTACTGAGGCAGACCACTGAAATGGTTAAGCAGGTCTCTTCCTAAAAGCTTATGTACTTCTCTAACATCTAATACTGTGGTGTAGCAACAGATCTTCAGTATTGAGATGTATCCAAGTTAAACAGATCATCGGGTAAAGTCTAGGACAAGGACGAGGTTCTACTCATCGCTTGATGAATAGAATGGAATAGGATGGAGGCAGATCTGAATGTGAGCTTTCAGTCAATTGTTACGAAGGGCTGCGATGATTGGAGTGCTATATACATCACCAGAGAGAAGTCTGACAATCTACCAGCAGATCAAGTTATCAAATTTCCATAAAAAATTACAAGCTTATGTGATAGATTATTTAAATTAATTAAACTAACATTACTTTTCCTTGTAGGAATAACATTTATATGCTTTTAAACCTAAATGTTTCCAAACACTTAGGTCAAAGTCAGTCCATGTGTGAATCATCTCCGATTATAACAAAAGGGGAAATGAAACTAGACAGATATATAAATTAATAAACTCATGATTTTGAGTAATCAAGAAATCCAGAGTTTTTCTCTGCCTAGTAACAGAAGGGTTTGCTGGATTATACATATGAATAACCAATCATGTTGTAGGACAATTATGTAATGTAACATGTCACCTTTGCCATGCTCCTATTCTGTAGGTCCCAAAAAAAAAAATCACTCCTAAACTGTTTTATTGTTTTTGCTGGTGGGATTCTCTGTGAAATTGGTCTGAGATCCTCCAGCCGTGATTAAAACATAAGGCATTGTCTGGAGTCTGTCTGGTTACTGCTGTGCAGCAGGTTAGTCGAACTCTAGATACCTTATTCCCAAGTGCAAGTGTTCGCAGGGGTCAAGACATTGACCGACTCAGTCAACGTCGATTAGCAAAACGCGCTAGAGGATAAATATTATTGAACGTCGATCAGGAGACGTTTAGGGGTGTCGATTAGGAGAGATTAAACTTAAGTCAAGTGCGCAAGGAAAAATCTGCCACACAAAAAAAAATCATATGAATGGATAAATCGTTCACAACAAGATCGATTAAATGCACTTAGAAAATTGATTTCCATTTCATGCTCACATTAAAACATTTTTCTGCGTGAATTATGCTACAGGGCTTAACCATTGGAATGTTATCACAAGTCCTGACGTGTATGATTATGAAATAGCCACTCACTTCTTCTATGAGCGATAAAAACGACTTGCAGAGCACACTATATTACATACTGCAGTGGCATGTATCATAAAGCGATTTAAATTACTAGCCATAGCCAGTCCATTTAGAGACTGACCGAAATAATCGAGTAATTATAGTTTGAGTTGGGCAGGAGTGGAAGCAGTACAGTCTGGGGAAACTGACTCACTAAGACAGATCAGCCCAGGCTGTCTCAGCGTTCATGCTCTCTCATACAACACACAATTTCAGACCTAGGTCCCCAGAAGTCTTGCTAGAAGCATTCTTCATATAAAGCCAAACATAGCTCTCTCACACTCTTAAGAGTCAGCTCTTCTCATTTAAATACTTTGTGATTACAAGCTTCAGCAATTGTGCACATTGGAAAGAAAACATTTTCCATGAGACATCACATGGATACAATATAACACAGACAGCCCATGGTACAAATTCTGATGCCAACATACGCTGTATCTACTAACAAAACACACACTGTTCATGTGAAAGCAAGTCACATTCGCTGACAGCTGTGCCACAAAAAGCAGAAAATTCAGTCTTTAGAAAGAGGTACTAATTTATACATATGAGGATGTTAAACCTACTTGCTTACGTCAACAGAATAAAGGTAATGCACTGTCAACTGCATCTGGGCTTAAATGAGAAGCATTTAAAAATGGCAACAAAAAGAGCTCAAACAGACATCTAAATTGAGGAGAGAAAAAAAAATAGACAGAGGAGATAGTGTTTCGGAGCCAGGAAGTCAATCTCAGCAAACCATTAAAAAAAAATGTTGCCATTGATTAGCTTGTTCACATTTTATTGAGCCGT
Organism: Meda fulgida; assembly: GCA_030578275.1. Taxonomy (NCBI): domain Eukaryota; kingdom Metazoa; phylum Chordata; class Actinopteri; order Cypriniformes; family Leuciscidae; genus Meda; species Meda fulgida. The sequence continues at coordinate 39,528,310 of CM060622.1, forward strand.
GTCTCAAAATGTGTTGTACCATCCATTAAAAGCACATCAGAAAGTGAGAAGCCTTCCACTGTCCTTAAATTTAGCACTTTAAGGAAACATCTAGAAGAACACGCAGTCCATTAGATCTGCACAGTCAAAAGTCAGGGACCCATGCTTTCACTACACAACTTGACCATACAATATGATACATGGTAAGTCACTGAATTACTTCGAAGTCCTTTTAATGTGCAGTACAACAGCAGGACAGATATGAGTTGTATATGTTGGATTAACATGGATTTAAAAAAGACCTGGGCCCAGTTGTTTAAAAGTAATTGATCAGATTTCAGCTATTGGATTTATTCAATCTTGAAAATGGGTTGATTAAAAAATAAAGATTCTGAAATTGGATTACATCACATAATCTAATTTAGGTTTTGGTCTGGATCAAACCCTTCAATAGGCCTACGTGTTGTATAAAACTTTTTAGTAGGACTGGGATAACTTTGGTGCAAAAATATCAGGATTATCCTGATCCCAGCAGAAGGGGTGGATTCGGGGTGGATTTCGGGAACAAAGTGTAATTAATCTTTAAAATTTGGTCAAATAATACAATGAATCATGTAGTATTAATATTTATTTGTAATGCTTAAACAAAAATTAAGTGCAAAATATAGTGATAAATTAGTACACATAAGGCTCCCTATTACATATTTCAATACAGAACAGAAAAACAGATTTTTTCCCCATAAAATAATTCCCCAAACACCTGCCAATATCAAGGAAAAAAAAACTTCAGCAGTTAACACTGAATATTAATTACAATTACACAATCAGAGATGAACCAGTCAAAATACGGCATATTTTATTGCATATATTTGTTTGTATATTTGTGTTGAAACAATTATCTTTGTTTCAACTTTCAAATTATCTTGCATTCCCTCACAAAGGTTTTTTGTCTAAAAACCCTCTCATATTTTTCCATCAGAGTGTCCCTTTAGGGTAGGTTGGTCTGACTGTTTAAAGGAATTTTAAAATGAAACGGGGTGTTTGCTTTGTTTTATTTTATTGTTTTATTTCAAATAAAAACACTTAAAGTAACCCCACATTACCACAACTGTTGTTCTCACAAAGCTAGTAGCCTACATTGTGATCTGTGAAGATCCCATTTAGAGAACTGGTAATCCAGATTTGGTCATCTAAAAATGTGCATTACCTAACGTTTTCTTAATTTTTGTGTTAATTTTTTTTTTAACTCTTCAAATTCTTCCCTGCTTGAAAATTTCCAAGCAATATGAAAAATCCAACAAAGAAAGTGTTTGGTTTTGCAATTGGATTGGATCATAGGGTCGGCATCACTGTGTATGATTCTTCCACGCATTTTTAAAAAACAATTTTTTGAGCTTGTAATTTTTAATCAAAAGGACATAAACCGGGTGAAACGACAGACTTCTCTCTGGTGACGAATTTAGTTCGCTTAAACGCATTAAATTTTATAAAAGCAAATGCAAACTCGGGCAAACAGAGGGTGTGAGAATATGTCATTATCAGTGTGCCGCACACACCACCCTGCTAGCACCAAAATTAGCATCACACAGTTCCACTATCTAAACAACATGTAAACCACAAACTGGTCGCCAAGTAACAGGAAATGGATTCAATTAGTGAACTGGTACTTGACTTGTATCAACATAGTTGACATGCAGGTTAACTATGTGGAAAGTAAGTGGAAAAGGCACACTTAAATTTACTGTCCACATTATGCTCTTTACAATCTGTGTTCATGCTCAAGAGTCAAGACATTGTGAATCTTTTGACCTTAAAGTAGCCTAACTGTCATTGAAAAAAAATCACAGCACATCTTCACCATAAACAGTATTAGTTGAGTCATAACATAGATGCTGCTGTCATATTGGTAAGCAAGGCTAAAAAATAACTGAATGAGATCAAATATACGCAATTAAAGATAAACTAAAGCTGAACCAACTAATCTAACATACTACAGGATTGTTGATTTCATTTAACTCTCATAACACATACTTTTCTATGTCAACCACATCTGAGAAATGCTGACCTTTAACTGAAATCTGTGGTTTGCAAATTTATCTCAAGCTGGTTAAAAAGTTGAAACACCACAAGAATTTTTTTTTTTTTTTTTACTTTATTTATTTGTCAGGGACAACGTACAAAATACATTAATCTTACGAAGGGGTGTTTTGTACCAGAGTAAGCCGGAGCTAATTTTCATCTGCAGTCCCCAATAAATGTTCATTTAGTTCATTCTTCATAAGTAACTTTTAACTCAATTATCCCAGAAGTATTCCCATTCAAAACAAATGTGCCATCAAGCTCTGGCGCAGAAATATAATGTAAGAAAAAGTCAAATGATCCCATTTTGGGAAACAAAACGCCAATGGTTTGAGGAGAAGTTAAAAGCCTGGGTTACTTCCTTGAATACAATGGATAGCAACAACAGAACACAGTGTAAACGTTTCATTTGGTTTGTTTTCAAATAAGAGCATTAATATCCAATATCCGCCTGCTCTCTCCGGGAGTCTGCCATGTGAGAGGAATACTAACTAAAACTTTATCTAAACCGCTACTGAGCACCTCCTTTCCCAGCCTGACAACTTGAATGGAAGATTTCCTGGCAAGTCTTTAAATTGAAAAGTTGAAGGAACAAGGAGGTACAGGCTCTACGGGCACCTTTGAACCCAAATGTCACTTTAGCCCGGGAGCCTCCTCTACGTTTAATGGAGACTTACCGGAGCGTTGGTCCAATGCAGTTAGTGTCTGTGCTCTCAATCTCACGCAGGATTCGCTCGTGCTCTGCCGCTGTCTCCGCGCTCGCCATCTTCCATATCCTCGCGACGAGCTCGAGAAAAAACATCCACAGCGCCCAGAGTGAGAGGGGGGAAAATACTGGAGCTTTTACTTCCGGTATTACTGTTCAACTGTTAATTAATTTCAAAAGACGTTTTTTATTAAACAAACAAAAAACTCCCTCTCTGTAATACTTTAATGAGGACATATGGACGAGACAATTAATTTAAAAAAAGTGTTTTATTATACAATAATTTTTTTAACTTGTCACAGTTAAAGAAAAATAAAGCCAGAAATGTAAAGCCAGACTGATTTTTAAAAATATATATATATTTATAAGTGAATATATTATAACATATGAGAATTTTGATGCTAGTTATTACAACTCTGTAGCACTGTAAAAGTTTAGCATCAACTAAAACTGTATTGCAAGCAAGACAGCGACATCTAATGCTATTTCGTGTACAAAACATAGGACCAGCATTCACTGATCAGTGCAAGAATTAATGGATATTATTAGTTTTTAAACATGACATGGTAATAATTCTGGCATAAAAATATAAAGATTGAAAATAATATACTTGCAATTTCATCATTATCATAGCCTCTATCGTAAAAGCACATGTTTTTATCAGATATTTTCAGTTGTATTTAAGTCTCTGTGCTTATTTTTGTGTTTTTTTTTTAATGATTCGATTTATTTCTCGCTAAATATTTTTCATTAAAACAACAGCAATGCCTGTGATTATTTGTATGTGTTTATTTATTTTTATGTTCTTTCCTGATTTGTTATTTACTTAATTGTTGTTTACATTGTTTCGAGTTCAGTCTCCTGCACTATGCTGAGTCGGAACTGAAATCCTGTTGCGCTTCTTTTCCACACAGCACGGATGGGTGCGTGTTGGGAGAGAAGGAGAAGGAGTCCAAACAGAGTCAGTCCAAACGCCAGAGACCCGGAAGACTGTTCCTCAGACGGCAGAAATCGGTAAGATTCTCGATATTTGAAATATTAATAATTAAATAATGCAATAAGCGATGTTGAAACTACTACGAAGCAGGGCGGAAACTTAAAAAAGTTAGTCGTTGGACGGTGTAAACTTTGAATGGTTTTGGGTGGCACTGAGTCTCAAAGTTGTAAACAGAAGTTTCCCGTTTTTATATTTGAACGAGTGAAATTAAAATCCCACCTAAAAAATAATAATTAGGGTTGCCATGGTAAGAAAATCGACAAACACGATAACTAGTTAGCTGTTTGCGATGCATTTTAAAGCGTGATCTTGGGAATACTGGGGTTTAGCCTATTGTTATGTTTATTGTTGTTCAGGTCGGTGTACGATAAAGCTGGATGGTTCTCTTAAGTCAGCTCTGAGAAATGTGTCTGTGTCAGTTTACAGTATAAACGATCGCCGCGGGGAAAGCCTGTCTGAGATCTGAGTTTAGACCATAACACTGTTTGGTGTTGATGTCTCAAGAGGGAGATGCTGCGCAACAGTGTTGCTTGTATTATTAATCATGAGGAATCGCACTGTTTGCCTTATCTTCAGCAGTAGCTTACGAGGTTATGGCTGATCCCTCATCTGCTCATATTTGATCTGTTTGAGGTTAAGATCATTCATAATGTGGAATAGCACATGCAGTTATGACAAATAGATAGTACAATAATCAAACAGCAAACTTAGACATGAATGAAAATCAACTTTCTTTTCTTTAACTTAGTGTTCAATCATGGCACAAATGTTCATTATCTCTGACAACGAGTCAGAGACAACAGAAGACCTTGAGGACTCTGGCCAGACAGAACATAACAGTGGATCGTTAAAGAGAAAGCAGCACCTCACTGTGTCTGATAGGCTTAAAGGTGAGTCAGTCTCAAGGGCCTGTGGGATAGTTATAAGAACACACGTCATTTCTGCTGTATCCTGGAAACACGTCACTGCACGTTTACAAGACAAGTATATCTCAAACATGAATCTGTGTGAATCTCAAAACAAATTCTTTATCTGAATAATCTCTGTGTTGGCATTGGTTTTAGCTTTAAAAGATGACTTATTTTACATGAAGAAATGCTTTTAATGAATTCCAATGTGAGGTCTGATCTGATCAGGCAAGGGTCATTCAATATCAGACATCATTCATTGTAGGAGACCAGCTAGGAAGACAGAGGAATCTCTCGATGAATGAAGAGGATCTGCTGGATACCGGGGCAGCAGATGAAGGCGATTTCAGGCCTAGATCTCGCTCTGCACCTCCTGCTTTGTGGGCAGCTAAGAAATATGGCCAACAGCTAAGGAGAATGAGTGATGAGTTTGACATCCTCCTTGATAAAGGGGTAAGAAAACAATTGTTTGGCATATAGGAGCAGAGGAGGGTTTGGACAACCAGATAAATATATCCTAGCACTATTAAAGGGTTAGTTCACCCAAAAAATGAAGATTCTGTCAGTATTTACTCACCCTCATGTTGTTCCAACCCCGTAAGGCTTTCGTTCATCTTCGAAACACAAATTAAGATATTTTTGATGAAATTTGAGAGCCGTCTCACTCCTTCATAAGCTGCTAGGTAATTGCATCTGCAATTGAAAAGTAGTAAAGACATTGTTAAAATAGTCCAAGTGACTACAGTGGCTCAACCTTAAGTTTATCAAGCGACGAGAATACTTTTTGTGCGCAAAAATAACGACTTCATTCAACTATTCATTTTCTTCCGTGTGGGCCTCTGACTTGAGTTCACGAGTTCACTCTTCGAAAAGAGTAGGGGTGTAACCCCGTTGTCCTGGCCAAATTTGCCCCTTGGCCTCTGTCCATCATGGCCTCCTAATCATCCCCATATACTGATGTGCGTACTGGCGCAATATGGCTGGGGGGATGCTGCACATTGGTGGTGGTTGAGGAGATTCCCCCCTTCTATGTAAAGCGCTTTGAGGTCTCAGGAAAAAACGCGCTATATAAATGTAACAAATTATTATTATTCATTTTGCGGCATTGGTAAAGCACTTTTTCTCGTTGGTTTCTCACGATTCGGACATCCAGGAAATACACGCTTTAGAACCATTTTAAACACAACATCGAGACCCATCTGCGTCATCTTCTCAGTTCTCGTGCATGCGTTGTGGCGCTCTAGTGAACTTAAGTCAGAGGCCCACACGGAAGAAAATGAATAGTTGAATAAAGTCGTTATTTTTGCGCACAAAAAGTATTCTCGTCGCTTGATAAACTTAAGGTTGAGCCACTGTAGTTTCTTGGACTATTTTAACAATGTCTTTACTAACTTTTCTTGGCCGGCAGATGCAATTACCTAGCAGCCTATGAAGGAGTAAGGCAGCTCTGTCTTACCCTCAGCTCTTGAGGGTGAGTAATTACTGACAGAATCTTCATTTTTGGGTGAACTAACTCTTTAAGAATAGTGAACATGCTAGGTAAACTAAAAGTACGTTTAACCTACTTATTTTACCATAAAATAATCGAAATGTTTTTTTTATCTCTTACAGATGAAGAGGGTGAAGAGCGCAGGAACAGCACGCCAGATGCGCCAATCACCCAGCTGGTTGGCCTTCCTTTGGAGTCACAAAGAGTCTGATGCTGAGTCGCGCCCTGCTGAGTGACTGACAGTGAATGAATGATGGAAGAGGAGAGAAAAAAAGAACTACTGTACATAACAATTGGGGGCAGAAGAAAAGGATGTGCTGCTTTGAAGAGAAGGAACAATACTATTGACTGGTTTTAAACCTTTTTCATGAACTGCACTGGGACCCTTGACTGTTGAAAAGCATGAACTGTATCTCACTGGCATTAGCTATGCCACAAAGAAAACAAAAATCTCTTTTGACTTTTCTTAAGCTCTGGGAATATTACGCAGTAAATTTCGTGAATGTGTGCTGGATATCAGCTTGCTCTGCCATTACGGCTTTTAGGTTCAGATGAAATACTTTTTAACAAAAGCACATCAAAAGAAGTCAAAGATATTTTATACTACATAAATTGTTAAAGAATTTAATAAACATTTTTTTTCTGTACAAAATCTGTTTTTATCTGTAAAGGGACTTTGGACACTTAGAAGAGCCCTTCTGTTTTATTACCATCTCGAAGTCATAAAAATCTCTTGGAATCATCAGAAACCAAAAAAACCAATAAGCACAAGAGCCCGAAAAACAAGACTGGGTCTGAATAGAGGACACCACCATAACTGGTATTACTTGAAAAATACCGATTTTCAATGCCTTGTAACTTTAATTAGTTAAAAACAAAACATTTTATTGTGATGTTATTTTGTTGTTTGTAACAAGTATAGCCTATTAAAAAGTCTAATAAACCACTTTAAGCAAAGGTTCCTCTTACTTAGTAAGCAGCACTAGTGTAAAACATAAGTACTGTACTTCATGGTAATAGTATTTAGTGCTATATATCAAAATGTGTTTCCAAATCTGGTTTAATATACTGTTTGCATCAAATCATCTCTTTTGCAATTACATTTTAAATTTGTAAAAAATAAAATAAGATGCAGTAGCAAACTAAGCATGAAATAAAGAGACATGTAGGTTATACTGTGGGATGTTAATAGTACATCTGAACAACCTTGGAATTTGAACCTTGGAGCCATTGAAAATCCTTTGAGGGATTTGTCAATGTGTTGTCTTTGTTAAAACACATGTGTTGGATCCCAGCAGAACTTCTCCCCACAATCAAGAGCAGAGAGCCTTTCCATATCCTTTTCGCTAATCTCAAAGTCAAACAGACGCCCATTCTCCTCCACACGGTCTGGCTGACATGATTTTGGCAGTACTGGAATGTTCTGTTGTACAGCCCACCTCAGCAACACTTGAGCTGGTGTCCTCCCATACTCTTTAGCTAAATCCAGAACCACGTGGTCTGATAACAGAAGCCCTGTTCCAAGAGATGAGTATGCTTGAAAACACACCCCTCTTTCCTTACAAAGTGTCCTAAGGTCCTTTTGGAGCAGCTTTGGGTGAAACTCTACCTGAAGAACTGCTGGGGGCACCTTACAGCTCTTCAGCAGCTCCTGCATGTGTGCTACTGTGTAATTCGACACCCCAATGGCACGAAATTTTCCTTCTGAGTAGAGCTCCTCCAAAACTGTCCAGCTTTCGTCACGGTTTTCGGGGTTTCGTTTATCCCCAACTTGCAGCCCCTGCGTACCTGGCCAATGAATAAGATATAGGTCAATGTAGCCCAATCCCAACTGATCCAGGCTCCTAAGGCAACCATCCCTAGCTTTGGTGCCCTGGTCTTTGGGACCCAGTTTACTAGTAATGAATACATCTTCTCGTGACAGGCCCTGCTTGGGCAGAAGGCAACGGAGGGCATGACCTAAATGTGCCTCATTACGGTACACTGAAGCGGTGTCAAAGGCACGGTAACCAGCTCTCAAAGCAGCGTCCACAGCATTGTAAGTGTCCTCTTGACCCTGCAAACGGAAAGTGCCCAGTCCCAATAGAGGTATCCGAGTCCCAGTGTTGAGAAGCACAGATGGCTGAGGGTCAGTCATTATGAAAGGGGGAAGCCTTGCTTTGGAAACGTGCATAAATATGACGGAATGAAACACATATTAGATTAAATCCAGAGATAATACACATAATATTTATATATTAATACATATATATATTAAAGAAATAATAGATTTTGTAATCTACATGTAAATTACTGTGAAGATAAAATGATAATAATACATAGACAAAAACTCACCCTGCAGGTTTTTTGAAAATGAACAGACAAACAGTCGCCAGGGACTTCAACACGGTCAAGGTCCAACGTTCTGTTCCATGTAAATAACAATGCTAATTTATCTACGTACTACCTGTAATATGTAGGAGATAAAACTTTCTCCTAGAGTCTTATCTTCGCCAGGTGCTGTTTTACAACTTTCTCAACCTAACTTGAACATGTCACAATAAAGGGGCGGAACCTATTGCTATGGAACTCTCGTCACCATAGAGATAGCAGCTGATTCGCACCTCACTGGATGACGCTTTTGACCAATTAGGGTTTGTTATCGTGACCTGGGGGCGGGACGCTAACAACTCCACACGCGCCCGCTATTCAGTTTAGTCGTTTTCAACGTCATATTTGGCGCCGAATACTTGAGGCGTTACGGTAACTTATCCTTTTTTTTATCCTTTGGGTGTTTATTAATCATGCCATTTCCATTTAGTAAGGTAAAAAAAAACTAAACGTTTCTAAATTGGCTTTATAAATTAAAGAAACACTTTGTTTGATAATTTGTCCTAGCTAGCCAGAGTTTTTTTGAGTAGGCCTACTCTGAATTTCTGTACACTATGTAAATGTATGAACATACACCATAAATATAAATACTGCTTTTATAAAATAGGTTATAGCATAGTGTTTTGCATGTATTTTGTTTCTTCTTCTTTTTTTCCAGTGAAGATTCTGTTCATCCTCATTAGATGAAGTAACTATGTCGATCCAGGCCTTTTCCTTCCCTGTACCTGAGACCAGATTTTTTCAGGCTGGACAACAAGTCTTCAAATTCAAGATAAGACGTGGAGAAATGAGCAGGTAATTACATGCACATTTATTTTATTTGTTTTAAATAACATGCAGTATTATTTTGAATATACCTTTACACTTGCTATTCAACAAAAAAAAGTATAATTTTCTCTAGAAATTTGACTTGGATATTCTCTTTCATAGCATTGATAAGGAGGACATGCTGGAGGGGATGCTAGTCACTGAGGAGCTGGAGGTTTTTTTAAGATCAGGATTAAAATTTTGGATTCAAATAGGATTCATAAACTTTGGGAATTTGGAAGATTTCATTCCTGATGTGTTTTGCTTCACAGAATGCCGTGCGTGCAGTACTTGCAAACCTGGATGGTCTTCACCCCTTCGCAACGCAGCATTTCAACATTTTTCCCTGTATGCTTTTCTGAATATTACTTTAAAAGATAGATAGATAGATAGATAGATAGATAGATAGATAGATAGATAGATCACTCAAAAATTAAACTTCTGTCATCATTTACTCACCCTTATTTCATTCCAAACACGTATGGCTCAGTCTGCTGAACAAAAAGATATTTTGAAGAATGTGAGTAACCAAACAGTTTTGGCTACCTTTGACTTAAGGTTAGGGTTGATTTGTTGTATCAACAGAAAACATTGACACGTTTTTTATAGACCTTTTGTGTGTGTGTGTTCCACAGAACAAAGAAAGTCAAGTTATACAAGAATAAATGATAACAGAATTTTCATTTTTGGAGGGCCTTGACATTAAACTCTTTTTAAAATATTTGTCATTTTAATAAAAAAAACTGCTGTTGCATTCATGGTCAGAAACTAAAAGTGTTGTGTAATTCATACAAATAATGGACCTTACTTCCCTTGACAACACCCTACAGACAAAAGTAAATGGGAACAAGTGTCTAAAATGAGGTTCACGAAGAAGGGTGTAAAACTGTCTCCGTACCCCTTCCTTATCACACTGTATGTGGAGGATCGTGAACCAGCCTTTCAATGCGCAGGTGGGAGCTCTTTCAGTCTCAGCACACTACCTGAACACTTTACTATGACATATGCTCTGAATAAACTTTGTCTGCTCTTGTTTACCAGTGACAAAAACCAATTCCTGGAGCACACCGGTGAGTTTCTCTCATTAAATATGCATTTCTTTATCTAGTTATATTGAGCTGTTGAGCTTATTTTGAGGTTAATTTCTTAATGGAGCATGTAAAAAAATCTATACATCATTTCTTGTCATGGTGCTTGTTCATATCCTTATAATTGTCACGAGCTGACAAAAGTAAATGTAAATGCCCTCAGGAGTCTATATTGATAAGTCCACAGAGTGCTAGTGAGCCAACGGGGACAGTCCAAACCACTGCAATGGGCCATCCAGAAGAGGGCACTATGAGCCAACACAAGCAGAGTAAACTAACCACAGAAAACTCTCAGTGCTTTCAGTAAGTGTGTAGCTTTTTGTATGCTGTATGTGGTAAAAAAAAAAAAAAAAAATCATTGTCAAGTCTTGTCCTTAACCTATGCAAACCTGTCTTTCTCTCATAGTGTATTTCATTTTTTTTTTTTATTACAACACATGCAGGCTCATATCTGTACTTCCTCAAAGTCCTTGCTGGATGAATAGTGTCACAATAGGACATAAATGGAAATAAAATAATAATGAATAATAAAACAGCAGAACAGGATCAGCCTAAACTTTAGCTCATGACTCACGCATACAGTAAATAGATGCCAATCATTTATAGCATACCATTATAGGATGGTGTTTATAAACGCAGGAGACATTTGTGGGAATTTCCACTTTGTTTTCAGTGATGATTGATGACCTGATAAGATTGTTGACCCGAGTGATGAGGTGTTGAGTCAGATGCAGTAGTTATGAAAGAGCAGAGGAGCTTGAGCATGGGGCGCCATCTCAATGAAGCTGTCACTCAATCAGCAGCCAGAACATAATAATTTAGCTGTTAAAATAACATCCCACCTCATCCAAATCCTCCACGTAGAAAGAGATGCACTAAATCAATAAGCTAGAAGGAGAACAGAATTTGACATGTACTTTTAATTCCGTCATGTCCTCATTTTGTTTGTGGTGGGCGAAATTATGGTGTTGGTTCATTCTGGCAAGGACTGCAGTAATTCAGTGGAGTTTACACAACTCATCTACTGCAGTGTCGAAAATAGATGCTTTTCACAGGGAATTTGTGTGTATGTGCACAAGCCCTCCGGCTGATGCGCTTATAGACTTGCCTAAAACAGGTCTTTTGTTTTTATGTTAAATGTGCTGGAAAAGGGAACAGGATTTAGATATGTCCAAAATAAGACATCCAATAGATCTTTCTCTCTTTCAGGGAGTCCCCTCGCTCAGCCAATGGTGCAGAAGCGATGGTTTGTGGCAGTGAGGTTAGTGTATGATTGTGTGTGTTGGTTTTTCTGTCAATCACTCACTCACACACACACTGTCTCAATTGTTAATCATCTTTAATTGCCCCTGCAGGGTGCACAATCTAACACATTAGCCCATTCAGGTGGCATAACTACTTCATGATGTTAATTATAGAAGCTGATAAATATAAAATACCTGTTTCAGGTACTTTTCAGTTGTGAAACCATCCATTGTTGATATTTTCTTCATCTTTCTCTCGTTTCTTTTCTGTTGTAGATTTATGCTGATTCAGATGAAAATTGTCTACCAGCACCAGATGTGTTTGATGGTAAGTTGTGTATTCAACATATCAGTGTCTTTCCTAATATTTATTTTTCTTTATTCATTTTCAATGATCATTTAAAAAGCCTACGCATATAGTTAATGACCAAACTAAGCAATGTGAGCAGAACTGTGCCATTAGATTATCATATTTTCTCTTTTATTAGTCATGAAGCACTATTCTTTTTAGGGATCGTCCAGCAAATAATCAGTTAAAATTATGTCAACCGATATATGCTTCGAATGGCCGATGCTAATATCAGTATCCAGAATGGTGGATGGCCAATGGCCAGGGGCATCGCTAAGGGGGAAATGCGGACTGTGTGTACAGGGGGCCAAGAGGCATTGGAGTGTCCCCACGAGGGGGGCCAATGCAATAAACTACAGGGGGCACAGAAAACCTAGCAATGCCACTCAACATTTCCTCCAAATTCACAAAAAAATGACAACAGAAATTGTTTACTAGAATCTGTAACTGACAAAGTGGTGAACAGTTACTGGGCAATGCTGATAATTCTAACATGATCACATCTTGGCCAATATTGGTCTATAATGAGTTACAAATAAGTGTTAATGAACTAAAATATGATTTTAAATCTTATAGACTTTCTAACACCTTGTTTAGATGCCCCTCAAAGTCCTGACCCAAATTCAGCAGCTGGACAGAACACTGGCATCATTTCTAGAATGGCAAGGTGAGATCTATTCAATTTAATTCGCATTTATTTGTATAGCACTTTTCAAAATACATATTGTAAAGCAGCTTTATAGAAAATCCATGTATCTACATGTCAATTTAGAGTAATCTATTATCAGTTGGACTGTGTCCAAGTTATGCATTTCAGAAATGTACTTATACAAATCACGCAGTTAACTAACAATTTATTAATTTAAGGTAGAAACAATGAGCTCATTTAAGAAATGAAAACAGAAAATGTGTATAAAAAATATCTTCTGAAATATGACATTAATGTCCGGTTTCACAGACAAGGCATAAGCTAGTCCCAGACTAACGTGCATGTTTGAGCTGTTTTACCTGAAATCAACTTACACTGGTGTATCTTAAAACATGTCAGTGCCATTGTTTTGTCTCAAGATGCACTCCAGTAATGTTTTTTTCTAAGGCACGTTTATAAAAATGACTTAAACGTCCTAATTTAACTAAGACCTTTAACCTGGCTTAATCTAAACTCTGTCTATCCAACCAGGCCTAAATTACATATTAATTTAAATCTGCAGTGTCAATTTTGCACTACACCAAATGGAATTGCAACAATTATGACTGTTTTGAATCTATATGAAGTTATGAGATTGTTTTCTTAATGTTTTTCCTGCTCTTTTCACAGCTCACTGTTTCCCTTCTCTCTGTTTTTCCGTAAGAGTCCTGCAAATTAAAGTTCAAACCATCATTCCTTGACACTTATGGAGCTCCAACCTGTTTTGTTTTTTTTATAGCCTTTCATTCTGTTTTAAGGTTTTGATTAGCCCCAGGTCTGTTTTTTAACCTAATTTGCGCTGTTTTGTGCATTCTGTTTGTGAATTTCTTCTAAACGTATCAATAATGGTTCTAAATGTGTTCATTTACGCAGTATGAGCGTCTCAAATACATTTAAAACATTTCTAACTGTTGCGTTGGGTGAAAATACCTTTTGTTGCATGTCACTCTCACTAAGCCTGAAATTACAGTGCATGTTCTATTATGCATTCACCAGAATGGAGTCGTAAGAACATCAAGTTTTTTTCACTTTTTAGTGTTTCTGTGTGTTTGAGTGTGCGTGTTGTTGCATCATCCGCTAAATTGAGTGTGTGTGTGTGTGCGCGCGCGTGTGTGTGTGTGTGGCAGACCACTCTCAATAAGGTGAGGTCATCGGCCAAGGCTATACATGCCCGATCCTCTTGTCTCAAAATCCACACCTGTTTCTGACTGCTTTTGCAAATTATTACAGGATCAAATAAGAATTAGTTGAAGCTGTCAAAGACTTCTAACTTTGGGTTCATGACTCAAGAAAAGCAGAGCCAAGATTTATCTCCTTTTTTTATTCTCAGAGTTTACATATCTCTGTAACCTGGAAACCAAGAGTCTTGAAGAATTATATTATTAATACATCCGCTTGCACTTTATGAGGGTATAGCAGCTGCCAAAACAACAGGAGAGGGCATGGCCTCACGTTTTCACTCGATGAGCTAATTATATTCACATCTCGACCTTTAAACCTCCATGTCAATCAAGCTCTAAACGTTTTCTAAGAAGCTGGCCCTGTATACATCTTAATATCTCTTTATAATTACACTCCATCCTGTGACAAAAACCCAGGAGGCCTTGAAGTATGAATCATGCTGATTGTGTGATATGTGAGGAGGTGGGTTGAGAGGATGAGTTATGTCATCCATTCCATTTGCAATGACATAATAAATTGTGCATGTTGGAAAGTGAATGGATTAATAGTAGTTTGCTAGTATAGTCAGAACCCAGGAATGCATTGTTAAGAAGTTTTAATTTAGCTTTTGAACTAAAATTACATTACCATTGATGTATTCATTTAGCAGACGCTTTTATCCAATGATCAATTACCACATCATTTTCTGATAGATTTCAATTACAGTATATGTCTTTAAAGGCCGTTTTCTCAAAATGAGTGTTTCCTACATTGAGCCAAAATCTCCACTTCAGTAACAATTACATACACCAAACTTTTTTATTCACATTCACCAAGTTTTATTCTTATCTATATTATGAAGGTTTTTACAGAGGGGTTTGTATATATATATATAATTTTCCTGTTTTTATACAACATTTTATTCCTAAAAAATTGTGAAAATGTAATTATTTTTGGCTGTTGACAGTATTTTCTGATTTGTGGAGTGATAAAGATATCCAAAACCCCCTCTGTAAAAACCTTTGGCTCTAATATATCAAATAAATGAAACAATAATTTGTAACCTGACTTCATCCATTTTTCAGATTTTTGTTCTAGAAATGTATGCAAATTAGTGCATTTTTTATTAGACAATGCGTCATTTGCATATTTAAACATACAATTTCAGAAAACTTGTAATACAAAAAATGTTTGCTATTATTAATGTAATCAATCAACTGGTAAAGTATGGTTACATTTTTTTTACCCTATTCACCTGGGGTGTCTCGCCTTAAGTTCAGTAAGATCAGATTATTTTTCTTTACAACAGTTAAGAAACTTTTTTTTTACTTCTATTCATCAAAAAATGAAAAAACAAGGTTTCCACAAAAAGTATTAAGCAGCAAATCTGTTTTAAACATTGATTATGATAAGAAATATTTCTTGAGCACCAAATCAGCATATTATAATGATTTCTGACGGTTCACGTGACACTTAAGACTGGAGTAAGATTTACCAGGATTTAAATTTAAAATAAAAAGTTTTATATTGTAATGTTTCACAATTTTACTGTATTTTCATTCAAATAAAACATTACAGTACAGTGATTAATCTGGTCATGCCTTTATAAAAATAAAAAAATAAAAAAGCTCCACAGCTATTGGAATATTGCTCTTTATATAGCCTACTTAACCTATTCAAATAAACGATGTAGTGCACTCTTTGTCTGCTATTCTCCTATGGAAATAATGAAGATATGTTGACAAACATCCTCTGTATAAGCTCTTGTTCCTTTATATTTATATAATTAAGCAACATCACAAAAGGACATGTGCTATTTTCTTCCTGAATATCAGCACAAAATAATTTTATAAAATAGTCCAAAAAACAAGAAGCTAAAATTAAATTACTTACATTTTGGACAAAATATTATCTGATAATGTTTTTGCTCAACAAAAAAGTTCCAAACAAAGGCATAGCAGAATCTTTGAGCGTCTCTGAGGAATACAGTGGTGTTTCGTTACTGAATGAAACCGTGTTTAACGTACAGGTTGAGCAAATGATACATAGACAGTCACTTGCTTCATTCATGAATAAATCAGCTGTTTTGAATGATTTGATTGAATGAATGATTCAAAGACTCATTCATTCAACTCATGGGACAGTGAGTTGCCGCCACCTGGCCATTTTCGTTTCCAAATAAAAAGTATCTTTCAATTTTTCCCCATCATTTAATTTCTCTAAATTAAAAATTTAATTACATTTTTTTTATAGTAAATGCATTTGTATAAACTCTGAGCTGCATTAAACAGTCTCTGTACATCTAAACTTCTGTGCCACATACAGTGCAAATATGGATTTTATTTACATTGATTTCATTGGTAACAGACCAATAGTTTCATATTATTATAATTAAATGTATTGAATAAAGAATGCAATATTAAAGATGACATTTTTACTAAGTACAGAAAATATATAGGCTATACATAAAGGTTAAAAAAATCCTCCTGAAAATCCATTTGAGGGAGCAAATTTCCCCCTTAATGGAAAAGTTCATTTCTGTCACTGGTTCACAGTGGCTCAAAAAATGTTTGTAACCTCACTTTAAAAAATGTATTTCAGTAGTTTGACTTCTCAACTTTAAAATTACCTTTGTTTTGACCTCTGCAGACATAAAAAATGTTGAGGTTGATTTTGCGTTTGAATAAGATGTTTACATGACTCAAAATTCACTTTAATACAGATATACCGTATGCCAGCTATGTCTGCAATTGATGGACATGTTTCTTTTTAAATTTAATATTGTTCTGAAAATCCCTTTAATTGCTGACATTTTTGAAAATGTCACAACATTGCACATTTACAGTAGGCCTATTGTTTAAATTGTTTGCCATGCAGTGTGCATGTTCACACCTGACCTGTTAGATTACAAGAACTGCGTGGATTTACAGACCTAAAGCATCTTTTTTAGATGTTTGGCCCAATCGTAAGGGCGTAGTTTGCAAGAATTCAAACGTAATCTAAAACCATCAAATACACTTAAAAAAAAGATGAAAAGAGGACAAAACATCCTGCACCAAGTTATTGTAGTAATTTTAACAATTTATAACTGGTAATCTATACGGGAATAGATTTTTCACTAAAGATTTATATTACAACATGGCGTGTTGTAGCTATAGCTTCTAAATGTGTTGCTATTTTTCATAAATGCTATACATTTTGGGAAAAAAAAGAAAGAAAAGGGTTAACATTGGCCTAAACATGTAATGAGGAGCCATCGATGGTCTTTACTATATCCTTATTGTAACAAATGCTAGATTTAAACAATTTGCTTTAAACAAAAACTGTTCATTTTTAATAGGGCCAAGTTAGAATCAAGAGATTTGAAGTCTGAAACTTCTTGAGTTATTGACTAAATAATTGGTTTGCCCCATGTGTAAAATGTGTTCTGCTAATAATGACAGATTTAGGAAAACCTGACTTTTGGATATTCCAAGAGATGACAGGAAATTAACATCTTCAGTAAAAGATAAAGTTAGTTGGACCTACCATGACACTTTGATTTAGAAAATTCTGTCAAACTGATAAGATTTTAGAAAGAAAGGGATGGGAAAGGGAAATACAGCAAGCGCACTAAAACAGTGGAATAATAGCGATGGGGAGGGTCCCGTTATTCACATCCACATGCATGAGGACACATTGGTAAGTGGGTGTGACTATGCTGGAAGCTGAGGGCTCAGTTTTACCTGCACTACATATATGTGCTCTGAGAAAGAACTTCATCCACACACCTGCGCACCTGTCTGAGCCTGAGGTCAACATCTTATCTGCACACGTTGGCTTTGAACAAGGATCCACATCTACAGGTAAACTCTGCTTGCTTCCCTTTAAGATTCTAATATCTGGTTATTATATATGTAATGTGGATGTCTTGGTGTGAGATTAATATTAATGTAAGGCTGTAATGCTGATTTCTCTATTATCCATTATTAATGCAGCAGACAAAAAGTTAATTCCATGACTTTCCCCTCAGGGAAGTGACTCTTTAAATGTATCTATCCATCCACCCGTCCATTAGACGACAGCGACGGCAAGCTTCACAATTATCGCTCTAACCAGTTTCTAAATCAATCTGGGTGTACTTTTATGCAGCCAAAATTATCTATACTTACTCAAATTTGTTGGATATATGTGTGTGTGTGTGTGTGTGTGTGTGTTACTAATGTAACAATGTAGTCATTTAAGTTGTTAAAAAGTGCATATGTATATATATGTGTGTGAGAGTGTACATATATATATATTCATAGCCTATATATTGTTATATAACAATAGTTAAGGCAAGAAAGAAAAAAGAGTGAATTAGAATTTTCACAAATAAAAAAACAATTCACATTCTCCAATAAGTGTACATGTATATTCTGATACTGGACAAAAACACATTGGTAATAGCTCTGAATTGTTTCATACATTACACATACAGGATGAATGCATGGACCAGACTCAGAATAAACTGAGTTACTCAATGAGTACCAAATACAAACCCGAGCAAAAACATTTACGGCATGGAACCATTCATTCACATTGCGAGGAGGGAGTGGCAGATTAAATTTCAGATTATTTTGACAACTCCAAATAATGGACTCCCAAGACAATAGTCAGGAAAGTCTGGTCAGTTTTCTCAATTAGGGAAATTGTTCTTGTAAAGGGCCCAATGACTTAAATGTTTATGTAAATGGTATGAAATCATTTATGCACTAAAAGATTCAAAGATGTTTCATATGGTTGACCTCAGATTTAGTCACTGGTCCAGAGTACGAAATGAAAGAATGCAAAATGACAATACTGGTGATTTATATAGTAGCATTTGTCAATGACTCTGGCTTATGTTTTAAGCGCACAGGCTGAATTTCTTAACACATCTTCAACTCTGGCAGGTTAACATCACCATGTTCCGCTGCGTAACATCTGACCTGGTAGTGCTTATGTTGCCTGTGGTTCTGTTGGTGTTGCTGATGCCCCTCAGCAGGAGTTTTCAAGCCCTGACTCCTGGCTGCCACCTTTACCGTGAGTGGAAAAGACCTCATTTTTAACAAGCAAGCACCCAACTCATTCCTAAACAATAAAGTACTGACTTAACCCTCTGTCTACGCTTACGCACAGCATTTAACGTGACCATACGAACAGACAAGCGAGGCACATGTCGAGGAGCTCAAGTGGTGTACGCCTGCGTGGGCTACTGCGAGTCCAGCGCGTTCCCCTCACGCTACTCTGTGCTGCTGGCGTCCAATTTCACCCACAACATAACGTCTGCTTCCCGCTGCTGCACCATTAGCAAGGATGCCAAGGTACAGCACTGTTAACATGGTCCAGCCATTAGTCTATATTCCTACGGCCAATTTTACAACAGAAGAACCAATTATGAATTATTATGACTAAAGACTTAATGAATCTGTGGGGTTCAGAAAATAATTTCCACCAGCCCAGTAATGCAATCATTTTATTCCATTAGGTAAATTATTTCAAAACATAGGCTACTGAAAAAATGTTTACTAAGATATAGATTTATGAATTAGAATATTCTTTCTTTTATTTTTGTCTTATCACCTGAATGTGTCTGTCTTTTCTTAGGTCAAAGTTCGTCTGCACTGTCCTCGAGGCCGTCACCATGACGATATCGAGATCTTGACTGCACGTGCCTGTCGGTGCAACATGTGTCACAAATCCCGTTACTGAGAGCCCACGTGAAGCCTCACTCATGCTGTACTGCTGTGCAATTATGAAAATATGCTTTTTTTTATATATTCAAATAGATTTTAGATTTTACCATTTTCATTTCATTAGGAAATTTACATATAGGCTACCACTGAAAAGTTTGGGGTCAGTAAGAATTTAAAAAAGAAATACTTTTTCATACTTTTATTCAGCTAGAATGCATTCAATTGATCAAGTAACAGTAAAGATATATATAATATTACACAATATTTCTTTCTAACCTTCTGTTCAAAGAATCCTGGGTAAAAAAATGTATCATGGTTTCCACAAGAATATTAAGCAGCACAACTGTTGTCAACATTGATAATATAAGAACTGTTTCTTGAGCAGCAAATCAGCATATTATAATTATTTCTGAAGGATTATGTGACACTGAAGACTAAAGTAATGATGCTGAAAATTCACAGGAGTAAATACATTTTTCTTATTGTAAATTGTAATAATATTTCACAATATTCATTTTTTACTGATTTGGTGAGCTTTTCTAAGAGATTTTATAACAAAAACATTTTTAAAAATCTTACCAACCCCAAACTTTTTAACAGTATATAGGTTTTTTTTTTGTTTCATCTTTTCTTTTTATCTTTTATCTAAAGTTCTAAGATGACACAGCATGAGTGAATGTTCTTGAATGTTGCGTAAAGACGGAAAATAAAATTCTACATTCATCAATTCAATATAAAACAATGGTAAAAAGCATCAGATACTCTCTAATAATTCAAATAAAAAAATCATTTGTCTAATGTCGGTGCCACCTAATGACATAAAGAATGTATCTTACCTAATATATATATTTATAAGGTGATGTTTGCACAAAATGTGTCTAATCTTTTTAAATAAAGGAGTGAATCACATTTTCTGTTTTATTGTTTTTTTTATTTTTCTTTTATATATATATATATATATATATATATATATATATATATATATATATATATATATATATATATATATATATATATATGACTTCTAATGCATAACAATAATAACTATGATAATTTTTGGCATAATTATAAAGATGGTTTGTGTGTGTGCCTTTAAAAGGTCTCACACTCTGTGTGGTTTGAGGAGCAGTAGGTGCAGTCACACTGTAAGGCCTGAGGGTAATGATAGATGGGGGAGATGCCAGGGCCACAGCCTGGTAAACGTGCTGTCAGGTGGCGTGTACGGCTGTAGGTGCAGACACTGTGGTGCCTCTGGATATACGGCGGCTCCAGGACTGGCCTCTGAGATGCCAAAACACACAAGAACACGTGTCACTACACAAACATATACCCCACATGCTCTCGTATTGGTTTCTTTTAATAGTTCTTCTATAAGTATATGATAGCAGGTTTCTATCACCTCCCAGGTGTGGCAGCGGCCCCAGCATGCCTCAGTGCTTATGCGCAGACTCCTGCATCCAGGCTTCTTTGCCGCAAAAGTGAATTCACGTACGGCGCAACCACGAAAACTCTGTAAGGTCGTCACAGCCATGGTGGAGCAAAAGCCAGGAAACAGGAGCAGAAAGGTCACAGCGGTCAATGAGAAGCGGTTGACGCACATTCTGAAAGACATTATGATGACTTATCATAAAAGATAACATATTACTATTTAAGCATTGCTAAAAAGGTTTTCCTTTATGTTTAGGCAGAATCTCAGAGATTATTAGTAAGGATTCACAGACGTTTTCTGGGGACCATTTTTTCTCACCTGTTGCATTTAGCTACAGAAAAAATAATTACCTATTTAATCAATGAGAAAAAAATAGACTTATTCAGTCATATAAGCTTTTAAGCTTTATACAAAGTATGATGAAACATGTAGCTATTGGTTACATATTTCACAAAAAATATATAATATTGATATGTGGTAATGTTACAATATACGTATAATTATAAAGACATTGTCCTACTTTACCACTATACACACCCTGTGTAACTGATCTTAAATTATTTGTGGCCAAATCGAGTAGGCCTATACTGTGTTCTTGTAGTGGGTCCACTGATTGCAATTACATATAGTGACCAGCAGACGTCGCCAGCGTGCGGTTTTCGGGGGGTTTGTATGGTAAGACATTAGCCTTAGTAAAAATCTTCAGAAATCCCTATTTCGAAATAAATATAACATACAAGACGTTGCATTTGTCATCTTTTTCGAGCACAGAAATAGCCTACATTTCAAAGTGCTTTACTAACTCATAACATTACTAACATAAATCCACACTAATGAACAATCAAAATTATGTAACTAAGCACTATTTAGCAAAACAGAATTTTTTACATATTATTTAAGTGTAATAGGCCGAGATGTTGTTGTGCAGTTTGTTAGTAAGACCCAATAGAAAGCAAACTATAAGGAAAATGTATATAATTTATTAACTAATTTAGGCTACTGATTTATTTATGAAACGAGTGTCATGCAATTATGGAGGGATCCAAGAACAAATGCTTTTAATTGTTTTGTTTGTTTCATTTAATCTAACAATATTTGGAAAAGCCCTGTTTTATAATGTAAGAGAAAGTATTAATTATTCATTATAACCCTTTTAAATGAACATGTGTCGTCGTTCTTTCTGAAGGGCGTCGTCTGTCAGAGGGGAAAGTGACAGCTCCATGTAAAAACGTTTACATGAAATCAAGACACTTGCTCTTCCATTTATAGTTGACAAGACACTTGATAACGCGTTGGGATTAAATAGGCCTACATTAATGACACTGACGCGAGAAACTAATTAATCCGTATAGCATTACACAAAATGGCAATAAAACAAGACACTCACCTGTTCGAGTCCACAAGCAGATGCCAAAAGCTTTTGGGAAGTCGCTTCACCGACTGCCTTGCGGTTTTAAAGCTCGTTTATAGGACAGTGTGACATCACTCTAATTACAATTCCCATTAATCTAGCCTGGAACATTTCAACACACTACATGTAAACTTAACCAAACAAGTTTTAAACATCTGCTCGTGTTTTAGGAATGAGCTGAATGACATCAGCTTCATGCTGTGAACTAATGTTATCGGCTGGACTAAAACTAAAGGGCCAGCTTTGTATCAACACGTTTCAGAAGAAAATGTATAAATACTGTAGGCTACAGAACCCAGATGTGTCAAAGGTTTTGAGTGAAAATAATGACAAGTGTTCTTGATGCGGAGTTTTCATGTTTACATCCCACTTTTATACATTCATAGGCCTATCCCAAAGACGCTTGTCCCCCAAAAATACATTGCTATGTTTAAACACAAGACATTGATCAAAAGGACAGTGCAACTCTAGTTTAAGTAATGCTACGTATGCATACAATTTCAGTCCATATTTATTGCCGTGTCTAT